>CM062820.1:190062021-190662021 GCA_031772625.1 Pinus tabuliformis
GTTAAGGTTTCTGGAAATATGTTGATATTGAATATATCCAAAATGCCTTTCCAAAATACGAACTGTAAGGAACATATGAAAAATTGTTGGATTTTGGACAACATAAATCTTTGTTAGTTGTAATATAATGAGTTGTGAGTCTATCCTAACAATGATTCAGTGAATTCCAAGTGAAATGGCATCAGAGAGAAGTTCAATCAATGCACTATACTCATTGATGTTGTTCGTCGATCGACCGATAAAATTCCCTTGAAAAATCACTAACTTGCCACTTGGAGAGAAAATAGCCCGTGCTGCAAAAGACAAGTTCTACGAACTATGACTAGCACCATTGGCATAACCAACAAAAGGTTCTGAAGAATCTGACATATGCGACAAATGCAAAGCGGATTACTAACCAGATAAAAAATCTAAAAGACACACACACACACACGTGCAATGAATGCATATATACAGTGAGTTTTACTACACTCAATTAAGCATAGTAACGTTTGAGGTACAACCCGTTTCGGGGCTCTGACAATGGAATCCCATCATAATCTACTAACTTGTAGGCACCTTTTCCCAGAACATGCTTGAAAATATAATGACGAATCCACATTGGTTCGAGTTTCCCTGCTCCAAGTTTATCAGCTTCCTAATCGTAAGGCAAGACGAGGTCTCCTTCTGAGAAGATACTAGACTTGAAATTTCTATCATATTGCACCTTAATTCATTTCTTATGCGCTTCGTTAGACAATGCGGCATCACGGCGAGTTTCATCCATATGGATTAATTCAAAGAAACACACTTCTTCTTTAGAAGTTTTAGGTAACAGGTCAATCGCGAGTTTGAGAGATGAAATTTCACATTGTATCAGTAAGATTGCTTCCAAACCATACACCAACTAAAAGGGTGTGAATCTAGTTGAATTTCTCATCGAGGTTCGATATGCCCAGAAGGAAGAGTACAAGATTAAGTGCCCATTTTGCTTATGAACCCCTTTCATTCTCTACAACATCTGCTTCAGGACTCTGTTGATGGCCTCAACTTGTCCATTCGCTTGTGGGTAATAAGGGGTAAAACTATCATGTGACAGTACTAACTTAGTAGTCAACTCAGCCATCATGTGATTGTGAAAATGCGACCCATGATATGTAACTATGGCTTGTGGTACACCAAAGCAGGCAACCACATGGTTAAAAAAGAAACAAGCAGCCATTTCACCACTATTATTCAATGTTGGCGTCTCCTCGACCCGTTTGGTAAAATAATCAACGGAGACTATAATATACCCATGCCCTCTGGTCGAGGTGGGGTTACATGTCATGAAGTCAATGCCCCATTTGGCGAATGGTCCAACAACAATGACTGGACATAATGGTGGAGGTGGTAATCTGGATTTTCAGTCATATATCTTGCATGTGTGACAACTTCTTACAACAATAATACAATCTTTCAATATAGTTGGCCAGAATTAACTTACGCAAAGAATTCTTTGTGCGGTTGCATATCTAGATAAGTGTCCACCACAAGCACTTGAATTGCAATCATTCAATTATTTCTCAGCTTCCTCATGCATGAGGCACCTCCGTAAAATCATATCGACAGCATGACGGTAAAGAATGTCACCAATGATGAGATAACATTTGGCTTGGTATCGAATATGTCGCTACTGCGAGTGAGAGGTATCAGGCCTGAAAGTTTGGGTATGGAGATAGATCATTATATCTCCATACCATGGGTTAGATGATGGTATCAGAAATAGAGACTCATCCAAAATCGATGGTTCAGATGTTGAATCAATGGAGGTCGATGGAAGGTCGTAAAGTAACTCCGTGAAAGCTATATATTTCTTTGATTTGGACTTGGTGAATTTCATATCAAACTCCTGCAAAATGACTATCCATTATGAGTATTTTTCCCCTAGCGATTGACATGAAAAAATATATGTCATAGGGCTGCAATCCGAAACAATAGTGGTTTTCCGGAGTAGGATATAATGGAAAAATCTTTGAACAGCTTGCACAGATGCCAAAGCTAGTTTCTCTACATAAGAGTACTTAATTTTTGTATCATTGAGATTGTGGCTCAAATAATAAATCAGATGTTCAATCCCATTTCCCTCTTGGACTAAAACAATACCAATGGTTGTATCTGTAGTGGCGAGATACAGGTAATAGTCATTTCGATAATTTGGAGAATACATTAATGAAGCTCTAATCAAGGTATATTTAAGATCATCAAAGGAAGCTTGCACAACCTGATCCAAATGGAAGGGTATATCCTTTTTCAAAAGACGTGTAAAAACCTTAGCCGTGTCAGTGTAATTAGGAATGAACCTCCTTAGAAAGTTAGCCTTCCCTTGGAGTATCTGTAACTGTAAAATATTTAAAGGTGGACGCAAATCAAGAATTGCTTGAACATTTAATGGATTGAGTTGAATCCCCTCTCTCGACACTACAAATCCAAGAAATCGACTAGAACCAACAAAAAATGCACATTTGTGTGGATTGAGTCATATCTTGTAGTGTCGGCACTGTAAAAATATTGCTCTCAAATTTTGCAGGTGATTAGTCTGCTTTCCTAAATGAGCAGGTAAATCATCAAGGTAAGGTTGAACAATGTTCTTGATGTCATGGAAGGCATAGTTCACTGCCCTATGAAATGTGGCCCCTGCATTCTTCAAACCGAATGGGAGTGTCCTATACACAAATGTGCACCATGGACAAATAAAAGTTTTTTTATATTGGTCCTGTGGGCCGATATTGATTTGATTATAGCAGAAAAAACTATCCATAAATGAGAATATTTCACATCTAACGCATTCATCAATAATCTAATCAATAAAGGGAGTAGGATAATTGTCTTTTGGACATGCCTGATTTACATCCCTATAATTGATGGACACTCGAATTGTCCCTTGTTTCTTCATGATAAGAACAATGTTGGAAACCCAATTATTAAGAGGTACAAGGTAAATGAAAGTAGCACACAAAAGTTTTTCAACTTTTTCTTTAATTGTAGTGGATTTCATTGGATGAAGATGTTGAAGGCACTATCGTACTAGCTTGACATCAGTGAACATTTTGATTTTGTGTTCAATAATACTATATTCAATGCCTGGCATCTCCTCGTAAGACCATGCAAATATATCTCGAAATTCGTGAATGAGACTACGGTAACTATCAAGTTCTAATGGAGAATAGGATTTGCCGACATGAATGTCCTCTATAGCATTAGGTTTGGTTGAAATATTAATAGAAATCGTTTCTTCAATATTTGATAGGTTTCGCTAAGATTCTAATGTGTCTATGAAAACTAAATTCAAAAGGAAATCAATAACTAAAGGGTGGTTTAGTTCATTTGAATAATCTTCGATGCCATCTGGAAGATGGGAATGATGATGATAATATTCCCAAGTTTATTCTCCTATTATCATTGATTGGACGATTCCTTCATTTGTAGAATGTATACGGGAGAAAGGATCCAAAGAAGTACCAAATTGTAACGAATGATCTATCCGTACAATTGGTGAAGGTGGATTTGGGTTTGCCGCACAAGCCAAAAAAATTGATTACTATGCTAGCTCAATGGGGCTTAGTGGCATAACCTCAGTATTACTATCAACTTCGGAATTGTTGGTAATCCTCCTTAAATCAAATGAGGTGGAGGAAATCATGTTTGAAGTCTGTACTCTTGCCACTTCTGCCAAATCAGATGGTGACGATAGTGTAAAAGTACCCATTATGAAAGGATCTTTAAAGAGACCTACTCCAACACATTGAAGTGATAGCGTGGGTCCATGTATCAACGGAATGCTTCCTGTAGCATGTGAACTATTTGCAAAGAAGGCAAGCAGATCGATAACTATTATTCTACCCTTATGAGGGAATGCAATAGTACAAAAGTATGTGGAAACCACAGCAGCCATAGCATATATCCATGGCGTTCGTAGTAAAATGTTGTAATCGAGGGGCCCGTCAACTACCTCAACTTCAATAATAACTATTTTTCCCCCTAGTTCGATTTGCAGGTTACTTAAAATCCCACAAGGAGAATATGTTCATCCGTCGAAAGCTTTTAACATTGTTGGTGATCATGACAATGGCGGTGAACCAAGTGTTTTTCCAACAGCTCATTGACATAACGAAAGTAGATGCCACCTCATCAATAATAGTTTGGTGAAAATTCTTTTTGAGAGCTTTTACTTGAATTAGGAAATCTAACTGTGCTGGTAACTATGATGTATATCCTGCATGGTTAAAATCCACAAGATTGGAATCCGTAGGGTCTATTTTGCCAGTTGCTAACAATAAAGCCTGCTTCTGGGAGGGACAATTTTGTAACACCTCGAGTGTCGACATATTAGAAAGTGATTGGGAAAGATCTTCCACGATGTTATAGTTATGAGCTTCTTGAGCTCGAGGGTTAATTGTTGATTTATGCACAACTCCCTTTGGTGGTTTTATTTTCAGTTCTGGTGCAATAGGTGGTGGAATTTTTTCAGATGAAGTCGAAGTTGAAGAATTAGGTTGATGAGTGGTCGGATTATTTGACAATGACACCAAAACTTCGTTTTGTGGATTTTTGATGGATAACATGAGTACTTGGGATGTGGAAGCATGGTGTACCGCAACCAAATGTGTCTCCAAGTTTGGAAATGGATCAGTCAACACTGTAGATGTGTTAGAAGTCTTTAGAAGTTTAGAGACTTCTAAGCGGTCTGGACAATCTCTCGTAAAATGCTCATATTTATAGATTAGACATGGATAACGAGGTTTCCTTACCAAAGTATAGGAATTATATGATTTCTCTTGAGGGGAATTATCTTGTTTCTTCTTGTTTTTCCCCTTCTTCTTGCCTCCTGGTAACTTTTGATTTTTTCCTTTTTCAGATGACACGACATTAACTTCGGAAGAAAGAGTGCTCTGTGATGCATTGCTATTTTGATTGGTAATGGTAAGATTTTGACCATATGGTCTTCTTGCCATTTGCGTACTCGAAGAACCGATCACACCATCTTCAGCATGAGAGTCCTTACTCGATTGGGGAGGAGGAGGAATAGTGAATGCTGGTCAGGGTACATTGGAAATTTTTTCGTAGAGCATGCTGGATTATGTGTAAATCAAATTCAAATATTGGGCATGAGCAATTACTTTCTCTTCTGTAATAACTCCACCTTTTTCGACATCATTGGTGATTGATGGAAACAAGGATTTTATGAACCACTCAGCCAAAAGCTGGTCAGGAACATATGTCTTAACCATTTGATGATGACGCTGCCACTCATGAATATTATCTAATATATGGGTAGCAGTAGTTTGTTTAAAGTTGGTTAGGAGTTTTGTTCCAATATCGTATCTAATAGGTAACTGGAAGTGGGTCAGAAATGTGGTGGCTAAAGTCGTAAAGTTTTCGAAAGAAGCTCGTGGTAATTCAATGTACCACTTAACAACCAGACCAGTAAGCATTCTTTGGAAAAGATGGAGTCTAACCGAATCATCATTTAAGAAGTTTTATGAAAACCACAAATGAAAGGTCATGAAATGATTTGATGGGTCTTCTCCAGGATTTCCATTGTATTTTGAAATGTCAAAAGGTAACTTATGCGGAATCACCAGACACCAAGGTGCATATAAGATTGCATCATTAGTGAGCTGATTTAAATATGGTAATTATAAAGTTGCTACAAATGGCAACTATCAGTTCAGGTTAGGTTGAGCATACCCAGGATATGATGGAATTTCCTGAGTAGTAGGTCTTTGCATACCAACATAGGGCATCTGCATTTGGTAACTTTGATAAGGTTGTTGTTGAACAAATCCGACATAAGGTGGTTGTTGATAACCAGGTTGAATTTGTGGTTGTCCATAACCTGCAAAGCTGTTTTGGCCAAGACCTTGGTAAGCTTGATACTATCCAAACCCAGCTTGAGTGTGTTGGGTAGGTTCAAATTGGGGTTGGAATTGCTGGAATTGAGGCTGTTGAAATTGCGGCTACCACGATTGTTGAATCAATTGTTGTTGTTGTTGTTGGTACAAATGTTGTTGATTTAACTGTTGTTGTTTCCCAGCGATGAAAGGTTGGCCAGGTTGTGAATAAACTATACTATTGTAAGCCTGAGTTAGTTCATATACGGGTATACTAACCTAAGGTTGTTCAACCCCACACACAAGTGGTTGTTGTACAACAACCTAAGAAACTTGAACTTCTTGACCCGAAACTTGTGGTTGCAAGGTAGAAGGACTAGTTTGTACCGGTTGAGATACAACAGTTTGAACTTGTGACTGTGGTACAATAGTAACAATAGGTGTAGTAGGAATAGATGATAGAGTTTACATTGGTTTTGTTGGATACACAAGCCTTGGTTGAACTGGCATTGTTGGTTGCTATTGACAAACTCAAATTCCAGGTTGACCTGAATACTACAGGATACTTCCATATGATGGTCCTACATAGGGAGGATAAGGTGAATAAGCATATTTCTCTCCATATGGTAGAAATCCAGTATGTAATGGATACATAGGTCTTTGTTGACTAGAGTTCCCAACTTGATAATGATATACATGATCAAACTGTTGAGTTCCTGTTAAAGAAGAACCAGGTAAAATTCCAATTGAGGACATGGGTGATGACCATGGTGTAGAAGCAACCCCTGAGTGAGTTGCAGACAAAGATTGGTAACCAATTGAGACAGACGATTCACCATATAGGTGTGATTTAGGTGTGGTAGAAAACATCAAAGAGGTTGCAATAGAAGATTCTTCCATAGCTGCATCAGATGATATAGTCTAGGATGTTGACAGTTGTTTTGCCATAGTTAGCTGACCCAAAAGTTGTCCTAATGAATAGATAGGTACTTGAAAAGAAGCAGGATCAAATTGGAGCAGTAAAATGAGGAGTATGAGGGTAAATATAAAGCCTAGTTCCAAAGTGGCATGGGGCTGCAGGTGTATAATATTCTTCTAATTCTTCCTTGACAAAAATTAAATCAGGTGCAAGAACTTCACCATCTGGTTCGTAAAAGATTTTTGGTGTTGATAAAGTGGAAGTTTCAGTAGTTACTAATGTTTGAGGGGTAACCGACTGATCGTCTTTTGGTAAAGTAACAAATTTTGAATGTTCAAATTCAAAGTCCATATGTTCAGGTAAAGGAACAACAGATTCAGAAAGAGGTTCCTGAACAACTTCAGGTCTAGATGTAACTTATGTTTGAACTGTGACAGGTTCTGCATTAACTTCTGGTTGAATTAATTCAATTTCAAAAGTAATTTTTTGTTGTACAACTTCAAGTTGAGGATCAACTTGTTGTTGAACAACTTCGGTTACTATTTCGCTAGGATCAGTGATAATTTCCTCAAGCAATTGTGAAACTTCTTCTTCAGAAACGAATGTACCAGAAATGGTTGGAGTAACTATAGTCTCAGTACTTACCGAAATAGATGATTTAGGTAATTTAGATGAAGAACTAGGAGTTCTTGATGTACTTGAATTAGTTAAGCGAGACCGTTTTGATCGAATAGCTGTAGCTTCAGGCGCAAAGACGGTTTAGTCATTGTTCTCCATGAACGACGAGGTAAGGGTTGATGTTCCTCCATAATTTCTAATTAATTTTATTATCAAAAAAGAAATAAACAAAAATGGGTAAGCCAGGCAAAAGGTTTACCAAGCAACTGTGAACTGCAAAATACCTCCTGGTGAACCAAGAAGTATGGGCAGGCAATCTCCCCGAATGTTGTGTTTGGTGTATCACAGTGTACAAGGTGGCCAACTCGGTTACCTAAGGATGGATACCAACCTAGTGTTCTCCTCCCATATATACCCGAAGGTACATGGAGGCCTAGTCCATATAAGTGTTGTCTAATGCAAAACCACACAGTGAGAGCATTCCCATATACTTTACATATTCTAAAACTGCCCTATATACCTGAAGGTACGTGGATGAGCTATGATATACTCACGTACGTGGAATGAGGTATCACACTCGGGATGTATTGTAGATAGGTTAGCCACAGCTTCTTTGTTTTACAATGCTGGAACACGTCTCTAGCCTAGAACCTCTAAATGTTTTCGTTAATGACAATGCTCCATTAGGTAAATTTATGTTAATTTTAAGTTGATCTTGCTTAGGAATTTCCCTTTCAAGTTCACCATGTGATGTATTCTGAAATTCCTAGTAATGCAACTATCATGATAAGCATTCTTTCCATTCAATTTAACAATGAACATCCTAGCTACTTAGGGATAAAGCAATCAGATTTCTTTCGATCAAGGAGCAAAGAGCACAATCTAATGCAATTTCCCTACACTATTCCTATGAGCACACAAAAACTTTTCCAATGCAACATGCATGTATTTCTTTTGGATTTCCTTAATGTGAATATGAACAATAAGAAATATGCACATACAATCAATCAATCTTTAACAAGAATGAAGACTTTTACAACAATTTTGTTTCGAAGGAAAAGAAGACTTTACGACACTTTATTTCAAACAAAGATTAATATACTATATTCTAACTTTCACTATAGATTGATAATGACAAAGAAAACATTTAAGAAACACTAATCAATCAAATCAAAGTACCACTAGACAAGGAGATAATTTTTTTTTCTTTGAGACATAACATTCATTGATCAATAAGCAAATAAATAAACAGAGAAAAGTTGGCAAAAACACATTCAAGAGGTGGGAAACTGACCCTAGGAGGATCACCATAGCCCTGAACGGTAGATAGTGCACTTTAGAGCATTTTCCCTAAGCTAGTGGTACTCTGCAGCACATTGTGTCCCTCACAAGCCTGCGCTGGTGACAATGAGCCATTTCAAAATGAAATTTGACACCGTTTTGACCAAATTTTCAATGCAAAAGTGCTAAAATACAATCAATGAACACAAGTAGGGTCTACAAGGATGTCCTAGGAGGTGGATAAGATACTAGGAAAGAAGATCTTCCCTAGCAGAGTCGCCAATTTATTTTGGAGAATTTTGTATCTACAATTAAATACTAATTCCCTAGATAAGGAGCCATATCTAGAACAACAATTTAAAGTATTTTAGTCTTTCCCTATAACCAATGGATAAGATGAGAAGATGAGAAGACCTACTTGTAGTTCCTCTTTCCTCTCATCTCCTCTGTATTGATCCTGTCACTCCTTCCCGTACTTAATATGCTTGAGAAGTACTTGTGACACAACAGAAAACAAAGAATCGATCAAAGAAAATGATCTAATGAATATAAGTGAATGGAATCAGATACATTTCACACATATAAGCATTATAAAACAATACAAACATATGGGAGAAAGGTTCAAACAATTTATTAAATAGAAGAAGGAACTACAACCATTGTGTCTGATTCAAAGTCATTCCTCCAGCTTGGATCTCATCCACATCACATCAAAAGCATGACAAAATTGTAGCATTACAATACTTGCTTCAAAGCCAAATCTTACAACAACATTATCTCTTTACAATTCAACATAATCCAGCCCCTGATGACTTAGATCAGTGGTCAATTTATAGGGAGATGAGGGACGTTTTGTCATAAATGGCATTGAATGACCTTCCATACTTAGAATTAGTTCCATGGAAGAAGGGATGAGAGGATAGGATGCATATTAAGTCATTCCTCATCCATTATCGAGCTCATAGGAGTTGATAAGTGAGGGAAACTTCTAGATGACTCAAAAATATAATAATATTCCCCAAACCTTATGTGAATTTTTCTCAAACTCGCCTATCACAAGTGAAAGGAAGCCTAAGTGCTTTGCAGAGCACCCTGGCATGGACTTAATTGCTCTGCAGCACACCCTTACATGGGCTTACCTGCACTGGTCCATCTAGAGGCCATTTCTGGATGTCTTCAAGCCATGAAATTCTCTGGAAAGGAGGCATTCAAAGGGGTGACTTATTTAGGGCATGTAGCAACCGAAATTATGGTTTGATGAGCCCTAAAAAACTGATATGGATGATGGGATTGATGTGCCCAAATGGATCTATAGCAAAAGGCTATGCCAAGAAGGAATTTAAAATTCCACAGACATAGGATAGGGGTGGTTGATAATCCCTTTCTTACTAAGAGGGAGTGTTGAGAAGTGTAGCAAGAAAGGCTCAATTTGGCTTAGCCTTGGTCAAATTGAGAAAATTCAAAATTTCCATATCAGCAGACAACTTGGAGGTAGGTAACTGAGGTGACATGGATCTTGTCACTCAGTTATCTGAGTAAATTCAAGTTGATGACTTGGAGTTTAGTTATGCATGTGTTATGGCTAATTTATGGCAATCTGGTTCAATTATTTGTAGTTGTACTCAGTTAAACTAGTTCTAACAGCTAATAGAACTTTTTGGAGGTCAGTTGTGCAAGTGGAAAAGAGTCTAACATAGTGATTATCGAGTTAAATCATAAATCAACCAAAAATGTTATGAAACCAGCTCAAGAAAAGATAGAAAAGATAGATCAACACCTTAGAATTCAGCCTCTTTGAGGGGGCAACCTCCTTTACATTACATAAATGAACAATTCTTGGATGATACAAATGACAAAACCTCCTTTCTATATATAGGAGTCTAAGGAGTCAGAATATAATCTAGCCAACCTAACAATAATAATATAAAGCCAGAAAAATAAAAATAGAGGGATTCTATGGGGCACAGTAATAACAATATGGGGGAAATAGGGCCACAACAATATTAATAAGGGGTATAACTACAATAGTAATGGGGTAATCACTAGTATTATAGGGACCCAAGATTCCCCTCTCCTTGAAAAAGGTGTTGTCCTCAACACTTGAGTAGTTATGGATACTTCTGCATAAAATTCTCATCCTCCCATGTGCAATCTTCAGTGAATAAGTTCTTCCACTTGATAAGATACTCTGAAATTGATCGATTTCGTAGCTGTCGAGTTCTTGTTTCTGTGACTGCTTCTGGTTCCAATATAATTTTTCCTTCTTCGTCAAGTTCTGGCAATATTGTTTGAACTGGGAGCTTGTCACCTATAACCTTCTTTAAACATGAAACATGGAAAACTGGGTGCAATCAATAAGCTGCAGGAAGCTCCAATTTGTATGCCATAGTACCAATATTTTGCAACACCTTGTACGGACCATAATACTTTGGTGATAGTTTATTATCCTTCTTAGCTTGCTTGAGGGACATTTGCTTATATGGTTGTAGCCGTAGGAATACCCAATCACCTACATCAAAACTTCTTTCATTGCGATGTTGATCTGCGTGTTGTTTCATTCTATTATGTGCCAACACGAGGTTATCCTTTAAGAGTTGGAGGAGTTGTTGTTGATGTTCGATGTGATGTTCCACTCCCTGAACCATAGAATTTCTCTTAAATATGATGTGATGGATGGTAGTTGATACCCATAAAGTTCCATAAATGGGGTCATTTTTGTTGCTGTGTGGAAGGAAGTGTTATACCACCATTCAGCCAAAGGCAACCATTTGACCCATTGTGTATGTTTATCAGATACAAAGCAACGAAGATATCCTTCCAAAAATTTGTTTACTATCTCAGTTTGCCCATCAAATTGAGGATGACAAGATGAGCTATGAGCTAACTGAGTACCAAGACAAGAAAATAATTCTGTCCAAAAATTTCCAGAGAAAATGGGATCTCTGTCACTTACAATAATCTTTGGGTTTCCATGTAGCTTTTGAATTGTTTCCATAAATGCAGTAGAAACTGTATTGGCTTTAAATGGATGTGATAATGCACAAAAGTGTGCATACTTGGTAAGTCTATCAACTACCACCATGATGACACGCTTTCCCTCAGACTTTGGTAAAACTGTGATAAAATCCATTGAAACCTCCTCCCAACGTTGGCTTGGAATGGATAAAGGTTGTAATAGACCTGGTGTCTTAATTGTTTCAACTTTATTTTGTTGGCAAACCAAACATTCCGCCACAAACTTTTGAATATCTGATTTAAGGCCATCCCAAAAAAATTCCTTCTTAACCCTGTGGTAAGTTTTTAAAAATCCTGAGTGCCCTCCTAAGGGAGAAGTGTGCAATTCCATAAGAATCTTTTGTTTTAGCTGGGAATTATTACAGAGGTATAAGCGATCTTTGTACCATAATGAATCATTTTTCCAGCTAAATGTATCAGACATACTGGAATCTTGTTGTAACTTTCGAATAAGTGCCCACACTTCTTCATCATTCTTCCATTCCTCCCTTGCTTCATTTATCCAATCTGGTTGGATAATAGAAATGGCACACAACAATGCTTCCACATCCTCATCCTTTCTTGAGAGTGCATCTGCCACCACATTTTGCTTCCCTTTTTTGTAGATGATTTCAAAGTCATAACCCAACATCTTTGTGACCCACTTTTGTTGCTCTTTAGAGGATAATCTTTGTTCTAAAAAGTATTTAAGGCTATCATGATCTGTCTTTACCTTGAAGTGTCTTCCCATTAGGTAGGGTTGCCATTTCTTAAGTGCATGGAGTATTGCCAACATTTCCTTCTCATAAATAGCTTTGTGTAAAAACTCTCCCTTGATTGGACGACTTTCAAAAGTAATGGGTCTTTCATCTTGCATTAAAACAACACCAATTCCATTTCCTGAAGCATCACATTCCATAATAAAGGTTTTTGTGAAGTCCGGTGTAGCTAAGACCGGTGCTTGGCACATTGCCTCTTTAAGATGTTCGAATGCCTTTGTTTCTTCTGGGGTCCATGAAAATGCACCTTTCTTCAATAATGTTGTTAGAGGTGCTTCTATTCTCCCATAATTCTTAACAAACTTGCGATAATACCCTGTCAACCCGAGAAATCCTCGCAGATGCTTTATGGATGTGGGAATTTTCCATTCCTTAATGGCTTTAATTTTGTTAGGGTCTACCTTAACTCCTTCATGAGATACAATATGACCTAGATATTCCACCTCTTGTACTCCAAAGAAACTTTTGGATCCTTTTGCATATAATTGTTTCTCCTCCAATAGTTGTAACACCTTGTCAACATGTTCAACATGATCCTTCCAAGACTTGCTGTAGATTAGTATATCATCAAAAAATACTAACACAAATTTTCTAAGGAATGGTTTGAAAATTGAATTCATCAAACCTTGAAATTTTGAAGGTGCATTGGTAAGGCCAAAAGGCATGACCAAAAATTCATAATGACCCTCATGAGTTCTAAATGCTGTTTTCAGAATGTCTTCAATCTTCATTCTGATTTGATGATATCCCGAATGAAGATCCGACTTGGTGAAGTAAATTGATCCATGCAATTCATCCAGTAATTCATCAATGACAGGAATGGGAAACTTATCTTTAATAGTGAGCTTGTTGAGCTCCCTATAATCCAGACACATGCGCCATGATCCATCCTTCTTGTGCACCAATACGACTGGAGCAGAGAAAGAACTTTGACTTGGTTGAATTATACCAGCCTCTATCATTTCTGCAACCATACGTTCAATTTCACTCTTTTGGGCATAGGGATATCTGTATGGCGTGATGTTTGGAGGAACACTTCCTGGAATTAGATGAATAGCATGATCATGATCACGAATAGGTGGGAGACATTTGGGAGTCTCAAATACCTTGGAATGTCTGTCCAAGACTTTTTCGAGATCTGGAGAAATAGATGATTCCACTGTGGATACATCTAGCGAACATAATTGTGCAACTATACCTCTTTGTTCCTTTTTTAGAATCTTTGTCATACCATTAGGGCTGATTATCTTTCCTGGTTTCCCTGCAATACCCCCTAATTCAACTTCCTTTCCTTCCATAGAAAATTTCATGAAAAGTTCTTGAAAATTAAAAGCTATTGCACCCAAGGGTTGTAGCCATTGGACTCCTAGTACAACATCATCACCTCCCATTGGAATGGAAAGCATTGGGCTAGTCAATACATATTCTCCCATGGATAGCTTGATATTATGGCACTTTCCTGAGCAATTTATTGTTCCTCCATTTGCAACCATCACTTGACACTCTGGTGCTGGATATAAGAAGAAATTCAATTCTCTTGCTACTTTACAATGAATAAAATTGTGGGTACTTCCTGAATCAATCAACACTATTACCTTTTTCTTCTTGATTTGTCCTTCTATCTTGATGGTTTGAGGAGTGGTAATTCCTACCAATGCATTACAAGATATGGTCGGATTCATTTCTTCTTTATCTAGGATTTATTCCTGGAGTATATCCTCTTCTTTTGAACTTTCTTGCTCCTTTTCTTCTTCCTCTTCACAATCTATGTAGAATAATTTCTTCTCAGCACACTTATGACCTTTAGTGTATTTTCTATCACAACTGTAACAAAGCCCTTTTGCTCTTTTTTCTTCCAATTTTTGTGGTGTCAACCTTACAGGTTGTGGAAGACTAGCGGCAACAACACTTCTGTCTTTATAGTTGTGAGTGGTATGCTTCCTGGTTGCCATAATTTTGCTTTCCATTTTTCTTGCTAACCTGAATGTCTTCTCTAATGAATCAGGTTCCCATAGGCGAACATCATGTTGGATATTATCCTTTAAAGACCCTATGAACACATCAATCCTATGCTCCTCTGGAATATCTTTTACCCTTATGTTAAATTTTTGGAACTCCTCAATGTGCTCCATTATTCAACCCTTTTATTTGAGACTTATCAATTGGCTAAAAAAAGTGTTGCTTTTTGTATCCTCATAATGTGCTATCAATTATTCCGTAAAAATTTCCCAAGTGATAAATTGTTTACGAGAGCAAAGCCATTGATACCATACAAACTGATTTGGTTCCAAATATAAAGTTTCCATACATGCCTTTTGTGTGTTTTTCACATTATTGAGATTGAATAATTGCTCCATCTGTAATATCCATGTGGCGGGATCCCTGCCATCAAACTTCCTCATATCAATTTTTTGTAATATGGTGAGTCTTCGATCCAACATTAGAGTCTATGGAATCATGATTAACATTTCTTTTGTTCTCATCATGAGTTTCCTTTAGTACCCTTTCACCCTTACTGACCATTTCTTGTAGAAACTTATTCATATTTATCTTCAATTCTTCCATCTTATCATCCATGCCATCAATTTTAGCGTCCATGCCATTCACCTTAGTTTCCATGCCATCCATCTTAGCTTCTACGCCTTTCTTTAAACAATCCATCTTAGCTTATACACCCTTCTTTAAACCATCCATCTTAGCTTCTACGTCTTTCCTTAAACCATCCATCTTACACTCTGTTGCTCTTTGTGCAAGTGACACTTGTTGCACTTGTTCTTGTAATTTTGATATATCATATAGCATTTCTTCTTCTTCTTCATGAGTCATGCTAGAGCTTTCAGGTTCCTTACTAGGTGTTTGCATTTTCTTTCCTCGGGGCATCAGTTATCGATAATAATTTTCTAATATGCCCTTTGAATTCCTTCAAAATAAATTTTCAAACCAAGCTTAAGCAAAAATTAAAGAAAATTTACACACATTTTTTCACTTTGTAGGAGCTCGATATTGCCTCTGATGTATCTCTATACTTTCTGATTATCTAGTTCTGAATTTGTGACCTGTAGTAGCCCTCTGTGTCCTCTTTCCAATGCCACAAGTATGACCAAAATTGGATTCTCCAAGGAAGAGTTATGTGAAATCTCCCACAGTGACTTGATTATAGACTAGTTCAGTAGAGCGAACTTGTACGACGTGCCAAGAATCATGGTTTCGAACTTTGGATCTGAAAGACACCCATAAGAAACTATAGTCCGTCCTCTTTCTGTACCTTCTTACGAAACTTCAATCCGATCCCCAGAGAGAAAGTTATGACGATTTTCCCCAGGTCACCTGTTTTGAATGTAATTCACGAGTCTGCAAGAAGACCAACTTCCTCAGATCATATCTCTGCAAATATCGCACGA
Source organism: Pinus tabuliformis (assembly GCA_031772625.1). Lineage (NCBI taxonomy): Eukaryota > Viridiplantae > Streptophyta > Pinopsida > Pinales > Pinaceae > Pinus > Pinus tabuliformis. The sequence continues at coordinate 190,077,866 of CM062820.1, forward strand.
AAAGCTCTGAAATTCGGAACCAAGGTTTAGCGCAATTTCTTCTCAAATGGTTTTTTTTTTGTGACTTCTGAAACATCACAGAAAACAAGTTATAGTGAGAATGCCACGATGACATGTTTGGAGCAGCGAAACCCTAGAATCCAAAGCTTTGATACCAAATGTTATGAAACCAACTCAAGAAAAGATAGAAAAGATAGATCAACGCCTTAGAATTCAGCCTCTTCGAAGGGGCAATCTCCTTTACATCACATAAATGAACAATTCTTGGATGATAGAAATGAAAAAACCTCCATTCTATATATAGGAGTCTAAGGAGTCACAATATAATCCAGCCGACCTAACAATAATAATATAAAGCCAGAAAAATAACAATAGAGGGATTCTATGGGGCACAGTAATAACAATATGGGGGCAATAGGGCCACAACAATATTAATAAGGGGTATAACTACAATAGTAATGGAGTAATCAGTAGTATTATAGGGACCCAACAAAAAATATCTCATGCATGAAAGGAATTTGAATTACTCAATTGTGGTTGAGATTTTAAGACAGTGTAACATCAATTGTAAACTAGTGTTGATTGTACAGGTATTACATGCAATCAGTGATCAATCCTTGGGACTAACACAATCATTTTGGAAGGAATTCCTAAAGAATAGGGTATCATTTCCTTCGGATTTTCATAAGGAAATAGGGGCATTGGTGAGCAAATATTTGGCTAAGTTTTGGATAGAGCTTCCTCGTTGAGAATGAGAACAACTATTCTTTTGCAGGTTGAGTTCACAGCTAGAGCTAGGAATTGTAATAGTTCCTTAATTCATTTATTAATGAAAACATGCTTGAGGAATGTTTCCGAGTTCGGTTCCCCTAGATATCACTACTTATTTGTGGTTTTTCCTATTACATGTCTATGCATGTTGTTCTATATTGTGAATTTCATTCCACATATCAATAGAGTAGAATTTTGTTGCTTGATTTTAAATTAAATTTCTTGAGCAGTCACAACTCGATAAAATTTCTATATGTCCTCTGTGATAAAAATTCCAGGCATTAATTGTTCCTAAAGGAACTAGCTCTGATATTAATTTTTAGTCTTAGGATTATAATAAGAGGGTGGGGTGAATTAATGTATCGGAAAATTTTCATCAATTTAAATAATTTACCAATTAATAAGAAAATGTAAACATAATAATGCATCATTAAGGAACATCATCACATCACCATAAGACAACACTATATGTACGTGGAAGCCCTTATCGGAGAAAACCATAAATTATGTTTATCTTCTTCAAATTTAATTACCTATATTTTGTGGAACCAACTTGTAAGAGGCATGCACCTCCAAAAAACAAATTTGCAGGTGGTAAGCTCTTAGAGGCACTAGCCCTCAAAATGTGTAAGAGTCAACTTGGAATATGCTACAACCTCATTGAGGCACCAAAATCAATGGTATGCAATCAACAACCTGTAATAGGTTTCAACTTGATTGAGGTGCCCAACTCTTTCAAACTGGCGATGACGACTTTTCATAATATTTCAAACCAGAACCACAAGCTCTTCCCAAAACCCTTTTTCCAAGCATATTCATATCAATCCTTATTGCACATGCTAATTTTGATAAAAAATATTTGAAACAACTTCTTGTGCTTCAAGGCATGTCCCCATTGCTTTTCATTCTCCTTACATAGATCACAAGTCAATACAATCCATTTCCCCCTTTTTCTTAAAATGAATAAGAACTCAAATTATGCACAAAAACATTACAAAAATTAGTTTTTCTACAAATTGCACTTTTATGGTATGTTATCTACAAAATGCACCTTTTTCGGTACCTTCTCTACAAAAATGCACGTTTTGATCTAAGTAACTATTTGACAAAATATACTTGGAATGAAAAGATTAGGTTAATATGGACTCCTATAAACTCAAACATATGACCTTTTCGAGAAAGACTATATCAAAACCAATTGGGATATTTTATAAGTCCCTCATGTCATTTTTTAAAAATTGATTAATATTTTTTTATCATGATGGTGAAAATAATAGGCAATCCTTCAAGATTAACCATATAAGATTCAAACAAACAATACTGTAGATAGAAACACCTTCAAGCATGCCCAATATGTCCTAAATCCACACACCACACCTTCAAACTCGAACCTATTCCATAAAGAAATACACAACACCTCTGAGTTTGATCTTATTCCAAATAGGTATGCCCCACACCATCGGGGACCACCATCACCATAAATTAATATGCCACTAATATAAATTTAATAAGGAGAAAATTCCTTTGGGAACACCAACAAAGTAGAGAACAAAAGCCTCCAGGAACTTTCCAATAACACATAGTACAATGAACTTTAGTCACACCAATACATGGAGTGATAATTCCTTTGGGAACTTGCCAAAATAGAGAGGAATTACCTTTGGGCACACCAACTCACATAATAAAAATGGATTTGGGCACTAGCCAATACATAAAGAAAAATGACCTTTGGACATGATGATACACAAAGTAACAATTCCTTTGGGAACTTGCTAATACATAGATAACAATAACCCTCGGTCATGCCAATACACAATGTAACAATGTTGCTAGACACAACATTGGGAAGTGTTGAATACAATGTTGGAGACTTTTGGGCACATTTTTGGAGACTAATGAGCACATCGTTGTAATTGAATGACACTTATGATTGGTCTTGAAGATTGATGTTGTGTAGTCTTTGATGTGAAGGACGCATGAAGATTTTTTTTAGGTCATTATTAGAGAACCATCATAGTATTATAATAATTATGAATCCTTAAAAACACTATGACTATGACTTGTGGTTGCATGGTTCAGGGACCCAGCTGCTACATATAGTGTATGGGTAGAAGAACAAATAAAATTCCCCCATTAAATGCCTCGATGGATATCCAATCGGAAGAAAGTTCCAATGGTATATCAAACCTAGAAACTCTCCTGAGGGTTGAAGAGATATTTTAGGTTGAATTTAAGTGGTTGACCTTGGTTGAATAAGTTCATAGGTCTAGGCTTTGAAAAGGAGATAAGGATTGTGTGGCAGAAAAGATTGAACTCGGAACTAGTTTGGGATCATCCGATTGTTTGGTCCAATTGAAATATTTATGGATGTAAGTGTTGAAAAGTCCCAAATTCAATGTATTTGGTGGTCTAGGAGCACAAGGTTTTGAAACCTAAACTCAAGAACATAGTTTCGTATGATGGTGAAGTTCCATTGTCAATTAGACATTCGACCCTAAACGGTTTTATTCAAAGGAAACATAGGAAAAACACTTGAACCTAACTTTCCTCTTTGGTTGAAGGGAAAGTACCCCTAGGGTCCTTTGGGCTCAGACTCTACCAGACTGAAAATTGCTTATTCAAAGAAACACACACACAGTCATCCTTTTTACTTTTAAGCAAATTCTAATGTTAAGGGTACATACCTAAGGTCCTACGTTCGAGAAGGCCTTTAGGGTCCAAACCCTTCTTGGAGTTCCCTTCTTCTTTCTTTGACCTGCAAGACAAACAAATCAAAGAACACAACAGTACATGTACGAATACTTATGTATAAACCATCTTTATGCTATAAAGTTAGTTATAAAAATCTTTAAGTAACTACTTCCATAAGAATTCAAAACAAGAATCTCATAAGCATAAAGAAAGATTGTTTCGGGAACAAAGACGTGTTTCTTTATATATAAAGGCAAATAAAGTACACATAACAGAAAGATATCACCTGAACACCTTCAGCAGGCTCCAAGCAAAGCTTCCTCCCGGATTCGTTCCAGCCTCAAGCCTCCAACAAGAGCTCCTTCCAAGTCTTACTCAATGATGATATCAAGGATGAATGATCACCAATATGCATGGAAACAAGGGTTTCCTATGCAAAATGGGGGAAGTGCATAAAGCACCAAGGACTTCAGACCTGGTCTAAGGGCAAAATCTCAGCATAATAATCTTGCTCTCATTTCTCTCTCCCTTTGGCCTTCCCTTTGATGTCTTTTTATACCATCTCCAAAGTAGTTTTTTAGTTAGGAGTTGGTTGGGAACAGTTGGGCCACGGGCACTAACAGGTGATCCAGCAGGTAAAACCCGCGATCTCTGCCTGAAAATAAGGAATTATATATTTTTTAAGTGTTTTAATACATACACGCAGGTTGGGTATACACAGACCCGCGTGTACACGCGTTTAACTCAGGGCAATGTCGCGTATAGGGAATAAAACACTGTTTTTTAAATTTTTGGACCAGGTCTGGAAGGAGGGGTTGCCCTAGGCCATGAGTGCAGCATCACAAACAATAAGAGTGGGATTTGGAGCTATAACAGATGCCCCCTAATGTATGAGGTCAGAAGGGGAACATGATGGCCGAAATATATTATGTAAGTACATGGAAAGGAACTCTGTCGAAAAACCGAGGAGGACTACACTAGAATTCAGCCTGCCAAGCCACCGAAAGGAGATCAGAAAGAAACACTGTCTGAGGCGGGCATACCCATGATCAGGAAAAGTAAAGCATGTCCGCATAGCAAGTACAAGCGGATCCACTAAGTATACAAGTATAAAATGACTGGAAGATACAGAATGGATCATCTGATCATAATGAGTAAGTACATGTCTGAATATCACATATAAAACTGTCAATGATGCTAAAAGATGCAACGGATCACTGATATCAAAGACTGATCCCAAAAGGTACCAACTGAACATGATGGAATAGGATGGTACTACACTGCAAACTCAGGTGCCAGCATATAGAATGTCGCCATGACTGACTGCAACATATAAGGTGGAGTGGTATCAACTAGCAGCAACAGGAGCAACTGTCAAGTGAACCAATGAATGCTGATACAACTTGAGGTCTTCACCGACCGCCGTGGTACATTTCTACACTATGGGAATAAATGATCTGAAGTCAACCATGTGAGAAATCGTTTGATTACCGGTCATTGATGTATACCGTTAACAAACGCGAGACTACTCACCGATAATGATAATGAGCGTCAAGGTACCCAGTACAATCTAACAAGTGTGAATAGATGAGCTGAAGTCGAACACCTGTAAGAATCTATCGATAAGGAGACAATGATGGTTTCCCACTGTCGATAGCGAAGGATCTGCCACTAATGACTAAACCCCAAGGTACTACCAAATGGACTCTAGATCTTTGCCCCAGAGCAATTAGTCGGAGTCGATAGGGAAAGATCCGCTAGAAGGAAGGCATTAAGGCATCCTTCATCAATCTAGTGCGAGTGTAACCCGTAGGCCAATAATGTGGAAGGAATCGGACGAAAAAGATGTAGTAACCCAACCGAAGTACATTTATGGCGTACACAAGATGTAGCTAGTGCACGGCAGAAACCCTCTGAACCAACCAATAATGAAAGCTGACACAGAGGCGAGGTATCCACCAATAGGGTCAAATGGAAACCAAGGTACTGCACGAATCCCAATGTGTGATAATGTATGCTGACGTCGAACACAAGGGAAACCACTCAGTCAAAGACCCATGATAATGATCGATGCTGAGCACAAGGTGACCTATCAATAATGAAAATAGGGCTAGGGTGCGGCTCTAGGCCTGTCCTCAGAGCAAGGTGTCGTCGTCGATAAGGACAAGACCCGCCAGCAAGAAGTCAATGGGGACCTTCTCAAACCGGCACGAGTAAAGGACCAATATAACTGATGTGATGATAGACATGACACTGACAACCAGGGATGGCCGACTGAAAAATGAGTCAAGAGACACCGCAGAAAGGCCGACTCAGGCTAACTTCCCTTGAACAAAAGCACGACTCAATGTGACTATGTGGCAGCATATGATGGATCTGTATAAGTTCGTCATGCAGGAGGCACGAACGAACCCTCCATATGATAGGAAGAGATAACCAATCAGAGGAGAACTGACTCGATAACAAAGTTATGGCATACCTAAGTCAAACTAAATCCCACCCATGTGGAGGAGACTTTGCTTTGAGTGCTTTGTTCAAGGGCGACATGACTGACTCTAGCTGCCAACAATAAATGGAGATAATGTCCCTGTTCCCGCTCTTTTTGGGAATATTTAATTTTTTTTGTCTTTTTCTGATAAGCCGGAAAAAGAATAAAAGAATGCTATGGTACAGTGGAAAGAACGAGTGTCGGTGAAACAGATGATCTAGTTCCTGGGAAAGGAACGTTCCTATGCTCAATGCAGGGAGGTGAAAACTAGTCAGTGACACTCAGAGGTATGTTCCTTCCATGGATCTGGGTATGTCAAGCTGCAGAAGTCAAAGGTATGCAAGGTTGATTTTGCAGACGTCATGGTCAAAAGTTGGCTTAAACACAAGTCCAAGTGAAGCCGGCTCTAGGCCAAAAGGTGCAAATGGTCAACATGCAATGCAAAAGTACAACTCGACACTCATAGGAGCCTCTAGGGTATAAGGCCAGAACGAAGCGAAGAAGCAAAGAGGAATGAGTCTTCAACGCATAAGTCATGGCGGGACTACAGAGGACTCCCGAGCCTACTCAAAACGGAGCAGCATGGGCAACAAATGTCAGTGAGGTGCTAACTAGGATGCCCATGTAAAGGATGGCTCTACCATCGTGTCATGATTTAAAGAATCGGCGAGTGAAAATGGCTAACGAACCATAACACGATGGGGTCGACCCTATGGCAGATGTATCAGTCAAATGGAGGCTAGTGTGCATAATGCAACGGAAAAATGATGTCCCTAACCTATATGCCAGTGAGAACATGATACCTGCCATGATGGGTCAGCAGTCATGGAACCGTCTCGAACCGTCGAAAAATGTCCAAAATGTCCTGAAAAACAACCCAATCTCGACATTCCAAGCTCCCAAGTTAAAAGTGACATGAAACCAAACAAAATAAAATTTTGAAAAATTTTTGCATTTTCAAAACTTATAAAAAGAAATTTTGGACTTACCATTTTCACCGTTTGACTTGGAGAGAAAAAATTGTGGAGCAAAAGGAGCAAACTTCCCTGTGACTTATTCAACCGTTCAAACTTGCCGAAAACTTCCAGGTAAGCACTAAACTTGTCTTGCAATTAATTGTGATAGTTTTTAGGAATTTTAATTGATGTTTCACCGTTAGATTTTTGCAAAAAATTGCTCTGCGGCATACACGCGGGTTGGCTGTATAGAACTCGCGTATACGACGGCCCTACACGCGACTGTATACAAGGGAACCCGCGTGTGCGCAGCAAACTAATCTTATACACAAAACTAACGGATGAAAATGATTTTTTCTTCCAGGATGACTCTCACATGGCGTGAAAGAGAGCACTCAGCTGTAGATAATGAAGTTATGAACAATGATGAGGCATTAGATGCCTTACGGGGATGCGGGTTGCTAAAGTTCTTCAAATTGCCAAACATGAAAGCCAACACGCGTTTGCTCGAGAGACTCATTGATTATTGGGATGCCGATGAGGAAGCATTCATCATTGATCAGATGCCACTCAGGGTAGAAGTGGAAGATATATATTTTATCACGGGCCTTTCCCGAAGGGGAGAGGTAGTGCATTCCCGGGGCAGGACACGGAATAGCCTCAGTGTGGATGACTATGTACAGATTTACTGCCCGGGTCATCGGAAGGTCGGGAGTCAGATTTCTATTCCACATGTGGCGAGTTTGTCACTCAGGATAATCTTGTTCACCATAGGTCGAGTGAACGGATCATCCTCACTACATCAGGCGTCACGGGTAAACATGAGCGTGGCAGTGGACTGTCTCACTACAGTGTTTGACTGGTGCACTCCTCTCCTTGCCAACATGAAGGAACAACTCACTTCTATCAGGAGGGGACAGACCAAGAACTTTGGGTTCAGAACCATCTTATGTACATTCTTCTTCGAGAAGGTTCCCGCACTCCGCCCCAGGGTAGCAGTTTCCATCAGTAGTCCACGTGATCCATGCATGGGCCGGTGGACTGACTTGATGAAACATCTGGGGGGTGGGGAAGTCCCTAGGAATGCATTCGACGATGATTTCTTTACCTGGTGGGAGCAGCAAATCATCGCCATAGATGATTACCCCTATGCCGGACTGGATTTCCAAGGAGATCCTGATCTAGTGTTACCACCGGATGTAGCATGGGGCGAGATTGGTAAGATTTTTTATTTTTATGATTTTATGATTTTTTGGATTTTTCAAATATAATGATAAATTTTGAAAAATATTTTTTGATGAGATTCAAATGACTAATATGATGATCATGTTCCAGACATTGGGCCCGTGCAACCAGATGGATTCCCGCGGCATGGACGGCGTGGCCGAGGAGCCGAAGAGGCGGCTGCGGATGCGGAAAGGACCCTCAACAACGTCCAGCGACACTTGGCAAGACTGAGCTACCAAGTACCGATGGCCGAGGTAGAGGATCTTCCTCTAGATATGCAGCGTCATGTGGTTGGGATGCCATGTGACTGGGTTCGTGTCTTTCGGCGCGTGGCCAATGCTATAGTTACATATTTAGCTGCTCATCCAGAGCCGAGGCGTTAGATATGGCTGACATGATTATGGGCATTTGAGTCCCAATTTTGTATATTTTTGGACACACATTTGTACACTCGAGACGCTTTGCGAGATATATATATATATATACAGTTTGACTTTTTGATGCATGATTTTATGATGATGAATGATTGATATGCCAGTCTAATGCTTGATTAGCGATAGAATCAGCTAACCAATTTTGAGATCTTGGAATGTGCAAATAATTAATGTAAATAAATGATCTTTGCAACAACCTCACCCTTAAATATTGGCGATATAATAATGGATCTCTAACCCGATAAATGTTGTTTAAATGAGACACTATCAATTGAGAATCAAGATATACTACCAACGAGTCGATCCCATAAGAGATTGCCTCGGATAATAAATTGATAACGGTTGTATACTCGGCCATATTGTTTGAAGCAGGACCGATACACACGCCTCTCGATATCATCAACTGACCAGTTGGGTAATAAAGTACCCAAGCTGCGGAAGCAAGATTCCGAGTGTGCTGACTAGCACCATCAGTGAACCCAAAATAGACCAAATCATCCATCAACACCTGCCACAGCAGACCAAAAAGCACTGATATTAGAAAACGCTCGACGATATATGTATAAATATATACATAAAGTACAAAGAAGTCATTGCCTAGCCTGAAATAAGCAAAGTACTTCTTTGGGTAGAGCCCATCAGGAGGCTCTGCCCACTGACTCCTAGGGATGTTTATAGGTACGGCGATCAAACCAATCAATATACTCTCTTTGGCAAATAAATGTGTTGGAGCCAAAGGAACCGTACAAACATCACTAGTCGAACTGGAGGACCGAGATTCTACTTCATGCACAGGGGAATGAAAGTGTAACCGACGATGTAAATCTTCCAAAGGTCGATCTACGGCCGTCATTGCTTTGAATACCGCTTCATCCGATGGAAAAACAATATCCGAGCAATCCAATGCAGAGGAGGAATCAAGGGTCTGAAAATGAGCCACATCATCATCTATTTCTTTTCCAAAGGAAATAGTAGAATGATTATCTACGCTGACCTCCTAACAATAGCCTGCGCCGGTGCAAGCCCCCAACATCGGTGCAAGGGGGAGGAACCATTTCCATCCCCTCCACTTCCTTGTTCGGATCTTTTGCTAGCACGTCTTTAATTGGGTCTACCTCCATTCCGTCCACGAGTGGAAATGCCCAAACAAATGCTTTTAGTACTGGTTCCTTCCTTTTTGGCACCCAATCACAGGGTATTCCATCGGTTCTGCTTAGTGCTGCTACGTCCATGATGGGCGGATCGGCTTCATTCCAGGGTTTTCCTTTTGGAAGTGGTCATATACCACATTCCAACCCGACGGTAGGATCCATGCCTTTTTCTTCAATAGGACAAAGCAGCAATCCTTTCCAAGGTTGGAATAACCCTGTGGTTAGTAGCGCAGGAACTGCGAATCCATTTATCGGCCAACAAGGAAGTAGGCCATATTCCACGGTTAGCATGTTTCAAAGTATTCCTCCCCTCGCTTCGGCTTGGAACCCATATCAGGGGTTATCAACTCCTTACCATTCTTTAGGAGGAAACTTTGCAGGCTATGGAGGTTATACGGCAGGAGTTGGTCAAACTCTGAATTTTGCTGGACCACAAGGCTTGCCTTTTGGTTCAGCCGGTTCTACTGGTCACTTCGGGCAGCCTGGTGCCTCTCAAATCCCAGGACAATCTTTTTAGAACTTTGGGAGTTCTGCCCAGTCTGGGTGGAATCCCCTAGGTCCTCCGAGGCTTCCATTTCTGGCAACGTTAAACTTGCCAGATCTTACTAAGCTAACAAATGACCCAATCAGATATAATCTGGCCTGGCCTCCGGTCCCAACCAAACTCCCTTCGGACATTCCAAAATTCGAAGGGAAGAGTGGTGAAGATCCGGGTGATCATGTAACCACATTCCATTTGTGGTGCTCATCCAACTCCCTCATCGAGGATTCGATTAGGTTGAGACTGTTTCAGCGCACCTTGACTGGTAATGCGGCTAAATGGTACATAGAGTTGCCAGGGGGCAGCTTTACATCGTTCGCTGACTTAGCCAATATCTTCTTAAACCACTTCCAGTTGCCTGTCTGCTATGATGCCGGAACTGAACTTCTGGCCACCTTTCGTCAGGATAAGGCAACCCACATTTCTGATCACATTCAGGAATGGAGACGGAGAAAGAGGCTCATCAAAGCCGAAATCCCTCCGGAGTACTGTCTAGAGTGGTTTTTGAAGTCTTTGCAACCTGAGATCTCCAAGGATGTCTCCATGTCTGGGGTCTATTCTGAGGAGCAAGCCATTTTCAGGGCCCAACAGTTAGAACTGATTTATTCTCAGTCTGGGATCCTCCAAAAGTACTTGCCAGATGCTCCTGGATCTAAGGTTGATTTAGCTAAGCCAAAGCCAGGTCCGCACGCGGACGCTATCGTTGGGTCTGTAGACACATCTACAGTGAACTTGTTGAATCAATTGCAGCAGTTGTCTTTGCAAACTGCTTCTAACAACCAAGTCACATTGTCTAATCCTCCCGCTTCCCAAAATTCTTCCATTAACGCCGTCCAGTCCGATAACCCCAAAGGAAATCAAAATTCCGATGGGAAAAAGAAAGGACGTGGTAAGAAGAAGAATTCGGATGGGAAGCCCGATGCAAATAAATCCGGCAACAACGCTGGTGGTGGTGGAAATGAGTCGAGAAAGAAAGTCAAGTTCCCTTGCAAGTTGTGCAGCGGAGACCATCTAACTCATCTCTGCCCTAGGATTGAAGACACTCAACGCTTGTTAGGGCAGCAAGGGACTTCTAGTTCACAAGCTGTGTTAACTAACTCATTTCCCCAAGGGCAGCAACTTCTTGCTGGCGGGAGTTCAAACCCTGGTACCTCTGCAGGGGGCAACCAGGAAGGGGACAAGTCATCGAATGTTTTCATGATGGGTGCACACGCTAATGTGGCCACAAGGTCATGCGATTATGGTGAAGGTGAAAATTCTAAGGGTAAATCAGTTCCCGAAACTAACAACCCTCTTCATATTGAGCGACCTTCTGTTGAGACTATACCTCGGGTGCCGAAAGGTTCCGCAAAACGCGCGACTATCAACCCTAATATTAGGGCAGCCCAGAATTACTCCATTGTTGAGGATCTGGCCCAGAGTCGCCAATTCTGGTTGAAGGGAAAGTACCCCTAGGGTCCTTTGGGCTAAGACTCTACCAGACTGAAAATTGCTTATTCAAAGAAACACACACACAATCATCCTTTTTACTTTTAAGCAAATTCTAATGTTAAGGGTACGTACCTAAGGTCCTACGTTCGAGAAGGCCTTTAGGGTGCAAACCCTTCTTGGAGTTCCCTTCTTCTTTCTTTGACCTGCAAGACAAACAAATCGAAGAACACAACAGTACATGTATGAATACTTATGTATAAACCATCTTTATGCTATAAAGTTAGTTATAAAAATCTTTAAGTAACTACTTGCATAAGAATTCAAAACAAGAATCTCATAAGCATAAAGAAAGATTGTTTCGGGAACAAAGACGTGTTTCTTTATATATAAAGGAAAATAAAGTACATATAACGGAAAGATATCACCTGAACACCTTCAGCAGGCTCCAAGCAAAGCTTCCTCCCGGATTCGTTCGAGCCTCAAGCCTCCAACAAGAGCTCCTTCCAAGTCTTACTCAATGATGATATCAAGGATGAATGATCACCAATATACATGGAAACAAGGGTTTCCTATGCAAAATGGGGGAAGTGCAGAAAGCACCAAGGACTTCAGACCTGGTCTAAGGGGAAAATCTCAGCATAATAATCTTGCTCTCATTTCTCTCTCCCTTTGGCCTTCCCTTTGATGTCTTTTTATACCATCTCCAAAGTAGTTTTTTAGTTAGGAGTTGGTTGGGAACAGTTGGGCCACGGGCACTAACAGGTGATCCAGCAGGTAAAACCCGTGATCTTCGCCCGAAAATAAGGAATTATATATTTTTTTAAGTGTTTTAATACATACACGTGGGTTGGGTATACACAGACCCGCGTGTACACGCGTTTAACTCAGGGCAATGTCGCGTATAGGAAATAAAACACTGTTTTTTAAATTTTTGGACCAGGTCTGGAAGGAGGGGTTGCCCTAGGCCATGAGTGCAGCATCACAAACCATAAGACTGGGATTTGGAGCTATAACACTCTTCATATAAGTTAATGAAATGGGAGGAGGCATTAGTGAATGGGGTTATTCTAACTATTAATGGATGATGACATGGACCCTTGTGCAAGTTACACATGGAAGGAAATTTTGGGGTTTTTGGATGGCCAAGTGGGAGAAATCCATGTGATAAGTGGCACCATTTAGAGGAAGCCAAATGGAATGGTGCTGTTATCATGACGAAAGAAGCATCGTCAATTGATGATGTGGCACAAAATTGGGAATTGTGCTAGTAGGTTGTGTTTGTGAAAGATTCTTTGTGGTATAGAATAATCAGATCTATTGGAGTTGAGTACGGTTATAGAAATATGAGTTATTAAGTAGTTATGTCTTTGTGATGGTTTTCTCGAGTGTAGCGATGGAGAAGGCCCAAACACGAATAGGAGGATAAGCACATCATGTGGTAAGGATTTTTTCATAGTTATATTCATATGAAAAATGATCTCAAGTAGTGAAGAGCTTGGATAGTAAGAATTTCACATCGAGATTATTTATGAAATTAAATGATTTCGTTGTATCAATGGACAATGGAGAACTACAAAAAATAGATGATGGGATATTTTTTTCTTCTGATAAGTGATGGATAAGCAGCCATAGAGAAGAAAATATAAGAGTTGGCTAATTGGAACAATCACAATTGTATATAGTGAAGATTTAAATGAATAACTCAGCTGGTGGAATTAAATAAAGAGTTGATTGACATATTAAGGTGAAGGACTAGAGTGTGAGAGGAGATATACAACAAACTACATTGTGAATAAACTGAATAAAATCATCATGATAAAAATTAATTATTTGAAGTACCTATCCTTGGGCTATGTGTAATGGGAATGAAATAAAATAGCAACAAAGAAGTGAAGTGCATGTGTGAGACAACTAGTTTGAGTGCATAGTGTGTAGAGAAAAAAAAAACTAAAAGCAATGGAACCTGATAGTGAGTTTGTAGAAAAACAATGTTATAGATTACGTCTACATGTGCCTATAGAAGAGAAAAGATTGTATTAAGGAATATGTGAGGTGCAGAAATTGAAGTGTCTACCTATGAGAAATGAGAACAAATTATAATTAAACTAAATAACATTGTTGGAGGTCTTAATTTGAAAACCCAATGAAGGAGTAGATCAATTTCGTAGTAGTAGATTGGTGTTTCTATCGATATGAGGTTGGTTCCTTTGAGCATGTTAGTTCATGTTGATCTAAGGTGGTTGGGGCCTCTTGTGAGTGGGTGCTCACAAAAGTAATTGATGTAAACAGAGTGGGTGCTTTAAATTTACATCATAATAAAAGGAAAATTAGGTGTTTTTTTCTCCTGGAAGGGTTTCCACATTAAAAACACTATGAAATTCTGGATGCCTTTTTGTTGTGTGATATTTTTTTAAATAAGAAAATATTTATAACTAATGATTTAATCACCCCCCTTCAGTAAATCATGATTCCCAACAACTAGTATCAAAGCGTGCTCCTTCAAGAACACTTTAATCTTGGAAGGTAGATCAATAGGGAATCACAAAACATTAGGAAAATAAAGGTATATACACAACTAAACTAGCAATTTTTGTCAACGTTAATTATGTATTTTCGAGAGTCATAATGGAGTGTCATCATGTTACTTGGAGTGGATGTATGGGTTGCAATAGAATTTGGATACAGAGTTCTAACAAATCCACCTACAAATCCTCATGAAAGGTGAGTGTACAAAAATAATGCAAAGGCTAATAACGAAATTGTATTTGGTCTTAAATAATCTAATATGCTAAAGGTGGTTCACTAAAAATCAGATAAAGAAGCTTGGGAAAAACTGAATAAATTCTACGAAGGAGATGAAAATGTAAGGGGAGCAAAACTTCAAACCTATAGAATGAAATTTGAAAACTTTATAATGAATGAGGAAGAAATCATTATTGGATACTTCCTTTGGGTTGATGAAGTAGCCAATATGACTAGAGGGCTTGTTCAAGACATTAAATAAGGGGTATTTTTCTAGAAATGTTTAAGATTTTTCACAAGGAGATTTCATGCCAAGATCTCAAAAATAGAAGATATGACATAATTAAAGACTATAATAATGGAACAATTGCATGGAACCATCACCTAAGTGATGAGAACCAGAGAAGAGAATTCAGAGATAAAGGAAGTAATTTTCAAATCCTCAAAGAAATGCAAAGAGCATAAAAGACACCATGAGTGTTATAATTGTGATTCAGATGAGGATATGGTTTAGTTTGTAACGAAACTTAAAATAGGCTCACGAAAATACAAAGTCAAGATACCTTTTAAGAGCTTTGACTGTGGTAGAGCAGGACACTTTTCTTCTAAATTTACATATAAATATAAGAAGAAAGATAAGGAGAAGGAACAAAACAACAAAGAGAAAGCTCAGAAATATCAAAGGAACAAGACTCAAAAGATAAATAGTTTTTACTCTAAGGAAGACAATGATTCATCCAAGGAAAGAAATGAAGAATCATCTCACACTCATGAATCTAAATGGAATTTGAGTTTGACAAAAAGTGTGAGGTCAAATCAAATTCCTAAGAAGGAGTGGTGGACCCCTTGCCAGAACTAGTTAGAGCACTGCAAGAGCTAAAGAAGACTAGGAAGAGGAATAAGCTACTAAAAGAGAAACATATGAATGTTGAATAATATATGTATAATTCTGATAATTAATATTATAAACTTCAAAATCCAAAGTTAGAAGAGAATTTCAAGCTTAAGGACATTCTAGTTCATTTATTAAAGGACAAACAAAACTTGTCATGATAGACTATAATACAAAAATTAATGTTTAAAGCGAAAATCTTCAAAAAGGAAAGGAAATACTAATTTGGATCCATATAATGGAGAAATCATCTGTTTGAAAACTCATCTTGAAGAATCCAATAGAAAAGAAGATATTCTTATGAATCAAGTAGCTGAATTGGAAAATAACTACCAAGAGTTAGAGGAGGAAGTTGTATCTATGAGAACAGATCTTATGAATATAAATTCAAATATGGATTTAAAATTCAAATTTACTAAGGGTTTAGAGGCAATGGATGATATCTTCACCTATCGAACACTGTCAGCAAGCAAGTTTGATCTAGGATATAAAGAGCCTCCGTAGATTATGAAAGGAGAATCAAGTTCTAGGTTCACACGAAACAAGGAGCCTCAAAGCTATTTGAAAGAACTTAAAGAAAGAGGTGGTAAGGATGAAAGGATGACAAAACTGAAATAAAATCAGAAAGATGTCAACCCAACAAGGACCAAGAATACACTTCAGCATAGACCTTCTCATTACCTTGAAAGACAATATAATTTAAACAGATCTAGTTGACCTCAGCATAAGCATCATTTCAGGTAACCAAAGTTATTATATGGATTTGTTTTATGTGTTAATACTTTGTTCATAATTCTTTTGACTATAATTTCATTAAAGATGAAAGAGATGAAAATTATAGACATAGACTATTGGGTGCAGGAATTGCGGTCAAGCAGACTCCTTCAAAACTTAATTATCAACCCATGGGTTTCGTAAACTTATAGACGAAACATAGGAAATCCTAGAAATGATATGAAATTTTCAAAACTCTATTCCTACTCCCTTAATTTCAATATTGCAGAATAAAAAGGAAAAGGTCACCTCGTAATTTACACCAAAGATATTCTAGTGTTGGAATATGAAAGAAAGTACTTTTGCAGGAAAATAAATGAAAGGAATTCTCAAACCCTCTTGCAAACAATATTTGAAAATGTAAATCTATGTTTATCTTCAATATAGTTGTGTGCCAGGTCAATAATTGGACCCTTGAAGATATCTGACTCCTTACAGATCTTCCCCCCTGTACTAAGTTAAAATAGAAAGGGGGTTTTCAAGGTTAAAACAGTGGTATAAGGCTATGGTTTTGAAGGGAAAAACGGCTAAAAATGAAGCAAATTATCCTACTGACAACATCCGCTCCTTAAGTTCTTGTGGGTCCTCACAAAAACTTTACCTGCTGAAAAAAACCAAAACAGAAGGACCTCCCTTTAATTCTAAACTTTTATACTGGTCCCTGCTTTCATTATCTTTTCCTTCCTGCTTTGAACATTTTTAAGTTTTTTGCTCACCTTATTAAGATGTTCATAACACTTTGATGCCTTATACTTCCAAGTCTTAACTTGTCGCTTATGTTCCTTCATTGCCCTTGCCAACTCTACGTTTGGTCGTTCCTACTTTGTACGCTATTCTTTCATGGCTGAGTTTAACACCTCCAAGCCATAAACATGTTTCTTGAGTTCTTCTATACGATTGTTCAAGCAGAGGGTGGAGTTCTCCATTCTCAATTCCTTGAGCACTGACTTTTCAGCAGTCGATTCCAGACATGTGCCATCATCATCAAGGTCGAAGTTATCCTGGCCACCTTTCAATTCCTGCATTGTAATATCATCAAGGGTTTCAACACCCAGAATATCAATGTTACTAAGGGTCTCAGTTCCCTGCATTTTTACCTTATCAGGGGTTTCAGTACCCTACTCCTCAGAGTTATTAAGGGCTTCAATACCCTGCTCATCTATCTCACCAGGGGTTTCAGTACCCTGCTCTTCAAAAAGATTAAGGGTTTCAGTACTCTCCTCATTCATCACGTAAAGGTTTTCAGTACCTTGTTCTTCAAAATCATTGGGGGTTTCAACACCTTATGCTCTGTCATCCATCTGACCCTCTATCGGGTCCTTACATATACTCAACATAACCTTTCTCTTCTTCATTTTGGCAAGGAGGACTGACAAGGGTGTGTCATATTCCTTCTCCATATAGTCACCATCAAGCATTATGTCAGCTGCTGCCTCAGCAAGAACCAAAATATTATATTTACCTAGCGAAGCAGGTGGTGAGTCATCCAACAGTATCAGAGAGGTTAATTGAATGTGACCCACCCATGAGGAGGTAGTTCTTCGCGTGGCTCACCTCCTAATCTCAACAAGACATAGGGTCATTGTTTCTGATTTCTCGTTTTTTCTTGCACTCCTCTTCTAATGCAACTTCGGTTTTTTTGCACTCTTCTTTTGAGTCGACTTCTCTGCACTTTTATTTTGAGTCAACTTCTCTACGCTCCACCCCTAAAACTCCTTCAGGAATTCCCCCCAAGTCACACTTCTAGCTTCCAGTTCTTTCTTAACTAAGATTGTGATCAGGCTGTGGTGATATAATTTTCATGTGGCCTGATTGGATTTTCCTTTCAGAACCCCCTTTGCCATCTTTTCTAAATTTTTGAGCAATTAATATGGGATATTAATGAGCTTAACAGACTCAAATCACAAGAGTAGGCGTATGTGGTAGAGGAGCATTAATGAGTAGCAGCCCTCGCAAGTAAGGAACTTCTACAACACATACATGAGATCCTTCCACTTCCCTATCATTGTGTTCCGCTGGAATTTGTCCTTCCAATTCACCTTTTGCTTTGGGTTGACCATGAACTGATGCCATAGTTTCTTTTCTAACTTCTCCTTCTTGAACCATTTCTCCCCTACTACTAGCAACCCATGTAGCCTGGGATATTGATTCTTCTGTTACTACAAATTCTAATGAACCAACCATGGCTCGGCTCCCATCAAAGATCTGAGCAAATGCTATTGCCACAACTGATTCAAACCCATCAAACTTCTACAGGAATGGGCGAAACCTATGTTCCTACAACATTGCAAGACTATTCCTGTACAGAGTTGTCTGTTCCATCTCTATGGATTTTGGCTCAATCCTTACAACCGCTATGTCTGTTCAAATTCACCTGCTCTCTATTTCAAAAAGATACCACAACAAAAATAACTCAAATGTTGATCGAGGTACACACCGACTATTATATCAACCATTTCCCAAAGGGTTGTGATTCATCATTAAAATTACATGGACGCAAATGTGAATTGGTGCAGATACAAGAAGGTTATAATTATTGGGAGAGGCAGCGTTTTAGACAATAATTTCACATAATGATCATGCAAGGTCATACATGGGATAAGACTATTATTATCAGGTGATGAGTTTTCAAAGCGAAGGTAAGCATCAAATTTTAGGAGAATCGTACCGCTCTGTATTTACTGCATGATTTCAAATGAAGCATACTTTAGTACTCACTGAAAACATAAGATTTTATAAGCTAAAATATCATTGTACTTAAATGATTTCTTCCTCATCTAGTAAAGATGAAAAAAATTGTTAATCATAATATAAACTGAATGCCATGATTTGTAGGTGGTATAAATGTTCTGCCTGTACAAAGGTTCATGAAACAAAAGATAAGCTTCAATATGCATTTTTTTTCTGCACCATGTGTTCCTTCAACGACACGTGTCTTTTTGAATTAGGCATGCTTAGCAGTGAGGATTCCTACACTGAATCATGCATGTACTTGAATGTGCTTGCACCAACCATGCCTGCACTGAGTGTGCTTTCACTTTAGACATGCTTGCACTACCCATGCCTGCATCGAATCTCCTTGCACTTTGAACACACATTCTTGCACCAGGGATATTTGTAGTGTAATAGGAGCCAAAAGATAATTATGATAGAATACAATTCATATACTGGATTAAAAAAATGATTTGTTGAATGTACAAAAGAGATTTTATTCACCACTCCTTTGTGTTAACATATTCCTTTCGATTGATTTGTGGGTTCACATCAGATCCTGTAATCAATCCATGAGGGAAAAAATCACTGGGAAAAAGTAGAAATTTTTAGAATGGGAAGGAAATTACATCAAGGAATTTGAGAGCGAAACCACCAAGAGGGATAACTGAATATGGATTTTGGGGAGAAAAAATCAAGGGAAAAGAGGGAAATACAAAATTGGATAGGAAAATTTCTTTGAAGAAAGGGATGGTAAAATTTTGGGATAAAAAGAAGAAAATAAAGGGACTTTTTTTGAAAATGGGAATAGAAGGAAGGTATAATTTCACTTGATATCTGCATGCATATTGCTAATCCATAAAATAAATGTAGTGGGAATTGAGTGTTGCCTGAAATAAAAAATTTCGTGCCAGCTATCCCAAACTTGGATAAGGGTCTGATTCTTGTACTTGAACCTACTTCTTATTGGTGACAGTTAACACATTTAATGGTCAAGCAACATTCCCATTTTATTAAAATTGATCTTCCTACCATCAAAATGGTTTTCAGGTCGATCCTTCTGCAATCATGTCAGTAGAACTGATTTTGATAATCACAGGAAAATTTCTTTTTCTTTTTCTTTAAATTTTTTTCTTTTTTATTATTTATATATTTTTTTTGAGGATTTTCTTTAAATTTCATTTCAAGAGAGAAGAAATAAAATCACAATAGGCTAGAATAGCCACCTACCAACTGAAGTTCAGACTTTTGCTACACTTGCTGCATGAAGTCTTCCTTTGTGATGGGTAGAAAATATACTTTAAGCCTATGCCCATTCACAGAGAAAACTGAATCTCGCCCATCAATGGTTTTGAATTCTACAAAAACATTATCGAAGACTTGAATCACCTCATATGGTCCCATCTAACGAGTATGGAACTTCCATTTAAAATGTTAAAATCTATAATCATAGATAAGTACCCAATCAGCTAGTTGGGACATTTTTTTCTTGATAAACTTGTCATTCCACTTCTTTCTTTGCTACTACAACAAAATATTCTGTTGAGCAACATCCCTTCGAAATTCATCCAATTTTCTTAACTGCAATAGACCCTGTTGCTGTGCTTCTGAGAGATCTAGACCCAACTGAACTACAATCTTGGAAGTCTTTATCTAAAATTCAAGCAACAAAAGGACTTGTTTTCCGTACACCATCTCATATGGTGTATGCCTCATGATGTTCCTCCAAGTGGTTTTATAAGCCCATAAGGTTTCGGGCAACGGACTAGCCCAATCCTTCTTGTGCATGTTTATTGTTTTGGTGAGGATGGATTTGATTACCTTATTTGTGGATTCCACCTAGACATTTGCTTGTGGGTGGTTCAGTGCAGATTTCCTATGCCGAATCTTATATTGGTTCATGACTTCTTGTACCAAGTTAGAAACAAACTGCAGTCCATAGTCAGAAACAATTTCTCTAGGAACACCAAATTTAGTAAAAATTTCATTAAACAAAAAAATCAACAAAAACTTTTTCAGTGGCAAAAGAAACAACTTTAGCCTCTACCCATTTAGTAACAAAATCAATACAAACCCAAATATGTTTTTTATCTAAAGATGTGGGATTTATGGGTCCTACAAAATCAATAACCCATTTTTCAAAGGGCTCGATCATCATATGAGGACATAAAGGCATTCCATTGGCTTGAATAGGTTGACCCATTCGTTGACAATTATCACAACGCCTAACATATTTTTTCGCATCCTTAAACAAAGAAGGCCAAAAATAGCCAGTGCGTAAAATTTTATATGCAGTTTGTTTTTTAGCAATGTGGCCACTGCAAGGTTAATCATTAACAAATTTTAAAATATCAAACATTTCTTTATCTCTTATACATCTACGAATAATAAAATTTGGTCGAGTGTAAAAGATGCCTCCCTGTATCGAAGAATATGAAGCACTTTTCTAAATGCTATTCTGCTTTTCACGAGTGGATAAGTGAGGTGGTGGCTTTCCAGTGACTAAATAGTTGGATATGTCAGCAAAACATGGAGATTTTTCTGACATAGCAAAAATATGTTCATCAAGGAAATCATCATCTACAAGAATTTCTTGACAAGGATTGTTTAATCTGGCAAGATAATCAGCTACAACATTAGGCTTTCCTAGCCTATCAATAATTTTAACATTGAATTCCTATAATAAAAGTAACCACCTAGTCACTCTACTACTAGTTAAAGGTTTATTTATTAAATATTTTATAGCAGAATGATCAATATGGACATAAACTTCATATCTTGTAATATAATATTTGAATTTGTTAATAGAAAAAATAACGACTAAAAATTATTTCTTAGTCACTGTATAGTTAAATTCGGCAGGTGACAAATTTTTACTGATGTAGTAAATAGAATAGGACCATTTATTCTCTTATTGTCCTAATGCTGCGCCACTAAAGTTTTTGAATCATGAGAGGAAATATGAAATGGTAGGGACTAGTTTGGTCCTCTCAAAACTAGTGCCTGTACTAATTTTTCCTTCAATGTTTGAAACGACTGTTGGCAAGTCGTGGACCAAGTGAATTCACTATCCTTATCTAGTAATCGAAAAAGGGGGGTAGAAATCTTAGAAAAAATTTCAATGAATCTCTAGTAATAACTAGCATGTTGCAGGAAACCTCTCACTTCCCTGAGATTTGGGTGTAGGCAAATGACTAATAACTTCAATTTTAGCGGGGTCTACCTGAATACCTTTGTCATAAATAAAATGACCAAGAACCACTCCTTATTTGCACATTAATCTACATTTTTTATCACTCAAATCAAGATGGGCCTCTTGGCAACGTAAAAGCACTTTTTCTAAAATTTTAAGAGCTTCATCAAATGCGTTACCAAACACGTAAAAGTCATCCATATAAATCTCAACACACTCAATATCAGCAAAGATAACCAACACAACCCTTTGAAAGGTATCAGGTGCATTACAAAACCCAAAAGGTAGCACTAAGTAGGAAAATGTACCCCAAGGGCATGTAAGGGTGTTTTGTCTTGATCTGAAGGTGTGATCTGGATTTGGTTATACCCACTAAAGCCATCTAAAAATTAAAAGTACTTTTTACCGGCAAGGGTATCTAGCACGTGATCGATGAAAGGAAGGGGAAAGTAATCATTGAGAGTGGCTTTGTTTAATTCTTGATATTGAATGCAAATACACCATATCCCATCTTTCTTAGGGACTGTCACTAATGGAGAGATCCCCTCCTTGTCAGAAATGGGGTAGATAAAATTAGCATCTAAGATTTTTTGTAATTGTTGCTTAACAATATCTCTTAGTGTGAGATTCATTCTTCTCTGGGGTTGTCGGATAGGTCGGCCTCCCTCTTGGATATAGATATGATGGGTACAAGTCTTAGGAGGAGTTCCTTTCATGCCTTCATAACTCCAAGCGAATGCATACAAATGATCTTGCAATAAGGTAATAAGCTTCTCTTGCTGAGATGAATCCAGGTCTGAACTAATGTGTAAGAATTTTCCTGTACTGATTTCAATAAGAGTGGTCTCAGGCTCAAGTGTATAGGAAGATGATGCCACAATATGGGATAAGGAAGGTTGGGAATCAAATTTTTCTTGAAAATCCAAACTAAATATGTGAGGAAGGGTATCAAAACTAGGCATAGTCTCTAGATTGTTCAAGAAATCTCGCAGTTCGCCATCTCAGGCAGACTTAATATGATGTTGGACCAAAGAAATAGGTTGGGTCTCCTCATCACTACTGTAATAATCTAACCATAAGGTATCCTTGAGTTCTAGAATAGATCTAGCAGGTGGGTATAAAGTGACCTTTTTCCTAGAGTTTCCATGTGAAATGTACATATCACCAGAGCGACATCCAATATAAGCATCAGTTGTGGCAAGCCATGGTCATCCCAGAATTGAAGGATGTCCTCCCATTGGATTATTTCACTGAAGCAGAATGAAACACACAGGGTAATCCCATGATCTATACAGGCAACACATCGTCCAATACTCCATCGGGCTTTATTTTAGATCTGTCTGCAAGTTCAAGCACGATGGGTGTAGGACGAATATGGCTCAACCAAAGTTGTTCCATGGTTTTCCTGGTCATCACATTGATGGCCTCCCCCAAGTCTATTAATACATTAGAGACAAGGATACCACCTATCTAGATAGAAACAACTAGGTTTCTAGGATATGTATATTTCTCCATCGATACACATCCTGTCATCAACTCAACTGCTCTACCAAAAAACTAAATGGTTTGAGGTTCTAGTCTGTTCCTCCATGGATTTTTAAGACATAATTCCTAAATGATCTTTGTGCAGATGGAAATTTCTCGTATAGTCTGAAGTAAAAGAAGCTTTATACAAAGATTCCTTAATTCAAAATCTAGGGTGGATTTGGGGTCTCTCTTGTCCATGGACAGCTGCTCTTGATAGGGCGGCTAGTTTGAAGAAGATGGTAAATCTGAAGATATGGGAAGGGATGAAGGGTGATATTTTTTTCGAATAATCAAGAGTTAGCTCCTCACTTTTCTCCTCAATAATCACCGTGGAATGTTTTTTTTCCTGGTTTAACCACCCTTCGCGATCTAAATTGAAGCTCATTTATGCCAACTGACAAGGTTTGATAGGTAGCAATAGGGAACGGTCCAATTGAATAAATTAGTTGTACCACCTTATTATTAGGATTCGATACCAGTTGAGTAGGTAGTTTAGGTGGTCTGAATGGTGGTGGCAAAGGAAATGGTGGCAATGATTTACTTTGTTGAGGTAGAGAGGGAAAAGATGGTTGTGACATATTGTGTGGTGCATAGGAAGGAGGATATGATGGCATCTGAGTAGGATAAGTGTGATATAAATGGTCTAGTCCTCTCCATCCTTGTTGCCAAGGTTCAGAGGATTTCATGATGGAAATGTTTCCCATGCTGCCAATGTTGGGAGTGATTATTATTATTATAATAGGAATATGGAGATACATTATATCCATAAAAATGTGGTTCAGGAGCCATACCTCCACTTACCTGTGGTCAGTTCCTTCGTGCTCCCATGGCATGTAAGGACTCAGGTTCAGAATTCTCTTCTTTGAGTACAAAATTTAATCCTGGTATGGAGGGGCAATCCTTAGTAGCATGGTTCTCTACACAAATCACACATTTATTAACACTTTTCATATCAGTAGGAAATTCTCTTAAAGGAAGATTTTTTCTACACTTTGGACAAAAAATAGACAATGACTCTTGTTCTTTTTTCTAGTTTTTACTAAAATTTCAAGTATTCTACTTGTTTGCTAATGGTATTCATTATTTCAATTTTCATATTGTCCATCTTATTCTCCAAGCCAATGGTCATAGCATCTGTAGATCCCAGTTTGTTAGTTTTGGTTTGACCTCCTCTAGTGGATCTAGATTGGTTTTTGGAGAACATCTTGCACAAGTCACAAATTTGTTCAAACATTTTCTGAGTAATGTCTCCCTGTCCTAAAAAAATTAGATTATGTCTAGAATCCTCAGTAAGTCCTCATAGGAATAAGGTTCGAATAGTACTTAAATCAAATTTGTGTTTGGACATTTGGAGTATATACAAAAATATCTCTAAGTAATCCTACAAAGTCTCATCATCACCTTGTACAATAGTGAAGATCTCGAGATGCATTTGTCTAGGCTTACAATATTCCTGATATTTATTCAAATATACTCTCTTCATTTGGTCCCAAGAACTTATAGTGTTTCCTCCTAGTCCCATTAACCAGCGCAAGGCTGAATCCTTGAGATTTCTAGGAAACAACTTTAATTTCTGGGCATCATAAGAATAATTATAACTCAAACACAATATATCAAATTTAGAAAGAAATGAATCTGGGTGTTCATGAACCTTACCATGAAAGTGTGGAAGAGTCGAAGGTGAAATATTCTTCACTCACACATTCTCTTCTTAGTTCACTATTGGAAATCCAAAAGTGGATTGCTCGTCATTTACCTAGTTCTTGCTAGACTCCTATGCATGGTCTTCATGAGCATCCACTGTTCTATCTCCAATCAGACCACTTCTAGAATGTGAAGGTTGAATAATGCTAAATTGAACTTTCCCATTTCCTTTAGCCTTCTTCTTCCCCTTTTCGGGTTGTGTCACACCTGAATCACTGTGTCCAGAATCTAGGTGGATTGTTTTGGCATGATGAGTTTGCGTGAACATGGACTTCCTACTTGGAATAGAAGGTCCAATATGAGAAGAGTTTTAAAATCTTTCTGTATTTTCTTAGCCCTTATTGGGCTTCGGAACCCTACCTATATTAGGTATTCATTTTAAAAAAAATCAAATACAAAAACAAAATTCAAATGCTTGTAAAAGAAAAAGAATTTGTTAATTGCAGCAATGAAAAAAATCAGTACTCTTAAAATCCTCAAAACAACAAAAATATGCTACAAAAATAATAATAGTAGACTTACCCCTATTGTAGAAAAATGGAAAGTTCTTACCAATTTCAAATTTCCTTCCCGACAATGACGCCAAAATGTTGGGTGCAGGAATTGCGGTCGAGTAGACTACTCCTTCAACACTTAATTATCAACCTGGGGGTTTCATAAACTTAGAGACGAAGCACAGGAAATGCTAGAAATGATATGAACTTTTCCAAACTCTATTCCTACTCCCTTAATTACAATCTTGCAGAATCAAAAAGAAAATATCAGTCGACAATTTACACCAAAGATATTCTAGTGCTGGAATATGAAAGAAAGTACTTTTGCAGGAAAAAAATGAAAGGAATTCTCAAAACCTCTTGCAAACAATCTTTGAAAAATTAATGTAAATCTATGTTTATATTCACTATATTTATGTGTCAATTTAATAATTGGACCCTTGAAGATATATGACTCCTTACATATCTTCCTCCCTGTACTAAGTAAAAATTCATGTACTTTTGCAAAGTGCTTGCACTAGTACCAAAACAAATCTTAGGTGTTGGGAGTATATTTTAAAACTATATTGAAGATTTATGTCTTTATGTAGGAACTCTAAGCCTCAAGGCTAGGGAACTATGTTCCTATATCAAGAGATCGGTTCCTGTACTAGGACAGGGGTTCCTGCACCAATTTTTACAATCCTTCTTTCGAGAAAATAAAGAATTTCTTAACTTGGGAAGATAGCTCGCAAAGTTGAACAGAACTTCAAAATAAATTCCTCAAACCAAAGGATGCTTCAACTAATCCTAATGTCTAAAATAAGAATTAATTCCAAAACTCAAAACACACTTTTAATTAAGGAATTTTTTCATGTAGTCTAAGCTATTATTTAATTATAACAGTAGGCTTCAATCCTATAATATCTATCCACACAAACTGATCTACATTCATAACCTTTTGAACTCATAAAGATGTCATTTAAGAATCATTACGCATGAATCAGATCCTTCCTACACAGCATAAGGTGCAGGCACAGACCAAAGTGTCACAAAAACACTCAGTTTCTTATTGTCAGAAGTGTGTTTAATTTAAAATATCAAAAGAACTTCAGAATAGAAATCACACTTTTCAAAATCGCATTAAGACTTACTAAAAATCACACTCTTCAGGATTGCATTAAGGCTTATCAAATAAAAACAAAAGACTATTACTGTAATGAAATAAAAGAATCAATATGTGAAACTATAAATGCACTAGTGCAGGAATGCATGCTTGCACAATCTAGGCAAAAAATGAGATTAAATTTCAAAGGAGGAAATCATAAGATTAAACTTCAATCAAGCTCGCACACCACGGATCCGTCACACTCTAATGAAATCAGATTCAAATTTTTCAGAAAGATAAAAGAAACATCTGTTTACTTCACACTTTGCATTAAAAGTAATTAACACACCCTAATCAAAAAAGTGAAGAACACGAGGGAGAACGAGCTGGGTTGGTTGGGCCGTAGCCAACCAGCTTGCTTCCCTGTTTAGGAAACGTAAAGACTCAACTATTTAACCAACGCGTCAACACAGAATTACAATGCAAGATTTAGAAATCATGGCATAGTTCCTTTTTATTAATGGTTAACAAATATGCATCATGAATTTGAATACAACCAAGAATGCGGGTGATACCAGCAAAATTGAAAAAGGACAGAATCACAATATCCTTGCTATATCTATCACTCACTACCATTTCCTATCTGAGTCCTACATTTTATACATTCATTGAGGCCTGCGGCCATAAGCAAATTACAACAAGCATTCCAATCCAAGCCTTTTGGCTATAACAAAATAACAACAACATCTTGTGCTAAGCCTTTCGCCTATAACAAAACGTTATTCTAGGTATTCATCCAATGACCTAATCTCCACCATATCCCTGATTTTCCTCTATGCTCTGAGCGCAACTCGAGTTAATCATTCCAGAACATGGTGTCTCCATGGAGTGGTGAGCTGTCATGGTAGTTGAAGATTTAGCAACAGTGTAGGGATCCTACCTGCACATGACCATGCTAACAAGGTGATTAATTCATTGTCTATCAAATACTTCTAGGAAGATAATTATTAGTTTCAAGGATTTAAAGGCATAAAATCTATGAATATGATTAATTAAGCACATTTGTAACCCTTAAACATGAAACATAAAGCTAGTGCAGGAAGGAACACAATTCTTGGACTAGTGCAGGAATAAGGTAGTTTTCTAGGTTAAAATAGAGGTATAAGGTTATGGTTTTGAAGGGAAAAAGGGTTAAAAAATGAAGAAATTTAACCTACCTACATAGACAATTCTTTGTTGTGTAAAGGAATTCATTCTTACCACTTTTGAATGATATTGATTTTTATGTATTGCATAAATATGGGAATGAAACTAATGAGTGTAGGAGTAGACTATTTTATCATACTAGAAAAGAGAATTTAGATCTACTACCTTATCAAAATAATTCCAAAAGGTGGAAACAAAATATAGAACACGAGGCATGCCCTGTTGTATTTTACGCACATGATCAAGATGAAAAGTGGTATGTGCATAGTGGATGCTCCAAGAACATTATTGGATAAAAGAGAAAGTTCCTATTTCTTAAAGAAAATGGGAAATGAAATGTAAATTTTGGGAACAATGCCCCAACCAAAATAAAAGGGAAAGGAACAATCAACCTCTTTAAGAAGACTAAAGCTCAGAATGTCCTATATGTGGATGGCCTCAAATAGAATCTCCTAAGTGTTAGTTAGATGTGTGATGATGGATATGATGTTATATTTTGATCAAAATATCATGAAATCATAACGATAGAGAGTGGAAGTATAGTTGGGAATGTAATTAGAACTCCTAGCAACATCTACCTCTTCGATGATTCTAGAGTGAAGTGTTATCTCATGATAAAATCTTATGAGACATGAATGTGGCATAAAAAGATGGGTAATGTAAACTTTAATGATTTAACGAAGGTCAAAAAAATATAAGTACTAAGGGGTTTACCAAAACTATCTAAATGAGACAGTTCAATATGTAAGACCTGTCAGTGTCGTAAAAATATAGGGATGCAATTCAAAATAAAGGAGAATTCCACATCCATACCTTTAGAACTGGTTCATATAGACATCTATGGTCTAACCAAAGCACGAAGTCCAACAGGTAAAAGGTATTTTAATTTTTTCCTCGATGATTTCACTAGAGCCACATGAATCATGCTATTAAAAGATAAATCAAAATCATTGATAAAATTTAAAATACTCAAATCATAAGCTGAAAATGAAAAATATATGAAGATGAAATGCCAATGATCAGAAAAAGGAGGTGAGTTCACTTCAAGGGAGTTTGAATAATTTTGTGAGGAGAATGAAATTAGAAGGAAATAGTCTAATGTGAGAATTGACTTAATAGAATGGACTAATTAAACTAAAGAACATAACCATTAAAGAAATGGCCAGGGATAAAATGGATGAAGTGAAAGTGGAAAAAACTTTATGGGGTGAAGTATTTCAAGTTGTTTTTTACTCAGAAAGAATAAATCAACTTAAGATGAATAGTGATAGGACACCCTATGAACTGTGGAAAGGAGGAAAAGCCTCAATTAATCACATCAAAGTGTTTAGGAGAATGTTTTATATCAAGAGGAATTATAGAAATATTGGCAAGATTGACTCTCACACCAATGAAAACATTCTTCTTGTGTATGTAATTAGAAGCAAAGGCTACAAGTGATAAAGCAAGAAGAGTAGGAGCATTGAGGAATATATAGATGTCAAAGTGGATGAAGAGGTATCTCATAGCTGAAAAATCCATCCACTATAGTCAAGAATATAACCACATCCTTTTCCAAGTAAGAGGATCAATTTGTGATTGGTGAAAAATAAAAATAAAAAGTTTTTTGAGGAATCAATGCTCCCGCCAAGTAGTAGGGACAAACGATAAGTCTTAGCAATGCTCCTTCACAATGGTAGGGACTGAAAAAGAATGTCATCAACACCCTCTTTACACTAGAGCTCCGAAGCAATGTAAAAATTTGACTAGATAAGCTTAGATTCGGCCCAATTTAACAAATTTGTTAAATTAATCATTGTTGATTAAAATAATGATTGATTTGGTCTATATTAATCATCACCTTGATACAATCAAGAAAATGTCTATGTTAAATGAATTCCAATCATGATTGAAATTGATATGAATGGATCTCTTCATTAGTCACAAATGAGAAAGCATGTAATAAATGAACTTATGCTAAAAATAGACTGCAATGAACATGGGCATCAACACCAGTGAGCATAAAGGTTAGGGAGAAAATAAAGTGAAAAGACTTTTAGCACTCACCAATGTCCTATATTTCAATCAAAAAGAAATATTAACAAAGATTTTCCCCATTATTTATCTTTCATGGTCTATTGTATTTGATGTGATTTATATAAAATGCTTGGCACTAATATTGTTCTGCATGAAGATATAAATTGTTTCCTTATTTGTGTATAGGTGAGCTAGAAGATCAATGCCGAATATCTTGGGGGGATATTCCTTGAGTTGGCATTGTTAAATGGAGTTAAGGATCTAGGATTAAAAAGTATGACTACTACCTTCTTCTTGTAAATCTAAAGGTGATCAGGATTATCTACTTTATTTTGTTCTACGTGGTCATTCACACAAATTTTTTGGGAAATATTTGGGGAAATCATGCTAGGATTAAATTAACCTACTATTTTAGGTGAAAATGTCTCTTAAAAAAAAATGGTGACTCTCTTAGGGATCTCCCAATAAGTAAATTCTTTTAGCCTATTGTACCTTGTTTTTCTAAGGGTTTTTCTGGTCTCCTTGGTGTTTTAGAGTGATCATTAGTCATCTACAAAGCTTGGTCATGAAACTCAAATCCTTAAACCTCCCAAATATAAGTTTCTTCCCTTTGTTTCATGCCAACAATTTAGACTAGGGCATTGATAGCTCTCTTTTTCAGTCTGCATAACTATTGGGGAGAATTGATAACCTATTTCTTTTGGTTAGTCCATCTCTAACAGAGCATTGAAGGTAGTTACCTTTAGAAAATGAGGTGTTAATCTCAAATATGAAAGGGTATTTTTTCATCCCTAAAAGCCCTACTGGGTGTTGTTTTGACTCTGAAGTTTTTGGCTTTGATCATTCCTTATTTTGTTGAGTTTACATGTAATTTTGTGGACATAGTTACTTAATAGGGTTTGATCCTTCTTCTTGGGTTTAGATTCTTTCCAGGAACATTTGTTTTCAATTACCTCTTTTGCATCATTGTACTAAAAAACCTACATTATTTTTCTACTTATAGCTTTATTCCTTGATTGAAAACTCATTTTTCCAATCTTAGTGCATTCTTGTTGGTCGATCTACGGTTTCTAGTTTTGGGAGAATTTTCCTTCTTTCCATTTGTTTTCATTTTTGTAGTTGGTTTTCCATTTTGTTTGATAGGATTAGAGTGTAAAATGAGAGAGAAGTGAGGAATATGTGCATGGTTTCATATTGAAAATAAAATATATCTTCCTTACTGTAGGTAGGATTCATCGAAACCTGATATTTTTCATTTTCACATCATTGCATGGTTCCTTTGAATTAATTGAGTCACAAGATAATTTCAGTTTCATCCATCACCCTTGACTTAACAGATAAATATTAATGTTATCGCACTTAGTAAATTAAATTGATATGTTTCTCTCTCCTTGGAATCACACCAACATTAGATAGGCTAGGGTCTTGGGATAGTGGAGTGAGGTTAACTTGCCCAAGAAAAAAAACAAAAAACATATGATCTTGAGATATGGTGTCTAAATCCCCTCTCGACGATGAAGCTTATCCCCCATCGTCTCACTGGTTGACCCTTACCCCCTTTTATTGGGGTAATCTAGTATTCAGAGTTTGCCTCGATTTGGTACCGCTCTCGTGGCCCGTACCGAAACAGTGTTCAGTGGCATGGTTTGGGAAGCCCTTCTAACATAATGGTTAAGCACTATGCTACATTAGGAACTTCAGAGAGACCTCCCAACTCTGTTTGGAACCGATTGTGGTTATATTCGAGAAATGCATCATACTCATGGGGGTATCCTTCAGGAGTCTTCAAGCTTCATACCCTTCCCTTGAGTTTAGTTATAGTTAAAAGTTATCCTCATAGGATGTGTTAGTTTTGGTGTTGACTTTAGTGGCATTTCTTAGGACACTATCACGGGTGTCATTGTGGGGGCTGGTCCTTGTTGTACCTATCATTGTATTTCAAGTAGAATCACTCAATTTTCTTGGGGGGTTGATCCAAGTCTCATAAGAGAAATTGGTCCCAAGTTGAATTGTTAACAAAGTACATGTTATAACCATACCAACCATTTCATCACCACTAACCCATGCATTGATTAAGTGAGCTTTAGTGGAAGACAATCCCTTTCCCACTCTAGTTTGCTTAGTTGTTGCCTTAAGATATTTTTAGTGCATGTTTTCTTTCTTTGTATCTAGTGGCATTAGGACATTTATTTGTTCACTCTCTTGTTTCCTTTGGCTGAAACTATGGTGAATTTTGATTTATATCATTCTCATATAAATTTGTCCCTTACCTCCTATGACGTGTGCTCAACTCTGTTGGGTCCCTATAATACTAGTGATTACCCCATTACTATTGTAGTTATACCCCTTATTAATATTGTTGTGCCCCTATTGCCCCCATATTGTTATTACTGTGCGCCATAGAATCCCTCTATTGTTATTTCTGTGGCTTTATATTATTATTGTTAGGTCGGCTGGATTATATTGTGACTCCTTAGACTCCTATATATAGAAAGGAGGTTTTGTCATTTGAATCATCCAAGAATTGTTCATTTATGTAATGTAAAAGGAGATTGACCCCTCGAAGAGGCTGAATTCTAAGGCGTTGATCTATCTTTTCTATCTTTTCTTGAGTTGGTTTCATAACATTTGGTATCAGAGCTTTGGATTCTAGGGTTTCGCTGCTCCAAACAGGTTATCGTGGCATTTTCGCTATAACTTTTTTTCTCCGACGTTTCAGAAGTTGAAATAAAAACCCATTTGAGAAGAAATTGCGCTGAACCTCGATTCGAAATTTCAGAGCTTTTCGCGCTATATTTGTGGAGATATGATCTGAGGAAGTTGGTATTTTTGCAGACTCCTGAATTACATTCCAAATAGGTGACCTAGGGAGAAATCATCATAACTTTCTCTCTGGGGTCGGATTGAAATTTCGTATGAAGGTACAGAAAGAGGAGGACTGTAGCTTCTTGTATGAGTTTTTCCTATCCAAAGGTCGAAACAATGACTTGTGGCACGTCGTACAAGTTCGCTCTACTAAACTAGTCTATAATCAAGTCACTATGGGAGATTTCGCATAACTCGTCCTTGGAGGATCCAATTTGTGTTAGAATTGTGGCATTGGAAAGAGGACGCAAAAGACTACTACAGATCACAATTTCAGAACTGGAGGATCTGAAATTACAGAGATACATCAGATTCAATATCAAGCTTCTACAAAGTGAAAAAAGGTGTGTAGTTTTTTTTTTTTTTAATTTTTGCATAAGCTTGGTTTGGAGGAATTCAAAGGGCATAGTAAAGAACTATTATCATTAACCCATGCCCCGAGGAAAGAAAATTCAAACACCTAGTAAGGAACTTGGAAGCTCTAGCATGACTCATGAAGAAGAGGAAGAAATGCTACATGACATATCAAAATTACAAGAACAAGTGCAACAAATGTCATGCTCACAAAAGCTAACAGAAGCTAAGATAAATGGCGTGGAATCTAAGATAAATGGCATGGAATCTAAGATAAATGGAATGGAAGCTAAGATGGATGATTCAAAGACAGATTTGAAGAGAGACATGGCAGAATTGAAGACATATTTGAAGACAGACATGGCAGATTTGAAGACAAATTTGACAAATTTTCTACAAGAAATACTTACTAATGGTGAAAAGGTTGTAAGGGAAACTCATGATGTGAACAAAAGAAATGTTAGTCATGATTCCATAGACTCTAATGTTGGATCGAAGACCCACCATATTCCAAAAATTGATATGAGGAAGTTTGATGGCAAGGATCCTGCCACATGGATATTACAGATGGAGCAATTCTTCGATATCAATAATCTGCAAAACACACAAAAGGTATGTATGGAAACTTTATATTTGGAACCAAATCAGTTTGTATGGTATCAATGGCTTTGCTCTCGTAAAAAATTTATCACTTGGGCAATTTTTACGGAAGAATTGATAGCACATTATGAGGATACAAAAAGCAACACTTTTTTTTAGCCAATTGATAAGTCTCAAACAAAACGGTTCAATAATGGAGCACATTGAGGAATTCCAAAAATTGAACATAAGGGTAAAAGATATTCCAAAGGAGCATAGGATTGATGTGTTCATAGGGTCTTTAAAGGATAATATCCAACATGATGTTCACCTTTAGGAACCTGATTCATTAGAGAAGGCATTTAGGTTAGCAAGAAAAATGGAAAGGCCCCTAAGTTCCAAATGTTGTTTTCGGAATGTCTTCATTCTTCATTCTTATTTGATGATATCCTGAACGAATATCCAACTTGGTGAAGTAAATTGATCCATGCAATTCATCCAGTAATTCATCAATGATAGGAATGGGGAACTCAAATCCCTATAGTACTAGTGATTACCCCATTACTGTTGTAGTTATACCCCTTATTAATATTGTTGTGCCCCTATTGCCCCCATATTGTTATTACTGTGCCCCATAGAATCCCTCTATTGTTATTTCTGTGGCTTTATATTATTATTTTTAGGTCGGTTGGATTATATTGTGACTCCTTAGGCTCCTATATATAGAAAGGAGGTTTTGTCATTTGAATAATCCAAGAATTGTTCATTTATGTAATGTAAAGGAGGTTTCCCCCTTGAAGAGGCTGAATTTTAAGGCGTCGATCTATCTGTTCTATCTTTTCTTGAGCTGGTTTCAGAACAAACTCCCTGTAGATGTACACTTAACGCCAACAAAGGTACACCATTTTCTCATGCTACTTCAGGTACCACTTAGTGGAATCTACCATGCTTTCCTCTATTTGTTGAACATTGTCTTCCACATCATCACCAAACCTCTGAGCCCATCTCATCAGGTCAGTCTATTAACTTATCTACATGTTTGCATAGTTCCTTACTCGATTATACCATGGATAATCTTAATAATGTTGTGTCAGAACCTATTATGTCCATATCTTTAGTGACTAATGGTCTTCCAGATGTCACGACCACATCGATTGCTTTGACAACTAATCAATTCAACACTACATCCTTTTATGACTTGTTCTCCTCATTATAACAAAATCTTAGTGGAATTCTGCCACTTGGAAGATCCAATATGGGTGCCTCCACATCAGTGGCCTTTACATCTACATTCATGATGAGTGTAGGTTCTATTTCCATCCTCTCTAGTATCTTGATGACCAATGTTGGAGGGTTTAATTTTTTTTTCACATCTGGATTCACGAACCCCATAATGGGTCCATATATCTTAGTGGGAAGTAAGACAATACCCAATAATGAATTTCCATATAGTTGGAATCCTTTTATTCTAGAAATTTCATCATTTGGCAACATTAGGGGAATGTTTATTTTTAGTGGGTCAACTAATCCTTTTGGGAATCAACTAATTGGAGGATATATGCTCTAGAGTCTTACCTCTAATCCTCGGAACACATTTAGGGAGAAGAACACTTTTTACATGTATAGTCTATAGGGTCCTAATCATGTTACTAACCACTTTGGCTCCCCCTATGGTCTAGGAGCTCAACAACCTCCTGGAAATTCTTTCACCACTGGGGTCATTTTACCTATGGCCATTCACTAATCTCAAGTTTACATGGGCACATGAGCTAAAAAATCTAGTCAATCCACTCCTGTGAATAGCCCAAGAATGGGAAATAATGTTATGGGGGGAGAACCTCCTCCACCTGAGTTAGAATGGCATTTTAACCCTTTCTAAGCTTCGTTCAAATCTCCTCTCTTGGAGACATTAGTTTTTCTTAATATTTCTACGTTGATCAATGACCCCATCAAACATAATGCTACATAGCCACCTATTCCACTTAAGCTTCCAAGAATCATTCCTAAATTCAATGGCAAGCTTAAAGAACACCCTGCAACTCATATCACCACTGACCATCTATGGTGTTCATCTAATTGTTTTATGGATGATAGCGTCAGGATATGTCCTTTTCAGTGGACTCTGACCATCGGTGCTTCCATGTGGTATATTGATCTTGAATCCATTGTTTATGATATTTTCTTATCTTTGGCACAGACAATCGTTAATCAATATTAATTTCCTTTTCAATATGAGGCTAGTAAAAATATCATCACTACCTTTTCATTAGGATGATTCCAAACACATTTATGATCATATTCACAAGTGGAGAAGATGACAAGCTTTGATCTCAACCAAACTTCCCGATGAGGTCCTTTGTGGGTGGTCTATTTAGTCAGAAACCTTGAACCCATGCTAATGGAGTCATGGGATATGTATTTTCTAGAAACATATGTTAACTAGCATCTCAAATGGGGCAACTGAACATCTGTTTTAGAGCACTAGCTAGCCATCCTACTGCCCAAGCTCGTTATGCCTTTCTACACAACTTTGAGGTTAATTTTGTTCAGGCTACCTCAAAAAAGAATCCTGAACAATTAGGTGGTAAAAATAAAAAGAACAATTCTAAGACATCATCTAAGGAATAGCGCACATCACAAACCAAAGATAACACTAGGAGTGGTACCAAAGAGAATAATAAGAAAAATCACTTTCTGTGCAACATTTGTGGGGATGCTCAACTTACTCATGAGTTCCCCCATAAGGATTAGATTCATCTATATTTCTTACAACAACCTTCTTGTCAACCCATTGTATCAACAAATCCATCTTCAACCTAGCTACAAAACATGGTTGAAAATAATCCACCACCCTGCATGACAAATCATGACATAATCTAATAGAGTCAGGAGTCATCCATCTACACATATCATTATACCTTTCCCATCGACCATAGTTGTGTTTGTTGTACATCACCTCTTCATTTTCTATCATGGACGTCCTCAAATTGGTGTCTATTTTGTGTCAATGATGGGGGATGCCTTAAGGTCTTTCTTTGATGAATCTCTTCATCTTGAATTCACTACCTTCTCTGAAATGTCAATTTAGAAATAGTGTATTACCTTGGACCTTGCAGCCATTATTGGTAGCTATAATCACGATTTGAATTGGGTTTTTATCACTAGCCCATGTTGGCTGATTTTGTGGAGTGCTTGACTTCATCTCATTACTTCACACTATGTAGACCATGCCAGGTACCTTGGGAATAATTTTTCATTATCAGTGCTCTCCGTCATGTCTATTAACATGATTTTTAAATTCTTGTTAATTAGAAGATCTTTGTGCATTCTCGACTTGAGATCATTCATTCGCATGTGGTAGAGTTGTAATCATCAAGTGTCAAATACCTTTGGGAATTAAGGCCACTTCACTCATGATCATTTCCTCCCCAAGCTTCGATTGGAGGATCTATTTTTTACTTTTAGGAGCATCATTAGGGGCACTCATGTAAGTTTCTAGTCCTACTAATAACTATTGTGATAGAAATCTACATTGTATCATGACTAGTCCTCGATGACATAAGTCCAAAATATGTTGTGTGAAAATTTATGCTCCATTTCACAGTACCAAATATGGCTATGCCTACCTTAAGGATGTATGTATTTTTGTATCTAACTATATTCTTGAGTTTTTGAAAATCTCTTGTCTGCGATCGCTTCCTACCTCTATCACTAGTCTACTTATTGTAATGTATTTTGGTCATGAGATTAATTTATAACCTCATACATTAGGGCACTATGTTACAACTCAAAAATCCACCCCCTAGGGTTAAGATGACAATGATATCCTTTTCCAAGTCAAAGGACCAATTTGCGATTGGTGACACAACAAAGAAAAACATTATTGAGGGATAAAAACTCATACCAAGTGGTGGAAATTGAACCAGAAGGCCTAGTAACACTCATACCCAATGGTAGGAAGTGAAACATAAGGCCATCAATGCCCTATTTTCACTAGAGCTCTGAAATAGTACAATAATTCAACTCGATAAGATTAAATTCGGTCTAATTTAACAATTTTGGTTAAAATAATCATTATTAATTAAAATAATGATTGATTTGGTCCATCTTAATCATCTCCTTGATACGGTCAAGAATTTTTCAAGGTGAAATGAAGGCCAATCATGATGGAAATATAGAAAAATAAAGCTCTTCACTATTCAAAAAGGAGAAGAAGGAGAAGAAATGAACTTGTGCAAGAATTATACTAGAGATGTGACCATAATAGACTTGTTCATCGACACCAATGAGCATAGAGGTTAGGGACCAAATCAAGGGTAGAGGCTTGAAGGACTCATTTATGTACTCGAGTTCAATCGAAGGGAAATAGTAATAAATATATTCCCCATTATTTATCTTTCATGGTCTATTGTATTTGATGTGATTGATATATTATGCTTAACACTAATAATGTTTTGTGAAAAGATTAGATTAGTTTCTTTCTATATTTGTAAGTGAGGTAGCATATCTAAGAGAAAATATCTCGAGAACATCTTCCTAGAGCTGGCATCATCAAATAGAGTTAAGGATTTAGCATTAAAAGGTATGCCTACTACATCGTTCTTATGAATATGAAAGTGCTTGGGATTGTCTAGATTCTTTTCTTCCACTTCTTCATCCACATACACCTTCTAGGAAAGCTCTACAAAACGCTTATTGGGAGTGAAGTAACCTACGATTGTGGGTGAAATTATATCTTAAACAATGTGTACCATACAACCAACCCTTAGGAGAAATCATATATGGATGGTGGTTCAATGTACAAATATGAGCAACGAGAGGAGATGGAGGAAGAAGAAGATGAAGATTTACAAGAAGAAGAAGATGAGCATTCACAAAAAACATCTCAAAAATACAAATCCATCTAGATATATGAAGAAGCAACAACCTAAGACACAAATAATTGGAAGTAAATATCTTGGTGTATAGACTAGAAGGAGTTTTATAGGTAGTCCCAAATAGGAAAAGTTTGCACTATTTCCATAGATAGAGCCTAAGAACCTTAGCCAAGAAAGTGAAGATAAGTGTTGGATTAAGGCAATGGATAAAGAGTTGTATTAGATAGAGAGGAAAAGCACATGGGAATCAGTTCCTATATTGAAAGATATGAACATTATTTGAAGAAAATGGGTATTCAGGAAAGAAATAAAAGACGAAGGTAAATATTTCGAGGAAACCTTTGACCTTATTTCCAGACTTGAAGCCATTAGAATATTTTTGGCATTCACTAGTTACAGTAACTTTAGATATTATCATATGGATATCAAGTAAACCTTTCTCAATGGTGACTTGGAAGACGAAGTGTATATTGAGAAACTATAAGGTTTTATTCTCTCAAACAATGAATTCCATGTGTCCAAACTAAGAATATCTTTGTATGGGCTGAAGCAAGCTCCAAGTGTGTGGTTCACTAGGTTGGATAAGTCTCTACAACATCAAGGGTTCAAAAGGGAAAGATCAAACATCAATTTATATATTAAATCCGAAAATGATAGCTTGTAATTTTTTTTATATTTAGATGACATCATATTGGGAAGTGATTTCGTGTAGATGGGACATCATTTTATTGAAGTAATGAAAAACAATTTTGGGATGTCCATGCTAGGAGATTTGTCATTTTTTATTACATTGAAAATCACACAGTCAACCAAAGGTATTTTCATCTCCTAATCCAAGTACCCGAAAGAAACTTTGAATTTTTTTGAATGGATGATTGTAAACCTATGTGTAGACCTATGGTGACTGAATGTAAACTAATTAAATAAGATGAGTCACCCACTATATAAAAAAATGTTATATAGATCCATGATTGTAAGTTTCTTGTAACTAACTAACTCTAGGCCAGATGTCATGCAAGCAATAGGATTGGTGGCTAGATTTCAAAAAAAATCCTATGGAAAGTAATGTTAATGCAGTTCAGAGGATACTTAAGTATCTTCAGGGCATGATAGACTATGTTTGGTGGTATGAAAAAGGTAAATATCTTTCTTTAAAGGCCTATGCTGATGTTGATTGGGCTAGATATATTGATGATAGGAATAATATTAGTCGATTAGATTTCTTTCTAGGGAATTTTGTAGTGTCATGGGTAGGAAAAAATCATATTCCCATGCCTTATCTATGTTTGAAGCTAATTACATAGCCACAACTACTTGCACTAAAATCTTGTGGGTGGAGGAGACATTAAACGACATTAACGTTGAAATTGATGATCCAATCCCCATAATGTGTGACAATGCAAGTTCCATATGTATTTCCAAGAACTCTATTATTGATTCAAAGACAAAAGATAACCCCAACAAATATTATTTTTTAAGAGATCAAGTTGTTGATCATTTTGTGAGATTAGAGTATGTGACTATTAATGAATAAGTCGTATATAATTTTATAAATTCCTTACTCATGAAGCCCTCTGTGTGTGTCAGATACAAACTTGGAGTGGTCTCTACCTCGTCAAAATGACTCAATAGTGTTTGAGAATTGGTAGCTATTTTTTTCCAAAATATTGTAAAAAGTGAGTTGTAAAATGTGACATGATCTCGGGGGAGATATTTTTATTCTTTATACCATGTTCAATTGATGTAAAAAGGGGAGATAAAACCAACAATTAATGTTCAAGACAATAATGTAGTCCAGGAAATTAAGTGAAAGAGGTCATGCAAGCACATTGATATATATTAGGCATCTAGAATATCAAAAATGAGAAAAGAGGTTCCAACATCAAGTAGCGATAACACTTCATAGGGAAATGAAACATGTGAAAGGAAACAATGTGTAATCAACCAAGGTAAGTATCACATTCATGGGGATTATTGAAAATAGAGAAGAGTAAGCTTGATTGGTTCCATGGGGAGTGTTGTTTCATGTTGTTTCCATCATTGCCTAAGACATGTTTGGGACAATTTTCATCAATTCCAAAGGGTTAGATTTTTTTTAAACAATTTTGGAGAGTGTTGTACATAGTGTTGGAGATTATTGGACATAGTGTTTTCGTTGATTGACTTGTGATTGGTCTTCGCAATTTATGTTGTCGAGCCATTGGTTTCAAAGGAAAAATCAAACTAGTTTTTTAGCTCCTTGGTAGATAACTATCATAGTAGTATAATAAATGAAGAATGCTTAAAAATAATATCAATATGAATGGTGGTTTCATGGTTTAGGTACTTTTTTTTGTACGTATATTATGGGAAGAAGATCAACTCAAATTCCCTGGTAGAATGTCTAGATTGATAGCTCACTGGAAGACCTTACCAATCATATCTCAAACTTAAAATATCTCATAAGGGTTGAAGAGATATTTTAGGTTTAATTCAATTTTTTTTTCTTCATTGAAGAATTTTACAGGTCCATGCCACTTGAGAAGGAAATAAGGATTGTGTGGTAGAAAGGGCCAAATTTTGCACAAGTTTTGGCTCATCCAGTTGTTCTGGCGAAATCCAAGTTCTTTGGGTGTGGAGGTGCTAAAGAGTCATGAATTCAAGTAGTTTAGGGGTGCAGGTGCGTAAGGGTCCCTAACCTAAACTCATGAAAAAAGTTTTGTATGATGGTGAAGTTCTAGTGTCAATTGAGCACTTGGTTCTTAAGGGTTCACTTCAAAGGAGACATATGGATAACACAAAAGTTGAATTTCATCTTCGTGTCAGTTAAATACATGACATAAGTACATAATCTAAGACTAGAATAAGGAAGAATGCATTTGCAAGAGAAAATTAAAATTAAAGGGCAATCACTCTAGCTAATTATTGTTCAACTACCGAGTATGTGTTTATCTTTTAGTAGGGACACTTAGCAGTCTCATCAGATGGGCCTTTAAACCTACTCCTTTATAGATTTCCTTCTTGCACTAATATGTCCTGTACTATAGCAGTCTACTTGCACTAGTGCAGGAACAGAGATCTATGCAGAAGGTACAAATGGTGTCTTTACTAAAGGCTTTTCCTACAAGGACTTGAACTTTTCTAGGTTCAAAGCACTCAGATCCCATGGCAAGAAACTAGTTCTTGCACTGGATCAGAGCTTCTTGCACTTAACATTTAATTCTTAAAATGAGTGCTTAGTTATTGCAAGTGATATTATACTGTTAAATAAAATTGCACATATAAAAATGAATGTTTCTGATCTTGACAGAGTGCAAGAATAAAGAAACAATCCATATACATTTATCCTGTCATAGACATTTAATGAAAGAAAGAAGATTGCAGAAGGTAGAATAAGAAGGCTTGTTGCATCACACCAATGTACACTGCTGCAGGTTCATTTCTCCTGCTTGGATCAGGTGGGGAAAACCAGCCAAACAAAACTGCAGAAAAGGAAATATCACACCAACATGCACCGGTGTAGGTTTATTTCTCCTGCTTGGACCAGGCAGGGAAAACCAATCTAAAATCAAGTGTAGGAAAGGAAATTTATCTACTTCACACAACGGATCCGTTTCAACTCAAACATGACTGCATGTGCTTTAAAAATTAAATCACACTTGACAATGTAAACACAATTACAAGAAATAAAAAATAGGGTAAACGCGCTGGGTTGGCTGGGCCCTAGCCAACCAGCATGTTTCCCTTTTAAATAAAAATGATGCTCAGTACTTTAATCAATTCATCAGCTCAAATACAGAAATTCGATTTGCAAAACATGACGCGGAGCTCCCTTTTTATTAATTCACTGACGTAAGTACATATGTTAATACATCGTCCAACCCATATTCAAGCGATAACCAAATACAACAACCTATTACCACCTCTCTGGTTGTGTTTTTGTTTTATCCAAAAAAAATCTCTAGTCTTATCTATATTCTACATTATATATATCTTTGGCCAAGGGCCAAAATGGATTATTCAACAGATTACACAACCAACCACAGAATTTAGCTTCTCGACCTTTAAACCTAGACAGTTAGCAAAACTAGCCGTAGCCAATCTCTAGTTTTTGTTCTTCACAGTTTTGATCTCGGCTGCCTTTGGATCAATCTTGCTGTCGTGGTTGAAGCTGCTCAAAATGGGGTGAGTCGATCTCAGTTGCCTTTAGATCGTTCTTGCTCTCGTGGTTGAATCTGCTCAAAATTAGGTGATGATCAAGGAGGTTTGGATCTGTTGCAAGGATTTGTTGTGCTGGCAATGGTGCAAGATCTGATCCTACACTAGAATTAGCGGTCATGGTAAGTACTGAACTACCAAATAAATGTTGGAGATATCGATAAGTTACAAAGAGTGATTAAAAGTAAGAAATCATGTAATAGATGACTAATTAATGCTAAGTTAAGTAAAAAATATGACAAATAAAGTTTATATGAAATATGTCACTGTTCCTGGACTGGTGTAACATGAGGGTGTATAAAAGAGGTAAGACAACGATAAATGGTTATGATATAGGAAGGGAAAAGTGGCAAAAAGAGAGCAAATTAGGGGGCTAACATCCTCCCATCCCTAAACTGTTGTGTGTCCTCACAAAACTCTTTACCTTTGCAAAAAGCCTTCAAAACTTTGAGCATTCCAGCTCAATCCTGCTCTCACATATTGACATTAGCTTGCAATGTTTCAGACTTCTTCCTTATGATGTTCTTTATTTTCTTTGCCACATTTTTAAGTCGCTTGAAACATTGCGCAACTCAGTACTTGTAGACTTTGACTTCTGTTTTCCTTTTCTGGATCTCTGCAATTAATTCTTCTTTACTCTGTTCTTTGTCCTCCTGCACTTTAGCTATGAGTTGTTCTATGTTATGCACTTGAATCTCTAGTTCAACTACATAAGCATCAGGAGTTACCAAATCTTTTCCTTTTTATGTCTCAACAGGGGCTGTCTCTTCCTCAAGGACCTCAGTATCCCTCATGGTTACATCAGGAAATCCTTTTTCTGGTTCTTCTTCTTTTGCTTCTTCTTTTTCTAGTTCTTCCTCTTCTTCTTCTTCTGCTTCTTCTTCTTCTGCTTCTTGTTCTTCTGCTTCTTCTTCCTTTGGTTCTTCTTCTTCTGCTTCTTCTTCTTCTGCTTCTTATTCTTCTGCTTCTTCTTCCTTTGGTTCTTCTTCTTCTGCTTCTTCTTCTTCTTCTTGCACTGGCTCTTCTTCTTGTACTGGTGCAGGAGGGGATTCAACGTCTGTGGGGACTGTGGTTCTTTTCCTACACTAGATCCTTTATTCTTTTTTCAGGGCTTTTTAATTAAATCTACAAACAGAGTGTCATCTTCGATCTCTGCAAATTTTACTGTGTCCACAAGGACTGATAGGTTGTCTTCTTCTAGGGTTTGTGCCTGTATTAGTGGCATAGAAGGAGTCTTTTCAACATGTGCACTAGCTGTCCTCTTATTTGGAGATGGGGCCCTTCTTTCTTTCTATTTTTCATGTTGTTTCCTTTCTGCACTGGTGTAAGAAGGACTCCCCTTTTCATTCTTATTGAGGCCCTTGCTTGTGTTGGCAGGGTCCTCTGTCTCCTTTCTGGTAGTTGTCTTTTTATGTAGATGTTTTAACAACACCTGTCAGGTCATGCCTTTAACTTCTAGTTGTTTCTGGACCAAAATATTTATCAGGCATGGTGATATAGCTTCTTGTCGGCCTGGTCTACTTGTCTGTCCCGCACACCTTTGGCCATTTTTTCCAAGCTCTTAAGAAAAAATAGGGGAAATTCATCGTCCACCAGATGTGTCGGGTGGCTTCAAAATGCTACACCATCCTAAAATGATATACAAAAGTGCGAGAGTACCTTCCCTCACAGGTTACAAATTTCTGCACGATGA
Source organism: Pinus tabuliformis (assembly GCA_031772625.1). NCBI lineage: Eukaryota > Viridiplantae > Streptophyta > Pinopsida > Pinales > Pinaceae > Pinus > Pinus tabuliformis. The sequence goes on from CM062820.1 coordinate 190,122,468, forward strand.
AAAGGAGGTCCTGCCACTGTCCCAGAAGGGAACTGCGCGAACTCCTTCCTTCCAATCTACCTTCATCTTCTTGTCGACGAAAAAACGTTGCCATCACTTTATTTCTAGTTTCTGATTTTTAAACCATTGCTCACCAATATTTTCCAAGCCTGTTGCTACTGCTACAAAATCTTCTGTAACTTCAAATTTTAGAGGCCCAATTTTTACATGGCCATTTTTGAAACTTCTGGCAAAATGTAAGGCCACATCTATGTCGTGCCTGTCAAAAATTTTCAAAGCCTAAGTCTCACAATAGTGCAAGACCATTGTGATACTCGGTAGTCTGTTCTACCCTACTAAGAGACGAGGTTTTGCTTCAAACAGGCGGTATTGCTGCTTAACAGCTATGAAAAGTCGAGAATTTACATGCAACACTAGGAAAATTGGTTCTTATAGATAGGGATCCAACTGTCCACCATCCTTTCCATCTTATCACCCATCCATTCCACTAAAATAGTCGTGGATGCACAATGTCTTTGAGATCAAGCTGGATTGGTACTTGCGGCAACGTTTTAACGGATGGGTGAAGGACATCTAGGATTACAACGGAAAGGGGAAATTATGTCCAAGCAATGGTTAAACACTTCCACATTCGTTCATAATTCAAAAAAGAACTTAGCATTAATTAAAAATTGACCATGATTCTTAACTTAAAAATACCTTGTACTTTAAATAATTTTCTCCTAGTTAATATGATAGCCAACTACTCATTAACTAAGTGAAAGGACTTATAAATTTTCATGATGACCACTTTCCTATCATGTATACTATGAAGAGAAGAAATTGTACTATGCTTCTGATAGGGTGCTTGCTTGCACTGGTCTGCTTGCACCACTTAAATAAATTGTAGGCTACACTTCCAACATGGTTTCCTCAACTTATACTCGAAATTTGCTTGGCCCTTTCTTGATGCTTCAGAGCATATCCTTTTGCTCCTTGTGCATGATATCCTCCAATGAATTCATGAGGGAACAAAGAAGCGGGAAAAGGGAAATTTTAGAATAGGAAGGAATTCTGTTACAGGGATTCCAGGAAAGGTACCACAAGAGAGAATGATAGGGAAAAAATTCAAGGGTAAAGTGGGGTTTTTACAAAATGGTTAGGGTAAATTCAAAAGAATATGGGAAGATTAATCATTATAGGATTGAAGAACAAAACTGAGGGAATATTACGAAAGTGGAATATGAAGAAAGGAAGAATTGTTTTTTGAAGGTCTGCCTGCATTGGTGCAAGAAAAAATAACTGCAAAGAAAATTAAATGTTACTTGAATAAAAACATCCATGCTAATTACCCCAATTGTATAAAGGTTGGTTCTACTGAACCTGCTTTCACTTGGTGGTCGCTAGCATATCTAAATATCAAGAAACATTTTCTTTTTATTAGAAATTTTTGATCTTCCTGCCAGCAAGCTGGTTTTCAGGTTGATCCCTCTTTAAGCATGTCAGCAAACTTATTTTCATAATTACAAGAAATTTTTTTCTTTACTTTTTTTGTATTATTATTTTTTTTTTTTAAGAAGAAGAAGAATTCATGTTTTCAAAAGTTTGGTATTATCATTCACCACTACCGTCCTGAATTTCTATTGGACTTACTGTGTAAAATCTTTCTTGGCAAGTGGATGAAAATACTTCTTTAATCATTGTCCATTTACCAAGAATACTAAATTTTGTCCATCAATAGTTTTAACTTCTACAGCTCCATTCTCGAATACTCAGATCACTTCATAAAGTCCCATCCAACGTGTATGGAATTTCCCTTTAAAAATTTTAAATCTAAAATCATAAAGGAGAACCCAATCACTTGGTTGGAATTGCTTTTTCTGAATATACTTGTCATGGCACCTTTTGCGTCGCTGCTGAATTAGTATGTTCTACTAAATAGCATCCCTGCGAAATTCATCTAACTCATTTAATTGGAGAAGACGTTGTTGTTGTGCCTCAGAGAGATCTAGTCCTAACTGAGCTACAGTTTTGAAAGTTTTGATATCGAATTCAATTGGTAACAGAAACTCTTTGCCATATACTAGCTCATATGGTGTATGTCCCATGCTATTTCTCCAAGTGGTTCTGTATGCCCACAAAGCTTCTAGTAATCTTTCAGCCCAGTCTTTCCAATCCATATTTACTATCTTTGTAATAATGGATTGGATCAGTTTGTTTGTGGATTCCACATGGCCATTTGCTTACAGGTGATACGGCATCGATTTCGTGTGTCGGATCTTGTATTGGTCCATCACACCCTGTACCAGATTAGAAATAAAATACGAACCATTGTCAGAAACAATTTCTCTAGGCACACCAAATCTAGTAAAGATTTCACTAAAAATAAAATAAACAACAACTTTTTCTGTAGCAAAGGAAACAACTTTAGCTTCTACCCATTCCGTAACAAAATATGTACGAACCAATATATGTTTTTTACTTAATGACGTTGGATTTATTAGCCCTATAAAATCAATAGCCCATTTTTCAAATGGCTCAATCATAACTTGGGGGCACAGAGGCATTTCATTGGTTTGTTGAGGCTGGCCCATTTGCTGATAACTATCACATCACTTAACATATTGTTTGGCATCCTTAAACAAGGAAGGCCAAAAGTAACCAGCATGTAATACTTTATATACAGTCTGCTTATCAGGGAAGTTGCCTCCGCAAGGTTCATCATGAGCAGATTTCAATATGTCAAACACTTCCTCCTCTCTTACACGCCTACGGATAATCAGATCTCGACCAGTCTAAAAGAGATCTCCTTGAATCGAGGAGTATGTAGCACTTTTCTGAATAATATTCCGCTTTTCATGAGCAGACAAGTGGGGTGGTGTTTTCCTAGTAACCAAGTAATTAGCAATGTTAGCAAACCATGGAGAATCTGTTGACATAGAAAAAAGACGTTCATCTGGAAAATCATCATTAACAGGAGTTGCTTCACTAGGATTATCTAATTTAGAAAGAAAATCTTCTACAACATTAGATTTTCCTAGTCTACCAATAATAGTAATATTAAATTCCTACAACAATAGTAACCACCTAGTCACTCTACTGTTGGTCAATGGCTTGTTCATCAAATATTTAATCGTGGAATGATCAGTATGTACAGATACTTCATATCCTGTAATATAGTGCCTGAACTTATTAATTGCAAAAATCACAGCAAAAAACTCTTTCTTTGTAACTATATAATTTAATTCAGCAGGAGACAAATTCTTACTAGTATAATAAATAACATAGGATTATTTATTTTCCTATTGTCCTAAAGTTGTGCCAATAGCCAAATCTGAAGCATTAGAGGAAATGTGAAAAGGCAGAGACTAGTTAGGACCTCTCAAAACTGGTGCATGTACTAACTTTTCCTTCAATGTTTCAAAGGACTATTGGCAAGCTATGGTCCAAGAAAATTCACTATCCTTAGCTAGAATTCGGAAAAGAAGGGCAGCTATCTTAGAAAAAATTTCAATGAATCTCCTATAGTAACCAGCATATCCCAAAACATCTCTTACTTCCCTTGAGTTTTGGGTGCAGGAAGATGCAAAATGATTTCAATCTTTGCTGGGTCAGCCTGGATATCTTTACCAGAAATCAGATGCCCAAGTACCACTCCCGCTTTGCACATCAATCTACATTTCTTGTCACTCAAGGCGAGATGGGTTTCCTGAAAATGAAGAAGTACTTTCTCCAGATTTTTGAGAGCTTCCTGAAAAGAATCACCAAACATAGAAAAGTCATCCATATAAATTTCTACAAATTCTAAATCAACAAAAATGGCCAGGACTGCCCTTTGAAAGGTAATCGGGGCATTACATAAACCAAAGGGAAGCACTCCATAAGAAAAAATACCTTATGGACGTGTAAAAGTAGTTTTATCTTGATCTTCGGGTGCAATCTGTATCTGGTTATAACCACTGAAGCCATCTAAAAAGGAAAAATATTTCTTTCCTGCAAGGGTATCAAGCACCTAGTTAATGAAAGGGAGAGGGTAATAATATTTGTGAATGGCTTTGTTTAATTCTAAATAATCAATACAAATATGCCGTCTTCCATCTTTCTTAGGTACTAGCACTAATGGAGAGACCCACTGACTATTGGAAATAGAATAGATAAAACCAGCATACAAGAGTTTCTGTACTTCTTCCTTCACAATATCTCTTAGAGTTGGATTCATTCGCCTTTGGGGTTGTTAGATAGGTCGGGTTCCTTCCTAAATATAAATATGATGTGTACAAGTTTCAAGAGGAATGCCCTTCATATCTTCATAGCCCCATGCAAAAGGAGTAAGATGCTTTTGCAACAAATTCACAAGCTGCTCGTGCTCAGATGAATCCAAATCTAAACTAATATGCAAGGATTTACCGAGGCTAATCTCAACAAGAGTAGTATCAGGCTCAGGAGTACTCAAGGGGGTGGTCAAATGTAGCGACACAGAAGAATGAGAATCATGATTATCTTGAAAATCTAGGCTAAAAATATGGTTTAATATCTCAAAATTAGGCATAGTGTCTAGATTATTTAGGAAATCTTGAATCTCATCTTCTTGTGAAGACCCAGTATAATGATAAATAAGGGAAATCGGCTGAGTCTCCTCATCACTTCTTTGATCCAACCATAAAGTATCTCGAAGGTCCTAAATGGATCTAGAAGGGGGGTATAAGGTAACTTTCTTCCTAGAATCTCCATGCTAAATATACATATCATCGAAACGACATCCAATATATGCATCGACTGTAGCAAGCCATGGTTGACCCAAGATCAACGGATGTCATCCTATTGGGTTCTTTGGCTAAAGCACAACGAAATCAATAGGATATTCACAAGAATCTAATGAGATGATCACATCATCGAATACTCCTTCTTGCTTAATTTTATATGTATCCGCTATTTCAATCACCATGGGAGTAGGGCGAAGATAAGACAACTGAAGTTGATCCATGGTTTGCTTAGTCATGACATTAATGGCTGCCCCCAGGTCTATAAGAACATTAGAGACAAGAACACTACCAATTTGAACTGAGACAACATGGGTTATAGGATCAGTATAGTTTTCCATAGACACACATCCCATCATCAACTCTGCTACCTTACCAACAAATTGAATGGTTTGGGGTTCCAATCTCTTCCTCCCAGGTTTCTTGAGACAAATTTCCTTGATAATCTTGGTAAAAATGGGGATCTCCTTGATGGTTTGAAGCAAAGGTATCTTAATGGAAAGATTCTTAAGCTTTGATGCCAAGCTAGTCTCAGAAGTAGGCTCACTTCTTTCCATTACTAGCCTCTTTGGAAAGGGAGGCTAATTGGAAGAATATGGCAAGGATTTAGAGGGTAAGGGCTGCTTAGTGATAGCTTTCGGAGAATGGTTAAGAGTTTCCTCTTCTCCCTTCTCTTCAACAATCACTCTTGGTTGCTTCTGATTTTCTGATGTTACAGTCCTTCCTAATCTTAATTGAATATCATGAACCCCAACTGGAATAGACTGGTACTCGATGATAAAGGTGGGTATGTCACATACATCATTTGCATTGCTTTATTATTGTTAGGGTTGGGCATAGTTTGAGAAAGCAACTGAGGAGGTTGAAAAGGTGGAGGTAAAGGTAATGGTGGAGTAGACTGACTCAGAAGTTGAGGCATTCATAAGGTTTATGCATAGATGGATATGACTGCATGGGTGGCTAGTAGGAATATGGAGAATGAGTTCGCCCTCTCCAACAATGTTGCCATGGTTGAGAAGGTTGCCCATGCTGATATTGATTCACATACTGCCATTTTTGATTAGTGTTAGGATAAGAATATGCATGTGAATTATCACCAAAATAGTGTGGAGAAAATTTAGGAGCCATACCTGTACCTACCTGAGGCCAATTCCTTCTTGCTCCCATAGCATACCAGTATTCCGCTTCAGGTTGTCCCCCTATAAATACAGCTTTCAATCCTAGTATAGAGGGACATTTTTCTATGACATGGTCTTCTGTACAAATAGCACACTTATTAGTTTCTTTCGAATTAAGAGGACACTCTTTAGGAGGATGCTTATCTCTACATTTAGGACAAAAAATACATAATGACTCTTCTTCCTTCATGAGTTTTTGCTGAAATTTTAAAGACTCTAACTGTTTGGTAATAGTATTCATTATATCAATTTTCATGTTTTCCATTTTATTTTCTAGTCCAATAATCATAGCATCAGTAGATTCAGATTTTCTATTTCTATTTCGAGTTCCTCTATCGGATCTATACTGATTTCCTGAAAATTTCCTGCATAATTCACAAATTTGTTCAAAAGTCTACTGAGAAATATCGCCTTGTCCTAATAGATTTAAATTATTACTATCATTATCAGTAAGTCCTCTTAAGAACAAGGTTCTAATATTACTAGAATCAAGCTCAAGTTTTGATCTTTGTAAAATATATAGAAATCTTTCTAGGTAGTCTTGAAGAGTTTCATCATCATCCTGTATGATTGTAAAAATCTCATCCTGCATGTCTCGAGTTTTGCAATATTCTCGATATTTAGACAAAAACATTCTCTTCATCTGATCCAAAGAGGTTATAGTGTTTTCTCCTAACCCCATAAACAAACATAGAACTGAGTCCTTGAGAGTAACAGGAAATAACCTTAACCTTTGAGCGTCAGTTGAATCATCATTACTTCTACACAGAATATCAAACTCGAATAGAAAAGAATCAGGATCTTCATGAACTTTACCATGGAAATGAGGCAAAGGTGATGGTGGAATATTCTTCATTTGCGCCACAGTATCAGGATCCACAATTGGAAAGACAAAAATGGATTGTTCTCCACTTACCTGCTTTTCGCCAGTCCCTTCCACCTAATCTTCATGGTCCACCATTGTTTCCCTTTTTCCCCAACAGACTGAACCACACCTGAGCTGTTGGCAGCAAAATCTAGGTTGACTGTTCCTATGTGATGGGTTTAAATTGGATGGGGCTTCCTACTCATATAAGGAGACCCAATATGAGAATTATTTTAGAATTCTTTTGGCCCTTAGTGTGCTTCGAACCCATACCTTTTCTAGCCATTCATTTCAAAAAACAAAAGAAAAATAACAAACAACTTCTAATAAAAAATGTTGTCAAAAATTAATCAACACCAGTAAAATTCCTTCAAAGAAGCTTTTCCAAACAATACTGAAAAAATAAAGGAAAAATTACCACTATTTTATAATCAGAAAATTCTCACCAAATTAAATCGCCTCCTCGGTAATGGCACCAAAATGTTGGGTGCAAGAATTACACTTAAGAAAACTCCTCAACACTTAATTTTTCAACCCGGTTGATGCGTAAAATTAGAGATGAAGTACAGGAAATGCTAGAGATGGTATCAACCTTTCTAATATAAATCACTACTTTCTTTAAAGGAAAGCTTTCATAATCAAACTAAAAAGAGAAAAGGGCAACTTCATCCATCAAAATAATCTAAGACTAGAACAAGAAAGAATGCATTTGCAAGAGAGAATTAAAATTAAAGGGCAATCACTCTAGCTAAATATTGTTTAACTGCTGAGTATGTGTTTTTCTTTTAGTGGAGACACTTAGCAGTCTCATCAGATCGACCCTTAAACATGCTCCTTTAGAGGTTTCCTTCTTGCACTATTGTGTCCTGTACTATTGCAGTCTTCTTGCACTAGTGTAGGAACAAAGATTTATGCAGAAGGTATAAATTGTGTATTTACTAAAGGCTTTTGACTTCCTGCAAGGGCTTGAATGTATCCAGGTTCAAAGCACTCAGATCCCATGGCAAGAGACTAATTCTTGCATCATATCAGGGCTTCTTGCACTTAGCATTTAATTCTTAAAATGAGTGTTTATTGCAAGTGCTATTATATTGTTAAATCAAATTGCACACATAAAAATGAATGTTTCTGATCTTGACAGAGTGCAGGAATAAAGAAACAATCCATATACATTTATCATGTCATAAAAATTTAATGAAAGAATAAATATTGCAGGAAGTAGACTAAGAAGACTTGCTGCATCACACCAACATCCACTGGTGTAGGTTCATTTCTCCTGCTTGGACAAGGAGGGGAAAACCAACCAAACAGAACTGCAAAAAAGGAAATATCACACCAACATGCATTGGTGTAGGTTTATTTCTCCTGCATGGACCAAGCGAGGAAAACCAATCTGAATTCAAGTGTTGGAAAGGAAATTTATCTACTTCACACAACGGATCTGCTTTCACTCAAACATGAATGCATGTTCTTGAAATTAAATCACACTAAACACAAATTACGGGAAACAGGAAATAGGGTAAACGTGCTGGGTTGGCTGGGCCCTAGCCAACCAATCTATTTCCCTTTCAAATAAAAAAGTTACTCAATACTTTAATCAATTCATTAGCTCAAATATAGAAATTCAATTTGTGAAACATGAGGTAGAGCTCACTTTTTATTAATTCACTGAGGCAAGTACATACATTAATACATCTTCCAACCCAGATTCGGGTGATAATGAAATACAACAATATTTTATTGCCTCTCTGGTTGTGTCTCTATTCTATCCAAAAAAACTCTCCTAGTCCTATTTACATTCTACATTATATAGATCTTTGCCCAAGGGCAAAAATATATCATTTAACCAATTACATAACCAACCACATAATTTAACTTCTTGGCTTTAAACTTAGACATTTAACAAAATTGGCCGTAGCCAGTCTCCATCTTTCATTCTTCACAATTTTGATCTCGGTTGGCTTTGGATCGATTTTGCTGTCATGGTTGAAGTTGCTCAAAATGGGGCGATTCGATTTCAGTTACCTTGGATCGATATTGCTGTCATAGTTGACGCTCGTCAAAACGAGGCAGTGATCAAGGAGGCTTGCATCTGCTGCAAAGATTTGTTGTGTTGGAAACAGTGCAAGATCTGATCCTGCACTAGGATCGGTGGTCACGGTAAGTACTATAACTAACAATTAAACATTAGAGATATCGATAAGGTACAAAGAGTGATTAAAAGTAAGAAATGATGTAATAAATAATTTCTTAATGCTAAGTTAAGTTAAAAATAGGAAACCTACTAAACAGATCCGTCATGACGAGGGACGCGATGGAGGGCATAGCAAGGATCGAAGGAAAGATTGGATCGTAGGAGAAAGGGATATCTGGACTGACCTACAACAGTTGTAGGAACGAAATATTGGATCTGAAACCTCAATGGATGACTGAGAAACCAGAAGTCAAACGCTAGGAACCAGCACCAGAACCCTCGAGATGGGGTCGATCTTCAGCCATGGAGCCGATTTCATCGCGGGAAGGAAGCCTGATGAACTTTGGTCTCAACACACCATCCATAACCGTGAGCGTTGGCGTCAAGAGGTCAGATCTTCGCGGGGAAAAACCCTTCAGGGTTTTGCAAGTTTTCTTCAAAACCCATTCAATAAAAATGGCGGATGCGTCAGACATCCCTTCTGCTGTGGAATCGAATGGTAATATGCCGATTGAGAAATCATCAGAGCTTTTTGCTCCAGAGACCGTGGATTCTCCTGCGGACAATGTGACGCCTACTCGATATCGGCTCTTCAACCGCCAGAAAACCATTTATGAAGTCTCAGGTGGAGGAATGATCACTGATCTGATCAGGTTTAAAAACCCCAGATCCGCCATTGATCAATCAGATCGGGTTCTCAATAGACATATCGACCATGATCCTACAGGTCTGACACTGCAGATGGACAATCGCCATGGCAGATCTGCTCTTGAAAGCATAAGAAGCCCTGGCACTGGGTCTAGGTTCTCCATTGACTCTTTTCAGATCCAAATTTCTCAACCTTCAGGTAGAACCATCCTGCAATGGGTCAGTTCTTCAGATCTAGTGCTGCACCTCAAACTGGATCTAGAACGGCGGATTGGGAAAACTTCAAACCTTCAAAGACTTCTTTTTCAAGGTAAACAACTTGAAGACCTTCTTCCCCTCTCTTCTTACAACATTACTAGGAACAACTCTTTGGTGGTAACCCTTCGTCTGAGAGGAGGTGCAGCGGGACAATCATCCTCTGCTCATCCCTTCTTAGACAAAGATTCTGTACACTCTGAGAACCCCAAATCCCCGGAGGCCCTTAAACCCAGGCCCTTTTTGGTTGATAAGATAGAAGAAGTTCCCTCTGTTGAACTCAACCATGAAGATCCTACAACCCAACTTCAAGAATTTGCAGAAAGAGCCATCATTTGCAGATTTAATGAATTGTGGCCGCGATCTCAGGATCTCTGTGCATGGGTGCACGCAAATTGGACTCATCGTTGTAAAATCAGTTTATGTTCAAAAGGTTACTTCATTGTTTTGTTTGATAACAATAAGCATTATGAAAATGCCTAAGAAGAAGGCCCTTGGTTCATGGGAAATGCGGGGCTCTTCTTGACTCCTTGGTTCCCAGATTTTGATCCAGCTACTATAGTCATTACCAGGACACCTGTATGGATCAGGCTTCCAAACTTACCTGCCCACCTATGGCATACTCGAGTTTATAGAGCTATAGGCAATACCTTAGGTAGTTTCATTATGGGAGATTTTTGGCGGGAAACCAAAGGTCTCTACTCATATGCTAGAATATGTGTGGAGTTATATTTGAGCAAAGGACTTCCAGACCAAATCAATCTCAAGATAAATGACTTTGTCTGGACCCAGACACTGGATTACGAAAATACTGCTTTCCGTTGCCACCATTGCCACCAATTAGGGCATTTGCAGAATGCCTGCCCATCTCGCTCGGAGAAGAAGGATAAGGATAACCTCTCCAAGCCCAATTCCAAATGATGGGCCCCTTGGTCTCCACCTCCAGTCGTGGACTCTTATTCCTCCAGCTCTGAAGATGAAGATAGCGATGCAGAAATGGATCAAGCCCCTCATTCTGTGGCCCCTTTCCACCATTGGTCCGACGCAATCCTCTGATACAGCGACCGCTCAGAAACACATCCATTTGACATCCTCCTCTGATTCAGAAAAGGAGGGTTCCCCTGTGGATATCCTAAATCTTCAAGTTGTTATTGCTCATTCACCACATGACGGTTGGGTTAAAGTCAAAAAAAGGAAAGGGAAAAAGCTTTGTGTTGAGGCTTCTACCCATTCTGGATAGAAGTCAGTGTTTTCTTGCTTCCAACCATATATTGTAGCTTCTTACTTGTTTTACTTCTTCTCCGGAACTGAGGTTGATAGTCCCATCATTTCCGGTTTCCGGTTCTCTGTCTCTCTTGAATGTATCTTCTTGTACCATATTTTTATTAATAGATTTACTCCAATTCAGAAAAAAAGAGTTAAAAATATGAAAAATAAAGTTTATACGAAATATGTCACCGTTCTTGGACTCGTGCAAGATGAGGGTGTATAAAAGAGGTAAAACAACAGTAAATCGCTATGATTTAGGAAGGGGAAATTGGCAAAAAGAGAGAAAATTAGGGGGCTAACATCCTCCCATCCCTAAACTGTTGTGTGTGATCACACAACTCTTCACCTTTGCAAAAAACCTTCAAAACTTTGAGCATTCCAGCTCAATCCTATTCTGGCATATTGACATCAACCTGCAATGTTTCAAACTTCTTCTTTTTGATGTTCTTTAGTTTCTTTTTCTCCTTTTTAAGTCGCTTCAAACATTGCGTAGATCAGTACTTCCAGACTTTGACTTCTCTTTTATTTTTCTGGATCTCCACAATTAATTCTTCTTTACTTTGTTCTTTATCATCCTGCATTTTAGCTATGAGCTGCTCTAAGTTCTGCACTTGAACCTCTTGTTTAGCTACCCAAGTAGTAGGACTTACCAAATATTTTTCTTTTTCTGTCTCAAGAGGGACTGTGTCTTCCTTAAGGACCTCAGTATCCATCATGGTTACATCAGGAAATTCTTGTTTTGGTTCTTCTTCTTCTTCTTCTTTTTCTTCTGGTTCTTCTTCTTTTGGTTCTTGTTCTTCTGCTTCTTCTTCTTCTAGTTCTTCTTCTTCTACCTCTTCTTCTTCTACTTCTTCTTTTTCTTCTTGCACTGGTTCTTCTTCTTGTATTGGTACAGGAGGGGATTCAACATCTTGTGGGGACTATGGTTTTTTGCTTGCACTGGATTCTTTATTCTTTTTCTGGGCTTTTTAATGAAATCTACCAATAGAGTTTCATCTTCTACCTCTGCAAATTTTGTTGCGTCCGCAAGGAGTGACAGATTGTCTTCTTTGAGGTTCTGTGCCTTTACTGGTGGCATAGAAGGAGTCTCTTCAATAGGTGCACTAGCTGTCTTCTTATTTGGAGGTGGGTGGTGGGCTCCAGTATTGTAGCAATAATGCTACAACTCCTGGGGCTTCCTATCTCTAATTTTATCAACCTGGTAGTTCGTACAAACTTGGAAGCGACGGTGCTGTATGCACAAGTACTAGCTCTTGTCGCAGCTGTCACTTGGTCAGCTGGCACAAGTCCGCTAGGGCTCAAGCCAACTTCTATATGCTCTCAGAAGAAGCTTTCTAAATGATGGACGAAGGCTATCTCAAGGGAAATTGATCTACTTTGCAAAAATGAACTGAAAGCCAACCAAAGCATGGAAACCCTAGTAAACCCTAATCTGACTAGTTTAACCTCTATGGTGCAATAGTGAGAGTGAAAATGTCTAAAAATGATGCCATTACTTCTAATGATGTGAAATGCATGAACTCAAACTACTTCTATGAAAAAGAACATTGTTTTTGTATTTTTGCTTAAGTGGATGGAGTGATTATGAATTTGTTTCTTATTAGGGTTTGGCTGTGCAGAGGTGGTGCGAAGGGAGAGAAAGCTTGGGAAAGGTCAGGAGGGATAGGAGAGGTCCCAGAGGGTCCCTAGCATCAGTCCACAGAAGTCTACAACGTTCAGGTGCTCGACAACCAAGTTTGCAGGCTTCTACAGGATGTCTGCAGGGGATCCTACAGGAAACTAAGGAATTCTACAGGAAATCTGCTAACTTCTACAGGATGTTCTACCGTGGGAGTTTTGGGTGATGGTGAGGTGATGGAGCGGTATGGGTGGATAGGTAAGGTGGAGATGGAGCTTGTGATGACTCAGGGGCAGATAAATAAGATGGAGAGAGAGTGCACGGAGTTGGTTGGTGAATAGAAGGATGGAAACACCGAAAGGTCAAAGAGATGAAGCTACGTGGGCAATGGAAGAGTTGGAAGGTGAACGAGCTGAACAGAGGTCGAGTAGGTGGATTTAGGCGTAGTTAAGAAGAAGAAGAAGGAAGTGGAATGATATTGAGCAGTGTAAATAAAAAAAATTACGTATGTCTTGCACCGAAGACGAGAATCCATTAACCTGTGCTACCTGTGCTATTAAACCAATGAACAGCAATGTGAATCATGAAGAAAAGTCGTGCATGGAATTGTAATGAAGAAGTATGGCTCAAGAGCAAAATGCATGGAAGGATCCACGATTAAAACGACTGTGTTGCAGCTTGCATAAAAGTGGAAAAAGACTGCGTTTTCTTTTTTTGGTGTTTGGTATAGACTGCACCCCAATCCCTAAACAGAGATGGCAGTGAAGGCACTAACAACCTTTTCTTGGAGCTCCAGTGAATTACAAACCTCCTATCCTAATCTAAGCAACTGAAAGTGATTTAACCATAAGCTAATCCTACTCAATCTCATTAAAGAAATCAAATCAGCAGACTGTGTTCTTGCAATGCATATCAAACAAGGAAACAAAGTGCTGGAAAGAAAGGCAAATAACACTACAAGAAGAGGAGATATATTGCTCTCAGGTTGGGCCCTAACCTGAGAGCTATAGCTCCCTTAAAAGCTCAGAATTAGATCCAAATATGCTTACCTTTATTCATAATCAAAAGTCTAATGTCATGCCAAAACTGGCTTACAAAAACCAACACCGAGTTGTGCTCAGAAATTACAATATCAGTCCAAAAGTCCAAAAAGCTCCTAACAAAGGCTACGGCCTTCATATTTATACAAAATGAAGATCAAGCTGGCTTCCTCCATTCGTGGAGCTTGGCTGTCCAACTGAAAGTCAAACTGCTGTAAAACTGCTGATCCTGTAGAACGTGTTGGTTGCCTTTAAGCTCGGTGGGGAGAGCTGTTGGAGCTCGGAGTTAAGGTGAAAATCACGAGGAAGGTCATCAAGACTGTGGACAACCTCCCTATGAACCCGCAATGTCACCTTTGTTGTGTCCTTGTCTCCTTTTGCGTGGTCTTTTGCTCTCTTTAATGCCAAAAACCTGAAATCATCATGTATTAGCCATATAGATATAATGCCTGCCCTTCTTCCTACAAACAACACGAATATACTAAGAAATGAATGCATAAGTGATAAACGATGAATGGTTGAACAAGGTAAGTAGGCCAATATGAGCCCAAATTGTACCAAAAATTGGGGCTCATCATCACCCCCCAGCTAAAATATTTGCTCATCCTTGAGCAACTTAGTCCAAATCTTCATCCTTCATTGCTTTTACTGCTTCCCTTACATCCCAAGCCTCTGTGGTAGTGTCCTCCTTGCTGAGATGAAACCCTGCTTTCATGTTCACCTCTTCCCATTATTCACTGTCATCCTCCTCTGTATTGCCTTCAGTCAGCCCTAGCAGTAGTGGTGGGCTGAGTTTAAGGCCAATCCAGCTGGCCTGGAGGCTTTGCATGGATTTCTTGTAAAGGTCTACCCTTGCCAAAGCTTCCCTCATCCGAATTGGGGTATGGTACTCTCGGATTTTCAAACTGTGTGCCAAGGTATTCCATCTGCGTGTACATGCTTGGGTAGCACTTTCTCCTAACAATCTTTCCATGTCTTCAAAATGAGCTATGGCCTGGGCCTGTTGGTCCATAAATCTCAAGGAAGCTGTGGGATCAGTAGACAACTGTTGGTGTGCTGAGATGAGTGCAACCGGATCCTCTGGTTCTGCTCGAATGAACAGTGGCTCGCTCAATTCTCGGTTCATGACCGATTTTGCTTCAGCTGCTCTTTGATCCTCATGGTTCAACCATGAAGTGAACGCCATCAATTGCATATCACCCAAGGCAATATTGGGATCCCAGGAGACTTCATTAGGCAAAGCCAAATTGTGGAGGTAGAATTCTGCTAATTTGTCTTTGTCTTCTGACGAACTAGTACTGCACAATTCAGAAAATTGTTGTGGGTTTTGGATCTGAGAAATACCTCTTTGTGCCAAGGTATTTGTTTGGAACTTCAGCCATTGATCTTTTAAGTACAATCCATAGGATTTTGCAGGTTTTCTGCACTGTATTGCCTCCATGGCCCAGCTGGCCATGCAGGCCAATTGTGCTTCCTTTTGCTGCAGCTGTTCTTTTAGAGCTTGCACTTCAATTTGTGCCTATTGTCCTGCTTCCTGTAGAAGTGTCATTGGCTCTTCAAGACCGGTGGTCAGCTCCTTTTTGCCTTGTTGTTCTTCTGTGGTGTCTTTGGAGGATGTACCTGCCCCTGCCCTTAGTTCCTGTAGCTGCAATCTCAGCTTCTGATTTTCTTCCTGTAGAAGCACACGTTGGCAATTAGCCACATGTTTAGCCATGGTGAATTCACTCCTGACCTCCTTGAGTTGCTCTTGTAAAGTGCCTATGTACGCCACACCCTTTGACTTGGCGATCTGCATCCATGTGTGGGAACGAACTCTTTCTTCCTCTAATGCAAAAAGTAAGGGTACAGTAAATTTCTGCGGTATGATTTTGCCCGCCTCTAAAAAGGTGTAGTAGGAACTCAGACTAGGCTGAGGGCTGGGCTCTGGTATATGTACTTCTTCTACCTCTTTAGGTGGCTCTACCTCACCCTCCCTTGGTGGTGATGAGGGTCCTTCTCCTTCCCTCTTCTCCATTTCCTGTAGCCGGGCCAGAGTGTCCTGTAGAACATTTTCAGCTTCCTGTAGCCGAGTTTTTTCAGTCAACAGGTCTAACCTTTCTTGCCACGTATTTTTCTTTGGACTCCCTTTCTTGTAGGTGACTGTTATCCTTGAGGGGGACTTTTCCTTGGGAGAATCATGGGTATCTTCGATGACAATCGGGCTGCTGGACGGAGGCTGTGGCTTGCCCGTCTTTATCCTAACACTTCTTCGAGCTTTGAAGTATAGAGGGGTCTCCCTCTTCCTCTTTTCTTTTGGCTTAGGTGGCGTGCTGAGGCCAACTAATACAGTTGCTGCCTCCCTTGCCAGAATGTCCACCTTCTTCTCCTTGGGTTTCACCTTTTCAGGGCTTCCTGTAGAAGCCCCTGTTTTGGTAATTTTCGGGCTTCCTGTAGAAGACCCTTTTGCCAATTTCGGTCTTCCTGTAGAAGACCCTTTCTCTATTTTTGGGCTTCCTGTAGAAGCCTGTTTCCGCTTTCCTGTAGACACGGGTGTCACCACCTTTGCTTGCTTTTCTGAATGGGTTTTGCTTTTTGGTTTGGTTGCAGGTGCTGATGAGGTACTTGGGCTGATGTGGACCACCTCAGCTTTGTCCGTTCTGCTCTTCAACCTCTTTTATCTTGCTGACAAGATGGGTGTGTCACCTTTTTCTTTGTCATCCTTTTCCTCATGCTTCTTCTTTTGTTCTTTCTTCTGCACTGTGGTCAGGGTTTTCTGGCCTTTTTCTTTCTTTCCCTCGGCCACTACTTCTTTTTCCTCACTGCTGGAGGAACCCGTTTCTTCAATCAACATTTTTATGTCTCCATCTCTTTTCAAATTCCTGAATGATTCCCATGAGAGGGGAACCTTATATGAATGAAGCACATCCTCCACAAGAAGTTTGATCAACCCATGGTGGGCTACCTGATCTGGTATGCCTTCTTTTAACTTTGTGGCACACTCAATTAGGGACTGTAGCAGGAAATAAGGAATGCTCAGTTTCTGTTCTACAGGAAGATTAATCCGGTGCCTCAATTCAGTGAACAACCGAAAGTGATATGCGTACACAATGCTAAAACGGCCTTCACAGGTTATATACTTCATGATTTACAGGCTGACTTCATTCCATGGTGGCAGCAAGCTGGTTCTTCGCACCCCATTTTTGTCCTCCTCAGGTGGAAAGAATTCTTTCTTGGCCTGCTGGCTCAACTTCCTTTCTTCCTTATCCCATGGCAAACCCATTGGAAGTTCAATAATTTGACTGATATATTGCAGGGTGAGATTGAGGCTTAGACCTCTGAAGTTCACTGTGGCCAGTGTCTTGGATTTCGGCTTCAGAGCCTGCAAAAATTCTTCTGCCACTTCATCATCGTAACCCTGCAACTTGTCACAAAAAGATATCCATTGAACCCATGTGAAGAGCTCCACCACTTCCTGGTTTTCCCTTAACTTGGTTGAAT
Source organism: Pinus tabuliformis (assembly GCA_031772625.1). Lineage (NCBI taxonomy): Eukaryota > Viridiplantae > Streptophyta > Pinopsida > Pinales > Pinaceae > Pinus > Pinus tabuliformis. The sequence goes on from CM062820.1 coordinate 190,139,751, forward strand.
CAGTGGGTTCTCGTCTAATAAACCCACCCATCATGATAAAACGGTTTCCTTAACCAGAGGTGGTGATTGTGGAAGAAATTTGGTTTACTGAGACAGAGCGTAGAATGTCATGCACATAATCCACAAAACTTATCCCTGAGGAACTTAACATAGTTTAATTACTCGACATCCTATAGAATGACAGTATAGGCACAACAGACAACAATTTCACCGTTTTTCTATGACCAGACTGTGGACGACAATCCTGCCACCTTTAATAACTAGTGCATGAAGAGTTCAGGGTTACCTTTTTACGTGAGGCACCCGCTTTCCTGTAGAAACTACGTTCCTGTAGGATGACAGCGTTCCTGTAGAATGACAGCGTTCTTGTAGAATGCAGCGTTCCTATAGAATGCAGCGTGCGATTTTCGGGAGAGACTGCAGTTGGTCTGCGCCTTGGGTGTGCTTCTCAATCATTCTGATAGCCAAAGGCTCGGCGTATCAAACTGCAGAAGGATCAGGATAGCCGCTCGCGTTTAAAACGGTGGTTGATAAATGCATGAGTGCAATCTAGCCGATTAGATTTTGAAGTCGGCGGAATCCGTGGCATGGGGGTGAGTTGTCCCCGCTGGACCGTTGGGTGACGTCATCCCATCATTCAACTACGCGTTCACTTGCTTCCGCATCAATTCCCGCAGATCTGTCGCCGCCTCTTCGGTTAAACTCGTTTTTTTCGACGGTATTGCTGTCACACGGAATCTGTCAAGGGTGCGGACACGACTGACCTTCCTAGAAGTCTAAGACATTCTAATGACAAACAAGACAAAATGGAGTGATCTTTCTCTAAATACACCTTTTACAACATGAAAACTACAAGTGTTTAGGCTTACCTTATTCCAAAACGCTGTTGTTGAAGTCCGTTCTTGACGATCCGGATGAGCTCCTCCTTCAAGTCAATTCCTGCAACCACAAACAATCAAACAATTACCAAGCACTTGCATTTCATATAATAAAACATATATTCAACATGCAGACCAAGGAACACATGAAATAACTCATTAACACAAGCTATTGAGAAAAATAAACCAGTTTGTATTAATAACGAAACAAAGAAACTCTTACAACCTGGCCTTGGTGTTGTGCAAATTCCTCCCAGGGTCCATCAAGGGTTTTCCTCTACTTTGACAAAGCTCACCCTCTCCCAAGTAGAATCAAGTGAAGACAATCTCTCCTCACAAAAGGCTCTAATGGAAGACCTAAATCCTGCAGCATTTACCCAAAGAAAATGTATAGCTCCAACCTCCTCTCCTTCTGGCTCAATGCCTTTATTTATAGTGCTGTAAAGAGGTTATTCAGGTCCACTATCAATGGGATCATCCCCCTCTATGGGTGGGATAGCTCCCTTATTGATGGGATAAGTTCCCCCTTAATAGAGATACATGAACCAACTGGAGGCGCATCCATTTCATCAAACCGACCTCTAGAATGTTCTAGAAGTAACCACAAGTAACTTTTTCAAGATAAAACTCGCGCATTTTGCCTTTTACAGAGGGACGCACCTGTCCCTTAACATACAGAGCGTCTATGGACGCGGATTTTGTGAACATGGTCAGCGTCCCCGCAGGTAAGGCTAGAGAGAACCTGCGACCCCAGAGATAAACATGATTTTTACAAGACTTTCTCTCTTCTTTGAGTTTGAGATGGATAACAGAGGCATGAGACTTGCCTAAGAGGGTAGCATGACTTGTTGATTGGAGCCATACTAACTGTAAGTAGTCAAGGTGACATTTTTTAGTGTAACAGATTGCCCCCTAAAGTGCGAAGCCTGGAATAGAATAGGGTTTTGTAATTCTAGGAAGGGTGAAGCGCTTTATCATTTCAAGGATTGCCTTGTGGATGGCCTGGTTGGAACCTGCATTTTCAACACAAAATACATGGATAAGATTATATCATCACTGAGGTAGGCATTCCCATACTCAGATTCAAAACTTTAACTAATGGACTAACTATTCTGATACAGGAATGATCTTGCAGTACATCATTTTTATAGACTTTTGTAGACACAGTATGGACGCAGCCATCTGTTTATGATTAGTCTACATAGATAATGAATACAAAACTCCTCGCAGCCTGGATGGTAGAAACTAGATCCAGGGTCTTCACTTCTACTTCCCGAATTGGTACGATTCTAGCCATGTGATTAAATGATTCGATGTCGAACATGGTAGAAACCACTTGATTACCAGTCAATGATGTAAACTGTTAACAAGCGTGAGAGAAACCACCAGTAATGTCAATGGTTCTCAAAGTACCAAGCACAACCCGTGAAATGTGAATAGATGTTTTGATGTCGAACACTTCACGGAATCCTCTGATCGAAAGTCAATGATGTAAACTGACGTCAAAGGCGAGAAACCTGCCATTGATGCATGCAGACTTCAAGGTACTGTCGATTCCTAAGTCATCTTTCTAGATAATGTGTCGATGTCGATAGAAAGCGACCCGTTGCAGGCAAGCCTGCAACACGAAATCATTGTTCAAGTTGAAGAAATGTTGCTGTAAGGACTGACTCAGGGATGGTCAATGGATGACAAGTATTTTGCAGATGAAAGTTTTGCTTGCAGACCTCTTGAACACATAACGACACAACAGATGGTTTGGTGACGAATAACTCAAAGTTGATCCCTGAACCCGGTTAAAGATTTTCAAAGTGATTTAGTCAACTGTGAGGTAAAAGATTTCCCAACCCAGGTGAATGAAAAGTGTCGTGTTCAAGAGCGGTAATAAAGTTTCTTCTGAGGCAAAAGGTGACAAATAGGTTCATTCTTCTCTTTTTTTTCCCCCACCATTTCTGGCAAGTACCTCTTTATTTTTAACAAGCTTGAGGAGGATAACATATGCTTGATTATAAGCTCATCCTTCGGACGAGTCCAACCTAGTTTAAATGCGAACCCTAGGAAGGAGTGGTTCGTTCCTGTTTGTAATTGAACAGGTCCTTTACTGTAAAAGTTTAACGAGCCCAGTATAGGAGAAACTCGGCGTTTTTCAATTTTAGAGAGTCTGAAAAACTTAAGGAAACTCCACGTTGAACTTTTTCGTATATTTGTGTCCCTCAAGCCCGAAAAAGTATAAAATAATACCTGGGGGAACCGCTTGATCTTGCGACCAAGGAGTACTTTCATAATAGTATCGTTGACCTGAAAAGTAAAAAGCGATCAAAGACACGTCGTTTTATTTCCTTATCGAGTTTGAAACGACAAAAACCCGGCAATCTTTTCCTGATTTTACGGTCAGAAAAGAGCTAAAAGGGGACCGTCTTTTAATTCCGTTTTAACGAGTGAAAAAGAAACACTCGGCGATCTTTTCATGTTTTAGGAGTCAGAAAAGGGCTTAAAAGATGACTCTGAAATTTTGTTTGTGAAAAATTACAATTTCCCTTGAAATCCCTTCGTCCTGCACAAAAGCGACACATTACTCATACCTGTTTAAAATAGGCAAAAATACATTTGAAAACATCTTTTCATGGTAAAAAATGAACTAATTCATCCAAAAAACCTATAAAAAGACCTTTTACCATGTCATTTTTACCGTTTCACTGTTGAGGTTGAAAAAGGAGCTTTTGACAAGAAACTTCCCGTGGTTGCTGCGGAAAATCTGACCGTCGGAATCGAACGCCGCTTCACCGAGGTATTTTACACATCCCACTCTTCATTTTTATCCGTTTAGTTTTTTGTTTTTGGTCTCTATTTCATTTTTTGGGGGGGTTTTGGGTTCAAAATGCGCCCCTCGGCGGACGCAGGTGCCCTTCGGGTGAGCCGCGTCCCCCGACTTTTTCTCACACGGGAAAAAGGTCTGGGGACGCAGTCCGCCTTCAGGCGAGCTGCGTCCGGACGCCCTGTGCTAAAAAGCCGGGGTGCGTCTTCCGCAAAGGGCGCATTTCAAAACCCTAACTCTCTCAAAAAACCACCAAATTTTCTCAAATTAATTTCTAATTGACTCTTTTGATGTGCAGGGCCCAAAACATGTTAGACTGGAGAGAGAGAGAGCACGTAGAAGACGATGAAGCTGCGATTAACCACCAACCCTCTCTGGATGCCTTAAGAACATGTGGATTGTACAAATATTGGACCATACCGGGCATGAGGGGCCAGGTAAGATTTTTGGAATGGCTAGTTGAGCGATGGAACGTTCAAGATCAATGCTTTTACATTGGAGGGCACCAGCTCGAGATAGAGCCCTCGGATGTATACTTTCTCACTGGCTTGCCAAACAGAGGTGAGCAACTCAACCTTGCGGGGACCAGGCCGGGTGGCCAATCCCTTGATGATCTCCGCGAGGAGTGGTGCAGACCAGGGACTCGCCATAAAAAGGGCGTGGAGATAAAGCACATCGCTCTGGCGGAACTTAGAGTTATTGCATTTACGGTCACTAGGATTTGTGGCGCGGCCGCCTTGCACATTGCTTCCGGATCCCAAATGCGGATGGCAGTTGACTGTTACCAAGGCACCATCTTCAACTGGTGCGAAGCTGTGTCGGCTCATATGAAGAGCCAACTAACCAAGGCAAAGAACGGACGACTAAAGACTTTTGGATATGGGCCTCTAGTCGTGAGCTTTGCCTTGGAGAGAGTTCCTATGCTGATCCCTCAGCAACTCACTGTTGATGACTTGGGTCCTCGGGAGCCAAAGCTTGTTCGATGGGTTGCGGTGATGGCCCGGCATCCTGACGAGGGTGCTGCAGTGGTTCGATTCTCTGACAGTTACTTCGACTGGCTAGAGGGCCAGCTTTTTGTGATACAAGACTTTCCATATGCCGGAATGGATTTCAGAGGTGATCCGGACATGGTTCTTCCACAGGGAGAACAATGGGATGACAGAGGTACTTTCATTTTCACAAGTTTTCTAATTATGTATTTTTTATTTTTCATATATATCGTCTCAAAGTAACAGTAAAATTTTAAAAATGCAGATGTTGGACCACAGCGTCCAGCCAATCTCCGGCCTTACGACAGACGACATCCAGCTGCACCGGCACCGGCCTTACAGGATGCGACAGCAGAAGTACTAGCCGATTTGGAGCATGATCTAGAGCGTCTCACGGCAGATATACCTGAGACTACTATGGATGACATTCCAATGAGGCTTCAGCGCTTCGTGGTTGCAGTCCCTGGACCGTTTAGGAGATTTCTGCGCAAGATAGCCCGCGCAGTGGTGTCGTACAGAGAGCACCACCAGTGATTGACTAGTCACTTTTGTAGTCACATGTGACATTTTTGACTTTTTGCACTATCATTTTGCCGATCATAAGGTGTGTTAAACCTATGATCGAAGACGATGTATATATTTTTGGACACACTTCTATCTATATCTATATATCACTATTATCGGCTTATCTTGTTTAACATGTATGATGAAATGTCTTTAAATTTACTTGCATGATTATTATAAATGTCTGTCCAACACTTGAGAAGCAATTGCATCTGCTAATGTATTCAAAGACCTTGGAATATGTTGATATTCAATGTAATCAAATTCACGTTCCAAGAGACGCACTCTCAAAAACAACCTTAATAACACAGGATTTCTAATGGCATAAACTCTATTAAGCTGTAATACAACAAGTTCAGAATCTAACCTCACTATCAAACGTCGAATTCCAAATGAAATAGATTCGGATAATAATTCAACCACTGCACTGTATTCTGCAATGTTATTCGTTGTTTGACCGAGGCTTACCCCATGCATAGAAACTAACTCGTCAGAGGGCGAATAGATAACCCAAGCTGCGGAAGAGATATTCCGTGTACTACGACAAGCACCATCAGCAAATCCAATGTATGTTTGGAGAGGCGTCGACATCTACAATATCAAGAGTAAAACCAAGATGAGCCAAAATAATGACGAAAAACCACACTTGCTAAGCTAAGCACACTGACTAAACTAACACACTTGCTAGCTAGAAAGGAAATCTAACCTATCTAAAAATTTCTCCATCCATCATTTTAAGCATAATACCTCTTTAGGTAAAGTCCATTTCTGGGTTTGCCCAAAGAGTCCCCATCAAAATCAACTAACTCATAAGCCCCTTTTGCTAGCTTTCGCTTTACAATGTAGGGCCCATGCCACATGGGAACGAATTTTCCAGCACCTAGCTTATCGTTCGCTTGATCATATAATAGTACTAGGTCTCCTTCCGAAAAACTTCGAGGGGTTACATTTTTATCGTACTGAGCTTTCATTCGTTTCGCGTGAGTCTCGATAGCTAAAGTAGCGTCACGTCGAGTCTCATCTAATTTAGCTAAGTATAACAACCGTTTCTCCTCTTCGGAAGTAGCTGGAAGTAATTCGACAGCCATTTGAAGTGATGGGATTTCGCACTCAATAGGTAACACAGCTTCTAAGCCATAAACTAGCTGAAAAGGGGTGAAACCTGTTGAATTTTTCACTGAAGTTCGATATGCCCATAGCGCCGAAAATAACATGTTATGCCAATTCGTTCGATGGATACCAATGATCCGTCGAATCATGACGACTAGAACTTTGTTGATTGACTCAACCAAACCGTTGGCTTGCGGATAATAAGGTGTAGAGCTATCGTGGCGCAAACCAAGCTGGCTTGTAAGTTCAGTCATCATGACATTTCGAAAATGGCTTCCATGGTCCGTAATGATTGCTTGTGGGACACCAAACCTAGTTATGATATGATTGAATACGAAAAGTGCAGCTGTCTTGCCGCTTGCGTCGAATGTAGGCATCGCCTCGGCCCACTTAGTAAAATAATCAACCGCAAGGATGATATACGCATGCCCCCCGGCCGAGTGAGGGTTACAAGTAATAAAGTCAATGCCCCATTTGGCGAATGGACCAGCGGCAATTATAGGGTGGAGAGGAGCAGGTGGAGCGCGCATCTTGCGATCAAACACTTGACAGTTGTGGCATTTTCTGACGGCAAGGATACAATCTTTAAACATAGACGGCCAGAAATAGCCAGCGCGCAACACCTTCTGAGCTGTGGCATACCCAGACATATGACCGCCACATGCTCCAGAGTGACAATCATTCAAAACTCTCTCAGCCTCATCGTGAGTTAAACAACGTCGAAAAACTAAGTCTGCCCCCAGGCGATAAAGTGTATCTCCAATAATTCTGTATTGCTGGGATTGAAACCGAATTTTTCGACGGTTTTCCTTGGAAGCTTCAGGCCGAAAGGTTTGGGTTTGGAGATAGATGATTATATCCCCATACCACGGATCTACAGTGCTAATAAGAAACAAAGATTCGTCCGCAATGGACTCCTCTGCCACAGTCTCTGTGTCAGCACTCGGGAAATCACACATCAATTCCGCGAAGACTAAAGATTTCTTAGACTTGGACTTCTCAAACTCCAAGTCGAACTCTTGCAGGATGACGATCCATTTAGAGTACTTGCCCCCTAGCAGTTGTTTTGTCAAGATATAAATCATAGGGTTGCAATCCGAAATAACAGTAGTTTTGCGGAGAAGAATGTAGTGACGAAAACGCTGGACAGCTTGAACGGCTGCCAGGGCCAATTTCTCCACATGCGAATATTTTAACTCAGTTGGATTTAAGGTTCTGCTAAGGTAATATATCACATGCTCTGCCTTGAATTCATCTTCTTGAACTAACACCATTCCAATGGTGGAATGCGAAGCTGCGAGGTATAAGAAGTAGTCCTGGTTGTAGTTGGGAGGATGCAATAACGGTGCATGGGTCAACGCGTGTTTCAGTGCATCAAAAGATTGTTGAGCAATCTCGTCCCAAAAGAATTGTACGTTCTGTTTCAACAACCGTGTAAAACCTTTAGTGACCTCGGCGTAGTTAGGGATGAATCGGCGTAAAAAGTTTGCTTTCCCTTGCAAACTTTGGAGTTGGCGCAAACTCGAAGGAGGAGGCAATTGGATGATAGCCTCGACTTTCGAGGGATCGACGCGAATGCCGGTTTTGGAAACAACAAATCCCAGCAATCGACCTGTTTCTATACAGAAAACACACTTGTGGGGATTCAACCGAATTCGATAATGCCTACACCTCATAAAGATTGCTCGTAAATGGACAAGGTGATCAGCTCGGTGTAAAGAATGAGCAGGCAAATCATCGAGATAGGGTTGCACAATGTGCTTGATGTCATGAAATGCATAAGACATGGCCCGTTGAAAAGTAGCACCGGCATTCTTAAGGCCAAAAGGTAATTTGCAATAAGCAAATGTCCCCCATGGACAAATGAATGCCGTTTTTGGTTGATCGGCAGGTAGAATATTGATTTGATTATACCCTGAGAAACCATCCATGAAGGAAAACATCTCACTTCCGGCACAATCATCAATAATTTGATCGATATAAGGCGTAGGATAGTTGTCTTTTGGACAAGCTCGATTGATATCCCTATAATCGATACAGATTCTTATTGTTCCTTGTTTTTTATTGACGGGAACAATATTCGATACCCAATCCGTTAACGGGATCGGATAAATGAAACCTGCTTTCAACAGCTTTTCGACTTCGGCTTTGATTGCAGCTGCTTTTCGAGGGTGAATCTGACGCAACCGTTGCCGAATGGGTTTAGCATCCGGGTAGGTTTTGATTTCATGAACAACAATGGCAGGATCGATTCCTGGCATTTCTTCGTAGGACCAGGCAAACACGTCGCGGAATTCTTGGAATAGGGCCTTGTAAGTTTCAATTTCTTCGTCAGTACATGCGGCACCTATATGAATGTTCTCCTTGATTCCGGGCTTCACTGAAATATCAATGGGAATAGTACGAGAAATATTCCCTAAATTCAGCTCTGAATCAGAATGTTTCGTTGGATCCTGAGCGTCTTTGACATATTCAGCGGTAAAGATAGATGAAAAATCATTTTCAAATGCATCATCCTTAGGTAAAAACGAAGATCTGTGATGGAGATCGTCCCATGGTAGATCATCTACACTTAGGATTTCGCGAAGTTGTTCGTCAGATGACACTTCTTCGGGAAACGTTATCCGTTCTAAGGGTGAGGTGAAAAGTGACTCTTCACTGACCACATTCATTTGGTCGGTTGAATGAAAGTCGGTAAAAGACATAAGAGCTTCATAAGCAATCTCATACGGACTCAACGGCATAACATCACCGAGTGAGTCTAGCTCAGAGTCAGAGGGAACATACCAAGGATCATCATAAATAATGTTTTCTGACGTGATCATATGAATTGTTGCGAACGAAGGGTCTGCATTGAGTGGAGGGAGAGGAAAAGTTCCCAGTAAACCGGAATCCTTAACTAAACCTACACCAATGTCCCTATAAGGGATTGTCGTTTTACCAACATGCTGGATAGTTTCTAAAGAGGTTGGGTCGGATGAAAAGTATGTCAGCTGATCAATAGTCACGATCTTACCGTTATGTGGAAACTTAATGACTCTGAAGACCGATGAAACGACCGCTGTCATAGCATATGACCAACTTCGACCCAAAAGAAGGTTGTAGTCTAGAGGGGCATCAACCACTTCCACATCCAGACTAACGGTTTTACCTTCGACCCCTATAGGCAATTCTTGTAGAATACCAAACGGACGGAACCCACGGCCATCAAAGGCCTTAAGGATGGTGGGGGATTGGTTCAACGAAGGAGAACCAAGCGATCTCCAACATTGAATCGACATAATACACGTAGAAGCTCCCTCATCAATCACAGTCCGATGAATAGGCCTGTTTTTGACTATCACTGGAATTTGGAAAGCCATTTGATGGGGGAGACGCGGTGTACTACTTTCTAGATCAAAGATCATTAGGTTCGGGTCCTGAACATCGACAGCTCCAATAGCCGACAAAAGCAATTTTCGTTGCGCTGGACATGATTGCAGCACTTCGAGTGCCGACATTGCTGAAGGTGAAACAGCTAAGTCTTCAACAATGTTGTAATTCTGGGCTGCTCTCGCATGTGGATTGAAAGCAGACCTTCGAAGTACACCCTTGGCGGGCGGCTTAATCACTAAGTCTGGGTTAGGTTTTTCGATCTGTAGTGGATCGGAACCAGGAGCTGAGGTTGATGGGTTAGAGTTAGAAGATTCTGCTTCTTTACCATCAACAGGAGCCTTACTACCATAATCTTGCGATCGAGTCGCAATCCTGACATGAGACATCATCAAAATGGGTTCTTCACTGGCATTCGAAGAAGAACCTATCATCTTATTTTCCTGCTCGGGGAATGGATTCTTTAACACAGCAGGAGTCGGAGAACCTTTAACTATTTTCACTACCTCGGCCCGATGAGGGCAGTCTCTCGTAAAATGATCTTCTTCACAAATGAGACAAGGATAACGAGGTTTGCGCTTTTCGTCATTGGTTTCCGACTTTTCCGTTTTCTCCTTTGGAGCCTTGTCTGCTTTAGCCTTCTTCTTTCCTTTCTTCTTTCCACCGTTTTTGGATTTGGCCGTAGATGACTCTACAGCGTGAATGTCGGCGGTAAGTTCAGGAGGAGAAGACTCTCCTGTCGGAGAATCAGGCAAAGTGATAATTGGAGTATTGGAGGTCTTGGAAGACTTCTTCTTACTCTTCGTAGTCACGATACCGATCATACCATCAGCGGCATGAGATCCCGAAGGAGCAGCAGCGATTTGGTTTGACTTTGGAAGATCCGGAATTTTCTCGTGTAACGTACCCGACTGAGTGTAAACTAAGTCAAGGTATTGTGCCTGAGCAATGACTTGCTCCTCAGTAACTACGCCGGCCTTAGCTACATCTTCAGTAATTCTTGGTAATAATGATTTTACAAACCATTCAGCTAAAATTTGGTCCGGGATAAAAACTTTCACTAATCTCCTTCGACGTCTCCACTCATGGATGTGATCAGAAATGTACGTGGATGTCGATTGTTTTAGCGAAGTTAATAATTCCGTACCATTATCGTATCTGACTGGTAACTGAAAATGAGTTAAGAATGAAGTAGCTAACTGGCTAAAGTTGTAAAAAGAAGCCCGTGGCAACTCAATGTACCACTTGGCTGCGAGACCAATGAGTGTACGCTGGAAAAGACGTAAGCGGATAGAATCATCTGAGATGGAATTTGATGCACACCAGAGGTGGTAAGTCATCACGTGATTAGACGGATCCTCTCCAGACTTACCTTCGAACTTGGGTATATCGCTGGGCAACTTATTTGGCATTGGCGGCCAGAACGGAAGATATTGAATTGGATCGTTCGTTAGGCGCGTCAAGTCGGGTAAATCTAAAGTCGCAATAAATGGTAACTGCCGGTTAGGATCTCTGAAACTCTGAGTCACAATACCAGCCCCAGGAGGAGGATATCCAGGATAACTAGGAACAGGATTCGCATTGGGGATATTATATCCTCCTGGAAAACCAGGATTAACCGGACCGTACTGGGGTTGTTGAGGTGGTTGATAATTGTACCCAGGATACGGTTGATACTGGTAAACCGGTTGTTGGGCAGCTTGCCCAGGTTGATACTGTCCCTGGTACGGAGGTTGAACAAATTGAGGTTGAGTAGTAACAACCGTACTTGTACCAGGTTGACCTGCAGGCATCTGGACTGTGGTTTGAACCGTGGGTCCAGACAACGGTACAGATGTCTGAGGAGCGGTTACAGGGACAGTAGAAACCGGAGCTGCCGATACTCCAGATGTAAGCATGGTAGATGAAGCGGTAGTTGCTGCAGCCGTGTGAGGTGGAGTACTCGGTGCAATTGGCGGCTGAGTAACTACAGAAGTTACAGGGGTCTGAACACTTGACTGGACAGGTTGCGGTTGCTGGGGTGGACCAGGAACTGCAGGTTGTCCTGCTTGAGGTACCGACTGTATACTTGGTTGCGACATCTGTTGACCCTGTGACGGATCCCATGTTAACATTCCAGGGTATTGACTCGTAACAGGTTGAGGATACTGAGATCCATAGCCGTATTGAGGATAGGGTTGATAACTGTAAGGTGTAGTCCCATATGATTGCCCTTGAGGTGGTTGATAACCTTGACCAGGGTATTGACCCGTAGGTTGATAACCTTGAGGTAAATACGAATACTGGGGTTGACCTTGACCTTGAGGTTGGTATCCTTGAGGTTGATACCCTTGGGGTTGATACCCTTGGGGTTGCCATCCTTGAGGTTGCCATCCTTGAGGTTGATACTGATACTGAGGTTGACTTTGGGGTACATATTGAGGCTGGGGTTGATACCCTTGGGGTTGATACCCTTGAGGTTGCCCCCCAGTCACAAATGAAGTACCTTGAGGTTGCCCCCCAGGCATTAACGAAGGTTGCCCCCCAGGCGGTAATTGGCCACCTTGAGGTTGGTTAATGGGAGTTGAACCTGACATCATATAAACTTCACCTATACTCAATGGTACATTACCACTGTTTCCAACTAATAACCCATGATCAACAGGTTGAGGAGATGCTCCCGCAAAGGTACCAGAAAGTGACTGATACCCAGTAGGAACAGAAGGACCGCCATGTAAAAATGATTCAGGACTTTGTGAAAACACAGATGACTGACCAGACATATTTACAGGAGAATGAATTCCTCTAGGTGGAACCGGAGTACGAGGTGTAGAAAAACCTACTGAGTTGTCTAAAAAATTGGTTAATGCAAGGTACCAAGATTCACTTCTAGGAGGACTGTAAAAGATGGATTCACGCTCCCTTAGATCAAGGGTAATTAGATCTTCAGAATCAGAAACGCCTATTTCTTCCTCTGGAACAAGTTCTTCTATAGCAATTAATCCAACAGGAAGATTTTCGGTGATAATTCTTTCTATTCTTGGTGAATCAGGAACACTAGGAGTTGGAGTAACAGGTTCTGAAATTTCAGGTTCTTCGCCTGTTTCACTGGCAGATGAAAAACTACCAGCAAGCTCGGAAACTGTAACAGCTTCGGGATTGTAACCTGTTTCTAATCTTTGGTAATCTGGATGGACTACCAAAGAAGATTCTCCTTCTTCAGGTGAACCTACTCTACTGCCACTAGGAGGAGTTACAAGGACCTTTAACCCTTCTAAATGACCCGGAATGTTTTCAGGAGATTCACCCCGCGATTTACGGAGTTTTCTTAACAAATCTATCCCGGTAACAATCTCAGGAGACTTGCCCCGAAGTCTACGGGACTGTCTCGGTAATTCCGCCACAATTAAAGATTTTAACTACAACACACGAAATCAAAGTAAAAAATTTCAAATCAAACCACCTAAAGTCTTCTAAAGAACCAATCAAATTTGAAGCACACGCCTAAATAATCTAGAGCGTCAAACCACACACAAACAGTAGTCTTCCGGACCAAAAGCGCTAGTTGGTGATTAGGCCCAACCTCGCAGGATTCAGTACAGAAATAGTGGGTGGAACAGTTACCCCGGCAACCTGCTTAATGAATAGACTGGACCAAGTTCCTCCACTTTAACCGTCTCGAAGTGAAGCGAACCCCCCAGAAAATCCAAGTGAGTATAACCGACGTCTGCTCCAGGTACAGTGGGACCTTCCCTCCACCGTCACCTTGGGTAGAATCCTAGATATTATGGCCACTAAGGTTACCAATCACAACAATTACACCTGGGGGAACAGTCTAAACTCCGACAGCACGCAAGGGCAGAGTAGCAAGCTCCAATCCCCTTACCGGCTCCTTGACAACAATCCAAGGTTTACCGATAAGTGACCCCTGGCTCCTCGACAATGGTTAATCCGAGGTTTACCGTTTGTAATACGTACTGCCTGGCGTCGTTCCCAACGAGGGAGGAATGATCCCCTCACTGGTTCGGACACGAGCTCGTGTTTCTCCTTTAAGAGGAGCTTTCCCAGAATGTAACTGAAACAATTGGATTTGTTCTACTCAAGATAGACTATCTGTTTGGTTTTGTAGTCTTGGAGAGTTAAGTACTCACCTACTCCAAGACCCTAGCCTAAGCTATGTTGGTGCTTCAGAGCCCTAGAAAAATAAAGATTACTAGATTGATTTTAATTTAAGCGTTACTTTTAAGGTTGTTTCTTAAGTCAAAAGGTGATGGAAGTGAAACTAGTGGTGTGTTGACTCGACTCGAAACCACTACAAAATGCACCTAAAATGATTTATCCACTACTTTACTTTTTCGATGAATTGCTTAACTAAAAAGTTGAGAGAATGCAATCCTTATAAAAGCAACTTCTTAATTGAAGACAATCAAAGAAACAATTCGTTTTTCTTTTCCAAGCATAAAAACATAACTTCTCTTTACATGCACGAAAAAACTCTTTTCTTCTTTTGAAAACAAAAAGCTACTTGAAACAAGACTTTTAAGAAGATGTTTTTGTATTTTTCTTTTAATAAAGCAAATAAATCTAATATAACCAAAAATCAATCTTAACAACTCTTAAAATCTATGAAAATGCACTCATAAGCAAACTAAAGGCAAATTTACTCTAAGCAATCTTAACGAGGCCAAAACTAACAATGATTATTTCTAAGGTGTTTTACTTGATCACAATCAAATCAAGGACTAGCTTATTGCAGAACCAAAAACTAGTCAAAACAAAATTCTAATCTTTTTGTCCTTTTTGAAAATGGAAATCAATACTTTAAAAACAAGCAATTCGAAATTTGACCCAAAACAACTCAAATGACAAGTTGCTCAAACAAGGAGACTTTACGGCAGGCTCAACTTCTAAGAAGGTTGACTAACCAGAGATATCTAAGGCTGGACAACTTTCTAAGCTCAAAGTCACTACAAAGCCTTCCAAAAATCAAACCCTAGGTCTAAACTTCGTTGAAAACCACTAAAACACTCAAAGCTCACAAAACGAGTTCAGGTGAGAATTCTTGACAGGGTACTAAAGGATCTGGGCAGAAAACACTAAGAAAAACAAAATCTAAAAGTAATTTAAGGCAAAAATGGAATTTTCTTAACTTTTACAGGAAGACGCAGGCCAGCCGTTGTCACAGGTGCGGCCCCGCACTGTGCAGTCGACAACAGCGCGTCCAAGGACGCACTGTGCAGCACACAGAGACTGCGTCTTTCTGGAAAAAGGAAGAAAAACTAAAGCCAACTAAAGCTACAGCTAAGCCACCCAAATACTAATTCTCACAGTCAAAAACCAGAAAATAAAAATGATTTTCTCAAAGCAAAGTTCATATAAAGGAAAAGACTCTCTCATTAATGGATTCCCCAGCGGAGTCGCCAATTTGTCACACGGAATCTGTCAAGGGTGCGGACACGACTGACCTTCCTAGAAGTCTAAGACATTCTAATGACAAACAAGACAAAATGGAGTGATCTTTCTCTAAATACACCTTTTACAACATGAAAACTACAAGTGTTTAGGCTTACCTTATTCCAAAACGCTGTTGTTGAAGTCCGTTCTTGACGATCCGGATGAGCTCCTCCTTCAAGTCAATTCCTGCAACCACAAACAATCAAACAATTACCAAGCACTTGCATTTCATATAATAAAACATATATTCAACATGCAGACCAAGGAACACATGAAATAACTCATTAACACAAGCTATTGAGAAAAATAAACCAGTTTGTATTAATAACGAAACAAAGAAACTCTTACAACCTGGCCTTGGTGTTGTGCAAGTTCCTCCCAGGGTCCATCAAGGGTTTTCCTCTACTTTGACAAAGCTCACCCTCTCCCAAGTAGAATCAAGTGAAGACAATCTCTCCTCACAAAGGCTCTAATGGAAGACCTAAATCCTGCAGCATTTACCCAAAGAAAATGTATAGCTCCAACCTCCTCTCCTTCTGGCTCAATGCCTTTATTTATAGTGCTGTAAAGAGGTTATTCAGGTCCACTATCAATGGGATCATCCCCCTCTATGGGTGGGATAGCTCCCTTATTGATGGGATAAGTTCCCCCTTAATAGAGATACATGAACCAACTGGAGGCGCATCCATTTCATCAAACCGACCTCTAGAATGTTCTAGAAGTAACCACAAGTAACTTTTTCAAGATAAAACTCGCGCATTTTGCCTTTTACAGAGGGACGCACCTGTCCCTTAACATACAGAGCGTCCATGGACGCGGATTTTGTGAACATGGTCAGCGTCCCCGCAGGTAAGGCTAGAGAGAACCTGCGACCCCAGAGATAAACATGATTTTTACAAGACTTTCTCTCTTCTTTGAGTTTGAGATGGATAACAGAGGCATGAGACTTGCCTAAGAGGGTAGCATGACTTATTGATTGGAGCCATACTAACTGTAAGTAGTCAAGGTGACATTTTTTAGTGTAACAATTGCTCTCACGTGCATGCTGCTATTCTTTTTGTCATGGCCGCCACCCACACATCCACTAGACCATTAACTGGCCGACGTGGCCGGCCAAATGGCCATACGGCCGCTCAACCCATTCACCTTTACACTTAGCAATCAATCAAAGTAACATTCATGCAATCCGATGGAAGGAAGGGTCGAGACACTTACCTACGTGGCTGCACACGATGTTTCGGTTCTTTGGACGCTGATGAGTCGACTTACCTGCTGCTGGCGAACTTACACAGGCCCGGAGGTCCATGTTCACGAGCTGCCGACGATGGATGGGATGCTTTAGTTGCATGCGCCCACGTTTCATTGCATATGGCCTGCGCTGTGAATGGTATCCACTCTAGCAGGCTTAACTGTTACAGGACTCCCGCGGGATGTCTTGGAACAGTTCTTCCTCCTTGGGTGCATGCTGCACGATGATGGATGGCCTCACGATCACGCTCCCGGAGCTTCTGGATGACTGGGATGCACATGGTGTGAGATCTCTAGCGTTTTTTCCATTTACAATTTGCTTTTTCTCGAGACTCATCGATCTGCTTTGCTGGTGCAGGTAACTTTGTTGCATGTCGACAAGGATGGTGGAACAAGATAACAGCAATGTGCAAGGGTGACAACAGTGGCTTGCATGCGTCCAAACCGATCCTTAGCCGTTAGATCTCCTCATGAAATGAATTCTGGCCCGTTCTGAGCTTCTACAGGAAGTTTCCTGTAGAAATACAACGCTTCCTGTAGAAAGGTTGCGTTCCTGTAGAGAGTCTGCACCTTCCTGTAGAAAATCTGCATCTTCCTGTAGAAACTCTGCATTTTCCTATAGAAAATCTGCGTCTTCCTGTAGAAGACTCAAGCTGTAATAAAATTGCACATACCTTGGAGAAAATGAGTATTCTTGGAGGAGGTGCTGGTGAGGTGTCCTGACTGCATGATGAGGACCCTTGGCTTTGAGTTGAGAGGCTTCCTCTCCTCCATAGAACACCTACATGCAATTTTACATAATGAATCTGCTGACCTTGTTTTTTCTTGTGTTTTTTCCTTCTTTTTTTCTTTTTTTTTTTCTCTCTTTTTCTAAAAAGATAACAGGGGTGCCTCATTGAGGTTTTCACCCTTGACATCTACCTTAAGCGCCCCAAAGAGGTTTTCACTCAAGGATCTTTTTCTAATCTTTTTTTTTTTTTTTAAAGACAATAGGGGTGCCTCAATGAGGTTTTCACCCCTACCGCCTGCCTTGGGCGCCTCAGAAAGGTTTTCACCCAAGGATCTTTATTATTTCTTTATTATTATTATTATTTTTTTTTAGATTCTTCAGGGTATGCCCAAAGCAGAGGCAGAACCCTTCTCTATGACCAACACTGCCTTCTCCATTGTTTTAATGAACTCTTGTCTTGAGGGAGGCTTCCTGTAGATCTTCAATCGATGCCCATTGACAAGCATGGGGATGGCTTCCTCATCAATGGTCCGAATAAGAACAGATCCATTGTCATGACATTTTTCCACTGAATATGGCCCTAGCCATCTGGTTCTCAGCTTTCCCTTGAAATCTTTGTATCTGGAGTCATACAACAAAGCCCAATCTCCCGCCTGAAATTGCTTGTCATGGAGATGTTGGTCATGCCACACCTTTCTCTGAAGTTGAACCACTTCTGAGTGAAGGAGGGTCTGCATTCGGTGTTCATCCTGTCCATTCAGCTGCAATAACCTTTCTTGTTGTGCATGGTTGAGATCTAGGTCCAGCTGAGCTGCTATCCTCAAAGTGTTGTATTCAAACTCAATGGACAGCAAAACTTTCTTCCCATAGACCAGCTCATAAGGTGTGAAGCCGGTGGTGGTCTTCCAAGTGGTGTTGTAAACCCATGTGGCTTCAACCAGGCGATCTGCCCAGTCCTTTCTGCTGCTGCTCACCACCTTAGTCAAGATCCCTTCTAATGCTCTATTGGTGACTTCCACCTGCCCATTTGCTTGAGGGTGATAGGGGGTGGAAGTCCTATGCTTGATCTTGTGATGAGCTAGTAGATCTTCAACCAGGTAGGAGGTGAACTGGCTCCCTTGATCAGTGACCAGCTCTCTTGGATAGCCAAACTTATAGAAGATGTTTTCTCTTAGGAACTCGGCCACCTTTTCTTATGTTGCTGCTTTAATTGCTTTAGTCTCTGCCCACTTTGTCAGGTAGTCAGTGCACACAATGATGTAAGACCTTTGCCTCGAAGGAGGGTTGATTGGGCCCACAAAGTCCATACCCCACTTCTCAAATGGCTCAAGAGTCACCTGAGGTTGGAGAGGCATCTCATCCCTTTGGGTCAGTTTCCCCATTCTTTGGCATTGGTCACACTGGCTGACATATCTTCTGACATCTTGATGAAGTGTGGGCCAATAGTAGCCTGCCTGCAGGATTTTGAAGGCAGTTCTCTTTGCTGCAAAATGTCCTCCACAAGGCCCATCATGACAAGTGAGGAGGATATCAAAGACTTCCTCCTCCCTTACACAACGCCTTAAGATCTGATCGGGGCCAAGCTTGAAAAGATTGCCCCCGATCCAAGTAAATGAGGCACTTTTTCTGATGATTCTGCTCTTCTCTCTTGAAGATAGGTGCGGAGGGAACTGTGCTGAAACAAGGTAGTTTGCTATATCAGCAAACCATGGAGAGAGTACTGAAATAGCAAACAGATTTTCATCGGGCATCTGGTCATCCACCGTTCCATCCTCATCTGCAGACAAATCCAATCTAGATAAAAAGTCAGCAACAACATTTTCTCTACCTGGTTTGTCAACAATGGTCAAATCAAACTGCTGCAATAAAAGTAACCATCTAATAATACGAGCATTCACATCTGGTTTATTCATTAAATATCTAATTGCAGCATGGTCTGTATGTACAAAGGTTTGATAGCCAGTAATATAATGTCGGAACTTGTTCAGTGCATGGACCACAGCCAAGAATTCTTTCTCGGTTACAGTGTAATTCAGCTCAGCTTTGGACAAGTTTTTGCTAACAAAGTAAATGGCATACGGAAGTTTTTGCTCAACTTGTCCTAAAGCTGCACCTATGGCTTTGTTCGAGGCATCAGTGTGGATGTGGAAAGGTAGGGCCCAGTTTGGACCTCTCAGGATTGGGGCTGACACCAACTTGTCCTTCAATTCATTTAAAGCCCTCTGACAATTGTCAGTCCATTTAAACTCCACATCTTTTGCCAACAGGCCAAACAATGGCGAGGCTAGCTTGCTGAAGTCTTTAATGAATCTCCGGTAATATCCTGCTAATCCCAAGAAACTCTGAACATCCCTTACCTTTTGAGGAGGTGGAACCTTCTTGATGAGAGCAATTTTGTTAGGATCCACCTGCAACCCTTGGCAAGAAATGGTATGGCCTAGCACGGTCCCTTCAGTCATTAGGAATTCACATTTTTCAGGACTAAGGGACAAGTTCATCTCAATGCATTTGGTTAGGACTTTTTCCAGATTGGACAATGCTTCCTGAAAGTTGGCCGCATAAGCAGTAAAGTCATCCATATAGATTTCCACTGCATCATGGACCAGCTCCGAGAAGATGCTTAAGACAGCTCTCTGGAAAGTAGCAGGAGCATTGCATAGCCCAAAGGGAAGGACTCGGTAGGCAAAGGTGCCCCAAGGACAAGTGAAGGTGGTCTTATCTTGGTCTTCCAGGCTGATTTGGATTTGGTTGTACCCGCTAAACCCATCCAGGAAAGAGAAGAACTTCTTTCCTGCCAGTCCATCCAACACTTGATCTATGAAAGGTAGAGGGAAATGGTCTTTCTTGGTAGCTTTGTTCAGTTCTCAGTAGTCCACACAGATTCTCCATTTCCCATTTTTCATGGGAACCAACACCAGAGGGGACACCCATTCACTATCTGAGATGGGGTAGATGAATCCGACATCCAACAGTTTTTGCAATTCTTCCTTGACAATGTCCTTAAGGGCTGGATTCATTCTCCTCTAGGGTTGCCTAACCGGCTTACAATCCTCTTTGATGTATATGTGATGGGTACAGACCGAAGGATGGACTCCTTTCATCTCCTTATAGCTCCAAGCAAAAGCATCTAGGTGACTGGCCAACAGGCTACACAGCTTCTTTTCCTGGGAAGGAGATAGGGAGGAGCTGATCTTCAACGTTCTCTCAGGGCCGAACTCCACATTCTTGACTCTGGGAGTGACAGGGTTGGTTGTACAGAGATCCACTAAGGCGCCAGCTTGGGCATCCTCCACCAATTTCTCTAAGGATAGTGCACTGGAAGGTGGATTCTGGATCAAGGTCTCGATCAAGTCATCCTCAGTTCGGGGGTCTCTTCTAGTGGTATCTAAGGTGCACAGAGGTGCTGAGTACACCTCATCTTCCTCTCCTTCCTCTAACCAGAGTGGTAAGTCATGCTCTAAGGAGGGTTGGGTAGGAGGGTATAGGACTAGCTGTTTGGACATAGGACCATTTTTGATGGTCATATTTCCTGCACGACAACTTATGTAAGCATCTGCAGTGGCTAACCAAGGTCTTCCCAAAATGAGAGGATATCCAGTAAGCTTTGCCTTGGGTTGCAGAACCAAGAAATCTGCAGGGTATTCCCAAGAGTCGATAGAGACCAAGACATCCTCCACAATCCCTTCGGGAGTCACAGTGGAGCGATCTTCTAATTGCAGTACTGTCGAGGTCTTCCTCAAGGAACCCTGAAGATTGAGTTTGAGCATGGTATCCCTGGTCATCACATTAATGGCAGCCCCCAGATCAATCAAGGTGTGAGGTATGATGGTGCCATTGATATGGACATCTACTACATGACTTCCAAGATCTAGGTACTTTGGGCAGATGACTTGTCCTAACATAAGGTCAGACAGTTGTCCTATGACATTGATGGTTGAAGCATCTTTCTTCCGCCTGCCTGGGTGTCTGAAACACTTTTCCTTAACGAGTTTGTTGTATATTAGCACATCCTTGATGGCTTGGAGAAGTGGTATTTTTACACACAACTGCTTGAGCTCACCCAGAAGCTCATCCTCCTCTGGGTTGGGTTGTGTGGTGGCTGTCAGTCTCTCAGGAAAGGGTGGAATAGCCTTTGGTTCACTTTCCTGTTTATCTTCCTCATCCTCTGGGGGAGGAGGTTGGCGATCTGGTAGAGTCTTTCCATATCGGAGATTGATCTCCCGAATCTCTATAGCATAGGTAGGGCATGAGGTTTCCCTAGTGTATACCTGCTGGGCCTGTCTATTGTTGGGGTTTGGGTTTGGTTGAGCAGGCATTTGAGGTTGCCTTGGAGGAGCAGGAGGTAATGGCTGAGGTTGAACTGGTGGTGGAGGCAAAATGGCAGGAGGAGTATTGTACTGGGGCATCCACCCCGACTGAGGTGCATTCCACTGAGGCTGTGGCTGGGCATGTGAATGATATGAATGAGAAGTAGGTTGAGTAGGGTACTGAGGTGGATAAGACCATGGAGGAGGCATGGACCAGGAAGGATGAGCAGGGGGACCCCAGGAAGGCATAGGAGTCGATTGGTTGGGGCTGTAATAAGCTTGAGGTGCCCCTTGCATTCCCTGCTGATAAGGTCTAGATCCTTGTCGCCTCCTTTGGTTGAGGTAATAGAGAGGTTTAGTGGGAGCTTCTGTCCCTTGGTACATGGCTTTAAACCCAGTTAAGGTTGGACACTGATTTGTGGGATGGTCCTCCTCACAAACGAAACATACTTCAACCGAATGCAATGGGCATTCGTTCTTAGGGTGTCTCCTTGTGCACCTAGGGCAGAAGACAGCCAAGGCTCTCTCAGCTTCTTCTTTCTTCTGCTGCATCCTGAATGTGTCCAGCTGCATGGCAATGGTTTGTCTCACCTCACTCGTGAGATCTTCTAATTGATTTGCAAGCTCATGTTTGGAGAAAGGGACACTAGTTGAGAGGAGGTTTCCTCTACCTCGTTTCCGAGCTGCCTTGGAGTGGTTTCTAAACACAGTCTTGATGTCCTCATAAGGCAGTTGGTAAATGTCCCCCCCAGCTAACATGTGAAGGGTATCTATGAGGTCTTCAGGGACTCGTCGGAGCAGGACCAACTTGAGGGATTCAGGGTCAAGTGTGCACCTGGCCCGCTTATAG
Source organism: Pinus tabuliformis (assembly GCA_031772625.1). Classification (NCBI taxonomy): domain Eukaryota; kingdom Viridiplantae; phylum Streptophyta; class Pinopsida; order Pinales; family Pinaceae; genus Pinus; species Pinus tabuliformis. The sequence continues at coordinate 190,162,047 of CM062820.1, forward strand.
CTAAGTTGGAACCTCTCCTCATAATCCTCTAAGGACTCATCATTTCCCATGGTCATCCGAAAGGTTTCTCCCTTGGTTTCCTTAGACCTACAACAATCCCTGTACTTGGTATTGAAAGCTTGCTTCATCTGAGCCCAAGTTGTGATACTATTCCCAGGTAAGCCCATGAACCAGTGTAATGCTGCATCCTTAAGAGTTGAAGGGAAGAGTTTCAGCTTTTGCTCATCTTCAGTATAGTCATAGGTTCTACAAAGGACAACAAACTCAAACAAGAAGCTATCAGGATATTTAGTAGTCAGTCCATAGAAGTGAGGTAAGGCGGAGGGGCTAATGTTCTTCATTTTCATCTCTCCATTGGTCTCTTGGATGGGGAAGGCACCTTCTATTCTCTCATCTTCTCTTCTATTGTCAGCCATAGCTTCAGATGGAGTGGTCTCTAACTCTTCTTCTACTATAGGATCTTCGTATATCTCAGGATGTTCACCTATAGGTTCTTCTGGATCACTGTCACCAAAGAAGAGAGAAGGGTGACTTAGTGATGTGGTGGGGGTGTTGGGTAGGAATTTGCCTGATTTATCTCGGTTCCTACGAGGCATGAAATGGAAAAGACTTTCCTTTTTGATTGTTTTTGCTTTTTTCCTTGGTACCTGCAAAACTGAAACAGATTGATCTACAACTAATCTATAAAGATGCAGAATTAAACTGAAAGCAGGAAAGAACTAACCTACTTTGCTCAAATGAAATAACAGGAATGGAAATGCTAGTCTACGCTTGCAGAATTGAAACACTAGTCTACGCTTACAGAAATGAAATGCTAATCTATGAAAGCAGGAAATGCTAATCTATGAAAGCAGGAAATGTCTATGCTACTTTTGCAGAATGGAAATGAAATAAACTACTTAGCAGAAGGCAAGAGTAAGAAAATAGAAGAAAAGCAACAATTACTAATACTCTGACGCTTCCCCGGCAACGGCGCCAAATAGATGGTGGGCTCCAGTATTGTAGAAATAATGCTACAACTCCTGGGGCTTCCTATCTCTAATTTTATCAACCCGGTAGTTCGTACAAACTTGGAAGCGACGGTGCTGTATGCACAAGTACTAGCTCTTGTCGCAGCTGTCACTTGGTCAGCTGGCACAAGTCCGCTAGGGCTCAAGCCAACTTCTATATGCTCTCAGAAGAAGCTTTCTAAATGATGGACGAAGGCTATCTCAAGGGAAATTGATCTACTTTGCAAAAATGAATTGAAAGCCAACCAAAGCATGGAAACCCTAGTAAACCCTAATCTGACTAGTTTAACCTCTATGGTGCAATAGTGAGAGTGCAAATGTCTAAAAATGATGCCATTACTTCTAATGATGTGAAATCCATGAACTCAAACTACTTCTGTGAAAAAGAACATTGTTTTTGTATTTTTTCTTAAGTGGATGGAGTGATTATGAATTTGTTTCTTATTAGGGTTTGGCTATGCAGAGGTGGTGCGAAGGGAGAGAAAGCTTGGGAAAGGTCAGGAGGGCTAGGAGAGGTCCCAGAGGGTCCCTAGCATCAATCCACAGAAGTCTACAACGTTCAGGTGCTCGGCAACCAAGTTTGCAGGCTTTTACAGGATGTCTGCAGGGGATCCTATATGTAACTAAGGAATTCTACAGGAAATCTGCTAACTTCTACAGGATGTTCTACCGTGGGAGTTTTGGGTGATGGTGAGGTGATGGAGCGGTATGGGTGGATAGGTAAGGTGGAGATGGAGCTTGTGATGACTCAGGGGCAGAGAAATAAGATGGAGAGAGAGTGCACGGAGTTGGTTGGTGAATAGAAGGATGGAAACACCGAAAGGTCAAAAAGATGAAGCTACGTGGGCAATGGAAGAGTTGGAAGGTGAACGAGCTGAACAGAGGTCGAGTAGGTGGATTTAGGCGTAGTTAAGAAGAAGAAGAAGGAAGTGGAATGATATTGAGCAGTGTAAATAAAACAAATTACTTATGTCTTGCACCGAAAACGAGAATCCATTAACCTGTGCTACCTGTGCTATTAAACCAATGAACAACAATGTGAATCATGAAGAAAAGTCGTGCATGGAATTGTAATGAAGAAGTATGGCTCAAGAGCAAAATGCATGGAAGGATCCACGATTAAAACGACTATGTTGCAGCTTGCATAAAAGTGGAAAAAGACTGCGTTTTTTTTTTTGGTGGTTGGTATAGACTGCACCCCAATCCCTAAACAGAGATGGCAGTGAAGGCACTAACAATCTTTTCTTGGATCTCCAGTGAATTACAAACCTCCTATCCTAAGCTAAGCAACTGAAAGTGATTTAACCATAAGCTAATCCTACTCAATCTCATTAAAGAAATCAAATCAGCAGATTGTGTTCTTGCAATGCATATCAAACAAGGAAACAAAGTGCTGGAAAGAAAGGCAAATAACACTACAAGAAGAGGAGATCTATTGCTCTCAGGTTGGGCCCTAACCTGAGAGCTATAGCTCCCTTAAAAGCTTAGAATTAGATCCAAATATGCTTGCCTTTATTCATAATCAAAAGTCTAATGTCATGCCAAAACTCGCTTACAAAAACCAACACCGAGCTGTGCTCAGAAATTACAATATCAGTCTAAAAGTTCAAAAATCTCCTACCAAAGGCTACGGCCTTCATATTTATAAAAAATGAAGATCAAGCTGGCTTCCTCCATTCGTGGAGCTTGGATGTCCAACTGAAAGTCAAACTGCTGTAAAACTGCTGATCCCGTAGAACGTGTTGGCTGCCTTTAAGCTCGGTGGGGAGAGCTGTTAGAGATCGGAGTTAAGGTGAAAATCACGAGGAAGGTCATCAAGACCGTGGACAACCTCGCTATGAACGCGCAATGTCACCTTTTCTGTCTCCTTGTCTCCTTTTGCGTGGTCTTTTTCTTTCTTTAATGCCAAAAACCTGAAATCATCATGTATTAGCCACATAGATATAATGCCTGCCCTTCTTCCTACAAACAACACGAATATACTATGAAATGAATGCATAAGTGATAAAAGATGAATGGTTGAACAAGGTAAGTAGGCCAATATGAGCCCAAATTGTACCAAAAATTGGGGCTCATCAGTGGGCCCTTTCTTCTTTTGATTTTTCATGTTGTTTTCTTTTTGCACTGGTGCAAGAAGGACTCCCCTTTCCATTCTTACTTGGGCCCTTCTGTGTGCTGGCAGGGTCCTTAGTATACTTTCTGCAATCTTCTTTCTTTCATTAAATGTTTATGACAGGATAAATGTATATGGATTGTTTCTTTAATCCTGCACTTTGTCAAGATTAGAAACATTCATTTTTATGTGTGCAAATTGATTTAACAGTATAATAGCACTTGCAATAACTAAGCACTCATTTTAAGAATTAAATGCTAAGTGAAAGAAGCTTTGACCCAGTGCAAGAACTAGTTTCTTGCCATGGGATCTGAGTGCTTTGAACCTGGAAAAGTTCAAGCCCTTGTAGGAAGTCAAAAGTCTTTAGTAAAGACACCATTTATACCTTCTCCATAAATCTCTGTTCCTGCAGTAGTGCAAGCAGACTGCGATAGTACAACACAGATTAGTGCAACAAGGAAATCTCTAAAGGAGTAGGCTTAAGGGCCCATCTGATGAGACTGTTAAGCATCTCTACTAAAAGAAAAACGCATACTCAATAGTTAAACAATAATTAGTTAGAGTATGTTCCCTTTAATTTTAATTCTCTCTTGCAAATGCATTCTTCCTTGTTCCAGTCCTAGATTATTTTGATGGTTCAAGTTGGATTTTTCTTCTTTTAGTTTCATTCTGGAATATTTCCTTTAAAGAAAGTGGGGATTTATATTAGAAAAATTCATACCATCTCTGGCATTGCCTGTGCTTCATCTCTAAGTTTATAGATCCCCTGGGTTGACAAATTAAGTGTTGAGGAGTTTGCTTAAGTGTAATTCCTGCTACTCAGGTAGTGCAAGAGGGGATTCAATGTCCTGTGGGGACTGTGGTTCTTTTCCTGCACCAGATTCTTTATTCTTTTTCTAGAGATTTTTAATGAAATCTACCAACATAGTGTCATCTTCAAACTCTACAAATTTTGTTGCATCTGCAAGGACTGATAGGTTGTCTTCTTCGGGGGTCTATTCCTGTACTGGTGGCATAGAAGGAGTCCCTTAAATAGGTGCACTAGTTGTCTATCTATTTGGAGGTGGGGACCTTTCTTCTTTTGATTTTTCATGTCTTTTCCTTTTACACTAGTGCAAGAAGGACTCCCCTTTTCATTCTTACTTGGGACCTTGCTTGTGTTGGCGGGGTTCTTTATCTCCTTTCCAGCAGCTGTCTTTTTATGTAGCTTTTTTAACATTGCCTCCCAAGCCATGCCTTTGACTTCTAGTTGTTTCAGGACCAGAATCTTTATTAGTCCGTGGTAATAGAGCTTCTTGTCAGCCTGGTCTGCCCATCCATCCTGCACACCTTTGGCCATTTTTTCCAATCTTTTAAGCAAAAAATAAGGGAAATTCATCCTCCACCAGATGTGCTGGGTAGCTTAAAGATGCTGCAACATCCTAAAATGATATACAAAAGTGTGGGATTAGCTTCCATCACAGGTTACAAATTTCTGTTGGGGTGCAGGAATTACACTTAAGCAAACTCCTCAACATTTAATTTGTCAACCCATGGGATTCGTAAACTTAGATATGAAGCACAGGCAATGCCAGAGATGGTATGAATCTTTCTAATATAAATCCATACTTTCTTTAAAGGAAAGATTGCAGAATCAAACTAAAAAGAGGAAAAGGCAACTTGAACCATCAAAATAATCTCAGACTGGAACAATGAAGAATGAATTTGAAAGAGAGAATATGAAATAAAGGGCAATCACTCTAGCTAATTATTGTTTAACTACTGAGTGTATGCTTTTCTTTAGCAGAGACACTTAGCAGTCTCATCAGATGGGCCCTTAAACCTGTTCATTTAGAGATTTCCTTCTTGCACTAATCTATCCTGTACTATCGCAGTATGCTTGCACTAGTGCAGGAACAAAAATTTATGCACAAGGTATAAATGGTGTCTTTACTAAAGGCCTTTTACTTCTTGCAAGGGCTTGAACTTTTCCAGGTTCAAAGCACTCAGATCCCGTGGCAAGAAACTAGTTCTTGCACAGGATCAGAGCTTCTTGCACTTAGCATTTAATTCTTAAAATGAGTGCTTTGTTATTGCAAGTTATATTATACTGTTAAATCAAATTGCACACATAAAAATGAATCTTTTTGATCTTGATAGAGTGCAGGAATAAAGAAACAATCCATACACATTTATCTTGTCATAAACATTTAATGAAAGAAAGAAGATTGCGGGAAGTAGACTAAGAAGGCTTGTTGCATCACACCAACGTGCACTAGTGCAGGTTCATTTCTCTTGCTTAGACCAGTTGGGGAAAACCAATCAAACAGAACTGCAGAAAAGGAAATATCACAGCAATGCGCACTAGTGCAGGTTTACTTCTCCTGCTTGAACTAGGTGGGGAAAATCAATCTGAAATCAAGTGCAGGAAAGGAAATTTATCTACTCACACAATGGATCCACTTTCTCTCAAACAGGAATGCATGTGCTTTAAAAATTAAATCACACTTGACAATGTAAACACAATTACAAGAAACACAAAAGAGGGTAAACGTGCTGGGTTGGCTGGGCCCTAGCCAATAGCGTGTTTCCCTTTTAGATAAAAATGTTGTTTAGTACTTTAATCAATTCATCAGCTCAAATATAGAAATTCAATTTGTGAAACATGTGGTGGAGCTCCCTTTTTATTAATTCACTGAGGCAAGTACTTAATTAATACATCGTCCAACCCAGATTCAGGTGATAACAAAATACAACAACTTGTTATCGCCTCTCTGGTTGTGTCTCTGTTCTATCCAAAAAAACACTCTAGTCCTATTTACATTCTACATTATATAGATAATTGGCCAAGGGCTAAAATAGATCATTGAACTGATTACATAACCAACCACACAATTTAGCTTCTCAATCTTTAAACTTAGATAGTTAACAAAACTGGTTGTAGCCAATCTCTAGCTTTCGTTTTTCACAGTTTTGATCTCGACTACCTTTGGATCGATCTTGCTATCGTGGTTCAAGCTACTCAAAATGGGGCGATTCGATCTTGGCTGCCTTTGGATTGATCATGTTGTTGTGGTTGAAGCTTCTCAAAAATGAGACAGTGATCAAGGTGGTTTGGATCTATTGCATGGATTTGTTGTGCTGGCAACAGTGCAAGATTTGATCCTGCACTAGGATTAGCAGTCACAATAAGTACTTAGCTACCAAATAAACATTGGAGATATTGAGAAGTTACAAAGAGTGATTAAAAGTAAGAAATCATGTAATAAATTATTAATTAATCCTAAGTTAAGTTAAAAATATGAAAATTAATGTTTATACCAAACATGTCACCGTTCCTGGACTGGTGCAAGATGAGGGTGTATAAAAGAGGCAAAACATCGGTAAATGGTTATGATCTAGGAAAGGGAAAGTGGCAAAAAGAGAGAAAATTAGGGGGCTAACAGTGGCACTAACTAGGCATGAATGATTACGTGGAACACTTTGCAAGTGACATGTGGTAAGACATTTTGCGGTTTTGTGATGGCCAAGTGGGCCAAATCCATGTGATACATGGAACCATTCAGAGGATGCCATGCCATATGGTGATGAAATGATGATAAGAGAAGTGTCATCAGGATGTGGCACATAATTAGGAATTGTGCTGGCATGTTGTGATTGTGGCGGATTCTATGTTATAGAATTGTTAAATTCTATTGTAGTTGGGTGATGGGCCCAAAGTCTATTTTTTTTAGTAGTTTGGTTGCTTGATCGTAGCAATGGAGAAGACCCAAGCAAAAATAAGAGGATAATTTCATCATCTCTTAAGGAGTTTCTGATAATTATGGTCATATGAAAAGGAACTCTAGCCATGAAGAGCTTAGAAAGTTAAGAATTTGGTGCTAAGATTAGTTATGAAATTAATGATTTCATTGCGTAAATGGATAGTGGGGAACTATGAAAAACAAAGGATGGCATACAAATTTGTTGATGAGAAGTGATGGATAACCACCCATAGAGAATGCAACACAAGGTCAAGTTCGCTAGTTGGCACAATCACAACTAAAGGTAGAGAATATTTAAATGAAACATGTGGTTGGTATAATTGAATAGATATCTACTTCACACTCCAAGGTCAAGGAATAGAGTATCATAGAAGATCTACAATGAAATTTGGCTGGAATGATCTAAAGAAATTCCTCGAGTTGAAGACGAACTAATTAAAGCATTTGTTCTTGAGTAATGCATAATTGGAATGAAAAGGAAGATCAACAACAAAGTGAAGTGCATGTGTGAGACAACTGGTGTGCGTGAAAAATGTATAGAGAGTGAACATTGAAGGCAAGATAACCTGATAATGAGTTTCTAGTAAAAAGAAAACATTGTTGAAGATTGCGTTTGTACATCTGCCTATAAAGGAGAGAAGAGTATGTTAAGGCATATGTGAGCTATAAAAGCTAAAGTGGTTGTGTGTGAACACTGATAAAATTATAATTAAACTAAATAACACTATTGGTGTGATTTTGAAAATCCTATGAAAGAGTAGATCTATCTAGAAGTAGTAGGTTGGTGCCTATATAGATCTAAATTTCAAGCCTCTAAGTAAGTTGATGCTTGTTGATATGTGGGAGTTGGGACCTCCTATGAGTGGGAGCTCAAAAAAAGAATTGATGTAAGAAAAGTGGGTGCTTTGAATTTACATCATAATAAAAAAAACTCTTTGGTGGTTTTTCTTTTGGAAGGGTTTCCACATTAAAAATATCGTGTAGAATTGGTAATGTATTTTTATTGTATGATTATCTGATATTATTTAAAGAAACAAACATATATAACTATTGATTCACCCCCCCCAGTAATTTTGTATTCCCATCAAATACCTCTGGCACTTGGAGATACACAGAGGATAGTGACCTTCAAGCAGCCAATACAAAAAGTAACAACTCCTTCAAGAACTACCCAATACACAAAGAACAACCACCTTTGGGCACACCAATAGACAAAGCACAAACGGAAAAATCCAGTGTTAGATTCCTTCATGCACCTTTAATCAAATGATATATCAATGCCTAATAACACACCTTGATCACATCAGAGAACACAATCTCACACACACACATATATATCTGTGTGTGTGTGTGTGTGTGTTGGTGCTCCTGAACTTAAGCAAGGTTGATGTGGATTTGAGACACATAACAACACTGGATTTTTCTAAAAAAGTAAATGTGACCCCACCATGTGATCTAGTCCTAGGGTTTCACATTGAAACCATTGTTGATGTCAGCATGAAGTCACCATCAACACATGGTGCACTTTAATTTTGCCATGTGTCACTAAAATTTGATTCAATTGGACAACCAAGCATGCATAGAAAACATGCCACATGGCACCTGACACATAATCACTATATTCCCAATATCTTTCTACAATGTGTCATTGCAGGAATTAACCAACATGGGGGAGGATCGACTATTGCTAAAATCTAGCTAAGTTACCACCAAATCCATTGTCCATGAATTATTTAATGTCTAGAACTACCATAATATGAATGATCTTTAACTAAGTCAAAAGGTGAGCAATTTCATGTACCATCTATAGTGGATTGTACTCAACATCATAGATTAGATTGGAAGATGTGTGATGTTTAACAAATTTGGTTTTTTTCATAACTAATTTGGTGTTTTTCCCCTCATTGCAGATATCAACTTCAAATTGACATATGTTCTATTTCAAGAATAGTTTTACCGATTGTGATATATTGATGGAAATATCTTAGACAATATCCAACCATGTCATCCATAACTTCATTTGAAATTCACAACTTCAACAAAAACTCAATAAACATCGAGCCACTTTGACACCATTTGATGTGATCTTCGCAAGACATCCAACTATCGTGTTACTTCCTTTGACTCATCAATGGCATTGATGCTTCCTTAGACTTATCCTTTAGTATCAATGACAACATTAAATACAAAATTGAAAATTGGTATCCTCTAAAATTAACTCAAATGGAACACAAAATATTGTAATAGAATATGTTATTAGTTGAATAACCTTAGCTTGGTGCAAAGGCCCTTAGATTCACACATTATAAAACCCCATGGGATTTCTGCATGTAGATTTTTTTTTCAATCATTATTCATGGTGATCATAACTATATTTGGAAATCACATTCACATAATCGAATATATTATGAAATTTTTTATCTTCTAATGATTAAAGATATACATGGTAGTTATGTGTTACTCTACAAAGATATCACAACATTCATGCTGTAGTGATTGTAATTAGATGATATAGTGACATCCCATGTATTTGGGTTAAAATATATATATATATATATATATATAATGACCCATGATGAGATTGTAATTGTTCACATATTGGCAATAGAAGCACTCTGAACCCGTTTATCCACATAAACTAGATTACATAAACGAACAATATTACTCAACTATGTACACCAATCCCACATCACAAGCTCTATAATAAAAATTATAAGATCATAGAGAATTTCCTCATTGGAAACGTAGCCTCACTACAAGCTAAGAATAATTTTTTGTAATAGATCTCAATGTAACATCCCAAAAATTGTTTGTTTCCCTTCCACTTTTTTTATGTAAGGGTGAAATTAGTCTTGAAGGTGAAATTGTAAGTACCAAGATTAGGATAAAAATAACATTTTTGACTTTTACAAAAGTTATCTTGGTGGTCATTTTCATACATTTTTTATTTCTTAAACTCCGTAGCCATTAGTTAAGTTTTCATGCACACTAAACAATGAGATAATCCCTTGAGTTCATTTCCTTGTCATTTCCATTACTATCCCAACCTATTATAGATTTTCCTCCCAAAATACTAGAGTATTTGTACCATTGTCATCACAAACAAATAACATCATAATCACAAACAAATAACATCATAATGTGCAATACATCGCAATAAATTTCAAATATATCATCAAAAATACCAATTGTTCCATCATCATAAGAAACACCAATACTATATAGTCATTAATAAGCATAACAATGCTTCATGGAACATCATCATCAATAATCTAAATCATCAATATACATGAGAAATGAAAAAAAATATATAATTCCAATCACATCATCACAAGTGATAATCATGTAAATCTTCACAAAATATTCTTAATATGAATTAAATCATAATTTAATGAACATCACAATCTAGAGAATCACATAGTTCTCTAACTCTATCATTTTAAATTTTCAATCATCAATAAAGGAAAAACACTAACTCTATCGTTTTCAATCATCAATAAAGGAAAAACACTAACTCTATCGTTTTTCAATCATCAATAAAGGAAAAACACTAACTCTATCATTTTCAATCATCAATAAAGGAAAAAAACAAGTGGCATGGTCTATCTAGGACATGAACTCCTATTAATCACAACACTTTCCTAACACATGTTGCATATAGGCATCATGGAATATAAATAAAGGACACCATCATGACCTAATACATACACTTTTTAATAACAAATGGAGTAGATATTACTCTTCATTAACCATCAAGCGTATCATCATCAAGTCAATCATCGGTACCTTTACAAGTAAATATGCACATAACGTATCATATAATAACACTATAATATAGTATATGGATATCAATATAATAACACACGTATAACTAAAGGGCCGATATCACATAACGTATCATCCTAGAAAGGATATTATGAATATCAATATAATAACACACGTATAACTAAAGGGCCGATCGTGAAAAGAGTATCAATCTAAGGAAAAGATAATCCTTCCTTCTGTTTATTACTTATTAGTCCCTGCCATCTGGCATCCGGCAGGGACTATAGTAACCGTTCGACGGGGAGATAGCATTAATTCGCAGGGTTTTTCAGTGGTATTATGACTTATGTTCTAAAGTTTGCAATTGATTTTCTGTTGGCCATCTTATTTGGCCTCTTCCCGAGGCGGAAGAGGCCGGACCATATGTTAAACTGATATTTAACCACAATCATGTGCCCTTGACGGTGTGCGGTTTAGTTTTAATGCTGGCATTAATTCCTTAACTTTTACTGTTAAGTGCGAATGGGTACATATGCTAAGTTGCTTGTTCGCAGGTGTTGGCATATTGGCAGGTGTTGGCTGTCCGTTCTCTTCGTGCATGGCAGGTGTTCTGCTGTCCGTGCTCTTCCTGCATGGAAGAGTGTTAGGAGGCGCCTTCTAATCCTGTAATCCATTCTATTTTTCCCATTTCAGAAGCCGAATTAACTGAGACCGGAGCCGAATTAAGAGATGCTGGTCTCAAGCAGGGTTGGGCTGGCTCCTCATCACGCTAGTGTTGGGAAATTGCCTTCGTCGCTGTACAAGGGCGTGGTTCCTCAGACCAACGGCCGAGGGGGAGCGCAGATTTACGAGAAACACCAGCGCGTCTGGTTGGGAACGTTCAACAGAGAAGAAGACGCCTTCAGGGCCTACGACCGAGCGGCACTCAAGTTCCGGGGTCGGGAGGCCATAATCAATTTCTGTCCGGCGAGAGGCGGGGATTTGGAAGACCGGTTCATGAGCGTGTACAACAAGGAAGCAATCGTCGACATGCTTCGAAAGCACACATATGACGAAGAACTTGAATATCACAGAAAGAGGATCATGATGACAACAGCTCGGTCGGTCGCCATGAAGAACGCGGAGGCGTCGGGGTCAGAGGGTTCCGGCCGCAGAGCTATTGTCTATCAAGAAAACCAAGCGGCCTCCGACGGAAACCGGAATGCCGTCACCTCTGGGGCGGCCATGGTGGGTCTTCCTCGCGAATACCTTTTCGACAAGGCCGTCACGCCCAGCGACGTGGGCAAGCTGTATCTTATGTTGCAGCAAAGTGGGAACCCCCATTCTGAAGCAGCGAGGGTGCATTTAGGCCCGCGGAAGAACCCCACATGCCTGTACAGGTCCCTTGTGGTAGCAGAGGTCGAGATGCTGTTTCTCGGCTGTGGCGGGCTTTGTCTTACACGACTCCTTCTCTGTTCACATGTAGCAAATCAATTCAGAACCTTTTTCGATTAATTCTTATCAGGTAATTATTCCTTGATAACACACATAATCTTTCTTTTACATTTTCTGATCTGGCCCCTTTTCATATAGTATACTCATTACTGTAGTTTATTTTTTATACATGTATTTGCATCATTTTTTTTAAAACTATTTGTATCGTCATACTCAAGCTAAGTGAGGTTCGAATTCTATTTATTTATCTCCTTTAACAGGTTGGAGGTTTTCATCTTTTTGACTAATACTGTTGCATGAATGAAATTACTTCTCTCCTTTTCATGACCGTGAGCATCCACTGTAATATGTTAAGAGTATAGCAAACATATAATAATAGAGAGATGGCAGATCGACAAACACGCATACACATTAGGCAGATAGAATTGTGAGGGCAGAAAAAATAAAATTTGAAAATTTCTAACAAAAGCTTAGTTATATGTGCGTTTTCACAGTACAGAAACAAATTTTCGGAGAAGATAAAAATCCATACAGCGACCGTAAGCCCTCGGAAGACGTCCAGCGAAGCGAGGCGCCGCTTTCCTTGTCCATCTTTTGTCTGATTTTCAGCCCCACGTTGCTTCCCATTGGAATGGCGTTTGACAAGCTCAACCTCATTGTCCCCGTTAATGTTTCCGTGTCTTTCTTCGATCACGCTGTCCTTCTTCCGACAATCTGCAATTGCCTTCTCTTCGTCCCTTAACAGCTCATAACTCGCTCTGGACGCCCACGCCCCCTTCAATCTCGCACTCACATGGGAGACCACGGATTTCAAATGCATTATTAAATTAGAGAATGAAGCTTCGCATTCAACTTTAAATTCAACGATGTAAAACCCTGAAGAAGCTTCAGACGCAGCGTCTGCCCCCGACAAAGGGAAGAAATGAAACAGTTTCTCCGCCAATACCCCAATTCTGCACTGGATGGTCTGATGGACCTGAATTCATAACACAATGCCCCATTCGCTGGTAGATTTACCAGGCACACTGAATTTCTCTGGTGGAGGGCAACAGGACCTCTGAGAAATGGGATTCTCCACATCCGTCAATGGCAATTTCGACTTCTGAATGGTAACTGCAACTGGATTTTCTGTGGTGGAACTACTCGCCTTAATTCCCTAATTTGCTGCATCTGGTGGAATTACTCGCCTTAATTCCCTAATTTAGCTTCTTTGGCTGGATTTGCTTTGCCAAGCAAAAATTCACAGGTTCAAAGTTCAAACCCCAGGCGCCCGTGGAAAGACCATTTAAACTGCCACTGTTGAAGTATGTCTATTTATCGTTAGCGCACACAAACAAACCAGGCAGAATGAAATAACCAGAAGGATGATTGATGCTGTCCTCTGCTGATAAGTATAGCGTTTAATTTGCTTGCTCTCCTTCGGGCTTAGCGAGAAATCTTTCTGCCAGGCCGGATGACATTTGAAAGAAATCTGGATCGGATGTCATCTTCATGGAGTTCTGTAATAGTGACCGAAGACAGATGTTTTGGATTGTTACAATAAAGTTGCGAGCATGCAAGCCACGTGTTATGGCTCTACCTCTGGCCTAACATCCTTTCCAATGTAGAGTCTACCATAAAATATTTGCATGCAGAATATACGACACGTGACCACTGCATTGAGAAACTTTTCCCGTTTGGTTGAATGGTCCCTGCGTGATGTAAATACTTTATTTGAGAATATCATTGAAAATTGGAAGTGTGTTCATCACCTCTACAAGTGGAGTAATTTTTTTATTTAAGTTTTGTCCTTTTGCACACTATAATTAAAAATTATGAAAGTCCGGTGACGGTCCGGCCCATGAAGTTACACTGTGCCTTCATTTATTTGACTTTTAAATTTCGACTAATTAGCGAAGGAATTGTTTGGAAAAAAGTCCAAACAAATGCCATTGATCTAAAGTCATATCTAACTGTTTGTTAGACCCAGTCACAACAAGTGGTTAAGTTTCCTCGAGGAAGTACGCTACTACGCAGCCCTGCATGTCATTTTCTTTCAAATAAATTACAGTTTTGTTCATATTCAGCTCTTTCTTCCACAATTTCCTGGTTTCAACATAATCTTCTCTGAACTTGCATGTTATATAATTCAAGATATAATCTTTTTATGATATCAATGCTTCTTTCGATGCTTAAGTCTCCTTTTTTATTTCCATAGAAAAACAAATCTTTATATTAATGTTTCCAAGATAGAAATCAAATATACATTGAACATTCCTTCTTGGATCGGTTACTTATCATGACCACCTGTTCATATATGAGCAAAAGAGATGCTAAATGTACTTATTACAGTCTTCCTCCAAAAGTCAAAAAGCATTACAGCTTATCCTGGAAGCTTATACTAACTTTCAGTACCTTACATACATTCATAAATTTGTCCTCCATAGTGCTAATATCATCAAAACATTTGTACAAGGATTTCTCAGATTTTGAAATGAGAGAACCTTCTCTGTACTCATGTACAAGTAGAGTACCCTCTTGCATAATAGCTTTTTTCATATCTGCTCGTGTATTGAATTCAAAATAAACATGAGTAAATGGGATAAACTCAAAAGTGGCCTTTACCTCGTTCACTTGTTTCATAACAGCAATTAGGTCCAGATTTCCAGTGCTTCACTGTTGATTTGCCCAATCTATCATAAGTTTTGTGTTTCCAAAGACTTAGAGATGCTGAGCCAGGCAGTTTCTACTGGTGTCAATACTATATGGTTTAAGCCAGGTATATAGCTTAGTTTCATCAAGTAATCATCACATATCTTTTATAAGCTTGATAATAGTACATAATAGACAGGCTCAACTTCACGCAGGGACTCGCTGCGTCGCAGCTCCCCTTGTTAATATTATTAATTATATAATATGCTTTCGGACACATATCACCTTTATTGAGAATTAGTAATTTCAATTGTTTACCATTTTCCAACTAGCTTTTCAATAAGGCATATGGAATTCCTTTCTCTTCTTTAAATAATTTTTTTAATTTAAAAACATATTTATGAGATTTTAAAACCCTTTGTTTTTTTTTTCATAAATATAAAGATGACTTTAATAATGCTTCTTCCTTGATATAAAACATATATACCAATTTATAAATATATTTTTTCATTTCATTATCTCTAAATAATTAAATAAGTACATCATAAACTTAATTTCAAACCGTGTTCGAGCTAGACATCATCACAACAACTCTTCAAATGCGGAAGGTTAGACATATCGCCTTGAACTGTTCAAAGTGAATGATAAAAATATGCTTTCAAGTATCCATTTTCATGGTGGAAACCTACATCATGGTTGGAACCTAATTAACCTAGCTCACTTACCTCTCATTAGCCTCTAGGTCATTTATTTTTAGTTATTCGGAAAGGCGATTATATTTCGGAATAAGGCTTACAAATTTTATCTTATTTATAATTAAGTATTAGGATGCAGTTGATGGTATAGATATAACTTTGATCACTTCATAAAGTCCCATCTAACGTGTATGGAATTTCCTTTTAAAAATTTTAAATCTAAAATCATAAAGGAGAACCCAATCACCTCATTGGAATTGCTTTTTCTGAATAGACTTGTCATGGCACCTTTTGCGTTGCTGCTGAATTAGTATGTTCTGCTGAATAGTATCCCTACGAAATTCATCTAACTCATTTAATTGGAGAAGACGTTGTTGTTGTGCCTCAGAGAGATCTAGTCCTAACTGAGCTATAGTTCTGAAAGTTTTGATCTGGAATTCAATTGGTAACAAACCTGTTTTCCATATACTAGCTCATATGGTGTATGTCCCATGCTATTTCTCCAAGTGGTTCTGTATTCCCACAAAGCTTCTGGTAATCTTTCAGCCCAGTGTTTCCAATGCATATTTACTGTCTTTGTAAGAATGGACTCGATCACTTTGTTTGTGGATTCAACCTGGCCATTTGCTTGCAGGTGATACGGCATCGATTTCCTGTGCCGGATCTTGTATTGCTCCATCACACCCTGTACCAGATTAGAAATAAACTATGGACCATTGTCAGAAACAATTTCTCTAGGCACACCAAATCTAGTAAAGATTTCACTAAAAATAAAATCAACAACAACTTTTTCTGTAGCAAAGGAAACAGCTTTAGCTTCTACCCATTTCGTAACAAAATATGTACAAACCAAGATATGTTTTTTACTCAATGGCGTTGGATTTATTATCCCTATAAAATCAATAGCCCATTTTTCAAATGGTTCAATCATAACTTGGGGGCACAAAGGCATTTCATTGGTCTGATTAGGCTAGCCCATTCGCTGATAGCTATCACATCGCTTAACATACTATTTGGCATCCTTAAACAAGGAAGACCAAAAGTAACCATCACATAATACTTTATATGCAGTCTACTTATCAGGGAAGTTGCCTCTGCAAGGTTCATCATGAGAAGATTTCAATATGTCAAACACTTCCTCCTCTCTTACACACCTACGGATAATTAGATCTGGACAAGTCTAAAAGAGATCTCCTTGAATCCAAGAGTATGTAGAACTTTTCTGAATAAGATTCCGCTTTTCATGAGCAGACAAGTGGGGTGGTGTTTTCCCAGTAACCAAGTAATTAGCAATGTTAGCAAACCACAGAGAATCTGTTGGCATAGAAAGAAATCTTCTACAACATTAGATTTTCCTAGTCTATCAATAATAGTAATATTAAATTCCTGCAACAATAGTAACCACCTAATCACTCTACTGCTAGTCAATGGCTTGTTCATCAAATCTTTAATCCCGAAATGATCAGTATGTACAGATACTTCATATCCTGTAATATAGTGCCTGAACTTATTAATTGCAAAAATCACAGCTAAAAACTCTTTCTTTGTAACTGTATAATTTAATTCAGTAGAAGACAAGTTCTTACTAATATAATAAATAACATAGGATTATTTATTTTCCTATTGTCCTAAAGTTTCGCCAATAGCCAAATCTGAAG
The DNA here is from genome assembly GCA_031772625.1 of Pinus tabuliformis. NCBI lineage: Eukaryota > Viridiplantae > Streptophyta > Pinopsida > Pinales > Pinaceae > Pinus > Pinus tabuliformis. The sequence goes on from CM062820.1 coordinate 190,179,096, forward strand.
CATCAGAGGAAGTGTGAAAAGGCAGGGACTAGTTAGGACCTCTCAAAACTGGTGCATGTACTAACATTTCCTTCAATGTTTCAAAAAACTATTGGCAAGCTACGATCCAAGAAAATTCACTATCCTTAGCTAGAAGTCAGAAAAGAAGGGCAGTTATCTTAGAAAAATTTTCAATGAATCTCCTAAAGTAACCAACATGTCCCAAAAAACCACTTACTTGCCTTGAGTTTTGGGTGTAGGAAGATGCAGAATGATTTCAATCTTTGTTGGGTCAACTTGGATATCTTTACCAGAAATCAGCTGGCCAAGTACTACTCCCACATTGCACATCAATCTACATTTCTTGTCACTCAAGGTGATATGGGTTTCCTGACAAGGAAGAAGTACTTTCTCCAGATCTTTGAGAGCTTCCTGAAAAGAATCACCAAACACAGAAAAGTCATCCATATAAATTTCTACAAATTCTAGATCAACAAAAATGGCTAGGACTGCCCTTTGAAAGGTAGCCGGGGCATTACATAAACCAAAGGGAAGCACTCTATAAGAAAAAATACCTTATGGACGTGTAAAATTAGTTTTATCCCGATCTTTGGGTGCAATTTGTATCTGGTTATAACCGTTGTAGCCATCCAAAAAGGAAAAATATTTCTCTCCTGCAAGGGTATCAAGCACCTGGTCAATGAAAGGGAGAGGGTAATAATCTTTGAGAATGGCTTTGTTTAATTCTCTATAATCAATACAAATATGCCATCTTCCATCTTTCTTAGGTACTAGCACTAATGGAGAGACCCACTGGCTGTTGGAAATAGAATAGATAAAACCAGCATCCAAGAGTTTCTGTACTTCTTCCTTCACAATATCTCTTAGAGTTGGATTCATTCACTTTTGGGGTTGTCAGACAGGTTCGGTTCCTCCCTAAATATAGATATGATGTGTACAAGTTTCAAGAGGAATACCCTTCATATCTTTATAGCCCCATGCAAAGGCACTAAGATGCTTTTGCAACAAATTCACAAGCTGCTCCTGCTGAGATGAATCCGAATCTGAACTAATATGCAAGGATTTACCGAGGCTAATCTCAACAAGAGTAGTATCAGGCTCAGGAGTACTCAAGGGGGTGGTCAAATGTAGTGGTACAGAAGAATGAGAATCATTATTATCTTGAAAATCTGGGCTAAAAATATGGCTCAATAGCTCAAAATTAGGCATAGTGTGTAGATTATTCAGGAAATCTTGAATCTCATCTTCTTGTAAAGACCCAGTATAATGATGGATAAGGGAAATGGGCCGAGTCTCCTCATCACTTCTTTGATCCAACCATAAAGTATCTTGAAGGTCATGAATGGATCTGGAAGGGGGGTATAAGGTAACTTTCTTCCTATAATCTCCATGCGAAATATACATATCATCGAAACGACATCCAATATATGCATCAGCTGTAGCAAGCCATGGTCGACCCAAGATCAAGGGATGTCCTCCTGTTGGGTTCTTTGGCTAAAGCACAATGAAATCAGCAGGATGTTCCCAAGAATCTAATGAGATGATCACATCATCCAATACTCCTTCTAGCTTAATTTTAGACCTATCCGGTAATTCGATCACTGTGGGAGTAGGGAGAAGATAAGACAACCGAAGCTAATACATGGTTCACTTAGTCACGACATTAATGGCTGTCCCCAGGTTTATTAAAACATTAGAGACAAGAACATTACCAATCTGAACTGAGACAACATGGTTTCCAAGATTAGTATAGTTTTCCATAGACACACATCTCGTCATCAACTCTACTGCCCTACCAACAAATTGAATGGTTTGGGGTTCTAATCTCTTCCTCCCAGGTTTATTGAGACAAAGTTCATTAATAATCTTGGTACAAATGGGGATCTACTTGATGGCTTCAAGCAAAGGTATCTTAATGAAAAGATTCTTAAGCTCCGATGCCAAGCTAGTCTCAGAAGTAGGCTCACTTTTTTCCATTACTAGCCTCTTTGGGAAGGGAGGTTGATTGGAAGAATATGGCAAGGATTTAGAGGGTAAGGGATGCTTAGTGACAACTTTCGGAGAATGGTTAAGAGTTTCCTCTTCTCCTTTCTCTTCAACAATCACTCTTGGTTGCTTCTGATTTTCTAATGTTACAGTCATTCTTGATCTTAATTGCATATCATGAACCCCAACTGGAATAGACTGGTACTCGAATGATATAGGTGGGTTTGTTACATACATCATTTGTATTGGTTTATTATTGTTAGGATTGGGCATAGGTTGAGAAAGCAACTGAGGAGGTCGAAAAGGTGGAGGTAAAGGTAACGGTGGAGTAGACTGACTCGGAAGTTGAGGCATTCAATAAGGTGTATGCTTAGATGGATATGACTACATGGGTGGCTAGTAGGAATATGGAGAATGAGTTCGCTCTCTCCAACGTTGTTGCCATGGTTGAGAAGGTTGCCCATGCTGATATTGATTCCCATACGGCCATTGTTGATTAGTGTTAGGATAAGAATATGCATGTGAACTATAACCAAAATAGTGTGGAGAAAATTTAGGAGCCATACCTGTACCTACCTAAGGCCAATTCCTCCTTTCTCCCATAGCATATAAGTATTCAGTTTCAAGCTGTCCCCCTGTAAATACAGCTTTCAATCCTAGTATACAGGGACATTTTTCTGTGACATGGTCTTCTACACAAATAGCACACTTATTAGTTTCTTTCAAATTAAGAGGACACTCTTTAGGAGGATGCTTATCTCCACATTTAGGAAAAAAAATACATAATGACTCTTGTTCCTCCATGAGTTTTTGCTGAAATTTTAAGGACTCTAACTATTTGGTAACAGTATTCATTATATCAATTTTCATGTTTTCCATTTTATTTTCTAGTCCAATAATCATAGCCTCTGTAGATTCAGTTTTTCTATTTCTATAACGAGTTCCTCTATCAGATCTATACTGATTTCTTGAAAATTTCCTGCATAATTCACAAATTTGTCCAAAAGTTTGCTGAGAAATATCGCCTTGTCTAGGTAATAGATTTAAATTATTTATAGCATTATCAGTAAGTCCTCTTAAGAACAAGGCTCTAATAGTACTGGAATCAAGCTTAAGTTTTGACCTTTGTAAAATATACAAAAATCTTTCTAGGTAGTCTTCAAGAGTTTCATTATCATCCTGTATGATTGTAAAAATCTCATCCTGCATGTCCCGATTTTTGCAATATTCTTGATATTTAGACAAAAACATTCTCTTCATTTGATCCCAAGAGGTTATAATGTTTCCTCCTAACCCCATAAACAAACGTAGAGCTGAGTCCTTGAGAGTAACAGGAAATAATCTTAACCTCTAGGCGTCAGTTGAATCATCATAACTTCTACACAGAATATCAAACTCGAATAGAAAAGAGTCAGGATCTTCATGAAATTTACCATGGAAATGAGGGAAAGTTGATGGTGGAATATTCTTCATTTGCGCCACAGTGTCAGGATCCACAATTGGAAAGACAAAAGTGGATTGTTCTCCACTTACCTGGTTTTCACCAGTCCCTTCCACCTGATCTTCATGGTCCGCCATTGTTTCCCTTTTGCTCCCAACAGACTAAACCACATCTGAGCTATTGTCACCAGAATCTAGGTGGACTGTTAGTGTGTGATGGGTTTGAATTGGATGGGGCTTCCTACTCATAGAGGGAGACCCAATATGAGAATTATTTTCAGAATTCTTTTGGCCCTTAGTGTGCTTCAAACCCTTACCTTTTCTAGGCATTCATTTCAAAAAAGAAAAGAAAAATAATAAACAACTTCTAATAAAAAATGTTGTCAAAAATCAATCAACACCAGTAAAATTCCTTCAAAGAAGCTTTTCCAAACAATACTGCAAAAATAAAGGAAAAATTACCTCTATTTTATAATCAGAAAATTCTTACCAAATGAAATCGCCTCCTCAGTAATGGCGCCAAAATGTTGGGTGCAGGAATTACACTTAAGCAAACTCCTCAACACTTAATTTTTCAACCCGGTGGATGCGTAAAATTAGAGATGAAGCACATGCAATTCCAGAGATGGTATGAATTTTTCTAATATAAATCCGTACTTTCTTTAAAGGAAAGATTGGAGAATCAAACTAAAAAGAGAAAAAGGCAACTTGAACCATCAAAATAATCTAAGACTGGAACAAGAAAGAATGCATTTGCAAGAGGGAATTAAAATTAAAGGGCAATCACTCTAGCTAATTATTGTTTAACTGTTGAGTATGTGTATTTATTTTAGTGGAGACACTTAGCAGTCTCATTAGATCGACCCTTAAACATGCTCCTTTAGAGGTTTCCTTACACTAATCTGTCCTGTACTATCGCAGTCAGCTTGCACTAGTGTAGGAACAAAGATTTATGTAGAAGGTATAAATGGTGTATTTACTAAATGCTTTTGACTTCCTGCAAGGGCTTGAATGTATCCAGGTTCAAAGCACTCAAATCTCGTGGCAAGAAACTAATTCTTGCATCGGATCAGAGCTTCTTGCACTTAGCATTTAATTCTTAAAATGAGTGTTTATTTCAAGTGCTATTATAGTGTTAAATCAAATTTCACACATGAAAATGAAGGATTCTGATCTTGACAGAGTGCAGGAATAAAGAAACAATCCATATACATTTATCCTGTCATAAACATTTAGTGAAAGAAGAAAGATTGCGGGAAGTAGACTAAGAAGGCTTGCTGCATCACACCAACATCCACTGGTGCAAGTTCATTTCTCCTTATTGTACCTAGAGGGGAAAACCAACCAAACAGAACTGCAGAAAAGGAAATATCACACCAACATGCACTGGTGCAGGTTTATTTCTCCTGCTTGGACCAAGCGGGGAGAACCAATCTGAATTCAGGTGTCGAAAAGGAAATTTATCTACTTCACACAATGGATCCACTTTCGCTCAAACAGGAATGCATGTTCTTGAAATTAAATCACACTAAACACAAATGACAGGAAACAAGAAATAGGGTAAACGTGTTGGGTTCGCTAGGCCCTAGCCAACCAACGTGTTTCCCTTTTAAATAAAAAAGTTACTCAGTACTTTAATGAATTCATTAGCTCAAATACAGAAATGTGATTTGTGAAACATGAGGCAGAGCTCCCATTTTATTAATTCACTGAGGCAAGTACATACGTTAATACATCTTCCAACCCAGATTCAGGCAATAACGAAATACAACAATCTGTTACTGCCTCTCTGGTTGTGTCTCTATTCTATCCAAAAAAACTCTCCTAGTCCTATTTACATTCTACATTATATAGACGTTTGTCCAAGGGCCAAAATAGATCATTTAACCAATTACATAACCAACCACATAATTTAACTTCTTGGCTTTAAACTTAGACAGTTAACAAAATTGGCTGTAGCCAATCTCCGGCTTTCATTCTTCACAATTTTGATCACGGCTAACTTTGGATCGATTTTGCTGTCATGGTTGAAGCTGCTCAAAATGGGGTGATTCGATCTCGGATGCCTTGGATCGATCTTGCTGTCATCGTTGAAGCTTCTCAAAATGAGGTGGTGATTAAGGAGGTTTGCATCTGCTGCAAAGATTTGTTGTGTTGCCAACGGTACAAGATCTGATCCTGTACTAGGATCGGCGGTCACCGTAAGTACTATAACTAACAAATAAACATTGGAGATATCGATAAGTTACAAAGAGTGATTAAAATTAAGAAACGATGTAATAAATTATTTCTTAATGCTAAGTTAAGTTAAAAATATGAAAAATAAAGTTTATATGAAATATGTCATTGTTCTTAAACTCGTGCAAGATGAGGGTGTATAAAAGAGGTAAAACAACAGTAACTGGTTATGATTTAGGAAGGGGAAAATGGAAAAAAGAGAGCAAATTAGGGGCCTAACATCCTCCCATCCCTAAACTGTTGTGTGTCATCACACAACTCATTACCTTTGCAAACAACCTTCAAAACATTGAGAATTCTAGTTCAATCGTGTTCTGGCATATTGACATCAGCCTGCAATATTTCAGACTTCTTCTTTTTGATGTTCTTTAGTTTCTTTTTCTCCTTTTCAAGTCGCTTGAAACATTGCGTAGATCAGTACTTCCAGACTTTGACTTCTCTTTTATTTTTCTGGATCTTTGCAATTAATTCTTCATTACTCTGTTTTTTATCATCCTGCTCTTTAGCTATGAGCTACTCTAAGCTCCGCACTTGAACCTCTAGTTCAACTACCCGAGCAGTAGGAGTTACCAAACATTTCTCTTTTTTTGTCTCAACAAGGACTGTGTCTTCCTTAAGGACCTCAGTATCCCTCATGGTTACATCAGGAAATTCTTCTTTTGGTTCTTGTTCTTCTGGTTCTTGTTCTTCTGGTTCTTCTTCTTCTGGTTCTTCTTCTTCTAGTTCTTCTTCTTCTACCTCTTCTTCTTCTGCTTCTTCTTTTTCTTCTTGCACTGGTTCTTCTTCTTGTACGGGTACAAGAGGGGATTCAACGTCTTGTGGGGACTATGGTTCTTTGCTTGCACTGGATTCTTTATTCTTTTTCTGGGGCTTTTTAATGAAATCTGCCAATAGAGTGTCATCTTCTACCTCTACAAATTTTTTTGCGTCCGCAAGGACTGACAGATTGTCTTCTTTGGGGGTCTGTGCCTTTACTGGTGGTGTAGAAGGAGTCTCTTCAATAGGTGCACTAGTTGTCTTCTTATTTGGAGGTGGGCCCTTTGTTCTTTTGATTTTTCATGTTGTTTCCTTTTTGCTCTGGTGCAAGAAGGACTCACCTTTCCATTCTTACTTTGGCCCTTGCTTGTGCTGGCAGGGTCCTTAGTCTACTTTCTACAATCTTCTTTCTTCCATTAAATGTTTATGACAGGATAAATGTATATGGATTGTTTCTTTAATCCTGCACTCTGTCAAGATCAGAAACATTCATTTTTATGTGTGCAAATTGATTTAACAGTATAATAGCACTTGCAATAACTAAGCACTCATTTTAAGAATTAAATGCTAAGTGAAAGAAGCTTTGATCTAGTGCAAGAACTAGTTTCTTGCCATGGGATCTGAGTGCTTTGAACCTGGAAAAGCTCAAGCCCTTGTAGGAAGTTAAAAGCCTTTAGTAAAGACACCATTTATAACTTCTGCATAAATCTTTGTTCCTGCACTAGTGCAAGCAGACTGCGATAGTATAGGACATATTAGTGCAAGAAGGAAATCTCTAAAGGAATAGGTTTAAGGGCCCATCTGATGAGACTGCTAAGCGTCTTTGCTAAAAGAAAAACACATACTCAATAGTTAAACAATAATTAGTTAGATTGATTTACCTTTAATTTTAATTCTCGCTTGCAAATGCATTCTTCCCTGTTCTAGTCCTAGATTATTTTGATGGTTCAAGTTGACTTTTTGTCTTTTTAGTTTGATTTTGGAATATTTCCTTTAAGTAATGTGGGGATTTATATTAGAAAAATTCATACCATCTCTGACATTGCTTGTGCTTCATCTCTAAGTTTATAGATCCCCCGGGTTGACAAATTAAGTGTTGAGGAGTTTGCTTAAGCGTAATTCTTGCTACATGGGTAGTGCAAGAGGGGATTCAACGTCCTGTGGGGACTGTGGTTCTCTTCCTGCACCAGATTCTTTATTCTTTTTCTCGGGATTTTTAATGAAATCTACCAACATAGTGTCATCTTCGACCTCTACAAATTTTGTTGCATCTGCAAGGACTGACAAGTTGTCTTCTTCGGGGGTCTATTCATGTACTGGTGGCATAGAAGGAGTCTATTCAACAGGTGCACTAGCTATCTTTTTATTTGGAGGTGGGGCCCTTTCTTCTTTTGACTTTTCATGTCTTTTCCTTTTGCACTGGTGCAAGAAGGACTCCCCTTTTCATTCTTACTTGGGACCTTGCTTGTGTTGGTGGGGTTCTTTATCTCCTTTCCAGCAACTGTCATTTTATGTAGCTGTTTTAGCAGTGCCACCCAGGCACTTCTAGTTGTTTCAGGACCAGAATCTTTATGAGGCCGTGGTGATAGAGCTTCTTCTCAGTCTGGTCCGCTCATCTATCCCACACACCTTGGCCATCTTTTCCAATCTTTTAAGCAAAAAATAAGGGAAATTCATCCTCCACCAGATGTGCTAGGTAGCTTAAAAATGCTGCAACATCCTAAAATGATATACACAAGTGTGGGATTAGCTTCCCTCATAGGTTACATATTTATGTTTGGGTGTAGGAATTACACTTAAGAAAACTCCTCAACACTTAATTTGTCAACCCAGGGGATTCGTAAACTTAGAGATGAAGCACAGGCAATGCCAGAGATGGTATGAATATTTCTAATATAAATCCATACTTTCTTTAAAGGAAAGATTGCAGAATCAAACTAAAAAGAGAAAAAGGCAACTTGAACCATCAAAATAATCTCAGACTGGAACAAGGAAGAATGAATTTGCAAGAGAGTATTAAAAATAAAGGGCAATCACTCTAGCTAATTATTGTTTAACTACTGAGTGTATGTTTTTCTTTAGCAGAGACACTTAGCAGTCTCATCAGATGGGCCCTTAAACCTGCTCATTTAGAGATTTCCTTCTTTCACTAATCTATTCTATACTATCGCAGTCTGCTTGCACTAGTGCAGGAACAATGATTTATGCAGAAAGTATAAATGGTGTCTTTACTAAAGGCTTTTTACTTCTTTCAAGGGATTGAACTTTTCCAAGTTCAAAGCACTCAGATCCCGTGGCAAGAAACTAGTTCTTGCACCAGATTAGAGCTTCTTGCACTTAGCATTTAATTCTTAAAATGAGTGCTTAGTTATTGCAAGTGCTATTATACTGTTAAATCAAATTGCACACAAAAAAATGAATTTTTTTTATCTTGATAGAGTGCAGGAATAAAGAAATAATCCATACACATTTATCTTGTCATAAACATTTAATGAAAGAAAGAAGATTGCGGGAAGTAGACTAAGAAGGCTTGTTGCATCACACCAACGTGCACTGGTGCAAGTTCATTTCTCTTGCTTATACCAGTTGGGGAAAACCAATCAAACAGAACTACAGAAAAGGAAATATCATAGCAACGTGCATTGGTGCAAGTTTATTTCTCTTGCCTGAACCAGGTGGGGAAAACCAATCTGAAATCAAGTGCAGGAAAGGAAATTTATCTACTTCACACAACGGATCCACTTTCACTCAAACATGAATGCTTGTGCTTTAAAAATTAAATCACACTTGACAATGTAAACACAATTACAAGAAAGAGAAAATAGGGTAAACGTGCTGGGTTGGTCGGGACCTAGCCAACAGCGCGTTTCCATTTTAAATAAAAATTCTGCTTAGTACTTTAATCAATTCATCAGCTCAAATATAGAAATGAAATTTGTGAAACATGAGTTGGTGCTCCCTTTTTATTAATTCACTGAGGCAAGTACATAAGTTAGTACATTGTCCAACCCAGATTCAGGTGATAACAAAATACAACAACTTGTTACCACCTCTCTGGTCGTCTCTCTGTTCTATCCAAAAAAACTCTCTATTCGTATATACATTAAACATTATATAGATATTTGGCCAACGACCAAAATAGATCATTCAACTGATTACATAACCAACCACACAATTTAGCTTCTCGATCTTTAGACTTAGACAGTTAACAAAACTAGTTGAAGCCGTTCTCCAGCTTTCGTTCTTCACAGTTTCGATCTCGGCTACCTTTGGATCGATCTTGCTATCGTGGTTGAAGCTCCTCAAAACCGGGTGATTTGATACTGGCTACCTTTGGACCGATCTTGTTGTTGTGGTTGAAGCTACTCAAAATGAAATGGTGATCAAGGTGGTTTGGATTTGTTGTGCTGGCAACGGTGCAATATTTGATCCTTCACTAGGATCAATGGTCACGGTAAGTACTCAACTACCAAATAAACATTGAAGATATTGATAAGTTACAAAGAGTGATTAAAATTAATAAATCATGTAATAAATTATTAATTAACGCTAAGTTAAGTTAAAAATATGAAAAATAATGTTTATACAAAATATGTCACCGTTCTTGGACTAGTGCAAGATGAGGGTGTATAAAAGAGGTATAACATCGGTAAATGGTTATGATTTAGGAAGGGGAAAGTGGCAAAAAGAGAGCAAATTAGGGGGCTAACTGTGGCACTAACTAGGCATGAATGATTATGTGGAACACTTTGCAAGTGACATGTGGTAAGCCGTTTTGAAGTTTTGTGATGGCCAAGTGGGCCAAATCCATGTGATACATGGAACCATTCAGAGGATGCCATGCCATATGGTGATGAGATGATGATAAAAGAAGTGTCATTAGGATGTGGCACATAATTAGAAATTGTGCTAGCATGTTGTGATTGTGGACGATTCTATGTTATAGAATTGTTAAATTCTATTGTAGTTGGCCGATAGGCCCAAAGTCTATTTTTTTTAGTAGTTTGGTTGCTCGATCGTAGCAATGGAGAAGACCCAATCCAAAATAAGAGGATAATTTCATCATCTCTTAAGGAGTTTCTAACAATGACGGTCATATGAAAAGGAACTCTAGCCATGAAGAGCTTAGAAAGTTAAGAATTTGGTTCTAAGATTAGTTATGAAATTAATGATTTCATTGCATAAATGGATAGTGGAGAACCATGAAAAAAAAAAGCATGGCATACAAATTTGTTGATGAGAGGTGATGGAAAACCACCCATACAGAATGCAGCACAAGATCAAGTTTGCTAGTTGGCACAATCACAACTAAAGGTAGAGAATATTTAAATGAAACATGTGGTTGGTAGAATTGAATAGATATCTACTTCACACTCCAAGGTCAAGGAATAGAGTATCATAGAAGATCTACAACGAAATTTAGCTGGAATGATCTAAAGAAATTCCTCGAGTTGAAGACGAACTAATTAAAGCATTTGTTCTCGAGTAATGCGTAATTGGAATGAAAGGGAAGATCAACAACAAAGTGAAGTGCATGTGTGAGACAACTGGTGTGAGTGAAAAATGTATAGAGAATGAACATTGATGGCAAGATAACTTGATAATGAGTTTTTAGTAAAAAGAAAACAATGTTGAAGATTGCGTTTGTACATCTGCCTATAAAGGAGAGAAGAGTATGTTAAGGCATATGTGAGCTACAAAAGCTAAAGTGGTTGTGTGTGAACACTGATAAAAAATTGTAATTAAACTAAATAACACTACTGGTGTGATTTTGAAAATCCTATGAAAGAGTAGATCTATCTAGAAGTAGTAGGTTGGTGCCTATATAGATCTAAAGTTCAAGCCTCTAAGTAAGTCGAGGCTTGTTGATATGTGGGAGTTGGGACCTCCTATGAGTGAGAGCTCAGAAAAGGAATTGATGTAAAAAATGTGGGTGCTTTGAATTTACATCATAATAAAAAAACTCTTTCGTGGTTTTTCTTTTGGAAGGGGTTGCAATTAAAAATATCGTGTACAAATGGTAATGTATTTTTATTGTATCATTATCTGATATTATTTAAAGAAATAAACATATATAACTATTGATTCACCCCCCCCCCCCCCCCCCCCAATAATTTTGTAGTCCCATCAAATACCTCTGGCACTTGGCGATACACAAAGGATAGTGACCTTCAAGCAGCCAATACAAAAAGTAACAACTCCTTCAGGAACTACCCAATACACAAAGAAAAACCACCTTTGGGCACACTAATAGATAGAGCACAAATGGAAAAATTCACAGTGATAGATTCCTTCATGCACCTTTAATCAAATGATATATCAATGCCTAATAACACACCTTGATCACATTAGAGAACACACACTCACACACACACATATATATCTGTGTGTGTGTGTGTGTGTGTGTTGATGCTCCTGAACTTAAGCAAGGTTGATGTGGATTTGAGACACATAACAACACTGGATTTTTCTAAAAAGGTAAATGTGACCCCACCATGTGATCTAGTCCTAGGGTTTCACGTTCAAACCATTGTCGATGTCAGCATGAAGTCACCATCAACACATGGTGCACTTTGATTTGGCCATGTGTCACTCAAATTTGATTCAATTGGCCAACTAAGCATGCATAGACAACATGCCACATGGCACCTGCCACATAATCACTATATTCCCAATCTCTTTCTACAATGTGTCATTGCACGAGTTAACCAACATGGGGGAGGATCGACTATTGCTAAAATTTAGCTAAGTTACCACCAAATTCATTGTCCATGAATTATTCAATGTCTAGAACTACCGTAAGATGAATGATCTTTAACTAAGTAAAATGGTGAGCAATTTCATGTACCATCTATAGTGGATTGCACTCAACATCATAGATTAGATTGGAAGATGTGTGATGTCTAACAAATTTGGTTTGTTTCATAACTAATTTGGTGTTTTTCCCCTCATTGCAGATATCAACTTCAAATTGACCAATGTTTTCTTTCAAGAATAGTTTTACTGAGTGTGATATATTGATGGGAATATCTCAGACAATACCCAACCATGTCATCCATAACTTCATTTGAAATTCACAACTTCAACAAAAACTCAATAAACATCGAGCCACTTTGACACCATTTGATGTGATCTTGACAAGACATCCAACTATTGTGTTACTTCCTTTGACTCATCAATGGCATTGAGGCTTCCTTAGACTTACCCTTTAGCATCAATGACACTCGATGTCATCAATGACAACATTAAATACAAAATTGAAAATTGGTATCCTCTAAACTTAACTCAAATGGAACACAAAATATTGTAATAGATTATGTTATTAGTTGAATAACCTTAGCTTGGTGCAAAGGCCCCTAGATTCACACATTATAAAACCCCATGGGATTTGTGCATGTAGATTTTTTTTTCAATCATTATTCATGGTCATCATAACTATATTAGGAAATCACATTCACAGAATCGAATATATTATGAAATTTTTTATCTTCTAATGATTAAAAATATACATGGTAGTTATGTGTTACTCTACAAAGATATCACAACATTCATCTTGTAGTGATTGTAATCAGATGATATAGTGACATCCCATGTATTTGGGTTAATATATATATATATATATATATATATATATATATATATATATATATATATATATATATATATATATATAGATATATATATATATATATATATATATATATATATATATATATATATATATATATATATATATATATATATATATATATATAATGACCCATGATGAGATTGTAATTAATCACATATTGGCAATAGAAGCACTCTGAACCCGTTTATCCACATAAACTAGATTACATAAACTAACAATTTTACTCAATTATGTACATAAATCCCACATCACAAGTTCTATAATAAAAATTATAAGATCATAGAGAATTTCCTCATGGGAAATGTAGCCTCACTACAAGCTAAGAATAATTTTTTATAATGGATCTCAATGTAACATCCCAAAAACTGTCTGTTTCCCTTCCACCTTTTTTATGTAAGGGTGAAATTAGTCTTGAAGGTGAAATTGTAAGTACCAAGATTAGGATAAAAATAACATTTTTGACTTTTACACAAGTTATCTTGGTGGTCATTTTCATACATTTTTTATTTCTTAAACTTCGTAGCCATTAGTTAAGTTTTCATGCACACTAAACAATGAGATAATCCCTTGAGTGCATTTCCTTGTCATTTCCATTACTGTCCCAACCTATTATAGATTTTCCTCCTAAAATACTAGAATATTTGTACCATTGTCTTCACAAACAAATAACATCATAATGTGCAATACATCGCAATAAGTTTCAAATATATCATCAAAAATAGCAATTGTTCCATCATCATAAGAAACACCAATACTATATAGTCATTAATAACCATAACAATGCTTCATGGAACATCATCATCAATAATCTAAAGCATCAATATACATGAGAAATGGAAAAAAAAAATATAATTCCAATCACATCATCACAGTGCTAATCATATAAATCTTCATAAAATATTCTTAATATGAATTAAATCATAATTTAATGAAACAAAAATTATCATCACAATCAAGAGAATCACATAGTTCTCTAACTCTATCATTTTCAATTTTCAATCACCCATAAAGGAAAAACACTAACTCTATCGTTTTCAATCATCAATAATGGAAAAACAGTAACTCTATCATTTTCAATCATCAATAAAGGGAAAACGCAAGTGGCATGGTCTATCTAGGACATGAACTCCTATTAATCACAACACTTTCCTAACACATGTTGCATATAGGCATCATGGAGTATAAATAAAGGACACCATCATGACCTAATACATACACTTTTTAATAACAAATGGAGTAGATATTACTCTTAATTAACCATCAAGCGTATCATCATCAAGTCAATCATCGGTACCTTTACAAGTAAATATCACATAACGTATCATCCTAGAAAGGGTACTATGGATATCAATATAATAACACACGTATAACTAAAGGGCCGATATCACATAACGTATCATCCTAGAAAGGATATTATGAATATCAATATAATAACACACGTACAACTAAAGGGCCGATCATGAAAAGAGTATCAATCTAAGGAAAAGAGTATCAACCTACCTTTTGTACCCGTAACATCTACCCTTGCTCCATTACCTATAATTGGTGTTGGGGACTTCCTTGATAACTGACTCCACCCAGCTTGATGTGGTCCCTTCACTGCAAGATGCTCTCCAACACAAATCCACTTCTATTGAACAGATTTTCCCTCTAATTTCCTCCGCAGTGCGTGTTCCATTAGTTAGGTTGAGTGAACTATTCCTTCAGTCTCGAGTCTCCTCCACGATTTTTTGATACAAACAATAGAGACTTCCATGATGGTTGGCAATGGCATGCGTATTGACTGATTTAACACAAACCAAATCACACTTGGAACAGTTTTCAGGTATACATAGTGTTGTATAAGATTGGACAATGAGAACTGTGAAATAAAACATTGCTACGTAATCATTAGACCAATCCTCAAACTAAAAGACAGCTTAATTAATCTTTAATAACACCCTCTTAAAATATAAGCGAACGGCGGTTCCAGGACGCGATTGGAAAGCACCAGATGGACGGGTCAGTCATGCCGCGGAATTTATTCAATATACTGACTTTGAATGGAGTCCGACGAATATCGCAGGTTAGTGGGGTAGGAAAGATTCGACCACCTAGTCTTGGCCCATACATCACCAGTTTGTAAAGTCACTGTTTTTGGGGCGGCGGACGCCACGACGGACATGAAGTTGTCCTCATCTCCAATCCATAACGTAAAATGGTGACTTCTCTATTTTGGCAGAGAGTCAAATAAATGCAATTCCAATTCCACTTTAATGGGCAATTGAGAACGGCAGAGAGTCAAGTAAATGCAATTCCAATTCCACTTTAATGAGCAATTGAGAACGAAGGATTTCCTCTTCAAACACGACTTCGACCTACTCAGATGTGATTCGCACGTTTCTAATGAATCAATGACCTAATAATGATGATTTACTTTTCAATGTGGACTGCCGAAGCATTGTATTTTTCTGTTCAAAATCATATAGAATGTCAATGTCTAGAGTATCCAACACATTATCGTAGGTTGGGTTATGGTTCTAATTTTCCAAATGGTGTACCAATGAATGTCTGTGATAATGGAATTCTATGTAATTCGTTTCATATTGTTAAATCTTAATGCTCATCATAGTTGTGAAGAATTAATGCTAACTTTTCTTTCGATAAGGGGATGAACTTTAAACAAGCAAGTGGATTTTTTTATTCGAGAATGGACTAGTTAATTTTTGATAAGATAATATTTTAAAAATACGATAATAAGAAAGATAAGTTTCTTTAAATATTAAGAAAATGTAAACTTTTTATGATAAATTATTAACTATATTTAAAAAAGAATATATAAATGAGAACAACGACTAAACGCATATCTAATTCAAGGTGACAAACTTTTTGCATAGTTTTAAGTGAATGATTTAACAATTAGACACATAGCTCTCGAATTATTATAATTGAAATCATCCACATGTAATTTTAGCATATAATTAGGCATTTCTTAAATAATTGTTTCATTGAGTAGTGTACACTTAGTATTTATTCACTTATTTGTCCATTTATTTACTAATTCAAAACTTATTATGTTTTGGTGCCGATATCACTAGTCATCAGTACCAATACCAATGCATTGACATGGGCTAGATAATATTTTTATGTTATTTAAAAGCAATTGTAACGCTCTCAAGTTTCATGCTCTCTCATATATACCCAAGGAACTCCTTATTGCATGATTTAGGAGGATATTCACAATGAACCATTCATGCCGAACTTGTCTATGCAATGAAGAGATTGCAAACAACTTTATGACCCTAGTTTGAATGAGGTCAAGAGAACTTCTTATGTCAGAGATATGGCTCATAGAAGTTTAGGAAAAAATGGCAAAAAGATAAAACGAAATGATTAATAATTATTTTGAACTTAGGTGCTTATGCATTATGTATTTTTCATATTTTGAACTTAGGTGCTTATGCATTATGTATTTTTCATTTTTGTTTGTGATAGGAAACAAATACACATGTGAGAACTATGTACTATTGGTACAAAAATATATAGCATTGTAATTTCCTACTCTTGAAGTAGGGTTGAGCTATTCATGGATTGTGTTTTCTAGTCTCAAGGGAGAGTTGAGATCCTCATTGAGAGTTGAGATTTTGAGGGGCATGGTTGAGACGTTTCCTCAAACCAATCCCTTGAATGGTGACACATCCTAATTTAAGGGATCTTGAGAGTTATTCTCTCATTGAAATGACGAGGTAGTTCTCAAATGAAGAAGAATTTACACCCTCCTTGGAGAGAGAAGAGGAAGGTTGGAACTCATTATGATATTTAAAGGTTTGGGCTCATTAATCCATTCGAATGCTTGGGTTCATTATGACCCGTTAATGGGAGAGGTTTCGTAAGCCCCTTATATGAGAATGAGCTACTTGATGTGAGAAGATTAGCCCTTCATGAACGACAACCAACCTCATATTCAGAGAAGATTTAACCCCTTTGTAAAGGAAGACTAGTCACTTATTGGGATAAGAATTCATCCTTTTTGTAAAATGAGAATCCCTCTTTGAAGGACAATTAATGAAGTGGTCCATGGTTTGAAGTGGACCTGGGGACATTGCCCATGTGGGTGGACTTTGTTATCAACTTGTTTCACATATTGTCTTGTTATATGTTTGTTTATTATTCCTGAATATTTTTTATGCAAATCTAGAAAAATAATAATTTTTTAAAGTGCATATGAATTAGTTAGTTTTAATTTGAAGCACTAATTTCAGATCAAATATCATACCAATAATATTAAAGACCGAATTTGAGAAAATGGATGCTTGAATGCTATAATCGATATTTTAATTGGGTTAGAGTGGATCTGTTCTTAACGAAAAGGAAAATTCTCTAAGGCAATGTTATGTGAACCTCTTCAATACGTGAAAATTATGGATGGCACATCATTTACTATATATTGATGAGAAAACATGAATCAATGTAATTCAGTATTATAGGTCATAATATGTCAATTATAGGCATAATATGTCACTCACTTTATGTTTCCGGCAGGAATGGCTAGTATTACCATCCACCTACCTACCGTGCTTCATTAAGAATTGATGGTTTTGATCAAGTGTTTCTTGAAGTCTTGTAAAAAATAATTACATCAAATTTGGTTGGAGTGAATTGTTTCAACTTTCAAAAAGATCCTAAGTTGTCCTCCACTTACCCTTCCACATTTTGTAATGAGATTGAGTTGGCTTTTGCATGGGCAACTTTAAAGAAATCCCCAAGCAATAGTTAATATCAACAGTTAGGAAACATCATTTCTTTAGTGCATCACAGGTTGGCCTTTCAAAAGAATGGAGAATTTCTTTTTTCTAAATATAACAATAGGTAGAAATTTATACATTGGCCTATGCTCATGAACAACGGTTGTAGAAAAAATAGATTTAATAGCAAAAATGACATTGTAGAATTTTGAATGATATGGGAAAGTACACAAATTCACAAGTTGTTGGAGGAAGCATTAAGATACTAAGAACATTGTTTCAAATGAATATGTTGATCCTCCTATATTCAAAAAATTATCGTATGATGTAATTTTAGTAAAAGAAAAATCAATTTGTTATTATATGTATCGAAAAATTTAGATAGATGCAAGACCTCCGAAGAAAATTTAAGTGGGAAAATAATAGCTCAATTCAATGGATATTTTATTACCCCATAGGGGTATTTTGCGTAATTTCATTTTGTTCTATTGTCCATGAGATATCATCCATTGAAGGGACAAAGGTTTGCAGAAAATACACCCACATTCTCTTCATGTTTTAGGAAGCCTTTTCTTCCTCCCCAAGCCACAACAAGTCTTGTATCTTATATCTATGGAAATGTATCTTCAACATTAAGAATGGTTATTCGATAGAAATCAATTTTTTCCACTACAAAAAATTTCATAAATATAATTGTAGCTATAGTCGATTATAGTGCCAAAGTGATTTGATTGAATTTTGTGATGTCATTGGAATTGATTGAAAGGGTTGTTAATGGATTTTCTCATTTAGGTTAGCCATTTGTTTCATTTACAATTGAAAGTGTATGTTTCGTATTTGCAAAAGGACAACCATGAGAAAATATTTAATGAGTAAAAGGCTTCAATATCTTGAAGACATAAACAAACAAATATAAGACGAGAAATTTTTGTTGGACATTGGATAAACCAATGCTCCCTGTGTGTTTCATGACATATGCTTAACTGCCTCTCATGGATCCATTAACTCTGGCGATGCATCCATTTACTAACACCTGTGGGTTTTTGTGTAACAAAAATCGTGATTCCAACAAGTGGTATCAGAGCCGAAGGTATTCAGTTCGAATCACACCCAACTCATATTTGGGGGAGATTATTGGACATTGGATAAACTAACACTCTTTTTGTTTTTTGTGACATGTTCTTAATCGCCTCTCGTGGGTCCGTTAACTCTGGCAATGCGTCCATTTACTAACACTTGTGGGTTTTGTTGTAATGGAAATCGTGTTTCAAACAATTTGGATTGAGAAGAATACTACAATACTTGGAGGATGAAAAGAGAGAGCGACAAGATAGACAGTCACCTCATGGAGAATTTATTATGGAAATTATCATAGAGATGAAACTTGAGTTGTAAGTCACAAAAGAAATTTTGGAAAATTTTTGGAATGATGAAAATGTAGTAGAGAAAGAATAGTGTAAAATTCAAAAGATGCCATCCTCTATAACAAATATAGAAGCCATGACTAAGGTTTGCATTGTAAGTAATTCGTGATGTTCTATTTCTTCCCATAAAGAAGTATATGTTTTTTTTCGTGAATTTTGAGAAGCATACTCGAGGTATTGGTTTTAAACTATTCACCAATATGGGATATAATGGAAAGGGCGTCAAAATAAATGGCCAAAGAATCGCTAGTGTTATAGAGGTCAAGAAAATACCTATTTATTTAGGCTTATAGTATGGAAAA
This sequence comes from Pinus tabuliformis, assembly GCA_031772625.1. Classification (NCBI taxonomy): domain Eukaryota; kingdom Viridiplantae; phylum Streptophyta; class Pinopsida; order Pinales; family Pinaceae; genus Pinus; species Pinus tabuliformis. The sequence goes on from CM062820.1 coordinate 190,198,597, forward strand.
GGAGAAATTGGAGACTTCTCCAAGGAAAATGGAGCAAGAGATGCTTCAATAAAAGAACTACAATCCATTATAAGAATAAATCATATAAAGGGATGGCACATCACTCCATGATGGTGATAGTGAATTCAATGCAAAATCAAAAATGGTATCATCCTTCAATCATGGGAAATGTGTCCAAGAATAATGCAAATCATATTGCAAGAGAGATGATAATTACAAAAGGAGGAGTTAAGATAGTTTCCCCTCATCGGACGTGCATAAAGAACAATCATAAAAGGTATAAAAAATATGATTACTCCATTTTTTTTGTACGATTATAAGAATAATGACCATGCAACATAAAAGTATGGTATGCATATTCATGTAAGTTTTGAATATTACATATCCGTTATAAATCCATGTGTTGGGAGGGAATGTCATTGCATAGGAAGATCATGTCAACTAGGAAAGAAGAAAGACGAAAAGGCCAATCTCCAAGTCAAGATAGAGAGAATGGAAGGAGATATTTGTTTTCGAAAAACATGGGAAGGAATTATTGCACTCATTGTAAGATATGTAATCATTGGTTTGACAAGTGTTGGAACCTTTATCCACAACATCATTTGAATAATTTCAAGCAATTTATTGTAACACTTCCTCCCATATTTACCCTAATCCACAAGTTCACTAGGGTAAACATGAGACGCGGATCACTATGCTAGACCCGATTTCCAAGGTGCACTTATGGAAAATGGGGTCCACGTGTTGAGAACTAAACATAAACCCAATGACACATGATCACACCATTATCATTCTAACTTTACCCAATGCTATATATTTTCAATTTCATTTCCTTAAATTTAACAAAACTTTCTATTTTTGGCAGTTTTTTGGGTTCTAAACTTTTGAGGCCGTCTTGAGGGCCTAAACGAGATTTTAATGGAAAGCAGAGAGACCAAAAAAGTTCCAAACTTTGTTTCAGAAATAATATTCTCGACCTACTAATGGATATATTTAAAACGTGGTATTATGATAGTCAAACGAAGATTGTATTCCAAAGTTACGCCCTTGAGAAGTTGGACATCCAAATCAATCATTTATACAAAAATTTTGTGTGCATAGTTGTCGGCTTATTGGGGGTTGACCTAGGTTCAGAGTTGATTTACCCAAACAAATCCCAGTACTACTGGCCCTTTCAACAATAGTCTGCAGAGTGCTCATTGAGGTATCGCCTAAGGTAGTATGGGAGGGTGCTAGAACTAGGTTTCCACACCCTAGAGATGTTTGATGAGTTCAAGTGGTCCACCGTTTGACCCTACGCGCAAGTCGCTATGCGCACTTTCCCTTACCTCACAGCCTGATATATTGCCTTCGCACAACCCTAGAAATTGGCTAAACGTTGTGCTCTGTGTTACTACCCAATATCTCAATGGTATTCCAACATTAGTTAATTATCTTTGCCTACTTGAGTGCTTTAAGTATACTTAACAATATAAACCATTGATACAGGTGTGTGCCGTAAATAAATAGTATATTTGCAAATTATATCAAACATGCATTAACCCAAGAACAGATACACAAATTATGATAAAACTTTTCTTTATTAATTCCTTCCTCGGTTACAAACTTGACTCCACCCTCGCACTCAGCTGCAGGGGTCTGCGCACTCAGGTGTGGACTACTAGGCCTCTATGCGCTCAGTTGCAGAGCCTTCTCCTACTCTACGAACCAAAGATAAAATTTACAGTTGCAACTCAATCACTTAGACTTGTTATTCTTTTCTTATCCTCTTTATTTTTTACTCTTAGAGCCTAGCTCTATTAATATAATCCCATGGTCTGCAGACCATGCGTAGGTCTATCCAGCCAACATTACATTACAAAACTAGGGAGGAAAACCTTGTGACTCTATTATACTTTTGCACCCAGCGCCTGCAATTCGTGGAGTTTTACAACAAAATTCAGTCAAAACATGGACTTTGAGCCCCAAAACATGCCTTGGGGGGATTCCATGCCCAACAGGCCCCCAACACAAACATCGTGACTCACCCTTGAGTCACTCTGCCAGTGAGACAGTCTTGGCATGGAGTCCCTTCAACTATCCTCGAACTGCGTAGAGGTCAGCGACACACTGAGATGCTGCTTTTTGGATATGTTGCATATGTTTTTCTGAGACCTCTGTGTCTGAACTTCTTCTCTACATCTCTGGCAGTATCCCTTGCATTTGTTTATAGTCTCCTGCCTTTGTCCGGATCCTTGGAGCATGAAGACTGTGCTTCTGTCAGTTAGTCAGATAGTTGGGCCACCCATGTAGGGCTTCAAGCAGTTGCCATTCACTTTGCCTGGGAAAGGTTCTCTATTTACTTTGACTAGCCATATTGTGCCCTAGTCTGTGACCTCCTTAACCATGTATGGTCCCAGCCAATGCATTCTAAACTTTCCCAGGAATTTTTCAAACTTACTATCATACAATAGCATTAAGTCATTTAACATGAATGTTCGCAACTTAATATCACGATCGTGCTAGGCCTTTTCACGCTGCTTTTGTACTTGCTGATGAAAACCTACCAGGAACTATTCCTCCTCAATTTCTTCGAATTGCGCGATCCTTTCTTCCAAAGCTTTACGGTCCGTCATACCTGTGAGAACTGTTATGCGCAGACTAGGTACAATATACTCCATCAGCATGACAGCTTCCATGCCATAAACTAGCCAGAAAGGTGTTTTTCCCATCAATTTCTTGCACATTGTCCTATAAGCCCATAGTACTGCAAGTACGCATAGGTCTCAGTCAGTTCGCTTCACATGGAGGACCACGTTTAGTGCTTCACATGTTTTTTCAAAAGCTTCTGCGTGGATATTCTTCTTCATGCTTGGTCTAACCATACTTCCTCGTCATCGTTCGTGCCATTGCCTTGCCTGTTCATGCTTCTGATTGTGTTTCCTTCCATGCAGACAGTGTGCCTTGGTGTAAGTTGTGCACCATATACCTATACCCATATGGACAGGTAGGCACATGGATTGTTTAGTTCATCATATACAGCTTGCGTCCGCATCTGAGGCTTTCCAAACCGCATGTGCATCATCCTTCTGCATTCGGGCCACTCCTCAAAATTTTGCTGGTGCGTACCTCAGCACCTTGCGGGCGTAGCGCACAATACCCATTTCAGGGCATTGAACTGTTGTTGCTCCGACACTTCTCTTTCAAATTTTTTCAAGAAATCATCCACCTCTCTCAACCCATCATACATAGGCAGGTATTTTACCTCTGTTGCCATGCAATGCAGCAACCTTGTCATCATGCTACTATTGAGCGTGGTTATCTCGTGTAAACGGTTCTACCATCATTCTACCCAGTCCTACTCCCATGTGGTTATCTTGTAAATAGAGTCTAGATCATCGTCACTATCATAGACGGGAATCGGCTCTATGTAGCACAATTCTTCCACAGGGTCTAAAGGTACCACTATGCGTAGTGACTTTTTCTCAAAAATCATCTTGCGCTTAGATTTATCACTCCATTCATGTCAGTGGCCCAATGTATTCCCAGTAGCACGAGATAGGGATTACTACCATCAACAATCTCTATCACTTCGAAATCTACAACCACACTCGCATCTTCGATATCTATTATTATTCCCTGCAATATTCCCATAGGTAGGATCTTTTGCTGATTCACCATTCACAATTGAATAGGAGACCATTACAACATAGACCTGCCCATGCACTCCCATGTTTTCTTTGGCATGATGTTCATGTCTGATCCTACATCCAAAATCACTTGATCCATTTCATATTCCCCGATCTGCGCGGTCAATCTCATCTCTCTTCATTTTTGTGTTGTGTGCTTCCCGAGCTTCCGGACTATGCACGGTTCTCCTGGCGTATTCCCAACACATCTAGTTATGAGTTCTTGTAGCCCCTTAATAGCCTTGCTATCGTGCAACAGCTTCATGCATGTCTCCAAAAGGGTAGTGAGCATTGATTGGTCCATTTTTGGGTCCAGTTTGTCTTAACTACCTGAAGTGGAGGCCTCCATGAAGCTCTTCTTAGCATCCATGAATGTCTCCTTAGCATGCTCTAAATCAAATTCGGGTTCCTTTGTTGGAGCCTTGCAAACCTAGGCACTCTCCTCAAGCTGCTTTCCTTTGTCATCTCCTATTGTAATACCACTTCAGAGAGCGATATTTACATTCGGGTCTTCCTCTTGCAGCTCAAACCTCATCATTTGTAGGCTTTGAGTTAGGGGAGGTTGGAGTATTCCTTTATTGCGTAGCCTTGCTATCAGCGTGGGACAGTCCTCTAACTCATGATCAAACTGGGTACAATATAAGCATGATGGTCTTATCGGATTTGTACAATCACGGGCATAATGCCCTAGTCCTCCACAATTGTAACATATCAGTTGTCTGCGACCTCTTCCTGGTCCCATTCCACCTTAACCTCATCCGCGCCCCTAAAATCCAGTGCACGCCATCCCTGCATTTTGATCGACGGCCCGTATTTTGATCTAAACTATGTAGGTAGGAATCTAATCCATCATCAGTTCATAACCTCTACTGGTGTGCTCAACGTTTCCTATTGACCTATAGAGGTTATAGAACAACTGTTGGGTACTCTGCGTATAGTTCTGTAATAGATGGCATTTATCTGTAGCATGCTTCCCTCCTATCTGAAAAATCATGCACCATAATGTAGGTGCTGCGCTCAGTCCTGCTTGTGCCTCTGGTCTCAATGGCATTGGTCCTCGTCCCACCAGGTAGTTTGCAAAGACTAGACAATGGTCCTTGTCATTTCCCTGGCCCTTGCACTTTACACAACATACTTCCTCATGCACTTCTAGGCGAGCTTTCTTGTCATGTTTCAAACTTTGCATCTCAAGACCTAATTTTTTAAACTGTGTGTGGATCTGTTGGACTACCAGGTTAGGATCTTGTATCGGGGTCGTGTGTGGTCTCATTGCAATCTCCAAGGCCTCAGCTTGAGTGGATAGCTTATGCTTTGACAACGCATTCCTTAGATGTGGCGTTAGCGATGCTACAGACCATGTGTTCTATTGCCTATCCATAAAGGTCATGTTGGCTTCACGAATCATACCCTTCAGTCTCCGATATAGCTCCTAGGGGGTCTTGCTTGGAAGCATCACGATTTCCTTAAATTTGATGATCGACTGCGTCTCTAATTTTGGCCTTCTAAATTCCCTGTTTAACGCAGCTTGGATATCCGATATCCCTACGTTCAGAGACTCATTGGAGTGCTTAATATACCAAGTCATTGCACGATCCTGCAAAGTGTTGAGCGGCGTTGCTCTCTTTATATTATCATCCGTGACTCCCTGCGCTTCTTGTACAAAGCTTACCATGAACCAAAACTGGTCTGGATCTTCATTCTCGACTCCTTTGAACACCGACAATTTTATCGTGCTTGCCATGTTGAACTATGGTGGTGGCGGAGGTAGCATGGGTGAAGAGGCGGTGAAGATGGTGAAATTGGTGGTGGTGTAGATGGAAGTGGTATGCGTGAAACTCACTGCTTTATCAAACTAATCACACTTCTTGGTGAGACCTTCACGAGCTCTTCCTTACTTTCTCACGGAGGTGAGATCAAAGGGCTAGTTTCTAGTTATGTGCTACCCTCATTTCTGTAGGTCCTCACACTTTGCGTAGCCCCAAAAATTAATTTATTCACATAACCTGCTTTTCACACAGTTGCATTTTAATCTAGGTGTTCAAAGATTTAATGTACTTACCTCGCGGTCCTTTGAGGAAGCCTCATTCTGCCTCCCTATAGCTGACTTAACTATCTACCGCGAACTTGGTGTTAAATCCCCCTATAATTCAATAGAGCCAATGATCCACAGGGTGCGCGATATTATCTTTCGATGCTTCCAGTATGCGCACCAACTCTGGAGTCCACACAATAAGTTTCTCGAGCCTACACCTTCCTTGACTGTCTACTAGCTTCCTAATCCACTTGTACAACTCATAGGGGAAAGTTGCAAAGAAAATTTCGTGGATTTTCGTATATAAGTAGCAATCTAACCACTCTTCCTTCGATAATCATGGATTCTTTTTTTCCTACGCCGCGAACTTGTAAATCTTCCTTTCCAACCACTCTTTAATTCCCTTCTTTGTCGGTTTCCAGTCATACGACATAAGACATATCTTATGCAAATCCCGGTCCCAGGAATGGAACCATTTGTTGGCTTATTGGGGCCTGACCTAGGTTCAAAGTTGATTTAGCCAAATAAATCTCGGTACCACTGGCCCTTTCAGCAATAGTCCGTGTAGCGTAGACTGACGTCCAACCCAAAGTAGTATGGGAGGGTGCTAGAACTAGGTTTCTGCAACCTGGAGATGTCTGATGACTTCAATTGGTTCGCTATTTTACCTTATGCACAAGTTACTACGCACACTTTCCCTTACCTCGCATCCTGATATACTGCCTTCGTGCAGCCCTACCAAGGGGCTGAATGTCACGCTCTATGTTATTACAGTATTCCAATGTTAGTTAATTAACATTGCCTACTTGAGTGCTTTAAGTATACTTAACAATATAAACCATTGATACAGGTATGCACAGTAAATAAATAGTACACTTGCAAATTATATCAAACATGCATTAACCCAAGAACATATACATAGAATTATGATAAAACTTCTCTTTATTAATTCCTTCCTTGGTTACAGACTCGACTCCACCCTGCGCACTTAGTTACAGGGGTCTGTGCACTCAGCTGTAGACTACTAGGCCTCTGTGCACTCAGTTGCTAAGCCTTCTCCTAATCTACAAGCCAAGGACACACTTTACACTTGTGACTCAATCACTTAGACTTGTTAGTCTTTTCTTATCCTCTTTTTTTTTTTACACTTAGAGCGTCACTCTATTGATACAATCCCATGATATGTGAACTATGGGTAGGTCTATCCAGCTGACATTACTTTACAAAACTAGGGTGGACAACCCTAATATTCTACTATACTTTCATGCCGCACGCCCGCAATTCGTAGAGCTTTACAACAAAATTCAGTCAAAACTTGGGCTTTGAGCCCCAAAACATGCCTTGGGGGGATTCCATGCCCAACAATAGTAATTGTAGGTTGTAAATACATATATGTTTACTAATTCAATGAGCTCACAAATAATTATTAAGAAGGCCCAATTCTCTCTCAACGTAGCTGCAACAACGCTACTAGTTAATATATTCATCAATCAATTAATAACTAAAAAAGCATTATAAGATCTCTAGATAATACACATCATATAACCATCATATAACTAGAAAGTAACCACCATAGAGACCATAGAAAGACATCCCCAATATCGCCAACATAATCACTACATATGCTCATAGATCACAATAAATAAATGTCTCATATTAACCTATGAAAATACCATCCAAGTGAGGAACTTCCATGTACCACCCAACCATACATTTGGCTAAACCAAATTTGTCTTTCAACCAATCAGCATTATGCCATATTCCATGAATGAATGTGGGATCTCATGGAATAAATGAAAACAAAACCAAACTAGGGCTTCAAGAGGCCAAACCACGTCAATGCTCCACCATAGTGATTCCACCTCCATTGTTAGAGATTACTAACATCAACTAGATCAGTTTCTATCCAAGGTATCTACCAAACCATATTTCGTGAAATGATAATATACATCTTATTCAATGCATGAATGATCATTGCCAACTCAAGATCATGAGTTACATAATTTTGCTAGTGTTCATTTAGTTTCCTTGACTAGTAGCATACCACTTGTCTCTATTGCATTAAGACTCTACAAAATTCTCTCTTGCAAGGATTTGTACATACCACAAATTATTTATCTAGATATGCAATCTTTAAAACTTGAGCATTTGTAAGAAACTGCTTCAATTTCTCAAAAATAGTTGCACATTCCTCTGTTCATTAAAAAAAATTGCTTTTATCTGCAAGGATGTAATAGGATATTAAGTCTATGTGAATTTTCTGATGAACCTCTTGTAGTAACTTGCTAATCCCATAAATGATATGATACCATCCACATTCCTAGGTGCTTCCCACTCCATGATATCTCTAACCTTTTTCGAGTCCACTACTATACCTTCCATGGAAACCACATGCCCCAAGTAATGAACTTATATCTGAAATAAATTGCACTTGCTAAATTTGGAATACAATTGATGCTCTCTTAGAAATCTCAATACTATTTCTAAGTGTTTTGCATGATCTTCCTCATTCTTACAATATATGAATATGTCATCAATTAATAAAATCATAAATTTGTCTAGATAAGGAAGAAAAACATTATTCATCAAACACATGAAAGTACCTAGAGCATTAGCCAAACCAAAAGGAACCACAACAAACTCATAATGCCATTACATGGTCCAGAAATAAATCTTCTAGATGTCCTCTCCCATGATGTGTACTTAATGATATCCTGATCTTAAATCAATCTTTGTTAGGTCCCTATAATACTAGTGATTCCCCCATTACTATTTTCATTATAGCCCTTATTGTTATTTTTGTGTCCCTATTGTCCCCATATTGTTACTATTGTGCCCCATAGAAGCCCACTATTGTTATTGTTGTGCCCTTATATTATTATTGTTATGTTGACTTTGATTATATTGTGACCTGTTAGACTCATATATATAGAAGTGAGGTTTTGTCATTTGTATCATCCAAGAATTGGTTAATTTTGTAATGTAAAGGAGGCTTCCCCCTTGAAGAGGATACTTTTGAAGTCTTTGATCTATGTTTTCGCCTATTTGTGAGCTAGTTACATAAGATTTGGTATCAAAGGCTTTGGATTCTAGGGTTTCGCTGCTCCAAACAGGTCACCTTTTCATATACCTTTTCTTATACAACATTTCAGAGTCCAAAATTAAAATCCATTTGAGAATAAATATCGATGAACCTCGGGTCTGAATTTTAGATCTTTTCTCGGTATAGTTTCGGAGATAGGATCCAAGGAAGTTAGGATTTTTGTAGGCTCTCGAATTATATCTCAAATAGGTGACCCAGGGAAAATTGTCATAACTTTATCTCTGAGCATCGTATTGAAATTTCCTAACAAGTTATAGAAAGAGGACAACCTTTATTTTTTGTTGTATCGGTTTCAGGTTCTAAGGTTGAAACAGGGACAAGTGGCACTTCATACAAATTCCCTCTACTGAATTGGTCTATAATTAGGTCATCATGGGAGATTTGGTATAACTCTTCCTTTCAGAATTGAATATTTATCATACTTGTGGGGTTGGAAAGAGGACTTAGAGGGATACCACAGGATGCAATTTCTACCATGGGGGATATGAAATTCCAAAGATACACAAATTCAATATCGAGCTCCTACAAAGTGAAAAATATGTGTAGTATTTTTTTTTTTAATTTTGCATAAGTTTGGTTTGCAAAAATAGTTTGAAGGAATTCAAAGGTCATTGTGAAGCATTATTATCATTTATTGATGCCTCATAGAAAGAAAATGGAAACACCTAGTAAGCAACCTGAAAACTCTAGGATGACTAATGAAAAAGAGGAAGAAATGCAACATGATATATCAAAATTATGAGACCAAGTGCAACAAAATTCACTCTCACAAAAGGTAACATAAGCTAAGATGGATAGTTTAAAGAAATGCATGGAGATTAAGATGGATGGCATGGAAGATAAGATGGATGGTTTAAAGAAAGGCATGAAAGCTAAGATGGATGGTATAGAAGTAAAACCTAAAGGCAACATGGAATATTTGAAGACAAATTTGACAAATTTTCTACAAGAAATGCTTACTAATGGTGAAAGGGTAGTAAAGGAAACTCACAATGAGAACAAAAGAAATGTTAATAATTACTTCATAGACTCTAACGTTGGATTGAAGACCCACCATGTTCTAAAGATTGATATGAGGAAGTTTGATGAAAAGGATTCGGTAACATGGATACTATAGATGGAACAATATTTCGATCTCCATAATGTGCAAAACACACAAAAGGTACACATTTCAACTTTATATTTGGAAGCAAATCAGTTTGTATGGTATCAAAGGCTTTTCTCTTGTAAACAAATCTATCAAATATATAAACAAAGAAAACTTGTTCTTAATTGTCACCTTGTTCAATTGCATGTAATCAATACGCAACCTAAGAGTACCATCCTTCTTCTTCACAAACAGTATTGGTGCACCGTAAGGTGACACACTTGGTCCAATGTATCCCTTACAAAGAATTTTCTTAAGCTACAACTTCAATTCTACCAACTCTAGAGCACTCATCCTGTACGGTACCTTTGAAGTTGATGTTGCTCCCAACATCAAGTCAATAGAAAATTCCACTTACCTATGAGTTGGTAACTCTGAGATATCTCCTGGAAATACATCTTGAAATTGTTGCAAAATCAGATACCTCTTCAAGACTTCAGAATCCTCAACATCCTTACCTTTATACCTAGAAATATGGACTGCAAACAATACATATCCTTTCTTGCTTTTGCGCTTTTCCTAAATAGATGTAACCATTCTCATGAATGTAGGCTTCTTGTTACCCTACAAGATTCTCTTCTCTCCATCAACATCCAAACACCTAATAGCCTTATCATAGGAGTCCACCTTAGTCCTATGAAGGTACAACCAATCCATACCAAGAAGAATACCATATGACCCCAATGAAAGTAGATTCAGATGTGATAATGTAGGCATACCATTAAACTGAAATGCACAAGATATTACCCCATGGTGAGCTCTTTTCTTAGTACCTCTAGCTAACTACACCAGCCAAGAGCTTTCATCCACTCTTTTATTCAAGCAACAATTATCCAATAGGACAGGATTGATATAACTATAGTTAAATGCAGGTTCAGTCAAAATATAAATAACTTGATCACAAATCTTACCTTCCATATTGATAATAGATGCCTGATGATCATACTACCTATTATCCACTACTGCATAAATATGAGGAATTTCCTTTCCAACATCCCAAACTGTGTATGCCTCCTGAGCACTGTAAATATGCGGTCTTCCACCCTAATGTTGTGGACAATATCTTATGCAATAATCCTTGCCACAAGTCCAACATTGTAAAGGCTTCATGCCATCACCCTTGTTCTGCTCCTCAGAATGAAATCCATGTCTTCGCTCAACTACATTGAACTTCTTGTACGATGTGAAGTTCTACTTTTCATTTGTATGCTAAGGTTTTCCTCCCTTATTATCCCACTTTCCATTATTCTTCTCATTACCTTTCCTATCCTGGTTAGACTCAGTCTTGCACTTCAACTTATCATAGTAGTTCTTCAACTTTCTGATGGTTTCCTCCATTGATATAGGCTCATAAAAATCAATCCTCTCTTTGAATGATACTGACAACTCACTAATGAATATCTCAATATTTTCTTTATCCTCCTTAAGATGAGGCACATATCTCAACAACTCCAATAATTTGCTAGTATACTCCTCATTGGTCATAAATCCCATATTCAACTCATTGAACTCCTTTTCCCTATCATCTTAGTATCTTTCAAATAGATACTTCTTATAGAAAAGTCTCTTGAACTCACTCCAAGTCAACTCCTTTTCCTGAATGCCTCTAATATTCTTCACATATTCCCACCAAATGTCTTCCTTTCCTTTAAGGTTGAAAGTAGTGATCTTGACTTACATATTTTCTGAATAATCATGCAATTTGAGAAACTTGTTAAACCCAAGCAACTAAGCTTTTTCATAGTGTGACTTCTTAATTTCTGCATCAAATGTAATGCTAGGGTCCTATATTTCATAGGATGACTTCATTGTAGGTGTAGTTTCATATAGTAACTAGTATTCCATTCTAAAAATTTATTTCCAATGAAAAAGTGAAGAAAAAATAGAAAAGAAAAGAGAGGGGATATAAAAAAATATATATGTGAAAATAACAAAAAATAAAAATATGAAAAAAGATGAAAGATAATGAAAATACCCCATAAAAAAATATGGATGCAAGTGAGCAAGTCAAAATGCTGCTAAAAAAAAATAAAAAAATCTTTATAAATACCTTAGAAAAATTTCAATAAAGTGTGCATCTTGTTTAAATTCCACAGGGAAGTAAATTAGTTGTTTAAATCACATAGTTTAAGCGTGATTAAGATAGATTAATTAAATTATTGTAGGTTAGTGAATAATCAACCGTACAGTTTAATGAAGGTTGAGTTATATCAGTTAGAATACATAATAACAAACCACAATGTTTAAGTGTGGTTAATTAAGATTTAATGTTAAGTTTAATATCTTATTTCATCACATTTCCAAAGTTGTGAATAATGTTTTTTCATGCAAAACATTTTTTCTTTATGTGATAAAGGTGAGGCGCACCTTCCAACAACTCCAATCCACCTCGCTCGGATCAATGGTGGGGGATCGTCTTCGACCCCTCTGAGCCCCTCCAAGGTTTAATTAGTGTGGGGGGGGGGGGTCCAAAAAAGTGGTAATCCCTTGCAACATGGTGGCTCCAAAACATTTCACAGCACCATACTTATTCCTGCTTACTGCTTCGACCCCCCTCTAAAAATCTCTATCCCACTTTTCCTGTTTGCATTGACCATTGACTCTGTCTACTCCCTCACCACTTACATCCCACCACGTCAACACCTCCACCCCCAACATTTGCTCCTGCCTTAGTCTTTCCCTTCCACTGCTTGTTCACCACCTCACATCTATGAACCCCACTCCCATTTTGGCAAAGCACTCTCCTATCATTACTTTTCCCCCAATGAAACATTGCCATCGACACTCCCACCACCACATGAACAAACCATTTCTCAATTAATGCTTGCCTATTTCTTACGACAACAGATCCACTCTGTTTAAATTGTTAAATCATAACAGTAAGTATGTTTTGCTATATAATGCATCAAAACCTATTACCTCACCTCCTTTCTCCATTTTATGATAACATGTAATCAAGAATGTGTAGAGCACAGTCGACCAAACTGAGTCTGCCCTGCTTTTAGTGCCTAGGCAATGATCCACAACATCTCTATAACCAGTCACCTGCAACCGAGTACCTAGTCTTCAATTCATATCCTATAACCAAGTACCAGGTTCACCTATTTTTCCCAGGTAATTCTGAATTCCTTGCTCTTTCCTCTTCTATCATGGCAACTAAAAAATCTAAATCATTCGATGAAAAACCTATGTTTCACCCTACCATAGACCTAGATCACCGACCATTAGTGGACCAACAATACAAGATTGCTGAAACTAGTTGTGATTTTGACCAATTGATCTTAGTGATGGATTGGTCCTATGGGAGCCTTCTGTGACCCAATTCATCTTCCCACACACCTATCACTTCCCATAATTTGTTCTTGGTGCCAATTTCACTATATCCCGAGTGAAAGCGAAATTTTGGCCAAGCATGGTGATATCATTTTCACCATCACTGCAAAATCTATCTCTCATATTCTACAATTACCAAATTCTAACTCCTTGAGGTCATTTTCAGTAGATTCACTCATGCAATTCTACAATAATCTAATCGTCCCATAGAGATCAAATATTTTTCAGATCTTTCTCCTAGAGGATGCCCAATTACCTAAGAAAAAATCCCTATTGATCCTCTATGTTCCCTGAGATGACTAAATAGGTAATTGCCATTATTTCATACATACTTGGCCATGAAACCCATCATTGGGTTGATGAGGCCATTATTTGTTTCCTATCAGTCTTTAAAATTGGTGAGAAACCACCTATTTTCAATTACAGTGAGTTCATTATAGAGCCAGTTCATGACCAACTCCTCAAGTTCTCTAGTGAGGAGGCTTTTAAGTATTCTTGAGTGATAGTGAATTTATTTCTTTAGCATTAAGTAGATAGGTTTTGATTCCCTTTATAGAAATTAGATAATCAGAGTAATCCATAGTCTGTAATCCTTTAGACCTCCCTAGTGAGGAAAAATTCTACCGAGTACTCCTTCTCAGATTATGTTGATCAATTCCTACATACAACTGTCAGCTTACTAAACAGTGATGTAGAGCTCAAGATAGGACCAAAAATTCAAAGAATTCTACATCTCAGTGAGAAAACTAAGACAGGGGATTAGTATTTATACCAAAATTATACATAAATCAGAGTTTATGGATGTGAGTTTCCACCCACAAGCTTCCTGAGTTTCTTCCCATAAGAATCCTCTCATTGGAATATATTAGGGAGATAGTACATATGTATGATCTACATTTTGTTGCAGCAAAGAAGAAGTCCCAGTTCCCGACACCATTCATTGTGTTCCACCCAGGAACTGCGTAGTTCTGCCCAGCTAGGTTCCACCTTGTAGTTGTTAGTGTTATCCCTGATTACACAATTTTTCTTCCCAGTGACCTCTACGTAGTTTTTCCTTGCAGTAATCCAAAGCTCCTCATCCGGGCCTTCGCTGTGCTTTTTACAGTTTCAGTGTCTTGTCCTCCCTCCCATTCACTTGGATCCGAAACCAACAACAATGCATCATGCTAGACTAGGATATTTTTTGATTTGATGTCGTCTCGTCATGAGTGAATTGCAGAAACAAGTATATTGATGGAACATGGTGTGACGATGAATGAGATGAAGAAGGAATGGATGCTAATAGAGTTTCTCACAGTTGAACAGATATGAAAAGCACATCGAGTAGGAAGTGAAAGGGACACATGCACTAAACCATCAAGCAAAGGCCAAGCCCATTGGAGACCCCAGAACACTTTGCCATGTGGAGGTCAAGAAACTACACACTGAGAGCACACCCATCACTCAGCATCATAGCAACTTGACATGGACACCACACTCAGCCTGTACAAGTGAGCAGTGCAATGTCAAGTTGTGTGACGAGTTCTGTTGGCCATATCACTACAATGGGCCATACTTGTTGTAATAAAATGTTTACAATGTAAAGTGAAATTCCAATGGATGCACATATGAAGTTGAAGAGTCACATCAGTTGAAAATTCGTAGGAAGTTCAATGGTCATGAGGGAAGTCGAAGAGTCACAAGTGTCAAGAATCACCCTTGGCTACATATACCCCATCATTGTATAAGAAAAGGCCATTTCACCTTGGCTCTTCCCACATAGACTTGAGAGACTACAGTCTGTTCTTTGAGGACCGAGGAGTGGCTCCAATGTCTTACTACTTGGACTAGTGATGTATGGTGTATGGATGTGCCTTAGAGGTTTTTCTTCATTCATAAGCTTGTCTTAGGCCAGCACGTTTTCATGCATGTCTAATATCCATTTGTAAGACGATTCTTTAAATATTTGTAACTTTTACTAAGATAGTTTAACTAATTTTGTTATTTTAGTACTTACATTGTTGAAGATGTGTTGTATTCTTTATCACTGTTCTCTCATCCGTGTGCACTACTCCACTAGATGTCAGACAGACCCTTGTTTCTTTCGCGTGTGTCTCTCCTTGGGTGGTACTACTAACTCTCATCTAGAGTCTCACTTTTACCTTCTCCCTTATAATATGATAACCTGGACACAAAGTTATGTTAAGCACTCACTAGGCATACTCATCTCGCTTTCTTGAAGTTACATACATAACACTCTCATGTGATAAAGAATAAGAATTAAGGAAAATATCTAAGATAATGGAAATCATGCCATCGTACCGGATGGGATTCCTACACCAAACGATGTGAGGTCTAGCTGGAACATCAAACCGGGGAGATTCCCTAAATGTTGGTGGTTTTGACATCGTCAACATTTCTGGCACTAGAAGGAGGGCCACCAACAGTTTATGGGTAAATTCCCTACCAACCCCACTTATCTATGATCTTATTAAGTCAGTAGCATGAAATGCCTCTTTCCCATGCGCAAATATGAAGTTGGTTACTCTTCACCTCCCAAAATCAAACAATAAATTACATATCATCACATTCGTGCTTTCCGTCCCATCACCCGTCAGTTTGCTAAATTTTTTGGACTGATTCTAGGAGTATACAATATTCCCTCTACACAGGAAGCAAAAGTCTACACCCATAGGAGTGGTGGTATCATCTATTGAAGAAGTAATACTCACCACTCTTGAAGAGGTGGAAGAACCAGTTGAAAGAGGAACCTCCAATTTTCCTAGACGAGAATAAGATACCATCTTATACTTGGGCTCAGGTTCTGGTAGAGGCAATGGAGAGGAAGGCAGTTGAGGAGGCAGAGGTAGAGAGGAACCAACCAATTTAGAAGAATAAGTGGAGGAAGAAGAATAGGAGAATATGGCTGATCAAAATCTTGAATGGATGACATAGGGCCCATTGGCACTCCTGAGTGTCTTGTACAAGATGCTAAGACACACAGAGAAAATGTTAACAAAATATGTCTTTGACAGAGTAATGAAGGTAGAAGACCATATACACACGTTCTACCTATGGCTTCAGACAGTCAAGGTATTCTATGATGATGTTGCAGGCAGACTATTTCCCTATACCTTGGATGGAAAATCAGTTGTTTGGTACCACAGCCTTCCTCTCAACTCCATTCAGAACTAGGGGGTGTTTAAGACAATTTTCCTTGAGAATTTTGTTGAATACAAAACACTTACCATGTTGCTAAAAGAGTTCGGTAGTCTCAAGATGGAGTGGAAAGAAAAGGTGAAATATTTAAACAAGAGGTTTAACCATATCTTAAACAAGTTCACTGTAGACACCAAAATTCATGACTACATCACAATTGACTACTACACGTCTGCACTGCAAACCAACATTGTGTAGTTTGTCAAGTGAGCTGCGAAACAAACACTTTGGGAAAATGTCTAAGAGGCAATTGATGTGGAGAAATACCTACGCAGTGTTGAAGTTATTGTAGATGATGAACTAGCTAAGGACTCCAAGGACACAAACAGGAGGTCTGAGACTAGTTTGAGTAAGGCAAAGGAAAAGGAAGCAAGTGAAATTGAAAACCTTACTTGTCTCATCAAGTCCTTGAAAATCGAAGTTTCTAAATTTAAGGAGAGGGCAAGAAAGAAAACCGTGAAGAGTAGACCTCCCAGATTTGTGTAGAACAATAACTCAGCTTTAAGAAGCAACAGTCACCCAACCAAAACTACGCAGAGCTCTAACCTTGTGTTCAACATGGATGTAATCATGACAGATCATTATTGCAAGTTCCATGGCGAACGACATTCATAGAGGACTTGTGAAAGTTGGAACCAAGGAATGAGCACACTGACTACATAGTTAACTGATCAATTTATGGCCGATGAGCAAGCTGAGATGGAGAATGATAACCAAGAGGAAGCTGCTAGTTACGATGAAGCTCCAAGTCCTAAGCATGTTATCAACATTTATCAATGTGCTAACGCTGCCCCAGAAGACGATCACCGAGAAGGATCCTCCAAGCAACCGTCTATCCCCAAAGCAAAACAATTGCTATAGTCTACAGAGTCAAGGGGATCCCACTATTTTTGAGATACCTAGAGAAAAAGTAAGACAACATTTGCTTGGAACAGTGGATCCACTGGTCATATCAACACAAAAAACACAAGGAAATTACGGGAAGAAAACTATAGCTAAAATTACATCCATAAGAAACAAAGAAAAAAGAATCTCACCAAACAACATGAAAAGATGTCTACCCACGGATAACTTGGTGAATCTTCCCACTCTCGATTTCAACATTGTTGAAGACATGAAAAATGCCCATGCAAAAATCTCTTTTTATTAGTTAACCAAGATCAAAGGTTAGGGAAAACCTTCACAGATAGTGTTGCCTCTTCTAGCAAGGGACCAAGCAAGTCTCCCGACACACCTTCATAAGTTCTCAATGCGCTTCACATGGAGGAACTGAAATTGCTCTGACCACAATTTTTGTTATCATTTGAAATATTCAAATTCAATGTCGACAATTGTTTGGATGATCCTGCCGCATCAATGAATGTCATGCCACTCTCTATTGCTAAACAGATCAATGTTCAATGGAGTAGTACAACTGCATGGATCATCCAAATTGATTGAACATGTGTGCTAGCCATTGGTGAACTTCAAGATGTGATCATTCGGCTATCGTCTGACAAACAAGTTCACCATTGCATTAACATTGTGATTGTGGACATCTCAGAAGCATATCGCTTATTACTCTGTAGAGATTGGTCTAGCAAGTTGTAAGGATACTTTTCTACAGAAAGGTCACACTTATGGCTTCCGCATGGGGGTTCAAACAACTAGATTCGGGTGTTGTCTGAGAGATACATGAAACACAATGTTACTCCCTTGAATAGTGAAAACGAACCATTGGCTTTCACAAACATTTGTTTAGAAATTCATTTCTAGAAACATAGCTAGGGTGTTATCTTGTGTAGCCAAGCCCCACCCCACCAGACACACAATTTGGTCTCCTTCCTTTCTCAACAGATGGAAATGGAACTTGTACAATACATTGTAATAGTAGTAGCAGTACTATTAGCAGTACTAGCACAATAAGTGGTCCCTATACAGATGACATGTGAACCTTGTACTTCGACGGATCCAAGTCACAGGATGGCTTTGGATCTCGGTGTGTTCTGATAGACCCAAGGCAAAGGAAACACTTAGTCTCAAGCCACTTCGAGTTCGAGTCCATGAACAACACTAACTAATACGAAGCACTCATTTTGGGCTTACAGAAACACATCAGCCTCAACGTTGCTATGCTTAAAGTGGTAGGTGATTAAGAGATCGTTTAACGTCAAGTACATAACACCATAGATTGTGTTTCACCTCATCTTAAGAGTTAACAACAAGAGGTATGATGACTTGTCTCTAACATCCAAGCTCTTAATATTGTTTCTATACCAGGAATGTGTAATGCAGTTGCAGATGCTCTCACAAATTCAACTACTCGATAACACCGCTTAGGGATAAAATTTTTGTTGAAATTTTATATAAGTCATCTATCCCTGATAACATCACTAATTTACGTGCTATTGATGAAGATGAATAGATATTGAATTTCATGGCCAACACTGATGTCTTCAAGGATGTAGTGATAGATGAATATGAGCATCAACAGTCTCTGCAAGACACAACTAATAAAAGTAAATGCAACCTCATCCCCAAGGGTGTCATTTCACTTGAGAAGCTATATGACTTGCCGAATAGTTTCTAGGGACCCACGAACACTAAAACCCATAGTTCCACACTCATGCATGAATAGATTAATCTGGGAACATACAAATATCTGAAGTTCGTTAATCTCACTATGTGTTGCACATCGATGAGTAGCAAGCCTTTGTCTGCCTATTCAGATAGTACCGTGATATATTCATGTGGACGTACAATGACTTGAAACCATATGGCACATAAATAATCCAAAACATGATCCCAATCAAGGAAGGGTGAAACCACTTCAGCAGAAGCTCAAGAAAGTACATTCATCACTGGAGCCCCTCATTGAGAAAGAGTTGACTAAGATATTGGATGCTCAGATCATTTACAAAGTTCATCATTCTACATGGGTTTAAAACTTAGTTCGTATCAGAAAGAAGTTTGGGGAGATCTACTTGAGCATTGATTTCCAAAATCTAAACTATGCCTTAGACAAAGACAATTACCCTATGTAGTCTATGGAACACATCTTACAGAAACTCGAGGAGAAATGTTTTATCTGGTAGATGGTTTTTCACGATACATCGAGGTTCTGGTGGCATAAGCTGACAAACTAAAAACAACCTTCCATACCAACTGGGGTATGTTCACTTATCGAATAATGCCCTTTGGGTAGGTAAACACAAGTGCAACTGTTTAGTGCACAATGGAAATCACCTATCATGGGTTCAACGAACAGAGCGTGGTAGTCTACCTTGATTACATAACAATTTTCTCCAGAAAATAGTTAGACCACCTGCACCATCTCAAGAAGATCTTTGAGCGATGTCACAAGTACAGGATATCCTTGAATCCCAAGAAGAGCGTCTTTGGAGTCTCTGAGGGGAACCTCCTTGAGAACATCATTGCCCAGAGTGGGATTAAGGTAGATCTAGACTAAGTATAGACCATCACGTAGATTCCTCATCCCGTAAACAAGAAATCGATGTAGTCCTTCTTGGGGAAGATCAAATTCCTCCGAAAGTTCATCCCAGATTATGCGCAAATTTTCAAACCCATACAAGAGATGATCAAGAAGGATGTAGTTTATAGTTGGGGGAAGAAGGAAATTGACACATTCACCCCTATTAACCAGGAAAGAGAAAAAGCACCTACGCTTTAAAATGTAGATTTTAATAAAGATTCCTTGGTCTACACGTTCACTTTCGAAACTTCACTCAACGCAGTGCTCACTCAAAAGGTTGAGCTCAACAATGCACATCCCATATACTTCATGAGAGCGAGCTTGTAGGGACCATAGCTTAACTATCCTTCCAACGGAAAACAATAATAAGTTGTATATAAGCCGGTGAAACACTTCAGACCCTATGTATTGAAGAATCATTGGATAGTCTTGATGTTTCACCCAAGAGTTAGGTGACTTCTTGTTCAACAAGAACTAGGTGAAAGGCAAGTGAACTAGATGACAGGACTGCAAGAGTATGATCTTGACATGAAGCTAGTTCACACCATCAAGGCTCATGATCTCTGTAGACTAGAAATTGAAGTAGTGCATGCAAAAGAGGAAGAAGAAGAGGTCACTGTTTGGGAGAAAGAAATTGACATGTACAACGTAAAGCGACCACCCCCCACTTTGCATGGTAACTTGGTAGGAAGAAGCGCACCAATACCTTGATCATGACACCATGCTCTCTCACTTACTTATGCAGCAGAAGAGCACACTCTGACTAAAAGACTTATATTATCATTTGGTGCATAGAGTGTTTTACAAAAATCACAACAATCGCATTTTGCTGAGGTGCCTCGAAGCATAGGATTCAGAGAGGGTATTACGTGATCTACATGATGGATCAGCTGGGGGTCACTTCATGGGTGATCTGAAAATGGGGCTCTCAAGATTCTTGTTTAACTTACATGAACCTCTCCCACTTCCAAATCTTTAAATTTTCCCAAGTCTATTTGATTAACTAATGCGGAAATAAGAAATGCTTGAAAATATGGGTGTATGCTTGTATTTGTTTTCAGCTGATTATTTACTTTAAAATCTATTGTTTGTGCTGATATGGGAAGGTACTTAAACTGATATATAAATGCATCTAACAAGAGTTAGAGCAGTAGTAAAAACAAACACATAAAACAATGTAAACTTTGAAACGGGAACTGATACTGTTACCCGTTTCGTAGAGATAGCAATAAAGTGGCCTGATTTTGAAAAGGGTTGATGGAGAACGAACATGTTTTTTTTAGAGCATAGTTTTTGGAACGAATGTCATGGGAATGATAGTTTTATGTACATTACGTTTTAGAATGGTAGTGATTTTCATGTTGATTTTAAAAAGTGAGTATTTTGCATTACCCCCTTTTTTTAAAAGACCTATTTTTTGGCTTTAAATTTTCTATTCTATAAAATGTAAAGAATTATTTTTTAAATTTGATAATTTTTGAAGTGGTTGTTTTCTTCACATTTTTTTTTTTTTTTTTTTTTTTAATTTTAACCTTTTTTTAGTGAGGTTTTTATTGTTTTGCTTTTTTAAATTAGGAGGTCGATATTTAGAATTTTTGATATTCTACATATTTATACATCCTTAATTAATTTTTCAATCCACGTGAGATAATCGTTTCTAAAAAACAATATTTTTTAATAATGGACATAAAAGTAACCATTTTTAACATAAATATAACTAAAAAACTACACGTTTTGATAATTTTTTGCTCGAATTGACATTTCAAAATCACAATTTTTATACGATAATTTTAACTAAAAATGGTTAAATAATAGCTTTTTTTATGAATTCATGTCAAAAAAATAATAATAATCATTTTTTTTTCAAAAAATAATGATTAACTTAAAAATCAATGCGAAAATCACATATTACAAATATTGAACGTATAACAACCCTAATTGAGTGTTTATTCTTCTCATAAAATGTGAAAGTCAAAACATTGCAAAGCTTGATTTACAAGCATAACTTAAATTTATTCAACAATGTCATGTAATCCAAACTCTTCATCCTCTAGAGTTTCATCATTGTCTTCTTCCACAATATTTTCTGTTTCCTTTTGCTCATTTTCCTCTTCTAATGGGTCTTTGATGTCTGCGAATCTCCCAATGTATGTCCTTCCAAACATTCCATGTAATGGTGGTTGGGGTTCCTTTGTCTTTTTTGCCACACGTGATTCACTAAAGTCCCCTTTCTTCAACCCAATTTCTTGCATTGCATCTGGAAGAAATTGAAGAGCATTAATTCTTTATTGAATGAAATTGCACTGTAATGGATCTTTCTCAATTGCAATGCAATTTCTTCCTTTTGAAGGCAACATGCTAGTGTTGTACCTAATTATCAAGCACAAAAGAAATAATGAAGTAAATTAGTACAATGACATATTAATTAAAAAAAGAACATATTGAAATTCAATTCCATATAACAAAACTTACCTGAGCCAAAAAATAAATCCAGAACCCAATCTCCTTCATTTGACTGCCGCAAAGAAATGGCTAAATCGAGCTCCTAAATAACATCGGGTTACATTGTTTAAGTGCTCAAACAACTCGATCACGTGCTTAAAAAGGGCTCAACTGAGAAATCATTTTTTCCACCCAAATGTGCCATCTCTTGCCAAAAGGTGTAACCCAGCTCCATGCTTTCACCCTTATAGATTATGAATTTCTAACAATATATATCCTAATTATTATTATTATCCAATTTGAAGGTCATATCAAAGCCAGACACCAAATTGGTGTATGAGACCCAATTGTTTGTGAGATAAGAGACCCACCTCCATGCAACGATTTGATTCTTGTCTATGAAGGCATACCTACTCTAACCCCTTCTGGTTTTTGAAGCTATGACCTCTTAGGAGGAAACACATGCTCTTAACCATTAGGAACTTGACCTGAGATGCCTCATGTTTAACTCTAATGTTATAGGAGCATTTTCTCAAGAACTCTATCCACAATCAAGGATGAAAATCACTAAAATGAACATCGAGGATGAAAATCACTTCCTTTTAGAGTGCCCCACTTACAACCACATTACATCTCAGTTTCATAATCTTTGTTGCAATACTGACCTTCCTAGCCTTTTACTATGTCAAAATTATAGTGAGCTCGGAGTCTTCTCTACAAGCATTTTCAGCATATGAATAAAATCTTAAATCAAACTAAATAATTAGTTTTTTATGTCTAATATACCAAAATTAGTCTTAGTGAACTTTAACCATCATCATTATCAATAAAATTCAATTTAGTTTTTTCCCTCGAGAAAAAAAAATATACTAAATATTTTAAAATTAATAATTTAATATATCTAACAAATATAAATAAAAACCAATTAAATAAAGCCAATTATTGATTTTATCCTACTTATTTATTAAATACATAAAAATACCATCCATATATCCATATATTCTCACATACATACATCCACATCATGAAGCTTATATGTTTCTCCTTTTCCTAATTAGTTGATAAAAATTATCTCGTACCAGAGAGACTATCTATTTCTACGGATTTTTGAAATTGTCATTTAAGCAGTCATTTAAGCATTTCTTAGTTGAGGAGGATTTGTTGGTTCAACCTTATCAACATGGTGCAGAGTCCTAGAACACCATACGCTTTAGCAGCAACAAGCAGGCCCATAATATTTTACATGTTTCCTTTACATGAACAGAATAAGGAATAGATTCATGTAAAACCACGGCGACAACTAGTTATAAAAAAATAGAAAAAATATTAGTGTGAGGATTCAACAACGCTGCTCATGACAAGAAACGTCTACAAGGAAAAGAGGGCCTTACAGGGAAAGGAGAGGCTTGCCTTGATTCCTTTTAAAGTGAAATATTAAATCATATAAAGCGGGTTGATTCTTCCTAAAGCCTCTTTCTTTAGTCATCGATCACATGTCCACATTACTCTCTCCCTCCAACGGTGCTTTATCCAATCATCTGTTTTCTTCACGGTTACGGAATCAACTTTTATTACTTTAAAGGGCAGTAAACATTGTACATCAACTTTTTTGGTTTCTCTTCAAATTCATGGCATATGGAATCTTATAATTGGAGCAAAGGACAATTTTTTTTAAATCTATTCACACCTATTAGTCTTGATGTCCTGATTGTCGATTTCTGGAATCTTTCAGAAAGGCCAGGGCAAGGCTTCTATCCTACGATTTTAAAATGTTCCCGAAATCCCATCTAAATATGCTCTAGATTCATCGCCAACTCGTCCAGAGATTTTGTTGTACATGTAGTTGGGTATACATATATGTAGCTTACAGGGCTAGGTGTTGCTATGATGGATATGCACATCAAGGATGAAAATCACTAAAATCCAGCATTTTCTCAGCACAAAAACTTTGTAAAAAGGATGGGTTCTTGAAGCTCTTCCAAAAAGATGTTCATTCCACTTTTACGCTACTCGATACTGGAGAGACTTGCGCAGATTGAAACAGATTCATCCTCACTATTTGGGTGCTGAAGACGAACAGTCCTAACGTAATCCTGAATTACATTCTTCATTTCCAAATGGAACCTCTGCAATGTCATCAACACAGAATTCCTTAGCTCGTTTATCATCGCAACCATTCGTTTATGGAGATCCATGTACTCTTCTGCACTGATCTGGCCTTACTCTTTTTTGGGTTGGGCCAAGTCTTTAGCAACACGACTTTGTTTAAATTTGGGCTCACAGATTTTACTATGTTTCTCGTCTTCATCCTCCCGCTGGCCTCTGCGACCTTTTGCTGGCAATGGCTGCTGCTGCACGATGGCAGCCTCACCCGAGCTGCCCGCGCCCGTGCCCAGCAGGCGGTAGGGCGATTCCGGGAATTTCCCTGCCGCCTGCCGGGCCCGGGCGGCCCGGGTGAGGCTGCCATCGTGCAGGCCCACCCGGGCCGCCCACGCCCCCGCCCGGTAGGCGGCAGGGTGATTCCTGGAATCGCCCTGTCGCCTGCCGGGCGCAGGCGCGGGCAGCCCGGGTGGGCCTGCACGATGGCAGCCTCACCCGGGCCGCCCGCGCCCCCGCCCGGCAGGTGGCAGGGTGATTCACGGAATCGCCCTGCTACCTGTTGGGCGGGGGCATGGGCAGCCCGGTGGGCCTTCACGATGGCAGCCTCACCCGGGCCACCTGCGCCCCCGCCCGGCAGGTGGCAGGGCGATTCTAGGAATCGCCCTGCCACCTGCCAAGGCGGGGCACGGGTGGCTCGGGTGAGGCTGCCATCGTGCAGCAATAGCCATTGCCAGTGAAAGGTCGCAGAGACCAGCAGGAGGATGAAGACGAGAAACATAGTAAAATCAGCGAGCCTAAACGTAAACGAAGTCGTGTTGCTAAAGACCTGGCCCAACCCAAAACAAAGTTAGGCCAGATGAGTGCAGAAAAGTACATGGATCCCCATAAACGAATGATTGCAATGATAAATGAGCTGAGGAATTCCGTGTTGATGACATTGCAGAGGTTCCATTTGGAAATGAAGAATGTAATTCGGGATTACATCAGGACTGTTCGTCTTCAGCACCGAAACGATGAGGATGAATGTGTTCCAATGTTACCCAGTTATTCCAATGTTACCTATAATGTTTTAGTGAATATCATTTATATTGTTTTAGTTACTATAACATATAGATATATATATATATATATATATATATATATATATATATATATATATATATATATATATATATATATATATAAGTTAATGTCAATTTTATGGAGGTGTTGAAAACAAATTTAAAACTATTTCCCATCATTTTTATATATATAAAAGACTTATATAATATTATTAAAACATTAATAACATTACTAATATTGAAATAACACAATTTGAAACCTAACACTATTTTAAAAAAATATATATGATTTTTGAGAGTCGACTAATACAATGATTTCAAAAAATTATCACATAGTAACCCAAGATCTAATATTCGTTGAATAATAAAATTATGATAAATGTTGTGACCTCAAAAACGAAGTAAAAATTAAAGTAACACATTAATTTCAAAATCAGAAAATGACAAAATATCGTTGAATAATGGAACGGGTTGCGTTTAAGAAAATGTAGAATGTAGGAACCACAACAACACCAAGTCCATAATTTTAACCAAATTTAGTCCTTGCCAACAGCTTCAACAACCTTGCAAAAATCAAGCTGACTTATATTTCTTTCTCGAAATAATGACTTGATCCGGATCTTGGGGGGAGGCCCCCAAAATCGAAGAGATTGAAATGGATCTTGGGAGGAGGGACCCCCAAGATCTGAAAACTTGAATTTCCAGAAGAAAAAAAGAGGAGAATACCTAATAAACAAAACCACAAAGAAAATTTTATTTAAAATAGTAACGAAAATAAACCAGCTAGGGCGATGGTAGCTTATCTCTGAGAAAAGATGTGGCAGCTACATGCCCCTGAACTGTCAAGGCTACATTGTGGTGGACAATCTGTCCTTTTACAAAATGTGACTTGCTACTTATAGTTTTTTTTCAGTTACAATACCACGGGTCAATTCCATGGGTGAATGAATACCATGGGTGGATTTTTCAATACCACGAGCAGATGCCATTTACAATACCATGGGTAAATTCCATGGGTGAATGAATACCATGGGTGGATTTTACAATACCATGGGCAGATGCCATTTACAATACCATGGGTAAATTCCATGGGTGAATGAATAATATGGGTGGATGAGTACCATGGGTTGATGCCATTTTCCATTTGGATCATTCCTCCCTCCCTAAGAAGCAATGGTCCCCATTGCGTAAAGTTCCCTCCTGCGAAGCCTTTGTGGAATATGAAGAGCCGCTGAAGATAAGGGTTTTATGTGGTTAACCCAAAACCCTGATAAACGAAGATCAGATGATAGAGATACCCTGTAATGTGTGTGACCAACTGTGATTCTGACAGTGTGTGGCCTAGCAAATGGATTTCGATGACAAGGATTTTATGCGGTTGACCCATAACCATGATGTTGGTTGCTGATGAAGTAGCAGGTGCCTACATAGCCTGGGGTGGGAGGGCACGTCTCCAAATAACCCAAGCAAAATGCTGCTATGTTGAAACTGATGAATGTGAAGCAGGTGCCTACTAAAGTGGGGTGGGAGGGCACATCTCCAATGGAACCCGCTCCGAATGCTGCTCCATAATTAAAATGGACATAACTCCGCCAATATAACTCAGAATATTTATTATAACCTGTTTTTGGAAGCAGAAGGATCATTTTGCATCTTCCCATGAGTTGTAAATCCCTATATGGACACTCTGAGATCTCATATTCGCGCTGCAATAGTTCCGTTGTCACAAAATTTTTGATAAAATAGCTGATTTTAAATCAACGATATCTCCCACATCCGAACTCCGATTCGACCCATTTTTTTTTTGAAATTGGGTGATTTTTTGAGAGGAATCCAGATCTGGTATTTGTTTTTGTAAATTTTGTACCAAATGTTTTATATCTGATCTGAAAAGTCGCCACCCAAAAAAAAAAATCCTACAAAAAAATGAGAAAAGAAAAATTCTTCTTGCTTGACCCAAGAAAGTGCTCTGTGCAGGTTGTAGCATATGCCTGAAGTTTGTTGAATATTGCTGCAAAATTTAAAACTGAAATATGCATCAAACCTTCATTCTCATGGAATCATAACCTACTCTGATACCACTGATCCAGATCTTCGGAGGGAAGGCCCCAAGATCTAAAAGATTGAAATGGATCTTGGGAGGAGAGACCCCCAAGATCTGAAAACTTGCGCTGCCAGAAGAAAAAAAGAGGAGAATACCTAATAAACAAAACCACAAAGAAAAGTTTATTTAAAATAGTAATGAAAATAAACCAGCTAGGGCAATGGTAGCTTATCTCTGAGAAGAGATGTGGCAGCTACATGCCTCTGAACTGTAAAGGCTACATTGTGGTGGACAATCTGTCCTTTTACAAAATGTGACTTGTTACTTATAGTTTTTTTTTCAGTTACAATACCACGGGTCAATTCCATGGGTGAATGAATACCATGGGTGGATTTTTGAATACCACGAGCAGATGCCATTTACAATACCATGGGTAAATTCCATGGGTGAATGAATACCATGGGTGGATTTTACAATACTATGGACAGATGCCATTTAAAATACCATGGGTAAATTCCATGGGTCAATGAATAATATGGGTGGATGAGTACCATGGGTTGATGCCATTTTCCATTTGGATCATGACTGCTAAGTTATGACTGATAAAAAAACCCGGCTTTACTACAAATTGCATAGGGAAGCTTACATAATTCCAATTCGCAGTAGTGTTTAATATCATTAATATCGTGTATGATATTAAGGGAAAATTTTATGAAAACTTGTAAATTAAATATAATTTTTGCCATAGGGAATTTTTTTTGGTACATATTACGTAATCTATTTTAATTTATTTTAACTTTGCCAGAAAATATAAAATTGGTTAAGGAGAAGAGGTATATAGTACAAATAAAAATTTACTGATTTGGGTCGTATAGTTTAGTTTCTATTAAATAAATGTAACATAGACAATCTATTTTCACAAATAGCAATGTGATGATTTCCTTTATTGTTTAGTAATGAATATTACTTCAAATCAATCTAGTAATGGTCTGAGAATTGCCGGGTGGTTGCAGCCTCACCCAGGCCGCCTGCGCCCCCGCCCGGTAGGCGGCAGAGCGATTCCTGGAATTGCCCTGCCACCTGCCGGGTCGGGGCACGGGCGGCCCGGGTGAGGCTGCAACCACCTGACGATTCTTAGACCATTACTAGATTGATTTGAAGTAATATTCATTACTAAACAGTAAAGGAAAACATCGCATTGCTATTTGTGAAAATAGATTCTCTATGCTACATTTATTTAATTGAAACTAAATTATAAGACCCAAATCAATAAATTTTTATTCGTACTATATATCTCTACTCCTTAACCAATTTTATATTTTCTGGCAAAGTTAAAATAAATTATAATACATTAAGTAATATGTACCGAAAAACATTCCCTATGGTAAAAATTATATTTAATTTACAAGTTTTCATAAAATTTGCCCTTAATATCATACACGATATTAATGATATTAAACACTACTGCGAATTATAATTATGTAAGCTGCCCTGTGCAATTTGTTGTAAAGCCGGGTTTCTTTATCAGTCATATTTTAGCAATCATTGTTTCGAGAAAGAAATATAAGTCAGCCTGATTTTTGCAGGGTTGTTGAAGCTGTTGGCAAGGACTAAATTTGGTTAAAATTATGGACTTGGTGTTGTTGTGGTTCCTACAGTCTACATTTTCTTAAACGCAACCCCTTCCATTATTCAACGATATTTTGTCATTTTCTGATTTTGAAATTAATGTGTTACTTTAATTTTTACTTCGTTTTTGAGGTCACAACATTTATCATAATTTTATTATTCAACGAATATTAGATCTTGGGTTACTGTGTGATAATTTTTTGAAATCAATGTATTACTCGACTCTCCAAAATCATATATTTTTTAAAAATAGTGTTAGGTTTCAAATTGTGTTATTTAAATATTATATTAATGTTTTAATAATATTATATAAGTCTTTTACATATATAAAAATGATGGTAAATAGTTTTAAATTTGTTTTCAACACCTCCATAAAATTGACATTAACTTTTATATATATATATATATATATATATATATTAACTAAAACAATATAAATGATATTCACTAAAACATTATAAGTAATAGACTTTTGAATGTAGTAATTTTGAATTCGTTCTCAACAACTGGATAACATTGGCATAATCTTACTGTATGTCTAATGAACAAAAGCATGATACTTTGAAGGCTACTCTTAAGAGTTGGTAGGGGTCGGAATCTTGTGTATGGTCATTGCTATATATATATATATATATATATATATAATCTTTAATAAATTTATCAAAATATATCTATATTTATAAATCTCATCATTCATGAAATGTGCAATGAGGAAGGAATAAATTTATTCAAAGGTGTCAATATATTATGACTATTCTTCTCTTGTGGTATTATGTGATTTATTGAAGTCTATAATTATTGCTTTAAATATTTTTTGTTTTGCAACATAGTTCTTATCACTCCTTTCTAATAATATAAAAATTTGTGCTAAAAATTTCAATGTTAGTTGAAAGTTATTTTTTAATATTTTTGAAGAATGATTAAAGTTCTCTTCAATTTTGATAAAAAAATTATAAATATTATATTAAGTTCTATGTAATACTACATATTTTTTTATATAGTTATAAAGAAAAAATCTTTGTTTCCAAAACTGAAAAACATTAAACTTTAATTACATCGACATGTCAAAAACATCCTTAAGCTGATATTGATTACGGATTGTCATTCCTCATAAACAACTTTGTTTGGCACATAAAAATTTGGTTTTACTATCATTTTTTTTTAATTTTGAAAATTGACCCTAAAAAAGAATCATCGTTCCAGTATATCACTTTTTCATTTTGAAGCTATATTTTGCATGAAAATTTCGTAGTAAATTTCGTAGTCACTTCCATTTTTAAAACATATTTAAAATTGACTCCTAAAAAGTAAAATCATCGCTCCAGTATACACACTTTTCATTTTTAGCACTGTTTTTGATGTTTTTTTAGGGTTTTTTGGCCAGAGTTCCCGTTTTGAGTTTATAGTTCCGGTTTCAAAATTTACATTGTTATAAGACAACAATATAATACGGAGTTCACCCTGATATCTTGGGCTACATCTCCTTGAGCTCTAATCAACTCGAGTAGGCTCCCTGGAATTATGGCAGTAGTTATTTTACAAGTTCCACACTCAACTCTAATGTTTTACACAGGAACATTAGGCTCAAAACACCTTCTTATCCCTTGGCTCTTGGAGCTCTTCAGCTTTCTAGCTTTGGCTCTCGGCCCTGGCTTCTCTAAGCTCTTTCTCTCAGCCTTTTCACGCCTCTGTGAGTTGCTTGACCTCCAAGCAACTTCAACAACAATATGCTACTGTCAATTGAACTCTTTGGCTTTTCACTCAACTTCCAAGTGACTCCAAAGACTCTCTACGCATTCAACTTTTTCTCGTTGTTCACGCTCCTCTCTTCTTCTTTCCCCCCTCTTCATTATCCCTGTCAGTCTATGGCTTTAAGCAATCTACTTCCTCGCTATTCATTTCCATTTTCAACTCTCTCCTTCCCTGCCTTGGTCCGCTCGAATCCCTTCTTCCAACTGTTACCGTCATTGCATGACACCTCACAGGGAAGTGGCCACCTATTCTGTAACGGATAAGTGTCAGGTTCACCAGAAAGACTCGATTGTTTGAAACGATCATTATTTCTATTTACTCCAAGAATACCCACAAAACAAGAATCTCTGCCAACTTATATTCCACGTCAGACTTCAAATCTTTATTCGCCGTAGCTTATTTCTTCCTCCAAATCTGGTCTCCCATCAGGTGAAATCTCCGCCATTAGATCTAGGGTCTCTAGATCCTACGGTCATCACTCTTATCGCCCAGTTGACTTGCTCGATCGTTAGCCCACGATGAGAGTTGTTTTCTCTCTCATCCATTGGACACGCGTCATTCAATGTATGGCATCACTTGGTCCTTTGACAAACCTGCTTATCATCCAAAATGCCTCTAATATTCCATAAGTTTTGGAGCTCGGGACCCGCTAGTCAGTTTCAGTGCTTTTCCCATGGTTTTCCAGTTCCCCTTCTGACCAAGAACTTGGGGCTTTTCCTTCTCGAGGGGTTATGTCCAGCGATGCATGATTTGTGCTAATAGCGCATCAAAAACAACCTTTGTTTCTGGATTTGAGCTTCCTAACTACCATTTTTATGCCATGCACAGTCTCAATGGGCGAACGATCAAGCGCTCTGACCGAAGGTCCTCGTTGCTCCTTGTTGGCTGAAAATTACCATTATTGAGAGGTTATTTCTGATAAGCTCGATATCCACAAGACTTTGAACTTCAACATGAGTTTCTTTATAGAGTTTGGGTAACTTTAAGAGGGTTTAAGGATCCAATTCGGATCACACCTTCCCACTAAAACAACTTTTGGTCCACCAAAAAACTTATATACTGATCTGAGCAGTAATGAGAGTAACAACACCCTCTTTTTTCAGCCTTCCTACACTTGCCTTTGCATAGTGCCTCTGAACCACAATCTCTAACCACTTCCCTTCTTGGATGGGTTGGTCGTCTTGGGAAGAACTATTTTCCTCCTTGACTTCATGCATAACTTTTGAAGTTTACAGAAGGTAGTTTGAACTTCTTTTCCTTGATCCTTGATCCAAGGTGGCTCAAATGAATGTGAAGTACATCTTCTCCACAAAACTTTCATTTGTAGCTGTTTGAAAAGCTGCCAACAATAATTGTTAACAATAGTAGGTATACAAACAACAACTGCATGCGCTAACTCCTTCAACAAAGAAACGGATTTCACATCTTGTGAAACCTTCGATGTCTTATACCTACATACAAATGATTAGCTAGATAACAAGCCAATAAAAGATGCCTTTAAGACAAATGACCCTTCAGGTCAAGCATGTAGAAAAATACCTTTAGGACTCTTTTCCAAAAGATGAGACACTTCATCTTTATCTTCATTTTAGAAGCCAAGTTAACTTCTTCCAAGACAACATCACATGCATCTCATGCTCATGCATGCATTCCATCTTTCAACTTTCGCTTAAGTACACTATACTTTCGAAGCTGAAGTGAACATATTGTTGCAACAATAAAGTGGGTTTTCTACTCAATCTCTTTCCATTTACCATTTTGGTAAGATCCTGCAACTTGCATTTATTCCACAACAAAATGCAAACAAATGCATCAAAGGACATGCAGTCTTAATTGGATAATTATTCTAACCATTTCTTACCAATCCATTTCAAAGGTCCCTCCTTTGTTTTAACATCAACATCAATATGTGAATCATCCTGAAGCACATCAATCATGGAATCTTTATTTGCATCCCTGCCATTTTCTTTTTCCACCTTCTCCTTTAGCTTTCGTGGAAGCAGTGCTGGATTTAAAGTCCAACACCTTTCAGTAATATGCACTTGCTTATGGTAGTAAGTGAAACACATGTGCATCCTTTTGACAACATGATTTGCCTTGTCCTGTCGACCTTTGGCTGCTTGCTTCTTTTCCTTCAAAAGTTTCCTATATGTGGCCATCCCCTTCGAACATCTAGAAACATAATGGTTATATAAACCATGAAAGGAACATGCAATTATTTTTCCATACTTTAAAAAATCAAATGGAATGTATTTAGAACCAGATTTCTTCCTGCCTCTTTCACCTTTACTGCCTTCATGAGGAGGTGAAGCAAATGAAGAAGTAGCTCCCTTTGGAACACCATCACTTTCTTCAAGGCTGTCATAGTTCCCAAAACCCTTTGGTTCAAGTTTGTGCTTCTTAACACCTGCATCATGCAAACGATGTTCGAGCTAATGTAGTCCTCCTGAATACGATCCTCACATTTTTGAGGTAGAGGCCCTGCGTTGAAACTCCTTTTGGGAACTGTTTCAATGGACTTCATGGCAACTTTGGAACTCTCTCCATAATACTGTCCATAGCCAAAACCCAAATACTTAGGCCTTTCCTCAACCATTATTTGCTCAATAATACCTTGTGCATGTTTGCCCAATCATTTTCCTTCATAGCCCATCTTGGACATTAGCTTAGACCCTATGCCTCTGGTATGTTTTTCAAAAGAACCAATATAAGCATTCTTAGAAGAATTTGAAGACAAATAGGAATGGTTTACCTCTTCTTCAAGCTGATACTTGGCCAAGGCTTCTTTTGCAACAAATAGTTGTGACTCCAACTCATGCACCCTTTTCAGGTTCATACTTGTAATATGAAGTCGCCTCTCCATTTCTTGCAATTTTCCAGAAATCATCTACTTCTCTTCCTCCACATAATTCAACTGCTCTCTATCTATGTTTCTCTTCCTTCCATCCTCATATATTTCTCTCACCATATCCATCACGGTGGACAAGTCTTGATTCATGTCTCCATCAAAGGAACTTGTGAAGAAAGAATACTTTCAGGACTCACTTGTAGAATTTGTCATTTTCAAAATGCATAAAATAACTTCAAACAAGATTATTAAAGAGCCTATCCAGTAACCTCTTGTAACAACCTTTTGTTCTTCAAGGATTGCCCTAATGTCCTTTGGGATAGAAGAATGCCTTTAGCCCTTCTTCCTTCTGGTCCTTCCTGGACTGAGCTATCAATAGCTTTACCTTCACCTCTACAAACTCAAACAATAGTAAGTCTACAACCAAGCATAAAATCGATGAGGCAATAAATCCTTGACTATCCAGACACCTTTCTGACAAGTAGTCTTCGCTCTGTCAATCAAGCGTTCTAATACAACCTTCTTTGAAGGTGGGGTTAATCAATCTTAAGCTTTGATACCACCTGATTTGAAAATGGGGCTCTCAGGATTCTTATCTAACTTACAAGAACCTCTCCCACTTCCAAAGCTTTAAATTTTCCCAAGTCTATTTGATAAACCAATGCAGAAATAAGAAATGCTTGAAAATATGGGTGTATGCTTGTATTTGTTTTTAGCTGATTATTTACTTTAAAATTTGTTGTTTGTGTTGATATGGGAAGGTACTTAAACTGATATATAAATTCATATAACAATAGTTAAATCAATAGTAAAAACAAACACATAAGACAACAATATAATATGGAGTTCACCCTGAATACGTCTCCTTGAGCTCTAGTCAACTCGACTAGGCTCCCTGGGATTATGGCAACAATTATTTTACAAGTTCTACACTCAACTCCAATTTTTTACACAGGAACATTGGGCTTAGAACACCATCTTATCCCTTGGCTCTTGGAGCTCTTCGGCTTTCTAGCTCTATCTTTTGGCTCTGGCTTCTCTAAGCTCTTTCTCTCAACCTTTGCATGCATGTGTGAGTCGCTTGACCTCCAAGAAACTTCAACAACAATATGCTGCTATCAATTGAGCTCTCTGGCTTTTCACTCGATCTCCGAGTGACTCCAAAGACTCTCTGTGCATCAATCTTTTTCTCGTTGTTTGCTCTCCTCTCTTCTTTTATCCCCCATCTTCTGTATCTCTGTCAGTCTGTGGATTTGAGCCCTCTACTTCCTAACTGTTCGTTTCTACTTTTAGCTCTCTCATTCCTTAACTTTTTCCATTGGAATCCCTTTTTTCAGCTGTTACAATCACTGCATCACACCTCATAGGAAAGTGGCCACCTATTCCGTAACGGATAAATGCCAGGTTCACCAGAAACACTCGATCATTTGAAATGGCCATTATTTTTGTTTACTCTAAGAATTCCCACGAAACATGAATCTCAGCCAACTCATTGTCCACGTCAGACTTCAAATATTTATGCACCGTAGCTTATTTCACCCTCCAAATCTAGTCTCCCATCGGGTGAAATCTCCCAGTTAGATCTGGGGTCTCCAGATCCTATGGTCATTTCTCTTATCGCTTGGTTGACTTGCTCGATCATTAGCCCGCGATGAGAGCGGTTTTCTCTCTCATCCACTAGACACGTGTCGTTCAACGTATGGCATCACTTGGTCCTCTGACAAACCTACTTACTACCAATAAAGTCTCTGATATTCCATCAGTTTTGGAGCACGGGACCCGCCTGTCAGTTTAAATGCTTTTCCCATGGTTTTCCAGTTCCCCTTGTGACCGAGCACTCGAGGCTTTTCCTTCTCAAGGGGTTGTGCTAATCGCACATCAGAAACAACCTCCGTTTCTGGGTTTGAGCTTCCCAACTAGCATTTTTGCGCCATGCACAGTCTCCATGGGCCAACAGTCAAGCACTTTGATCGAAGTTCCTTGTTGCTCTATGTTGGCTGTAAATTACCATTATTCAAATGTTATTTCTTATAAGCTCGATATCCACAAGACTTTGAACTTTGGCATGAGTTTCTTTATAGAGTTTGGGTAACTTTAAGAGGTTTTAATGATCCAATTTGGGTCAGTGGGTCAGACAACAAT
This sequence comes from Pinus tabuliformis, assembly GCA_031772625.1. Classification (NCBI taxonomy): domain Eukaryota; kingdom Viridiplantae; phylum Streptophyta; class Pinopsida; order Pinales; family Pinaceae; genus Pinus; species Pinus tabuliformis. The sequence goes on from CM062820.1 coordinate 190,234,568, forward strand.
TCATAAAGTCATGAGAGCTAGTTTCTACTGGCCCACATTTTTAAAATATGGACATGCTTATGCCCAAAATTGCCCTATCTATTAATGATGGGGCAGCAGAAAATGAAGGTCAACAACCCTGCTGTAGCCAGTTGCAGTGGATGAACCATTCCAATAGTGGGGCTTGGACATCATTGTGGATATTTTCCCACATTAATCAAGGAAACACTACTACATCCTAACTGCAATTGATTACTTCACGTGGTGGACAGAAGCAATTTCGTTCAAACGAGTGAATGACCAAGATGTCATCAACTTTCTATAGCAAAACATCATCTTGAGGTTTGGCATTCCTTTATCACTTGTTTTTAACAATGCAACATACTTATATTTGTGAAATCTTTATTATTTTTCATTGCAATATGGTATTGTGCTAAAACATTCTGCTAACTACTACCAGTAGGGAAATGGTCTTGCCAAATCCACAGATAAAAATCTTGTTCGAATCACAAAAGAGACCATTAACTCTGAACAATGAAACTGACATTCCACTCTGGTGAATGATCTTTGCACTAACCATGTCACAGCCAATAATTCTTTGAAGAAATATCCATACTTCCCAGTATACGAAAAAGAAGCCATCATCCTGCTAAACATTTACTTGTCTACTCTCTAATTATCCTAAGAATCCTGAGGCAAGTCATGTTTATTAGTTCAATGTATGACGGACATGCTGCACAAGTTACAGGAAGAACGAATGAAAGAAAAATAAATAATTTCACTCCACCATAACCATATCAAGAGATGGTTCAAAAGAAAGTCTGCAGGGAACACCAACTTCAGGGTCGGTGACTTAGTGTTGAAGTGGGACAAACCTCACAATGATAAAGACAAACACATGACATTCTAGTACCTATGGATTGGCCCTTTCACAGTTCACAGAAATCTTTTCCAACACACATACCTTCTTCAATCATTTGATGGGAGGATTGACAAAGTTCCTATCAATGGCCAAGGTTTAAAATGTTATTTTCAATGATCTAGGGTCATGCCCTGCACTATGTACATATTATGTTTATTGCTTGTTCAATAGTTTTTGTTTATTATTTTTCCCTTGGTTTTATTTTCATTGCTTTGATATATTTTCATTTCATTTTGTAAATAAGTGCTATCCTGCACTATGTTCTAGATTTTGAATAAGTATGTAGCTAAAGTTTAGGAGTCTTGTGACTCTGCAACACTTGGCCAATCCCGTGTTTGTCTTCTATGTTCTTGGTTGTAAATTTTGGCCAGTGAAGTCTCGATAGAAAACATGACCTATCTATAATGGAATATCTGTTCAAACCATGAACTTGTGTCGAAACTTGGAAACCCCATGCCTATACTTAGTTTTCTACTCTATGAGTTCAAGCTCACCCAACTACTCTAAATGGAGAAGGGGAAAATCGAAACGAGAAAACCTAAATCAGAGGTGTTACATGCTTCTCTGAAGGAAAAATATATATTTCTCTCAATAAATAAGGCTCCCTCCTCTGCCCAAAAAATAAATAAGTTCCTATGCATAATCTTTTTTTGAAAAAAAAATACAAAGGTGAAAGAAGAGAAAGGCTTCCTGCAGAGAGAGGTGAAGTAGGGAACACCATCGGGGTACTGGCTAGGCTCGCTGGTAGTGAGGTAATGATTTTGTTCCTATGTGACTCTGTCAGGTCACTATTCAGGCCTCCTAGTAGTGGAGAAACACCAGTTATGAAAACTTATACTATGAAAATCTTAATCTTGCGAGCCAAACTGCCCTTCCCAATTTTAACACCTTGCGATGTAGTTGAATCTTTTGTTGTGTTTGACTGAGTTGGTACAAGGTGAACCATGTCTTTCCATGCGGTAAATGGGGAAGCCGAAGTGACCTACACAACAAATCAATACTCCCTAAAATGCGAAGGTCTTGCATTAAAAATGCACCAAAATACAGAAGCTGGTATTCAACCAGTGTTTCACCAAGTGTAGTAGTGGATGCAACACCCTCCAAAATTTTGGCCTACATCCAAATTTCAGAGCCTTCCCTCATTTTTCGACTGGTGGTTGCAAACACTCGAGCTCATTCTATAAGCTCTTTCAGAGTCTTTACAACCTTTTGCTTTCCTGACCAGTGGGTCGTATTTTGACATGTTGATTGCTTTGTCATGATTTTGATCTTCTTCTTGTGATTTTAAAGGTTTGTCTTTGTGCTCATGATTTGTCTTCACTCTATGAACATTGGTCATACTCACACACAAAGTTGTAAGCAATGTCACACAAGTGTCATACTTGTCGCTCGAAACCTTAAGAAAATCTCACTGAGCACGTGTTTTTCTTATTGGTTTGTGGTTGCCTGTCATCGAATGATGTTAAATGTATGATCACAATGTAATGTCTACAAAAGTTCACTTTCTCTTGAACTTAGCCATTTTTCTTGAAAATCTATCGAACAGACAAACCCCTTCAACCAGACCCCGATTGAGCTACACTGTGTAGTCTGAACTCTTAGTGACCCTACTATGCTACCTAGAACTATGCAGTGCTTGAGCCTATCTTCTGGGGCAACTGCACTATGAAATCCTATAAGTCAGTAGGCTTTTTGTCTCTGAGAACTGCATAGAAGTTGTCTCGAAGCTTCATCTAATTCTGGCTTCCCACAAGATCACTTATCAAGCCTCCATCTCGTCTACTGGAAATATGCTCTGCACTATGACCCAAGGTTGCACTACTCTACAAACCTTCACAAACATGCCCAACTCCCTGCCTTGCACTACCTGTAGAAACTACACAGTCATGTTGAGTTAGGCCTATGCTGCCTTGCTCTACACGTTTCCCTGAAATTGCACAGGCCTATCAGGTAGGCCTTCTTGCTAGCTTGCTCTACTATGCTGCTCAAAAAACCACATTCTTGACTGGTACACCAACTGCTCCCCTGCTCTTCTTTGTTTCCAAAAACTATGCAATCATGATGGGAAGGCCCTTTCTACCTATCCCGCATTATCTATCAAAATTGTGCAGTTGTGACTAGCAACTCCCTGCAACCCGATCATGCCTTTCTCTGGAAAGTACACAAAATTTCTTGCCAGTGCCCTTTGCTACCCGTCTTTGTCTCCCAATAAGAAACTGCACATGTTCCCAGCTGGACCCCAAGTGGCCCTCTCAGGCCTCATCCTAAAAATTTTACAGAATTGTCCAACATTTTCCCCAACACCCTACCTTGTCTTCCTTCGAGGAACTGCATTGTTGTGTCACGTTGGTTTCTACCTTGTCGCTATTAATGTTGCCCCTAATTGCGAAAATTTTCCTCCTAGTGACCCGTGCATAGTTTTTCCTAGAAGTACTTCGAAGCCCCTCATCCTGACCTAATCTATGCTCTATGCAGTTTCACTGTCTTGTGCTCCCTCCTGGTCACTGAGACCCAAAACCAAAAACAAAGCATCATGCTAGGATATGATATTTTTCAATTTGATGTCATCCCGTCATGAGTGAATTGAATGTGTATCCTAATGGAACATGGCATAATGATAAATGGTATGAAAAAGGAGTGCATGCTAGGAGACTTTCTCACATCTGAACAAACATACAAAGAAAATCGAGCAACAAGCAAAAGAGATAAATGAACTGAGCTATCAAGGAAGGACCAAGACCATTGAAGACCTCGCAACACTTTTCCATGTGGAGGTGAAGCCACAACACACCGAGAGTGCACCCATCACTCAACAACATAACAAGTTGACATGGACACGAAACTCAGCTAGTACATGTTAGCAGTGTCATGCCACATCACTACTATGGGCCATATGCATTGTAATCAGATATAATGTAAAATGAAATTCCAATAGACGCACATATGAATTTGAAGAGTCATGTCAGTTGAAAATTCATAGGAACTTGAATGGTCATGAGGCAAGGCCAAGAGTCATCAGGGTCAAGCATCACCCATGGCTATATATACCCTCTCATTGTACAAGAAAATGAATTTTTACCTTGGCTCCTCCCACATAACCTTGAGAGTTTTTAGTTTTTTCTTTGAGGAGCGAGGAGTGGCTCCTATGTCCACTACTTAGACTAGTGATGTATGGTTTATAGATGTATCTTGGAACATTTTCTTAATTTAGAAGCTTGTCTCAAACCACCACATTTTCATGCATGTTTCATATCTGTTTGCAAGACTATTCTTTAAATGTTTGTACTGCATATTTTCTTATCATGTATTAAGATAGTCAAATTAATTCGATTATTTTAGTAGTTACACTATTGAGGATGTGTTGTATTTTTTATCATTTTTCCTCGTCCATGTGGACTACTCTATAGGACATTAGATAGACCATTCTTTTTTTTCTTTGTTGTAACGATCATCACCCTTGTGTGGACTACTCCACTAGATGGGGTATGTGTTTTCCCTTTCACTTTTTTTTTTAACGATTACCACATCTACTGTGGACTACTTCACTGGATGCTAGACAGACCCTTGTTGTTTTCATGTGTGTCTCTCCCTAGGTGGTACTACTACCTCTCATCTAGAGGCCCACTTTTACCCTCTACCTTATAGTAAGAGAACCAGGACACAAAGGTACATTACGCACTCACCATGCATACTCACCTCCCTTTCTTGAAGTTACAAGCATAACACTCTCATGTGCTGAACAACAATTTGTAAGCAAAATCTCTAAGATAATGGCAATCAAGCCATCATACCAAATGGAACTCCTACACCAAACGGTGTGAGGTCTAGTTGGGACTTCATATAGGGGTGATCCCCTGAATGTTGGCAGGTCCAGCACCATCAAAATATGTATATAAATTAGAGTGAGGAGAAGCCTAATTCTCAACAACCCAAGTGCAATTCATCATAATTCGAGAGTATCTAAAGTAATAGTGGCCTAAAGGAGTATCGTCAAGAATAGGAAGTAGTTTTAAGTTCTTTTTGTTTCTTTTCCAAATTTGTGCTCTGAATCCAAGTATCTTTGTTTGGAAAGAGCTTCTATAGGAGAAATATAAACACATCGAAATGCACTATCTAGGCCTTTTTGATGTAATCGTAGTAAATAAAACTTAGCAAATATAGGGTTATAACTACCAGTAGGTTCTGCAACTAAAACATTATCATCTGAGCTATAAAGCACTGCAAATACCTAAGTTTGAATAGGATTGAAGTGACTAAACTATTGATATGTTGCTTTTCATGAAGGATTTCTTAATGCAAACACAGGAAGTGGACGTAAGTCTAGAAACTCAGTTGGAGGTGGGTATTTCTCTAGCAAAATAATATGTCTAAATGAAACTCGCAGTATTGTTCATGACCCTAACCACTTATTAGATACAAAATGAATACAATACAAGGGAGGAAGAGGTTCATGGTGTTGAAGAATGTAACTATTGTTAGTCTTCATAATTTTATTTGTAAAAAGAAAGAATTTTTTCTTTTTATTTTTGTAAAAGAAATTTTACTTATTAATGCATGGGTTTCATGCTTGGGTAATTGGTCAACAAGTCAAATCCTCTCATGTTGGCTTCCAAGATTATATATTGAGTCATTATCATTATTATTATATGATAGCACCTTCTTGGTATATTTGTGGAAAGAAAGAAAATTATTTTCTCCTCCTCCACCAAGTCAACTTCCTAATCCTTTAATTCAGCCTCAAACAGTTTAACAAATAAGCCTCAAACAATTTGACAATTCAATCTTATGTTGAATATTTTAACCACTATAAATACACAAGTAAATTCAACCTATTTGTTATAGACATTTTTGTGCCTTACAGTATTAAGCATGAAATGTCCATAATCTAAGGGATCCAAAGTCCCTAAACATGTTGTTCCTACCCCTAGAGGAACAAGGCTAACAAACCACAGCAATTCACAGAAGTTCTCCACCAGAAACTGCTCAAAAACAAGTCAATTCAGGATCAATTCAGTGGCTCCACTAGCTGTTTGCGCTGAATGTCAAAGCCAACACTGGCTACCTGCGCTAAATGTCAAAGGCAACACTGGCTACCTGCGCTGAGCGAGAGTTGACATGTGGCAAGTTCATTCCACAAGGTGTTAGAACCCAGGTAGCTTCTAAAATCTTCCTCAATGACACTTGCCTCAGGGAATTCAACTGGTGATGAGTAAGAGGTTCCAAATCTCCAAGTGGAAGCAAGAACCTCCAAGTGGAATCAAGAACTGATAGAGGGAGAGGACACTAGTCAGATCTCAAGCTGACTCATCCTCTCTCCAAACATCTATATATGGATCTCTCCTCCATGAGATCTAGAGGCTTGAATTTTGTGATTGCAAAGAATTGTTGTTGGTTTGAGATTGGAATCATTGGGTGCTTAATGCTTTGAAGGGGGTGAAGATAGGAATTCCATTTGCTGGGAAGGAGATGCTGGATTGGAGCCCTCTGGGTTGTATCTCTTCCTGAACCTTGTTATTCATCAATAAAGCTATCTTGGTTTCTCCTATATGCTGATGTATTCTTGATGTATGATTGAATTAGTATGTTTAATTTATTTCTAATCCTGAACTAGTTATGAATATGAATCCATGTCTTGTGTAGTGTTCTCTTCTTGTGATCTTGCAGAAACCTCTTGAAGCTGGGCGAGCTAGAAGGCAAGTAGTTGGGAACTCTCCAAGAGAAGAGAAGCCAGATCGAGGGACAAACGGAAGACATCGGTTAGTCCATTTATCTCTCTCTTCATTCTTAATTCATAAAGGAAGAATACTAGAGTAGCTGTCTCTGTTTGTTGCTAAGGCACTGTCACACCTTAGGTGGATAGGATCGTCCTGCATAGGCATTTTTCCCCACAACAAATTGGTCACTGCACTGGGGAGATCTGTTTAGTCATTTTATTTGTGTTTCTATCATTGTTTGTTTCATAGACTCGACAGCAACAATCGAGCTGCATCTGCTATTCCCGGATGCAAAGTAGACAGTTGCTGCTTTGATCCAATCACTGGACTTGTCTATGATCTGAACAATGGACTCACAAATGATTTGATGATCCTTTGTGATAGATCTTAGTACTCCCTCAAAGCATCCCTTTGATTGTACCTTGCTTGTTGCTTTTATTTGGCCTGAAACTGTAGATTAAATAGCAATCTGTGACCCAGAACCCAGTGAGAAACTCTCGTTTCTCCTTCAGCGCGACAGCTGTGAAGAGGTTCTGCATTTCAACGCAGGTCCCGTGAAGGCTACCTGCGCTGAATGTCAAAACCCCTGTGTTGAGGTTGCGCTGAACCAGTTAGGCCTTGTGCAGCTGGGGTTCTCTGCTCTGTTTTGCCTTGTTTTGATCTCTGATTTTTGCAGCCTGTAACCAGCATAGGTGCCAGTCTGATAACTCTTTTTCTCTACTTAAATTCCGCCTCCTTTTGTACAAAAAGACTGTGAGTGTTTTTATGTGTTTGTGGCATCATTTGCAGTTTTCCTTTGCATGAGTGAAATAATCATCCTGTAGCCCTTGATTCAGATCTGTTGATTGTGATCTTAGAAGAGAGTTCATTGGTTGTTTGCAGTTGATTATACATTTACTCTTACTTATTGGTTTGAGTTTGTCTCTTTTAAGTGTCGAAACAAGTATTCATTTCGAAAATCGTTAAGTGTTGTAATCTCTTCTACCCTCTCTGATTTCGAAAAAGTAAACTTGTTTGTATTGGTCATTTAAAAGCAAATTCAAAGTTGTACAAAAAGCTTTCTTTGTAGGCATCAATACTAAGAAAGAGGAAAATAAACACCTGCATTGTGCATTTTCATTTTGATAGTTTGCATGTCTGATTTAGGAAAAGTGCATTAGAGTGTGTTGATTACTCTTTGAGAAAAGATGGTGTCTTTCTTTTCCCTTAGTAGCTAGGATTTTCAAAGTTGAAAAGATATAAAGCTTGCTTATCATCTTTAGCCTGCATTTAGGAATTGTATCATACATCTCGTGGTGAACCTTGAAAGGAAAACTTCTAAAAAGATCAACCTAAAATAAATTGAATGAAATTAACAATGCTTTGCAACATAACGCACAACATAGAGGTCTAGGCTAGAGACGTGTTCCGGCGTCGTAAAGCCTGGTGACTGTCGATCTCGTTGATGGTGGGTGATTCCTCCAGAGGGATGATAGCGCCAGTACGGATTGTGCTCCCACGTACCGTCACGTATATATTGGGAGACCCCTATAGGCATAAAACCTTTATCCTTAGGAATCCGTGTCGGCCGCCCTACTGATCGCAATGCACTGAACACAGCATTCAAGAAGATCGACCGCCCGTACCCTAAAAAGTATTCTACGGTTTTGCGAAAAGTTTGGCACACCCTCTGCCTAGAACTCCAGAGCATTTTCTTTTGGCCTTTTTCAGACTCTATAACAGAAAAATTCCATCCGAGCATTTTTCACTTCGGGCTCGTTAAAACATCGAAGGAGACTAGAGTCATCTTTAGCTTTTTCTCGACTCTTTAAAAGTGAAAAAGCAAGTTGTGTCTAAAAGCGTCTAAAAAATTCATTTAATTCGGAAACACACTTTCCCCTTTTGTATTTTGGTTGATCGAGTAATCCGCAATCGTGGAAGAAGGTCAATTGAAACCCCGTCGTTCGCGGAGGCTTACAAGTCAACCGTCTTTGTCTCCGGAATCGAAAATAGTACGGACAAAGCGAACTCGTTTAACCGGTTCGAAATATCCTATCAAAGTTAGAGCAAGTGTTCCAACGACATCTGAGATTCCGGTTACTCCAAACATTTCTGGAAACCCTGCCTCTACAGAAGAAGTTCAACAGCCACAGAGGGACAGTAGCACTGATCCTAGTCTGGGGGCAAATACTTGCGTTACTGAACCAGTTCCATCTGTGACCGGTTCGGAGAGTCTTGCTCCTCAAACAACTGTCGCTGTCGATTCACCCCTTCTTCGGCACCAGAAATATTTTACGGACCTGTCGGTCTTCCTCTTCCACCTGGTTTGATTGCGATAGAAGAAATTGTAGAGGATCCGCAAGCAAGTACTCCAACACATTTTGGAGTAGGGGTCGCTCTATTTCCTTCTACATCAGAAGTTAGTCTATCAACAGTGGAAGTCCCTCTAGAATCGCTAGGCAATCTATTGGATAGACTCAAAATGTCTGAACTACCGTCAACATCTAGGACTGTGTCGAACGACACGGCGACAACAGAACCCCCTGCCGTCACTCCGACAATGTTTGCCGGAATACGATCTGTCCCAACTAGCTCACAATCGCTAGAAGGAGTCCACCCAGGGACTATTTCGACAGTGTGGTCTGTTCCAGTTTGTTCCTCCGGAATAATATCCGGCAACTCTTATGTTGAGACTCGCCAGATTGATCCATTTGGAGGTCAATTTGGGCAATCCAGTCCACAAAGACAAACAATCCCCTTGAGTTCCAGATTGCTACCGTATGGGGGGCAGTATGCCCTTTCATTACCCCCTCCGGGAGGGTATCCATACGGGAGTTCACAACAGTATTCAGGTTAGACTGGAGTTACATCAAGTGGTTGGGTGCCTATGCTACCTCAACAACCAAGGGTTGTATATTCTATGCAACAGTGTGTACCTATGTCGAATATCCCGACCACACCGGCTATTGTGACAGTGTCGCAAGTTCAAGCGTTGCCTGTTGTATGTGAACCTCAGATTTCTCAGGTTGTAATGCAACAACCCCTTGACCCTGTGACTCAACCACAATCGCCTACTGGTGGGGCGACATAGGTCCAAACAGGTACAATTACCCCACACCTTGGTCCAACGGTTAGTATGGCACAGCAGAACATGGCTTCACAACCGTGGCTCGTGCAATACCAACAACCACAATTCCAGCAAGTGTACCAAGGTTCTGAGCAGCAGATTTTTGCGAACAGTGGACAACCGTATATTCAAAACGGTCAAAACCAACCGCTTTACAGTGGTCAAGTCCACCAACCGTATTAGTCATACCAACATCAATTACATTATGCTGGTATGCAAAGGCCCACTGCTCAGGCAATTCCATCGTACCCTGGGTATGCTTCACCTAACCTGAATCAACAGTGACCATTCGTGGCAACTTTAGAGTTATTCGATTTACACCGGTTAACCAACGATCCAATTGCTTACGCCCCTTGGTGGCCAACGATTCCTCACAAACTTCCATCTGACATTCCTAAATTCAATGGAAATCCAGTTGAAGACCCATCGAATCACGTGATGACTTTTCATCTATGGTGTTCATCAAACACCCTAAACGATGATTCGATAAGGCTTCGCCTTTTCCAGAGGACGTTAACGGGTCTAGCGGCAAAATGGTATATTGAATTACCTAGAGCCTCTTTCGACAATTTCAGCTCCCTAGCCACGACTTTCTTAACCCATTTTCAATTACCAATAAGGTATGAAACGGGAACGGAAATCTTAACCAACTTCAAGCAGACAACAGCCACTCACATATCTGATCATATACATGAGTGGCGTCGTCGTCGTAGGATGGTGAAAACGTACATTCCCGATCAGCTGTTAGCTGAATGGTTTATAAAGTCGTTACTTCCTGCCATAACAGAAGATGTGGCCAAGGGGGTAGTCGTAACGGAGGAGCAAGTTATTGCTCGTGCACAATATCTAGACTTAGTCTACACTCAGTCTGGCACGCTCTACAACAAAATACTTGACGCCCCTAGACCGGAATTCTCAATTCCTCCTCCTCCTAAATCAAATAGTGACTCTCATGCCGGCGATGGTGTGATTGGCACGACAAACGCGAAATCGACAAAGGCTTCGTCTAAGAAAGCCCGTAAGACTTCAGATCAAAATGCAAAAGAAAAAATTCTTGCTTCGGAAGTAAATGTTGTATCAGCAGATAAAGGCAAAGAAACCAATCAACCAGGAAGCAAGAAGAAGCAAAACAAAGGGAAGAAGAAGAAACAGGGCGAGTCATCCCCTGAAAAAACTTCTTCAAACCCTCCTAGGAAAGGGAAACCAAAAAGTCCATGCATGATATGTGACGAGGATCATTGGACAGCCGATTGTCCATACAAAGCTGAGCTTAGAAGGTTCTTCAAAAGTTCGCAAACCTCAGCTGTGTTAACTGATCCGTTTCCCAATCCAGGTCAAAATCTGGTTGATAGTGGAAATGCTTCCCCGTCGCAAGTGCTTATGTTGTCGGTTTCAAAACAGCAAAATGATGCTTTGATTTCGACAAGGAACAAAGATTACGGAAATCCGCAGCTGTCGAATGAAAAAGGTAAAGATCAACCAAGTAGTTCGACAACAACTTCGACAGAAGTTGTACCACCCATCATTCCTGAATTAACAATAAAACCGCCAAAGGGAGTAGTACACAAGTCGACATTTAATCCTCGCGCCAGAGCGGCGCAACATTATAACATAGTGGAAGATTTGTCCCAATCGCCATCCGCTATCTCGACTCTTGAAGTACTACAAAATTGTCCATCCCAAAGGCAGGCTTTGTTATCGGCTATTGGTGGGGTTGATCCTAAGGATTCCAATCTTGTATCCTTCGACCACAAAGGATACGATCCTCAGTTACCAGCTCAACTAGCTTTCCTTATTCAAGTGAAAGCCCTCAACAAAACTGTTCACCGAACAATCATTGATGAGGGAGCATCTACATGTATTATGTCGATGAGTTGCTGGAAAACTTTAGGGTCTCCGACCTTGTCGCGATCTTCGACGACATTGAAAGCATTCGACGAAAGGACCTATACCCCGTGCGGTATCCTAAATAACTTGAAGATTGAACTGGGGGGGAAAACAGTAGAAATAGATGTTGAAGTCATCGATGGGAATCTTGACTACAACATCCTACTGGGAGGACCGTGGATATATGCCATGGCAGCTGTAGTGTCGACTTATTTTAGGAAGATCGCATTCCATTTTCAAGGAGGGATTACGATCGTCGACCAACACGACTTCCTCCCTAACGGTTCACAAGTTACAGGAAGCATTCCCATGATCCATGGGAGCAACCATTCGCTCCAAGATATCGGAGTAGGCCTACTGAAAGACCCCACATTAATGGGAACTTTCGCACTTCCACCTCCAATCTATATAGGAGAAGTAGCGTTGGTAGGAGCCTGCAACATGATATCTTCCATGAAGATATCAGAAGATGATATCAACATGGATCATGAAATGGTTTTGCCCCCAAGCCCTATAGGAATATTGTAGCAATCAATGTTTCGGGCATGGGAGGCCAACCCAAATCAACGCTCATCAAGCGTTTGGGTAGATAGGTCTAGAGAATATGGTACCCCATTAGATCCTTGGTCGAGAGTACATGGAATTGACGAAGGAATCCTACAATCAATGTTGATTGAGGGGGCACCATGGAATGATTGCCACCATCGTTCCCTTCTTCCAGAATATGAAGAAGATACTCATCATGACCTTTATCACCCTTCAGTTTTTGAATTCCTATCAAATACTGTAAATACGGTGGATTCCGAGCGAAACTTATCCAATATTGAAGAGACTATAGCCATAAATATCTCGACTAAAACAAATATTCTAGAGAATATTTATGTCGGCAAAGGTTGTTCTCCTTCAGAACTGGAAATATATAACGCTCTTTTTCACGAATTCAGAGATGTCTTTGCTTGGTCATATGATGAAATGCCAGGAATTGACTCGAGTATCGTTGAAGATGAAATTAAGATGTATCCTGATGTCAAACCAGTAAGACAACGGCTTCGACAGGTGCACCCCAAGAAAGCCACTGCCATTAAGGCAGAAGTTGAAAAACTTCTCCATGCTGGTTTCGTCTACTCGGTTCCTCTAACCGAGTGGGTATCGAATATTGTCCCTATTATGAAGAAACAAGGGACAATTAGAGTGTGTGTTGATTATAGGGATGTAAACCAAGCTTGTCCGAAGGACAACTACCCTACACCTTTCATCGACCAGATAATTGATGAATGCGCCGGATGTGAAATCTTTTCATTCATGGATGGATTTTCCGGGTATAATCAAATAAATATCCGCCCACAGGACCAGTCAAAGACTGCATTCATTTGTCCGTGGGGCACATTCGCTTATCGAAAATTACCCTTTGGTTTAAAGAACGCAGCGGCGACGTTTCAGAGCGCAATGAATTATGCCTTCCATGACATCAAGAACATCGTTCAACCATATCTCGACGACCTTCCGGCTCATTCGCGAAAGCGGACTGATCATCCGCAACATTTAAGAGCGATATTTCTACGTTGCCGACACTACAAGATAAGACTCAATCCACACAAATGTGTGTTTTGCGTCGGTTCTGGTCGTTTACTTGGCTTTGTGTTCTCTAAGGTTGGGATTCGTCTCAACCCTTGCAAGGTTCAGGCAATCATTAATTTGCCTCCACCTTCAAATTTGCTTCAGATTCAGAAACTCCAAGGGAAAGCAAACTTTCTGAGGAGGTTCATTCCAAATTACGCAGAACTTGCTAAAGGTTATACCCGTCTTTTGAAAAAGGATGTACCTTTTGTCTGGGATCAGGTGGCGCAAGCTTCCTTTGATGCTCTGCAAGATTCTCTAGTAAAAACATCATTAATGTATGCCCCGGACTATCAAAGAGATTTTAACCTGTATCTGGCTGCAGCAGATACGACCATTGCGATGGTTTTAGTTCAAGAAGTCGATGGAATTGAACATCCTATATATTATTTAAGTAAAAAATTGAATGATACGGAAAGCAAATATTCTTATGTTGAAAAGCTAGCACTCGTTGCTGTTCAAGCGATACAAAGATTTCGACATTATGTCCTCTTTCGGAAAACTACCATTTTATCAGATTGCAACCCCATGACTTATATATTATCGCGACAGTTACTGGGGGGCAAATATTCAAAATGGATAGCGATCCTTCAAGAGTTTGATCTGGAATTTGTAAAATCCAAATCAAAGAAAGCTTTAGTTTTCGCAGAATTATTGTGCGATCTCCCATCGTCGTCCAATGATGAAACATCTGAAGAATCAATCGTGGAAGAAAGTTTGTTTCTGATATCTGCAAGCAATGAGTGGTATGGAGATATAATAATTTATCTCCAAACCCAAAAATTCAGGCCTGACACCTCTCACTCAGAACAGAAACGTATACGATACCAAGCAAAATACTACATGATCGTCGGTGATACGCTTTATCGTCGTGGTACCGATACAATTCTGAGGAGGTGCCTGACCCATGAGGAGGCCGAAAAAGCCCTGAATGAGTGTCATTTAGGCGCGTGTGGGGGGCATCAATCTGGATATGCTACAGCACAGAAAACCTTACGAGCAGGATACTTCTGGCCAACCATGTTCAAAGATTGGATAACCGCAGTCAGAAGTTGCCATGCTTGTCAAATTTTTGATAGCAAAACCAGAAGACCACCCGCACCTTTACAGCCAATAGTTGCTGTTGGGCCTTTCGCCAAATGGGGCATCGATTTCATGACATGTAACCTCACCTCGACCGAGGGGCATGGGTATATCATAGTCGCCGTTGACTATTTTACCAAATGGGCCGAGGCGATGCCTACATTAGATAACACTCGTGAAACAGCTGCCCTTTTCTTTTTCAATCATGTAGTCGCCAAGTTCGGCGTACCACAGGCTATAGTTACAGATCATGGATCACATTTTCACAATCACATGATGGTTGAATTAGCTGCCAAGCTAGGGCTATCTCACGACAGCTCTACCCCATATTATCCGCAAGCCAACGGACAAGTTGAAGCAATCAACAAGGTCCTGAAGCGTATGTTGCAAAGGATGATCGGGGTTCACAAAAGAAGGTGCAACCTAATCCTGTACTCAGCCTTGTGGGCTTACCGAACATCGGTAAGGAATGCGACTGGGTTCACACCTTTTCAACTGGTGTATGGCCTGGAAGCAGTCTTGCCAATCCAGTGTGAAATCTCGTCTCTTAAACTCGCAATTGATCTCCTCCCCGGAACTTCAGAAGAAGAGGCCCGTTTCTTAGAATTAATCCAATTGGATGAAACCCATCGTGATGCCGCTTTGGCTAACGAAGCCCATAAGAAATGAGTTAAGGCGCAGTTCGAAAAAAATGTCAAACCCCGTGTCTTCTCAAAAGGTGACTTAGTCTTGCTTTATGACCAAGAATCCGATAAATTGGGAGCAGGTAAATTTAATTCTTTATAGATGGTCCCTTATATTGTTAAACGATTATTAGCAAAAGGAGCCTACGAGTTGATGGATTATGATGGAATTCCACTGGCTCAAACCCCGTAATGGGTTGTACCTCAAGCGTTACTATGCTTAAATAGTAACCTGTATGCTTTTGTTGTATTTTGTTTTCGCTAAAGTGTTTGTTTTGGTCGAATGATCCACCTTTTTACAATCATTTCAGATGTCAAACCTTCTGGAGACATGTGTTGGATATGCCAACGGAGCGAGTCGTAGTTCGCGGAACCTGTCCTCCGTAGCCTGGGCCATTTTTTATCCAAGCGGTGAGTTAGTAAGTTTCAGAGGTGTATGTATTGGTCAATCAATGAATAACATCGTTGAGTATAGCGCGTTGATAGAACTACTCTATGATGCCATCACCCATGGTATACGCCGACTAATCGTCAGGCTAGACTCACAACTCGTAATACTAGAACTCAATGGTATATATTCCGTCCGCAACCCAGCTATTTATCGCATGTTCCTAAGGGTTAAGATTTTGGAAAGACAATTTGATTTAATTCAATACCAACATATTTCCAGAAACTTAAACACATTAACCGACTCATTAGCAAACTATGTGTTAGATAGACATTTGCGACATTTATAAAAAGAGACACATCATCAATGTTGTACATATGGATCGTATAACGCAACCAGAATAAACCCCGAAAATAAAAATACATATATAAGTTGTTTATCGTTTATACATAATGTTCTGTAACCAAGACAAAAATCGGTCGCATGACCCAAAAGCTCAAAAATGCTAGGGGGCACCCTAGCCTATTGATGCTCATGATAGCACGTCACGGCCTGTGCAATCATGCGTAAGAGACGAGTCCATCGTCTAGGCACACCAGTAGTATGCCGCTGCAACTGTAAAGGTAACTCGTCGATCCTCACATCGGGAATGCCGAGAGTAAGGTTCTCAACCTACTCCTGCACAGCTGTGAGGGTCTCGGCCACATCAAGGTCGTGAAGAATAACCCTCCCAGCAGTCTCCCCTGCTGGGGCAGAAACTGGCGCTCTCGGGCGAACTACTAGACGAACAGGACCAACATCTGCATGCACACATGAGTTTTATTAAAGTCTTGATAGAATAAAGCACAAGGACATTATAAATAAAAACAGTAAACAGTGATATGGTCGAATGAACCAGCTGCGCTGATGGCAGAGCGCCCTAACAAAACCCCAAGGGCTCAGGGAAACAGGAAAACAGGCACAGAATGGAAAAAGGAGACCATGAAAAGAAACAGCTAGGGTTTAGCTCCTACCTGGTCCAGATGGCGCCGAAAATCGTCCGCAGAATCTCCCAGAATCAGCTCATGAAAATCAAGGGGGAACAAGCGCCTCCAAAGCTCCAACAAACAAAGTTCAAATGAAATGGTAAAATGAGAGGTAAAAACACCTTTTAATTGCTTTTTACGTAGTTCAAAGTGAAATATTAGGGTTTTAATCTCGTTTTCAAGCAAATGTTATTCATTTCTAACTAGTTTGATGCAGCAATTGAGGATACAGTACTATCTTTGAAAAGGGCAAAGCTAGTTATGGTTAAAAAACAAAAAATTCGACCATATAATATCAAGCAGTTTTAGCACACAGTTCATGTTCGTTAAAAAATAAACGCAAGATCCGAGCAGTTTTAGCGCATAGTTCATGCTCGTTAAAAAATAAACATAAGATCGAGCAAGTGTTTCCACCCACGTTTAAGCTCGTTAAAAAATGAACTATCCCGGTAAATAACCACTGTGAATGTAATATCATCAGCCATTAAAGCCTTGGTCGTGTTTGCCCATCACCTCCACTTTTCCATTGGCCGATCGTTCACCTCCATATGTTTGTTTACCCATTTTGAGGAATAGCTGCGAAGAGTGATTTCACTAGCCATCCTTGTGACACTGCCGTTATTGGAAAATTCCAACCTGTATCTGGAATCAGCTGCTAACCATGTTTATCACTCATTCCTCAAAAGATGAGTCTTCTTTAAGCTCTTTTCAACTGACTCGTAAAATATGAAAAGATTGCCGAGTCCTTGGCCTTCCAGCTCGTTAAAGGGACAGGAAGTGCTATCCCTCCTCTAGATTTTAATCTTTTTGGACCTGAGGGATTATTGCACAAAAAGATCGAGCGCTTGTTTTATTCGGCTCATTAAAACTATCGAAAACTCATCCCTTCTGTATTGTTTTATACTTTTTCGGACCTAAGGGATTAGATGACGAAAAAGGACTTTTGGAGTTAACTTTATGTATCTTTTCAGACTCTCTAAAAATGAAAAGAACCGAGTTATCTTTGTTGTTAGACTCGTTAAAATCATTAAATAGCGACAAACTTGTCTTTAGACGAGAATGAGTTTCACTATCGCTAGGCTCGTTAAAACATAGCGATGGGCTTGCCCAAAGGGCAGGTTATAGAACAAGCATATGTTATCCTCCTCAAGCTTGACAAAAATAAAGAGGTACTGGTCAGCAATGACTGGGGAAAAATTGGGAGAAACTAAAGAAAACTTTGATGGTAGCAAGTTGCTCTTGAACATGACACTTTTCCTTCGTACCACAATCGGGTTGGGTTGTTTCATTCACCAGTCACATCCATGGTCTCGCCATACCATCCATATTTGGGGTAATGCTACCAATCCATCGCATTAGTGTCGCCATATGTTCAAGAGAAGTCGTTCATAAAATTCAACCGTGTCCCATCCACTGCCATACATTATCCTTCATCTTTTCATGACCGCCACCCTGAATTATATGTCACAGATTGTTTTCACCTCCATCAAAATCATTAGCTCCGTTCCGTGTCACTGATGTGGGATTCATTAAGGCCCTCCTTTGACGGATCGCTTCTTGTCAACATCAGCTCATTATCCAAGAAGTTGATCTAGGAACAACCCCTTCAGTAGTTTGAAGCTTGCATACCTCAATGGCAAGTTTCTCACTTCCGGCGACAGGTATACATCAATTACCTTCGACCGAAAGATTTTGCGTGGTGTTCGACGCCAAGTCCTTTATTCACACCACGTGAATTGTATTGCAGTACCTTGAGGGTCATTATCATTATCGGTGATTCCTCTCGCGCTTGTTAACGGTTTACCTCATTGACCGGTAATCAAGCGAGGTCTTTCCATGTTTGACTTCAGAACATTTCTCACATGGATCGACTTGTACTTAGAGTGAAGATCGAATGAGTTTGAAGACCCCGGATCTAGTTTCATCCATCCAGGCTACGATATATATTCAGAAAAGATAAAGACATTGACATGTACATCATTGCAGCAGATAATCATCCTACTCAAAGGATGATAATTTCATCAAAATTATCAAGTCTACCATCAGACGATTGTCTGTTCTATGTACAGAAAAATGAATTTATAAAGCTAAGCATGGGAATGCCCACCTCAACTAGATCATGAAAGCAGTATGAAAAATAATGTATTGTATTGTATCTTATTACAGGTCTCCTCCCAGCATTGGATGAACTTCAGATCCCCCTGATAAAGCATTTCACCCGATAAACAACCTCATACTTTAGGGGGCAACTGTTATAGACATTTTTGTGCCTTACAGTATTAAGCATGAAATGTCCATAATCTAAGGGATCCAAAGTCCCTAAACATGTTGTTCCTACCCGTAGAGGAACAAGGCTAACAAACCACAGCAATTCACAGAAGTTCTCCACTAGAAACTGCTCAAAAACAAGTCTATTCAAGATCAATTCAGTGGCTCCACTAGCTGTTTGCACTGAATGTCAAAGCCAACACTGGCTACCTGCACTGAATGTCAAAGGCAACACTGGCTACCTGCGCTGAGCGACAGTTGACATGTGGCAAGTTCATTCCACAAGGTGTCAGAACCCAGGAAGCTTCCAAAATCTTCCTCAATGACACTTGCCTCAGGGAATTCGACTGGTGATGAGTAAGAGGTTCCAAATCTCCAAGTGGAAGCAAGAACCTCCAAGTGGAATCAAGAAATGACAGAGGGAGAGGACACTAGTCAGATCTCAAGCTGACTCATCCTCTCTCCAAACATCTATATATGGATCTCTCCTCCATGAGATCTAGAGGCTGGAATTTTGTGATTGCAAAGAATTGCTGTTGGTTTGAGATTGGAATCATTGGGTGCTTAATGCTTTGAAGGGGGTGAAGATAGGAATTCCATTTGCTGGGAAGGAGATGCTGGATTGGAGCCCTCTGGGCCGTATCTCTTCCTGAACCTTGTTATTCATCAATAAAGCTATCTTGGTTTCTCCTATATGCTGATGTATTCTTGATGTATGATTGCATTAGTATGTTTAGTTTATTTCTAATCCTGAACTAGTTATGAATATGAATCCATGTCTTGTGTAGTGTTCTCTTCTTGTGATCTTGCAGAAACCTCTTGAAGCTGGGCGAGCGAGAAGGCAAGTAGCTGGGAACTCTCCAAGAGAAGAGAAGTCGGATCGAGGGACAAACGGAAGACACCGGTTAGTCCATTTATCTCTCTCTTCATTCTTAATTCATAAAGGAAGAATACTAGAGTAGCTGTCTCTGTTTGTTGCTAAGGCACTATCACACCTTAGGTGGATAGGATCGTCCTGCATAGGCATTTTTCCCCACAACACTATTGAAGAGTAACAAGGCATTTCATCTATAGTTTAGAGGCAATAAGAAAAATAAAAGAAAATCCTTTCTTATTCCTAGAAGAGAAGCAATCCAAGAGAAGGAGTGAAGCTAGTACTCCTTCATCAAAAGATGCAAATTTTTCTATAGTATTTTAGGGTCGTAAAATATAGGAGACCAAAATTACAAGAAAGATGAAGAAAGAAATTGAAACTCTAAAATTGATGCCTATTAGTTTTAATTATTTGTGGAAGGTTGACTTGATGGAGTAAAGGAGGTCACTTATCTTGGTTTAGGGTGTTGGTTGTCTCAAATTAATATGAATCTACTAGTAGAAGAGTTTGACTAGGTTTTCCCCTTGTTAAAGGTTTTACCCTCGCTATGTGGCCAAACTTTGTGGCCTCTTTTGTTTGTGATCTTCGTTGATTGGAATTAGTCTTGATAATAAGAACAAGATAACTTAAAATGAATAAATAATAGGTAGATATCACAATATAAGTGGAATGTATTGTAAAGGAACATGAGATACAAGGAACCAAAATGGAGTGATTACTCCCTCAAGAGGAAATATTAAAGGAGAGGCAAATGGTGAAAATGATCTCATAGAAATCAAGAGAATTATGTAGTCCTAGAAATCTTCCATCAATTAGGGATTTGATCATATAATAAAATGCTAAACTCCTCCTACTTTAGGAGACCAAATTGGAAGACTATGAAGTTCTGCAAAAATACAATAGCATTTTGCATCTCAATTATGGTTGAGAAAGAAGTTCTAGGGGTTTATCTGTGGGAATTTATACAAGTGAAAATTTTAAGGATGGAAAATAATCTTGAAGTTTAAAAACATTGGTGAATCTCACTAGTCCCTAACATGCAAACTATACAATGTTTATTGATGTATTTGCAAAAGCATTCAATTTTTTAGTGATTTTATATATACTCTCTATATAATGTTCGCAATTTTTAAGGTAAAATAATTTTAAATTATGAAACTGTGCCATATCATTATTATAAAAAATGTAAATTGGTGAATCCTTTTCTTGGAAAGATCATGGAAAATTAACCCACCAACGAATATTAGCCCCTAAAATTTTCAATTAATTTTATACCCTTTGGAATTATTCCCTTCTAAGTTCAAATCAAGTTAGGTGTTTTCGTCATTGGTTTGTGAGAAGTATTTATGTTCTCTCATTTAACACTCTTTCAATGTAGTTAATATTTATGTGCCTCTAATTTATAAAGAGAGACTAGAATGTTGTAAATTCATAATGGAGCTAAAGGATTAAGTTTTCGATTCAAATTACAATGTAGCAAGGGACTTTAACACCACACTTCATCACTATGATTAATGTGTGTGTGTGTGTGGGGGGGGGGGGGGGGGGTTGTTTCGGGATCCAATCATATAGAGAATGGATAAACCCATTTCATTTCTTTACTTATTGAATATCTTGGTCGAATGGATGTCTTGGTCCTAGACACTTAAGCTAGATAAGTTATTGGTACATAGTTCGTTCGAAAAAAGTAACATCTCCTTATCTTCTGAAATGATATCTTCTGTTGGATTAGATCCCTAAAATCACCTTTTCTAGGATTAAACAAGATTATTATGGTCCTCTTTTTTTTTTCATTTTGATAATTTTTTGCTCTAAGACCCCACCCTCTTCAAATTGTTTCTTGAGCTTGGAGAAAGTGGGTGGTTGGTTCATTTGTTCATATCTAGGAACAAAATCTTAAAAATATGAAGCTCACTCTAAAGGTTGGGATGAGGGATTGATCTCAATTAGTGAGTAAAGATATAGACTACCTCAAATATAAGCTATGGGGAACTGAAATGCTCATGGAGTAGGAACAAGTCACTCCTTTAATGATTGAAGAAAAATAGACCTTCTAGTACTACAAATATAAAATGAAGGAAGAATAACTAAAGTGGAGGTAAAATTCCAAGAGTTTGTGTCTCTAATTAAGGGATATAAACACTATTTGTTTTCAAAAACAAGCTAAAATACAACAATATTATAACAACATCAAGGAAATCACCACCAATGAAGGAGAGACATAAAGTCCAAATGAAAAAATAAAAGGAGTAACATATAACCCCTATTACACTATATATATTGAAACTAGGAGAAAAGATATATTGAGTACAAATATTATGCAAGAAATTAATCCATGTATTATAAGAAACAAAGACAATGCTTGTCTAATTTAGGTTATATCATAGGAGGAAATCTTCGATGCAATCAATCATTTTGAAATTGATAAGGTATCAAGTATAGATGAATTCAACATTCATTTCAGCAACTATTTTTGGAATATTATTAAGTTTGAATTGGTGTGGATGGTGTGAATTCTTCAATATATTCATCATTCCCTACACTTGAGGGGAGGGAAAAGTTAATATTTCTTAACTATAGTCCCAAAATAGGTAATTACATCATCCTTTGTACATTCAAGATTATACCATAATGAAATGTGTCTTACAATATTATGTCTAAAATCATTGCTAATATATAAAAAATTATAATCCCTAAGATTATCTTAGAAAACTGATGTGGTTTTGTGAGGAATAGACAAATTGTGGAAAATATCATCCCTATATTATCTCCTTTAGTAAGAATAATGAGGAAAAGTGGATTATCCTTAATTTGGATATGGAAAATGTCTTTAATGTGTTAAGAATATATTCGTGTTTGGATTCCTTTAGAAATTTGGGTTTAATCCAAGATTAATTGCCTCGATATCCACATGTATCAATAATTTGTTGGTTTATCTTTTATTTAATGGGTTCTATATGCACTTTTTGTGTTAGGACTTTGTTAGGGTTGGACCTTATCAACTTTCATGTATATCAACATGGTAGAATACCTTAGCTAGAAATGGAATATAAATTGTTTTGGCAGCTTATTTCAAGTAGGTATGATTGGTGGAATCAAGTCATTCATAGGAAGAATCTAGGAGTGTGACACCGTTATCTTGGTCAGGTCATAGAAGTTAGAAAGGGTTCACAAGTCTAGAGAACTATTAATGTTGTTTTCCCTCCTTAATATTAGCTAACTTTGTTTCCAAGAAATAATGAGCATATCAACATTTTGCATTATAGTATCATGGGGGGGCCTCCTTTATCTCAACATTAAGACCTTGTCACCCTTCAAAAATTGTGCAACAACATGGGACATCATATATTTTTTTTTTCTATATAGATCTAAATAGGAAAGACTAGGATTTCAAATTATATCATGTGATCCATTTCATTCTGGTGGATCTGAGCCATATTTTAAGAAAATCAAATTATTGTTTAGCCATTTCCTCCTTCAAAAAAAAGGCTAGGGTTTGAAGTATCAACCTTTGTTCTAGATTGAGATTCTATTGAGACCCATCTAATATTTTGTTTCGATTTTGGGCATGAGTTTGAATTGAAATATTTTTTGAGGAGGGCCACTGAACACAAGTTATTCTCTAAATATCGATAATAACCTATAATATATGGTCTAATTGCATATCCTGTGTCTTTAATACCTACATTATTCCAAATTTCAAGTGGAATATTGGGAAATTGTTGGGGCTTGGTTTTGCCCCATTTTGACACCCTTTCCCAGACTTTACCTCTCCCCGTTTGAACTATCCTTAACCCTTATTATGCCTATTTTGGTTATAATACTTAGGTTTTTGCAAAAAGGGTGACGTATGCTAAAGGTATGCAAATTAACATGAAAAGGAGTCTTTTACCTTAGCCTAAAGTATTCCTTACAACTAGTTGTTGTTTATTTAATTATCAGACCAACTAATTTAGACTTCTTATTCAGATTTCTTTTGATTCAAAAACAGGCCTGCATTTCTTCCAGATAGTTGTGCAATCATATTTCCCTAAAAACACTTCGAAATTCCTGCAGCCACAGATTTCCTATAATTTCCCAGATTTCCGATAGCAACATCGGTGGTTAGCTATGTTCCACGAATTTCTAAGTCAAACGAGAACATGGGTTTTATGGGGAATCTATCACATATGGATGTTGTCCTATTGGCCATTTCAAATCTGTGAATGATACGACCCAAATTCATAAACTTTCTCTCATTGGCTGTTTGAATGAAAGCTGCAACCATGTAATGAATTTCGTCTAATCCATGCTTTCAGTCATGGATTAGACCCAAAATGGCTAAATTTGGTATTTTGTAATATGATTGTTAGACGATGGCTTAGATTAGTAGCCTTCCTTACTTCGAGCCATATATGGCCTTTTGTAATTGTATAAATTATGTTCTCGTTTACATGATAGGGGGTTGCTGGGTTGGCTTCAACTAAGATTCTATATCAGATTGTACTCGACTATATATTTTCAGATTAATACAATATTATATGTTATGTCTATTTCGTTGAGCAAGCTCTTCTAATTTGAAGCTGTTGTGAGTAAGGGAGGCCCCCCTTTGCTTACAACTCTCGTAGCTTAGTGTTTATGCATTTTATTTTTGTTATCTAATAATAATTCGTTCTTACAACTAATGTACTATTTCTTATATATATCAGCAACAAATGATTGAATGAACTAGTTTCATGTTAATGTGTGGAATTCATTTAATTAAGATTTGATTTATAATGTTGAGTGAATTTCTGAGTTTGTTGTAAGTTTGATTTTTGTATCTTTTCCTAATCATCATCAACAATACTAGAGAGCTGTAGAGGGATGTTTGATCCACTCTATAGCCTTTGCTTCTAAGTGATTGATGTAGGAAAGAGTCATTAGTTTTGTATGATTGACTAGTTAGATTAATCAACACTCACAATATTAAGCTTGCATATATTTTTCACAGCATCTCACAAGCTTACCTGCCCTGGGTTGATGATTTATGTTAATCAAATTATAAGGCTATAATTTGACTCAACATTTTGGCGTTGTTTCTGGGGAGGTGCTAAGCTATAATACCGAAGTGTTGTTTTTGCATTACATGCATTGTTTAGAATTTTCAGGACTAAGGTAGTCAAAGTGGTAAGATAAACTGCTAATCCTATGCACCTAAGGAGGTCAAAATTTCTCCAAAGTCGTGTCCTAATTGTTTGGTAAGTAAATCTTTTTAATTTTTTTGCATAGTAGATGACAGTGTAAAACATCTACAAATTCCTTTTGTGGTGGTATGAGAGCCACTTCATTTACTAATGTACTGGAAAGGAAAAAGTAGTCTGCAAGATATAAGGCAGCAAGAGAAGAAGAGTCCGGATAGGAGGTTTGTGGTCCTGAAAGAGCCCAGAACATATTCCTGCTTCTACAATAGCAAATTATGCAGGAAAATCATTTGTTGCTGTCCATTTTGAATCTCCTCTCACAAGGAAAACAACATCTTTACTCAGTCATCATCCTGAAAAGAAATTCATTAGCAATCTTATACAAGAACCAAAATTTCAAACCATTGATTCTGTAGAATCTATAGTTTACAAGGGCCACACTTCGTTTTGGTCCAGAATGGTTCATGAAGATGGAAATCATCACAAAAATGAATACGATGAGAAGGAAGAAGAACTAGTCACATTTGAATTCCCTATCAGGGAGGTTAGTGGAGCTACTCACATGAAAAATATTCCTCCCTCAGCCTTGCCTAACTTTCGTGGGGTTACCAGTGAAGATCCTGATGCATTTTTGTTTGAGTGTGATGTGTTATGCAGGAGCTATGACTATTCTTCCAATGGTCAGAAGCTGAAGTGGTTTCCTGCAACATTGAAGGATGCAACTCTTAGGTGGTTTATGGGATTGGCTTCAAAATCCATTACAACTTGGGAGGAAATGAAAAAGGTATTCTTGAAGAAATATCAAGATTATTGCAAGACTAGGGACCTTATAGAATAAATTTTTAGCATGACTCGAAAGGAGCGGGAGAGTCTTGAGGACTTGGTGGAGAGATTTCAATATAATCTACAAAGATTCCAAATGAATCAACTACGAAAGATTACTAAAAGAAAAATTTTGCTCAGAGCAATCGGACCAGAATCTCTTGACATTTTGAACTTAATGGGGGGAGGTTACATAACAAAGTTGGGCTATGATGAGGTATGTGAGATATGTCAATGATATTCAAGAGGAAATTCTAAAGTTGGAGGAGGAACAAGAGATAATTCTTTTGGGCTTGTCAAGTAAGTTGTTGGAGCTGAATGCTATTTTGTTTGTTTAGTAAGAGATTTTCCAAGACTGACCCCTTCACTTGGGCGATACGAGATGGCGAGCGTTAGGGTTTTCTCCGATAGAGTTTTGATTGTCATCGCAGTCGTCCCTAAGCCTGCTACAGGGGTCGATGGCGATCCATGGTTTGGGGTTACGGTGAACGTCTCTCTTTACGATGCTGAAAGGGCCTTCTTAGTGCAATCGCCTACAGAGAAATGGCTCCTCTCTTGCAGCCAAATGCTTCAAACCCACCTAGGTCAGCGCGGGTATGTATCTGTGGGGTTTTCTGCCACAAGAAATCATGTGAATTTTGACTGGGAACGACCTGCAAGTATGAGCGCTCTCATCCACAATGCCATGATAGTGACCATGGATCCCGAGTTCAGGGTCTTCACAAACGGGGCTCTGTTCATAAAATTCGATCAGATCCACACAATTGGTTCTTCGCCCTATATTCTAAACCACTTTTCAGCTGAAGCTGCCGAGGTTATTGACCTGTGTGACCGCATTTTACTGCCAGGATTCCAACTGGATCACGCGGCGAGGTCATCAACGGAAGACCACCACCTTGCGTGGTTATACGAGGAGGTTTTCGGGTTGCAGAGAATCGAGGCGCCCAACTGCGGCTTTGAGCCATGCAACCATCATGCCGCAACGTGTTTAGAGGTCAGGTCGCGCCATACCCAGAATGCACAGAGCAATGGCAGGGGGGAAGAAGAAAAGAAATCTGGGATGGATCTACAGGTTTTCACACTGGTTTGGTCGTTGCAATCAATGAAGGGGGACTGCATGGTGCAGATCTGCTCCCTCTCTCCATGCATTGGCCCAAACATTGCAGATCTGGTCTGGATCTACCTGATCTAGCCAACATTCGAGAATAGCCAGATCCCAGGCAGCAGATCGATGGCAACAAGCATAGATCGAGCAAAGGGTTTGTAGATCTAGACATGCACAAGGAAAAATGACCCAATACGAGGCCATAAATGGAAGATTGTTTACAGCCAGAGCAGATAACAACAACTCGTTTCTAGATTTTTATCAAATCCCCTAAGGGGAAAACTTGTTTAGTGTGGGTTCATGCAGGAAGCACCATCTTGCAGCTGTAACAGCAAATACGGGCAGTGACAGGATACCCAGTTCAGATCCAACATTTGGTCAGTGGTAGGTGGTCCCTCCAGGGTAGTAGAACGCTGAAAAGCTATGAGATTAGTCCAGGAACAATCATTGCTTTAAACCTTAGGCTGAGAGGAGGGGCTTTGCCTCAAGGACAACCAAGCTCCTCAGGGGGAGACAAGGGGAAAAAGACAACACCTCAGCATCAACCCAAGGGAGGTTCCTCCTACAAAAACATTTTACAGGGCAACAGAGACTCAGGCTCCTCTCCAGATCAAGGCGGATATACACCTAGGCCATACATAGTAGATCAGCTAGGGAAAACCCTAGCCCTTAACTTTGATTCTACAGGGCTTGATGATTTCGTTAAGTTCTATGAAACGCAGGCCCTAATCTGCTGTTTTAACAGTTTTTCGCCAAAACCAATGGATCTATTCCACTGGATCTTCACCAGTTCGACCATGGAATGTGATATACATCTATGCTCCAAGGGGTTTTTTATAGTAAGATTTGCATCCAAGGAAGTCAGAGATACAATCATCAGTGTTGGGCCTTGGCTTTGGGGAACATCGGGGCTGTTTATGACCCCATGGTTTCCAGATTTCGATCCAGAGAAAATGATTGTATCCAAAGTGTCGGTCTGGGTCTGCCTATACAACCTTCCCCTTCACTTTTGGAGTGAACGAGTACTGGAAGGCATTGGTAACAGCATAGGGAAATATATCAAAACAGATCTGGAAAGGATTAATGAAAGGGTCTACACTTTCGCACGCATTTGTGTGGAAGTAGATCTAAGTAAAGGGTTGCCGGACAACATAAGGCTGATCTACAAACAACAAAATTGGCTGCAAGCACTAGACTATGAAAACACCGCTTTCATATGTAGGCTCTATAGGAAAATAGGACACTTGCAAAGCACATGTCCAGAAGCCAAGAAAGTAAACAATAAAAAGAAGCAGAAAGGGAAGCAGAGGAAAGGATGGCAATTTCCCCCCCTAGACTCAGAGGACGAAGAATCAGAAGAAGAGGAGGAAGAGACCCCCGCAGAGAATGCCGAGGTTTCTCAAGAAATGGAGACTCAGAAGGGAACCACATCAGACAATAAGGGTTCACATTTTCACTCAAATCAGGCAGAGAAGGCAAGCGAGGATCTGAATATGGGAGGGATCAAAAGGCATCACCACTCAGACACATCAGACTCAGACAAGGAAACAACCCCACAGAAAGTAGAAACAGAGTTATTCATAGCTTCGATTGAGCCCACTCAAGGAGAGTGGCGCAAGGTCGAAAAGAAAAAGGGGAGAAAAACTTGAAGGGTGAGTCCTTTACTCACTACCGGATTCCAGTTTTTCTACCTCTTTCTCCCTTCTTCTCTCTTTCTCTTTTTCTTCTTCTAATGCCAGTTAGTTTTGTAACGTTTGCACGGGGTGCAAAAGAACTTGAGCCCAATGGGCATCTTACGGAAATGCTTCAATGCATCTTCCAGTGTAACTTTTCACTTTTTAAATAAAAAGTTATTGATTTTTTCCTTGGAAAAAAATGTTGTTGGAGCTGGACTAACCAGAGTTGAAATGGGTAATTTATTTGAAAATTTTAAACTGATATCCTTAGCACATTATCTTCTCAATTGGATGTTTTGTACGCTAAGAAGAAAAAGGAAAAATAGGAGGAATTGGAGAAAACCCTGGTAGTGTTTTGTTCAAAATGCAGGAAGAACCATGCCTTGAGGGAATGTCCTATAGATAGTATAGAGGTATGCTAAATCTGTGAAGAAGAGCATTCCACTGATCAATGTCCTTCACTTCCTAAAATTAAAGCAACATGTATAGCAGGTCAAGGAATTGCCAATGCACTTTATGAAATGGAACCTCAAAGACCATGGAAAACACATGCTGCAAGTATGGCTCATTCGAATTATCAAGTTCCTTATAATCAAAACCAGATGTGGAATATTCCAATGCCCTAGCATCCTTGACCTCCACAACAGCCTTGACAGGGGAACTTTTCTTACCCTACCACTCATAATTTTCCTTCTCAAAACTTTTATCCACTGTAGCGCACACAACAACAAATGATTCAACCTCAACAACAACAACTTCAGTTGCCTGCCTCGCCAAATCAACCTCGTCCTATGCAACTTCCTACCCAACAATTGTCTAACCCTAATAATAAAACCATCTAGTCGACTCACAACATTGGATTGGTCACTTATGCCACTTTTCCTACCTACTATATTGCGCCAGAGTCGCTACATGAAACTTATGTTCATGTGTTATAGGAATTTCCTGTTTCATTGTAGGAAATCCAACTTAGGTCCAAAAAAGTGGTGACTTGGCCCAGAAGAATCGAAGAGATTGTAGAGGAAGATACTCTAGAAATCCCTAAAGTTGAAACCACACCTAAACCAGTAGAACAACCTACTTCAAGGCCACAAGAACCTTCCTCACACCATACGATCCAACCTCCTTTTCTAGAGAGGTTAGAAAGGAAACTAAAATGACCCAAGTTTAATCTTGTGCCTGAACTGAGAAATGTATGCATTAAGATCCCGTTGCTGCAAGAAATTAAAGATATCCTGATCTATGCCAAAAAATTAACCGAGCTATGTAGTAAGAGACCAGGAAGAAAAAAGAGAGCTCTCTACAATTCAAGTAGGTGGAAAGCTTGCAAGTTTAATGTCTACTAGATTTGTTACTGAAAAATATGCAGACCCTGGAACCCCTGTGGTTACCACCTTTATCAATGAAAAGCTTATAAATTTTTTTTATTGATTTGGGAGAAACCATTAATGTGATGACTATGGAGACCTTAACTAGAATAGGAACCTTTGACTTATTTCCTACTCCTACCATGTTAGAGCTAGCCAACAACTCTAAGGTAAAGCCAGGGGGTGTATTAGAAAACATTGTCATCTCATTAGATTGTTATAAGTACCCTACATATGTTTGCGCTCTTCAACCCAAAACCAACTTAGGAGGGCATCCTCTGATCTTGGGCAGACTATGGTTAGCCAGGATAGATTCTTATATAGGGTGTAGGTCAGGAAACATGACCATCACTAATGGGGATGAAACAATCAACATTAATTTGTATCCCCCTAATCAACCTCTATTAAAATCTGAAAATATAGATTGGGTTGAAGAAGAACAACATGATTTGGAATGTACCTAGCTAGTTTTGACAATCGCCCAAGCCATGAGCCTTAAAGAAAATTTAGAAGAAAATTTGATAAATTTTTGTATTTCTAATCCTACTTTTTTGCAGCAAGAGGAAGGTTAATCTAGTCGTAATTTAGATTTCATTACTAATATGCAGGATTTTCATGAGCATAGTACAACAGCCAAACAACATTCAACCTTATTATTTGCATTTCCTGCATATTCCATGACTGAAAGGGGGAGTAAGGTAGTTGGATGTTTTTTCTGAAAAACCTTTGAATATTAATTTTTCCTTAACCCCTGAATAGGAAAACCCATTAATTAAAGCATTGAAAAAACTTTCAGACACTTTTGCTTCAGAATACACAGATATGAGAGGCATTCACCCAACACATGCATTCATCATATTTATATAGAAGGCAGAGATAGGCCTATGAGAGCCATAAAGGAGGATGAACCCCGCTTTAAGGGAAGTTGTGAAAGATGAATTGCAAAAATTGTTAAATGTAGGGTTCATCGATCCTATCTCGGATAGCCAGTGGGTATCTCCGTTGGTTATTGTACCCAACAATAATGTAAATGGCGAGTGTGTGGATTACAGGGAACTAAACAAGGCTACCTTGAAAGGTCACCTTCCCTTGCCTTTTGTAGACCAAGTGCTAGACACTTTAGCAAGAAAAAGGTATTTTACTTCCTAGATGGGTTTAACGGGTACAATCAGATTAGGATAGGTGCAAAAGACTAGGAAAAGACTACATTCACATGTCCCTAGGGCACCAATGTATATAGGGTATTACCATTTGGTCTGTGCAACACACCAACAACATTCTAGTGGGCGCTCATTAGTAGTTTCTCTGATATTTTGCATGATTGTGTAGAGGTTTATATGGATGAATTTATAGTCATGGGTGATACTTTTGAAGAAGCTTTACATAATCTTGAGAAAATTTTGCAGAGATGTGGATAAACTAATCTCCCATTAAATAATTAAAAATGTTTTATGATTATGAATGAAGGTATTATTTTGGGTCATCATGTTTTTGCTGCAGGAATTAAAGTTCATCCGGCAAAGATTGAAGTCATTGCAAAGATACCTCCACTAACCAATTAGAAGGGAGTCCGAAGTTTCCTTGGACATGTAGGATACTATAGAAGGTTTGTTGAAAATTTTAAGAAGGTAACCTCTGCAATATTTAAATTATTGACTAAAGAAGTTGAATTTCATTGGGATGATGAGTGTCAACCTGTGTTTGATACACTCATGAAAAAAATTTCTTCAGCATCAGTCATGAGAGACTTGGATTGGAAATTTCCTTTTAATATTTCCACTGGTGCCTCTGATTCAACCATAGGAGTAGTACTGGGACAAAAGGAGGATCTTGTAACCCATCCTATTTATTATGTTAGTAAAAATTAAAGTCCTGCAAAATTGAATTACATGGTAACTGAAAACGAATTCCTTGTTGTCACTTATTTTATTAATAAGTTTAGATATTACATCATGGGCTATGAAGTTTTTGTACACACCATTCACTCTGCCATTTGATATCTCATGAATAAACCAGTTACAAATGGAAATATTACTAGGTGGCTTTTGTTGTTGCATGAATTTGACATCACGGTATTGGATAGGCTTGGAAAGGAAAATCAGGTAGATGATTTCTATCTAGATTAAACCATGCAGGTGACAATGTTCCTGAATGATAGTTTTCCTGATGAAAATTTGTTTTCTGTTTCTGTTAAAACGCCTTGGTTTACAAATATGGCTAATTACCTTGCTATAGGAAAGTTGCCTCCTTACCTTTCATCTAATTAGAAAAAGAGAATTATTAGGAAAAGTATTGATTACTCTTGGATTAGGGGGGATATTTTTTTTTCGCTATACCAAATTTGATTATCTGCAGGTGTGTCAGCGAAGATGAGATCGATGACATTTTAAGAGCCTGTCACGATGAATAATGTGGACGACACTTTGTAGACAAGTAGACAACTTACAAGATCCTTCGCTGAGGTTATTATTATCCAAATATTTTTAAAGATACAGGAGAATATGTCCAGCTGTGTGACAACTTCAAGAGAATGGAGCATCCTGTACAATTAGACGAGATGCCTTTGAACCCATAGGTTCGTATATAACCTTTTGAGAGGTGGGCTCCTAATTTTGTAGGCCCAATCAACCCTATGTCCAAAGGTAAGAAGTATATTTTAGTTTGTATTGATTATGTTATGAAGTGGGTGGAGGAAAGAGCACTACCTAGAGCAACAAAGAAAGCTGTGGTAGATTTTTTTTTTGCTGATATTTTTATAGGATTTAGGGAACCTAGGGAAATAGTCACTAATCAAGGTACCTAGTTTGTGTCAAAGCTTATGTATGGAATTGTCGAAAAATATCATATTACTCATCAGAAGTCCACCCCTTGTCATCCATAGGCCAATGCGCAAGTAGAATCAACAAATAAGGTGTTGGAGACAATCCTTACCAAGACAGTGCAATTAAATAAGAAGGATTGACCTGACTAACTTCCTAAAGAATTATGGGCCTATATGGTCACATGGAGAAATACCACTAGATTTTCTCTGTATGAATTGGTGTATGGAAAAAAAGTTTTATTTCCCATTGAATTTGAGATCAGAACTTTTAAAATTGCAGCAGATTTGGGTATAGACCTTGAAAAAGCTTAGCAGCAAAGGATCCTATAGCTCAATGAGTTGGATGAGATTAGGAAAAATGCTTTTCAACATATTGAGTTGATTCAACAACAGCTGGCTAAATGGCAGGATAGAACTTTAAAGGAAAATTTAACACACATCGGCTAGGCCCCTACGAAATTGAGAAAGATTTTCATAATGCATCTATTCAGGTTAAAACCATTGATGATAGGAATGTTACCTTGTTGGTGAATGGGCACAGAATCAAGTTATATAAAAAAACCCCAATCCAAGGAGGAATTTATGGAAGAAATTGTGAAGAAAATAGAGTTGGAGATGGCGAGAGAAGGAGTCATTCCTTCCACAATCTCTTCCTGATTTCCTACTGATACAATGAGCTCACTCTGTTCCTCCTCATGCTCAGTAAGATATGAGAGGAATGTCTATTTCACATTAGCTTATTCCTTTTTCCATACCTAAGGGACTAGTTATGGAAAAGGAGCCCCCTTAGAGTCTTATTTTCCAACTGTTTTAGACTCTCTAAGATTGAAACTTGTTGAGCATGGACTACCTTGGGCTTATTAAAATTACAGGTCAGTAGTCCCTCTTAGGGTCTTGTTAATAAAAAAAAATTTCAGTTAATTGTGGACTTCTCGTGTTGGACTCATGATGGATTTGTTAAGACCCTTCTTCCAAAAATCTTAGTGCATCGGCATCAGCAAGTTATTTGGGTACAAGATTAGAGTCTTATGATGCCTTGAAGCTTGTATTCCCTAATGACAAGCTATCTTGCCAGCAATAATGGGGAATCACTATGGCTCCTTGACTGTTGGATCCTACAGAGGGGTTCAACAACAAGTCATTAATTCACACCCAATAGGATGCATCAGGGTACCTTGGTCCTCGCTCTCATTAAAGGTGATGGGCCTCACATTAGTTAACAATTGACCTCAATGGTTGGTAATCCAATGAGCTCATTGCACATTCGACATCAGCACCTTTATTCATGTGTAATGAACTGTACACAAACAAGGGAGAAGTTTTGATTGATGGTCCGATTTCTTGCAGAAGCTTCGCAAGTCATGGTTTGATTTCCTGCAGAAGCTCCGCAAGTCATGGTCTGATTTCTTGCAGAAGTTTCAAAAATCATGGTTCCATTTCCTGTAGAAGGCTCAGCAGTCACGGTCCCATTTCCTGCAGCGACACCCTGATTTTTTGAAAAAAAACCATAAACAAAGAATTAACTTAAATGATTTAAAGTAGTGACATATTTCAATTACTAGCTGAGATCATGAATTATGAGTTCTTATATATGATTTAACTATTAAGGGGGTTATCATCTCAAGGACAGGCACATGTCATCCAAAGGACTAGACTGTTAGAAGGTAAAAATGATAAAGTACAACTGGCGACAGGACACTTGAGGTAAAGGTTAATTAACGATTTAATTTTTAGCACTTGTATGATTTTTTGGCTACGGTCCCCCTTACAGCAAAACATGGCCATAACCTGGTCTATTATAACTCCATCTCCACGCTTGATTACCATGATTCTGGCACGAACAATAGATGTAACCCCCTTATCTTTCTGCAGGTCAGATCATGATGATAATCATGATCACGACCTGTCTCCTGAAAATCCCATGTTTTTGATAACTTTCTATAGTAATCCCTCCCTTGTCATGCGAATCTGTTGCAAAATCTTAACTTGATATTTTCAAAGAAGTGCATGCATCATGTCTTCTAGTTTTTCACCGTGTCAAAATTGTGTTCCCCCATCCGCTTCGAGCCGCAGTGGCTTCAGTTGCTAGAATCTGACCCTCGTAGTAAGGAGACATTGGAAAAAGTAAGGTGGCTACCATTTTTCCAACAATTTAGTGGCCATAATTCAGAAGTAACAAAGTCTTTCACCCTAAATCTAAATTGTGATAAGGCTCAAGTTGGGGATGTGCAATTCAAGTTGACCGAGGGTTTGGTAGCACAAGCATGTAGAATTGCACAGCTGGGAGAACGCTGGTTTAAAAACTAGCATTTCAACAAGGGATTGTGCTCACCTTGCCTCTATAAAGAGCATTCGGACCCTAACTGGACTAAGGGAATTTTGAAGAATTTCTTGAAAAGTAGGTAATGCAACTTATTGTTTTTCCTGCAGAAATATATAACGTGTAAAGGTCACTTTGGGATTTCATTCTTGTTTGACATTCGGCTCCTCGACCATTTTCATGAAAAGCTGTTAAATTTGTTGTATTACTTGAGAATGTCTCTGATGAAGATTTCGATGGCCTCTAAGGAGATGGGCACCAATTTATAGGAAAATATTTATCACCATGGGCTGGTGAAAATCATCCTGGTGGAGGTTTTGAAGGACATGAAGTGGACATGGGAGGAGTTCCTGGCCGCAAATTACTTTGTAGAAAATGAGGATTTTCATTCCTCAGATTCCATAGAGGAAGCACCAATAGAAAAGCTGAAGGAAAATCCACAGAAACATGGGCTACAAATAAAGGAGAAGTAGGAAGATAAATTCTCTGACCCTTCAGAGTCTACAGAGGAAAAACCAATAGAAAAATCGAAGAAGAAGCCACAGACTCATGGGCCACTGGTAAAGAAGGAAGGAAAGGATGACATTGATTCTCTAAAACCCACCGAGAAGAAGCCTGTACAAAAACCAAAGAAGAAGAAGCCTTAGACTCTTGGGCTACAGATGAAGGAAGAAGAAAGGGACGAATAAGTGGTGGTGATAAGAGAGACTGAGGGCAAACAACCTAATTCAAAGAATGGCACTTCCACCTCTGGAAAATGTTTTACCAGAAGCTAGGCTATTCAGTTGGCTATAAAGGATATTGCAGATGCAAAAGTGTTGCCTAAGAAACTGGACAAGAAGAAGGAGAAAAATCACAGCCTACACAAAGGTAAAGGAAATATAGAGTCAGTTGAGTTCATCGACGAAGAAGCAATGTCCTTCCAGGACTCCTTACTACATGGAAGTGGGAATGACATAGCAGGAGAACAACAAGCATAGGAGGACCTTGGTTCCCCTCAATCCCTCCAAGGACATCAGGAAGTGGAAGTAACACCCCAGAAGAGACAGTATCTACATGAACTGGAAGAAATCATCACTGATCTCACCATTTCAGAAAGGGCATTGAGAAAGGAAAATGAGACCCTCAAAGAGAACAACCTGCGTATACAAACAGAACATGAGGAGTGGGTTCAGAAAGCGGCTTGAATTATGAAAAAGAAGCAGGCTAGGATCAATCATATAGAAAAGAAGAATGAATTATACAAGGGTCAAATTCCTGTAGAACCTAGTGGTAACTAGTTGGATTTGTTGGCAGAGGTAGCAGATCAAATGGTTGCAGTAGTTGCAGCTTAGGATAAGGAATGCTTTCCTTTTTCTTTTTCATTTTGGTGAAGATGCAACATTTTTTCTTGCATAAAGGGCTTGCAACAAGCAAGGTGTGGTGGAGATGTTGGGGCTTGGTTTTGCCCAATTTTGAGACCCTTTTCCAAACATTACCTCCCCCATTTTGAACTATCTTTAACCACTATTATGCCTATTTCAGTTATAATACTCAGGTTTTTTCCAAAAGGGTGTCATATGTTGAAGGTATGCAAATTAACATGCAAAAGCATATTTTACCTTAACCTTAAGTATTCGTTACAACTAGTTCTTATTTATTTAATTATCATACCAACTAATCTAGAGTTCTTGTGTAGACTTGTTTTGATTCAAATATAGTCCTGCATTTCCTATAGAAAGTTGTGCAATCCTATTTCCTACAAACACTCTGGAATTCCTTTAGCCATGGATTTCCTGTAACTGCCCAAATTTCCTAAAGAAACATCGAAGGTTAGATATGCTCCATAAATTTCTAAGTCAAATGGGAACATGGGTTTTGTGGGGAATCTATGTTCTGTCTATTTGATTGAGCAAGATCTTCTAATTTGAGGGGGTTGTGAGTAAGGGAGGACCCGCTTTGCTCACATCTCCCGTAGTTTAGCGTTTATGCCTTTTATTGATGGTATGTAATAACAATTTGTTTTTACAACTAATGTACTATTTCAGATATATATTAGCAACAAACGATTGCATGAACTAGTTTCATGTTAATGTGTGGAATTCATTTAATTAAGATTTGATTTATAATGTTGAGTGAATTTCTGAGTTTGCTGCAAATCTGATTTTTGTATCATCTCCTAATCATTAACAACAATACTAGAGAGTTGTACAGGGATGTTTGATCCACTCTATAGCCTTTGCTACTAAGTGATTGATAGAAGAAAGAGTCATTAGTTTTGTATGACTGACTAGTTAGGTTAATCAACATTGATAGTATTAAACTTGCATATGTTTCACATAGCATCTCACAAGCTTACATGCCCTAGGTTGATGATTTATCTTAATCAAATTATAAGGCTATAATTTGACTCAACATAAATTTTACCCAAATCAAAATATTATGTGATTTATATGTCTCGACACATAAGAAAAAGTGTTCCATAGTATAAGCCCAACAAAATAATGATTCATTAACCACGTTTGGGCCAATATCTCAAATTATCCCTTTTCATACCAAAGGAGAAAACCATGTCATCCTCTTAACATGAAATGACTAATGGAACTATACAGGAGAAAAGGAAACACAAATTATTGCACACACTTATAAAGTGACCCATATTAAAACATCAAATGAGGAACTTACTCACTAATGTTTTGTTGATAAATTCATCAAGTTGATAAAGAGAAATTTCCTTTCCTACCACAAGAACAATATTATTCCCATGGGATTTGACGAGCCTTTTACTATACCAATGACTATTGTGGCTTGGTTTTGGAACATGTAATGAACCTGTATGCTCCTGAATCATTAATCCCACTCAAACGGACGGAAAGGAAGAAGAGTGTGAAACATAGAATTTGATCCACCTTCCATTTCAATATTGATACATGTCATGTTATGGACACCCATGACAACAAAAACAAAGACATTAAGTGCCACAAGAGAGGTCTTAGGCCTATTATTAATTTGAAATGATGGTGGATGTAGACATCCAAATCCATGAGTGGAAATGTTAGGAATTTTCAGTGAATACTTACTTGTCTATATCATCTGACCATGATATAACACTATATCATTGTTCGAGTGATTTTTTGAGACTTGCAACGACATGATTATGATAACTAGCTATAATAAAATATGATCCTTGGATAGAGATTGATCCAAGTATCGTATTGGCTAGACATCCTATTAGTTAGAGATTCATACAAGTATTATGTTGTTGGTATGTACTTGTAATTTCATCCTATGTATATATGAATATTTCCTTGCTATCACTTTGTCTTATTTGTAGATCTAATTTTCAACCTGTGTTCTCATAATGCTTGAGTAATTTCTAGAGATAGTTATGCATGTTGATTTTACATGATAATGAGAAGAATTTGTTAACAAATTTGGAAAATATATGGAAGTTAGGTGGGAATATTAATGGATATGATAAATATGTTGTAATAACTAATTTTAGATATATCATATTGTTGGGAATAATGCCTAAGTGTTAGAAAGTAAATTCCCTTGAAGTACACTCATTTGATTTTTATTTTCTTTGGTTTCCTTATGTGTCTAGTTGGATAGAAGTGAAATATATATTACTATAATTCATACTTTATCTTCAGCCATAAGGTTTAAATTTTATGAGAAGTAGATATTGAATATCTGAAGGTTTAGGTGAAATTTTTGAGTTTATATTTCAAGGTGACTTCTAAGAAATTCAAGAAAAGGTTAGTATAAATCAATCCATGTCATAATGATGTATTAAAACATAATTAGGTGATACATCCATTATGAGAAAGAATTACAAATTCTTTCACATATTCATGCAAATGTATTCATATGTACGGTCATCCATAATAAAAATTCATAATTAGGTCTCCTATCTCTTTGTTGTGAGTGTTGATTTCTAACAATGGGATACAACATGGAGAAGGAAAATTGATAAGGTAAAAACTATGACGATACTTTTCCATCCACGACTTAATTTATCGCCATTCTTTTTTAGTTTTCAAAGAAACTATTTAGGTGGTAATTACCCTAAAGTGATGTCTTTTTGAAGATATGGATAGAATTTATATGGATCAACCATAGTGTTTTATTACCAAAGGTAAAAAGCGTAAGCTTAAAAATTAGTAAAAATATCTTATGGATTAAAGTAAGACACCAAACATGGTGTAAGAAACTTGATCAATGCCTTAGGTCCAACAATTTGAAAATGAGTAATTCAAATTGATAGTTCTATATTAAATAAAAAAATATGAAATGAAAACCAAATCTATGGGAATATTTAGAAAGAAAGAAAAAAAATCCCTTTATAAATTAGCTTACAAAACCATATACATGAAATCACACGGTGATCCTAGTTGGAAGACAGAGATCTCAATGAAAATTAGGGTTTTCATCATCTGTAGAGGACAACCATATGTGGCTGCTACTAAATATGATTGTCACAAGTATAGAAGGATTTATGCTTTTACAAGTACAGTAGGAGTGCCATAGTATAGGGCTGATGAGTACAATCCTCTCCATGGAAACATTTACTTGTTACCTTTGTTCCTTCCTATGAAGTTCTAGTCTCCTCTTCCTTCTTTGAGCCTAGTTTTATCTCTGAAGAAGATCCCTCCAAATGATACCAATGGAAAATAAATAGGGTTGTGCAAGGGAAATTTTAATGTTTATATTATCCAAACCCTTGCTACATAATAAATCCAGCTATGTTGTAACCAAACACTAATAATCCAAAACTGCCATAGATTGGTGCTATAAATTATATACCACATAACTTCATTATTTTATTGTTTGTAGGTAGTTCATTTCATTATACGTCTTTGTCTTGTGGCTTAGATTTATCCTAATAAGGATAAATACTATTTTTAGATCAAAACGCCTATAAAACATTGATCAAGAGCTTAAAATTTTCTATAGAAGCTATGGGTATTGGCAAAGCATCATGAATTATGGTTGTTAATGTCTACTAGGCCTAAATATTCATGTGAAACCTTTTCAAGAGATCCTCTTCATCCAAAAATGTATTTTAGGTCATTCTAACAAAACCCAAAGAAATTTCACAGAAAGCATGTTTTTTTTTTAGGGCATAAATGGTATCAATTGTGCCTAGCATTAAGATTGTGACAATTTCTTGAAAACCCTAGAATTGTAGGTTTTTAGGAAGGAATGTGGACTTACCATTGCTTAACCCTGATGCTCGAATCCGCTAACTACTATGAATTCTTGAAGGAGTCTGCACAAGGAAAGGAATGTTGAATCAAATGTAGGGAGGAGCCTCAAACAATCACCCAAGATGATCTATAAGATTTGAATGTATGGAGGTGCCACCAAGAAACACTCAACTGAGCACCAAATGGAAGTAGGGAGGATATATTGATAAACCCTCATGCCTTCAAGAATCAAATGTAGGGAGGAGCCACTAAAAAATACTCAAGGGAACATTGAATTGAATGTAGGGAGAGGAACCACCAAGAAACCCTCAAATTTGCTGGAATAAATGAATATAGGGAGTAGAGACAATAATAAACCCTCATGTCTACTGCAAGAATCAAATGTGGGGAGTGGAGCCACCGAGAAAACCTCGGGTCTGCTACAAGAATCAAATTTATAATGGAGTAGAGCCACTAAGAAAATTCATAGTATATGTGAAAACCATATGCAATGACATGCCAAAAATATACATTGAGACGAGCTAGGAATTAATAATAATAATTTAAGAATATAATAATTAATATACTATGGTTTTAATTTAATAATATAATTTCTAAGTAATTCTTAATTTCAAAAAAATAAAATATTATTAAAATAAATAAAATCAACAAATATGTGATAGAAAATTTTGATTAATTTTATTAATTAATAATCAATTTACACTAGTGGCTACATTTTAAAAAAATCATATAATTTGAATTAGTAGAGATATACTTTAGTTGATAATTTTATTAATTGTTATAGGATGTTTTAAATCACTATCATTAATACAAATTCAATCCATATTTTGGTGAGTAGAAGAGAATCTTGAAACAAATAGTGTCAATTCATGGAATTCAATACTCAATATAAGATGTTACTTAACCATAATAATCCATGACTCATAAGATGATAATCTTCATGTATTGTCTTGTGATTTGATGTAGCAACTTCTACATTGGCTTGTAGAGATTAGCATAGTATCCCTCAAACATATATTGTATTTGAGTTGTACAATGCATTTTTGAATAATCCTAAAACTCCTTGAAATTTCCCTGGATGAGCACTTCCCATTCAATCTTTGTTGGTTTCCTATGGGGTGTAGAATAGATGGTGAACGGGTGTGCTGTTAAGTCACTCCATGATATGAAGGTCACCAGTTCAAAACTCCGTGGGAAAAAATCCAATCATGTTAAGGGTTGGTCTGGCCCAGGTTGGGTGCGATCCTCAGGTGATTTTGACACCTTAGATTCCATTGGGTCACATTTTCACACGCCACAGGTCAAGCTTCATGTAATATCTAGATAACTTACACCACTTGACTAACAAAAAAAGAAACCAAGGTTGGTTAGTGGATAATCTATGAGGCTTTAAGCACTTTCTTATGAAATTTCCTGTTGGTTGATTGTGAACATCATATATACACTCTACTATATACAATATATAGGAAATAATTATATGTGAAATCCATTGTAGCTTATATATATTACAATTTCTCAATAATAATATTCGTTAAATTCCAACAATGTAGTATGCCAAATCAGCCAAGTAAGACAAGAAATGAGGGAGAGATCATGGTGCCTCTAGACAAGTTGTAAATTGGACCTGAGAGAAAGTTACAGGTTGAACCTGAGAGAAATCGAAATAAATGAAGAAAAAAAAATTAAAAGAAACATGCAAAGTAGTGAACATGATGCCTCCAAGCGAGAGGATTCACATTTGGAACAACCAAGGAAGATATGTTTCCTTCAGATGAAATGAGAAGATGGAAAATACAATCAACAATTGAATGATAAATTTATTTTTAAAGGGAGATTAAGTGTATGTCAGCCTGGAAAGCTCCATTACATAGTCTATAACCCATCATGGCTCTAGCCATCACAATGTTATGGTAGGGAGACTTGAGCGATAGCGTTGTGACAATGGCGACGTTACAATGGACTAGAGCATTGAGTTATGTTAATGGTAGCATTAGCATTATGGAAGTGGCTCATTAGAATTAATTACATAATTCATAATATTTACAAGTCTGATCCCTTGCCAATTCATAGCATTCCAAAGTTGTGTATCTAGTGTCTAGTATGCAAGGGTCGAAAACCTGAGATAGCGTGATTTAAGAGGTCATACATTTTTCATTCTCAACAAGCTATAATTACATACCTATTACATGTAAAATGAGTTATAGTTTCAAACCTACAAACAATTAGAAGATTACAAAGAAGAGGATGATAAAGGATGTCAAAGAAACTAAGTTAGAGGATACCAAGCTAGCAATCATTTCACAATAATGACCTTTTATTATTGTTCTCTACAAAAAAATATGCAAGATTTGAGAAGAAAGACATTTTTTTCTAAGATCAATATCATAAATTTGTAATCATAGGCTACTAATGTTAGAAA
The DNA here is from genome assembly GCA_031772625.1 of Pinus tabuliformis. NCBI lineage: Eukaryota > Viridiplantae > Streptophyta > Pinopsida > Pinales > Pinaceae > Pinus > Pinus tabuliformis. The sequence continues at coordinate 190,276,998 of CM062820.1, forward strand.
TGAAATTGGACTAGTGAGACATACATATGTCATTGAACAGACTATATGGCTTGATGGCTTCAATAGTCACACAAGATATCTGGCATCCTCAAATTCAATAAAGAGCTCAATACAACTTATAAGAAATACAAACACGAATATTTTGAGTCATTGCAAGGTTGCGAATACTAGGAGAAAGATCGAAGACCTTTTTCTCAAATTAAAAGAACTTCTAACATAGTTCAAAGATCTAAAAATCAAAAGGTTACCTACAATTTTGTTAAGGTGATGAAGTTACTAGTTAAACTCCTCTTTCGTGGGCTATAGGTAGTTTTAATAGGTAGCAATGGAGCACATTTTAATAAGGACCATTATTGAACTGTGTAGAGGGATTGTGGGTTGATTTAGAAGGCTTGATCTAAAGCTCTATCACCTTAAAGGACCACAATTATCTTGAAAAATTTCAAGACATACAAGTCTTACCAAATACAAACCTCTCACTCCATTGAGTTGTGACACTTGGAAGGAAGATCAATTTCAGTTCCTTTTGGGACTATTGAAAACCCTAAAGGGATAAAATTGCAATAGAAGACTACAAATATCTCAAGGGACTAGACCTATTGTTAAAGGTAGGAAAAGAAGAAAGTATATGTAAGCGTTGAGAAGTTATAAAACTCTTACTCGAGCTCAAGAAGTGGATCAGTCTATCACCTTGAGTAGACCTTCTTTACTTAGCACCTTCGAAGTTTCTTGATCTAAATGGAAAGTGGTATCTACCCATTGTATTCATCCATCCATGGTATTTATCCATCGATGGAATTCAGCCATGGTATTGTAAGTCGCTTCCACCCATGGTACTCATCCACCCATGGTAATTATCCACCCATAGAATTTACCCATGGTATTGTAAGTGATGTCCACCCATGGTATTCATTCACCCATGGTATTAATTCACCCATGGTCTTTACCCACCCACGGAATTTACCTATGGTATTGTAACCAAAAAAGGCTATAAGTAACAAGTCACATTTTTTAGAAGGACAGATTGTCCACCACAAGGTAGCTTTTAAAATTATTCTCTATTTTAATAAAAAAAATATTTGTGCTTTTTTTGTATTATGAGTTCTCCTCTTTTCTTCAAGAATTTCAATTTTTGAGGTCCTGGGGGCATCCCCCAAAGATCCAGATCAGTGGTATCATATTTAGGTTACGAATCCATGGGAATGAATGTTTGAATCATATTTCAGTGTCAAAATTTTGCAGCAATGTTCAAACAAATTCATGAAAATGTTACGACCTCCACAGATAATTCTAGAAGGTGAGAAATAATTAATTTGAAATTATTTTCTATTAGCTTCAATGTGTTTTGACGGAATTTGATTTTGTTTCCCAATTTGAGAGATATGGACAATTAAAGTTATGGATGTATGTAACATTGCATGACCGTGTCTACCATGAGTTTCTAAAATCATTTTCTCACTCCACATGTCACCAAATTTCAAGTGTCTTATATCAATGTAAATATATCTTCAATACCTAAAATGGGTCTTTGAAGGAATTTGATTTCACCACATTTAGCATAAGTTATTAGCAAAGTTGTAGTAAGAGGTCTACAATGTGAAATAATCCTTTACAACATCTCATTGGATAGGAGAACCTAGAGAACCCATTGTAACAATTTATAGTTCAAGTACATCTTTGGTGTGGCCTAGTAGTGTACCTGACCCATAATCCACGAGTTTTTATATCTAGAGTAGCATTCGAAGTTGGTTCCCTTTATAGATGTTCCCTCACACCCTACTTTAGTAGGTACTTGCTTCACATTCATTGGTTTCATCATAGCAACATCCGAGATGGGTTCTTTGTAGACGTGCCCTACCACCCCAGACTATGTAGGCACCTGCTAGTTCATTAATAGTGAGGATAAAGGTTATGGGTCAATTGCAGAAATCCGTTCTCTTTGAAGTCCATTTTCTAGGTTGCACACTGTTAGTATCATAGTTGGTCACAAGCCTTATAGGGTATCTCTATCCTCCAATCTTCATTCATCATGGTTATGGGTTGACCACACAAAACAATTCTCTTCAGTGGCTATTCATATTCAACAAAGGCTTTAGAGGAGGGACTTCATGCAATGGGGAATATTGCTTCTTAAGGATAGAGAAATGATCCGAATGGAAAGTGGCATCTACCCATGGTATTCATCCTCCCATGGTATTTATCCACCCATGGAGTTTACCCATGGTATTGTAAGTGGAATCTACCCATGATATTCATCCAGCCGTGGTATTTATCCACCCAAGGAATTTCCCCATGGTATTGTAAGTCACATCTACCCATGCCATTCATTCACCCATGGTATCATAAGTAGCATCCACCCATGGTATTCATCCTCCCATGGTATTTATCCACCGATGGAATTTACCCATGGTATTGTAAGTGACATCCACCCATTGTATTTATCCAACCATGGAATTTACCTATGGCATTGTAACAAAAAAAAGGCTATAAGTAACAAGTAGCATTTTGTGAAAGGACAAATTGTCCACCATAATGTAGCTTTTACGATTATTCTCTATTTTGATAAAAAAATTATTTGTCTTTATTTTATTTTATTGCATGTTCTCCTCTTTACAAATGGCATTTAATATTTTTATATCTTGGGGGCATTCCCCCAATATTTGGATCACTTCTACTACAAACAATATTATACGAAGTATCAAGCTTGTGAAAGAAGACAGTATTATCATCAGAAGGAAAATAGCATTCCACTATAAGATATGTTTGAAAGTCATCTTATGGATATAATTAAGGGACAAGTTCACAGATATAGTTCTAAGTACCAGTTAGAAGAAGACACCTATGAGAGGATCTAGGCCAACTTGAATAAAAAACTTATAGGAATGTTCAATAATGATATATTAACTAGAAGCTATTGGGCCTGGCTTGAGGAGCCTTGCTACTAGATATGTTGATTAGACTTGAGGAAGCTAACAGAGCTCAAAGGTTATAACTTGGATCTTGACCTTACAAATTTTCCTATCAGACTAGGACTACCATCAAATCAAGAATGACTAGCCTAATGGCTTTCCATATGAGAAGGAACTACAATTAGTGATAATAAGCCCAAAACTTGTAAATACTAATAAATAATTTCAACTCCTTGATATTTATACATGTTATAATTATTTTGTTTGATTTTCAAATTATTTCTGTGATTCATATTTGAGTCTCAAAACCCTCCCATATTTTCAATGTATGCATCTACCATAACCATGTGAAATTGCAATTCACACGAGAAAAATTTGAAAAAATTTCAATGTTGGCCCCATTCTCAAGTCATGGGTAGGCATGGGCCAAGATTACTTCTTTTTTGCAGGTGGCCCATGCCAAGTTGAGTCGACCTACCAAATAATCACATGGCCATCTTGGCGTACCCAACACACGATGCCTCCATGGGCATCTGGGAACCAACCTTCATGTAGGTGCACCCAGGGCATGGGCGTTCACTTTACTATGAAAATAAGTGTACAGAAATCATTACTTCATCAATGAAAAAAATATTAGCATTTTCTCTTTACTTTTGTAAACTTCGCAGGACTACATCTTCATCATGTCCAATATATCACCTCGATTGGGGCAAGGATTTGAATCAATGACTTCACATCAAGGAGTGCCTTAATAGATAACCCAATCACTGTCTATCCAAGACCTCGTGGACAAATATTATCTTTTTTATTTCCATGATACATGATCAATATTCAATTATAAACTGACTTTTCACACCTAAGAATTAATTTACTTAATTTTCTAGAAATCATTATGAGACCCCCTTGTGGGAACTTTTTTATGAGCAGTCATTGGTCTACATTACTTATTTTATGTAGGTAGCCCTTTCCAATTTGAGATGCAAAACCAATTCGTCACACGAGATCCCCTACAGGGTGGGTGCCCTGGTGTGCCTAGTACATGACACCCCCATCGACATTGGGTGCCTTGGTGTGCCCATCATGTGACACCTCCATTGGTGCCTAGGCACCCTGCCTTCATTCACTCATCAATGACAAAAAAATATTATAATTTGTTAGTACCATGTTACATAATCAATCAATTATAAGCCTAGTGGGAAGTCTAATCATGGTTAGTAATGGGCCAACATTACTTCTTTTATGAGAGCGCCCCTTTCCATGTCAAGCTAACCCACCAATTCCTCACACAGGCGCCCTGCAGGTAGGTTCCCTGGTGTGCCCAACACGTGATGCTTCCATGAGCACCCAGCCACCCCACCTTCGTGTTAGTGTATAGAGGGTGTAGGGATTTTCTTTTTTTTTCAAATTAGTGAACACAAATCATTAGCACATCAAGGAAAAAAATATATTATCTTTTTTTATTTCCATGTTGCATGATCAATATTCATTATAAACCATCTTTAAAGACCTAAACATTAATTTACTTAATTTTATAAAAATCATTATGAGACCCCCTCGTGGGAACTCTGTCCATGGGAAGTCATGGTACAACATTAATTCTTCTATGTGGGTGCCACTTTTGAAGTTGAGATGACCCACTAGCTTGTCATACGGGAGCCCCTAGTAGGCGGGAGCCCTCACGTACCTAGCACGTGACGCCCCCATGGGGGACCAAGGACCATGGCATTCCCATCACATGACTCTGTTAGTGTCAACCTTTGTAGCCTTCCTCCAGTGATCAAATATGCTCTTACAAAGTGATTTTAAGGTGTCAAAGACAAATTTTGTCATTTCAAAGAGTCTTCAAGCAAAATTTGGTCACTAGGCTTTAGGTCTAGGGTTTGTTTTCAATCTTTTCAAAGTTGTCCAAATGGCAGTCCATGTCATCATTCAGCTGAGTGTATCATCATTCATAGGGTTGTCATCATCATGTCAGGTTCCAATGGGTCATTTTACACCTTGTTCATGCTTCAGTTGAGTCTAGGTAAGTTCATTTCCCTCTCCTAGGGTTTTGAAGGCAATTTCTCTTGAATGGCCAAATCATCAGAAAAAATTGCATCCTGATGTTCATACACCTTCCCCTATCCTTAATGTACCTTATTAAACTCTTCCCATCACTGAGATCCCCCAAATTCTTCATTTTCGCACAAACCCTAGTTTCTTGCCACAACTTGGCAATTTTCTAGGCTAGGCCTGTGTTTTGCCCTTTTGGACCCCTTCCCCTCACTTGATCTCTAAGATTCCACTTTCCCCTACTTCCTAACATCCCTCCCTACTTCCAAAAATTTCCCCAAGAATTTAGAAGCCCCTTATCCCCTTCATTTTGCTTCATTTCGACAAAATCCCTTTGTTTCACACATCGGGATAGGTTTCACTCAAATGATGTTTGAAAGAAATAAAAGATGAATTTTGGAAAACTGAGAGAGGTTTTTGTTCAAAACATGCCAAGGAAGAAAAACCTCCTTCACTTTTTACACAGGTATAATGGTTTTTGAGAAATGTCAAGAATACCGTTGCCTCAGGAGAATTGATGCACCTGCTGGAAGTAGTGTTGGACGATTTTATTTCTGACAAGGTAAATGAACTCCAAATTAATCAATTCCACGTGGGTTGGAAAGTAGACTCCAATCCCTTTCCAACGAGCTATCACTCGCCTAATTTAGACACCGGGAAGGCCTCCAAAAGCCTACTGCAAACGTGCGTTGCGCATACAAGGTGTGCGCTGTGCATATAGAGGTGCGCTGCGCATTGGGCCTCACTGGCTAGTGTAAATTAACAAGGGCACTGCGCATTGGGTTTTTTCACTGTGCATTGGGTTACAGCACCAAGAAAACTTTGTTCATGCGACGAGATCTTGCCAAATCGACTCCAAAACTTGCAAGTAGGTTTTTCATGGCTGCTCAGTCGATTTTGAAAATGCTTATAGTGTGTTTAAAGTGGGGAAATTAATGTGTTGGGTATGGAGAGGTGATTCCCTATGCTCATAAGCAGACTCATTGCTTAGGGTTTTAAAAACATGTTGATGGCTTTGTGAGGGTTTTCCCAGCTTGTATGGTTGATATATGTACCTATGCATCTATTGTCAAAGTGTCACTGCCCTCACGCTTTCAGTTTATCATTTTACCACTGTTGCCATTGCCATTGTATTACCACTGTTATTTCCTCTGTTTTATTATCATCGTTATCACATCATTTTCCCATCCTCCATTGATAAAATACAATCCCATACTCATTTTCCCCTTTGACAAATTTTAGCCAGCATCAAAAAGGCTGGACATAACACGTTTTACTCATTTGTCAAATACCCTTGTGATCAAAACAGTCATTGTTTTATGCCAATCTACTTAAAAAGAGCTATTACCACCGTGGCTTATTTCCTATGATGCTTTGGTATACATGTAACATGTTTAGGTTTTGAGCATACATTGAACTTTTGATTTCACTACACCTATATCAACATACATATTGCAGACATCTTGTTTTCAAAGCCATGTCAGACATAGATTCAGTTTATGAGCAGGAGGTAGAGGCTAACCGAGATATTTGGCTTGAGAGGGTCAACATCCACTTAGAGAAGTTTCTGGAAAAGGCTAATAGAGACAAAGACATGCTTCATCACATGAAACATCATTATTGGGCTCGCATGCATGTCAAGAAAGCAAAAATGAAGATTTTGAAAAGGAGGTTGAGCCAAGCACTAAAACGGCGAAAGAGGCTGGATCCACTTCGAGTTTTTTCCGACGCTTCACTGGTTGAGCATAACACATGATGGAGGGTCTTCACTCCAAATTTGAGCGAATTCAGAGAATTTTTTGTCATTTTGAAATTTTTGGTCCCAAAAACAGGTTTTTTGGCTATACACACAGAGCGCATGCACGCTCGCTTTTGATTGGGACACTTGATGGAGGAAAACTTTGTATTTTTGGGTTTTTCATGTTAAGTTACACATGCTCAGCTATTTCCGAAGCATTTCATCAAGTTCTGGATGGTCAAAAGGCCCAAAAACACCATGAAAAGCACCTTGCTGCCACCTTTTGCAACAGCAGGAAGTACCTCTGGGTGAATGCAGTATTGAGAGGGAAAATGAGCTCCAAATTGGAAAATTCGACCTGGGTTGGAAAGTAGATATCTAGGGCTTTCCAATGAGCTATCGTGAGCTCAATTTGGATGCCAGGAAGTGCCTCAAAATTAGCCTGAAAAGTGCGCTACACATAGAGATCAGGGCGCTGCGCATAGAGGATTTTGGCCAATTTTTCACTTTCCAGCTCAGCATTTTGGCCAGGTTTCACCAGTTTCACTCCTTGATGTGATTTTTGTCTCAACATGATGTAATTTGATGTATGTAAGGTAACATGGCACTTGTCGGCCTTCTTCTAGATGATTCATTCACAAATTAGCAAGAAATTAATGTAATGAATCAGTTTCCTTCTTTTTAGAGGCAGGTTGTTTTGGTCACCTAGATTCTTGCTCCATGTTTAGAATTTGTTCAAACTACTCCTAGAAGGAGGAGCTCGACCCCTAGAGGTTAGGGAATGAGGTTAGATTGATATATATATATGTAAATTTTCATTCAGTAGCAGGGGTTCGACTCTTGGGAAGATCTTGGCACACTATTGTACATATTTTTCATATTTTGGCTAAGGAAAGATCAGAGGTTTTGCAGCACCTGTTGGGATTATTGTGGCTTTCAGTTCTTGATGGTGTTATCTCTCAATTTATTGTAAGTTTATTCATGTTTAATGTATGCCATTCCCTTCTTATGCTTTTGAAACTAAATGAATGAGTAAATGAGGTTGAATTCATTGTTTACAGTGCTCTTCCTTTAAATTTGTTTAGTTTTACATGTTTTCACCAATTTGGAGAGGATCCATGTTCTCCTTTGCCCTCTTCAGCTCCTTGTCATTCTGATCCATTCATACACCTGATCAAAGGCATCAAGACTATTGCCTACCTCGCCCAAACTCAAATTCTACAAAGATCTGACCTCAATCCCGCACCCAAAATTGGTTTTCCCATTTCTCCAACAAAAAACTCAAAAATCAAAATCAAACTTTCTTATCTCTTTACTAGCATAAAATCAGTATTAATTTTCAGTAATCTTAGCCACCTTTGAAGACCTTTTGCCGAGATAGACCCGGAGAGAGCCCTCTCCTGTCCTCGTAGTGTTAGCTACGAGGCTGAGCTTGGTTTGATGTGGCCTTGAGTTTTTCCTTCCTCAGCCTGAGGCAGATTTGAGCACTAACAGACTCCACCATGGGCATCAGTCATCTTGCCATGCCTAGCACCTAATGCCTCCATTAGCACCCAGGCGCCCCTCCTTCATTCGCTCATCAATGACAACAAAATATTATAATTTGTTAATACAATGTTGCATAGTTAATTAGTGATAAACTGACTTTGAACACCTAACATTCTATTAGTCAATTTTCTGAAAATCATTATGAGACCCCTTGGTGGAAACTCTATTCATGGGAAATAATGGAATGACCTTAGTTCTTTGATGTGGGCATCCCTATCCAAGTTGGATCAACCCCACAACTTGTCACATGGGGGCCCCAACTAGGTAGACATCCTAGTGTGTTGAGCTTTCGATGCTCCTAGGGGCGCCCAAGCGTGCTGCTTTTGTGTGGGTGTGTCTAGGGTGCAAACATTCATCTTGTTGTGAAAAATAGTAAAAAAAAATCATTATATCATCAATGACAACAAGATATTACCATTTCTTAGTACATCCATATGGCATAATCAATCAATTATAAATGACCTTTTAACACCTAAACATTAATTTAGTCAATTTTCTGAAGATCATAATGATACACCCTCATGGGAACTAAATTCATGGGTACTCATGTGCCAACCTTGCTTTGCTTGTCTTCGTGATTGTCATGTCACTTAGTTCACTCATCGCCCAACTCATCTGATACATTTTCTAAATGAATGACTAAAGTGAAAATTGGAAATTATGGTATAAACACAAATGAGCTTCTGTTCATTTCAAGAATACTATATTCTCTACTTAACAAGGTCAACCATGTGAAGTTGGAACCTAATATGGAACCTACCCCCCCCCCCTAATATCACTCTCAATTTCCCATACCCAATCTATCTACTATAATATTTTTGAAATAAATTTAGTTATAGTCAAACATAGAAACTAGGAAAATAAAAATTTAAGGTGAACGAAAGAGAACAGACCAAATAAAAAAAATATAAATACATACCCCCTACTTTTCAACATTTTGATATAATTAATATTCTTCCTCATCCATATCATCATCTGTATTATCCAGCATATAATTTATGTCAAAGGATTTGCCGTATTAGCATCATCATCATCATCATCATCATCATCATCATCTATATCATCATGTGGAACATACTCTTCTACATTTAGTTCAACTTCTTCAAGTTCTTCATCTGACACAATGTCAATATCATATAGTTCATCCAAATTAACATTGTCTCGGTTAACATATATTCCTTGAACTTCTTCAACATATTCGACGGACATTGCATGAACCCCCTACTCCTCGACATCATCTTCTTCTTTAATTTCATCTTCTTCTGCTACATTATACCTAACAGGCCTTCCTCTTATATCATATCTAAAAACATATGACCAACCCAATTTACTTGGAACGTTTACATAAAATACCTATTCACATTTTCTTTGAAGAACATATCGCTTTAATCTTGGCTCAAGGTTCCTTGTATCAACCATGGTAAACCTGTTAGCATGCTCAATAATAGTTTCATCGGTCTCACATTGATGGATTCATAGCATAAACCTTTTTACATCGAGCATAACTATTTTCAAGGATTTAAAGTCACTCAAGTATATCATGTAGACACCCATAGTATCAATTCTCAAAGAGTTCTAGATGTCTATCACCTCTAGAGCAAACGTCAATAACTTGAAATATTGTAGTTATCCCACTAACATCATTTTTCATATTTTCATCCATCCTTTTGATGCAAAATTTGCAGCCATTTTTTGTTGTGGTGTTTCAAATGAAATACATCAAACACATTAAAAATGAATTGTCAGTTGATAAGCACGGATATTTATACTTGTAAAATTTAAAAATTAAGGAAGAAAACACACCATATTTTGCATCAATATATGGGTGAATATGCTTGCCTAATAATATTTCAAACCATATGCTAGTTCAATTTCCCTCTCTATAAAATTGGTATCTCCACTACGTTGAGCTTCTATGACCAATGAAGACATACCATACCATGATAACTCACCATTATTACCTTGTTTGGATCATTCAATCCATAACTTCATCCAATGTTTACTTTTCACACTGTGTAAATTTATTTCATCCCACTCTCAACCAGATGTATTAAAATAAAAAAATTCACATATATTATATTAGTTACCATTATACCTTCATAATAATGGATTATGCAGGAATACTAAAATTTACATGAGTATGTGATGAGGCTCATCATTGGGAAAAATATATGGACCTTAATACACCTCCAAGCTTACTAAAATCAACTATTCTCGTAATTCTTTACATGTTTTAATTATATTTTGCTTAATGAGATGAATAAAAGTAAGATGTTATGTCTAGTGGTCCAATGTGAATTGACTATACGTTTTTCGAAGCAAATTATGGCTGATTAAGGTGGAAGAAGTCAAATGAGACAAGAAGGAGACATTATAGGAGATGGAACTCCCTCATTAAATCCTCACTCACTCGAAGATCCCTCAATCAAATCACACGAGCTTAGAGTTGCAACTGGCCGAGTCATGAGGATCATTGGCAACTGAGCTAGTGATAGTTGAGAACAAGTTAATCTTAATATTGGGAGCCAAGCCTCCCTATATTTAAGGAAATTGTTAGAAATCTCAGTTGTATAAATAAAGAGACCTAGAGCCTCATTAGGATTAAGATTTTTTGTGCAAAATAGCTAAGCATTTTCGAGTTGAAGGATTGTGACGAAATGATGTTGTGTATTTTTTGAGATGTTAATGAAAATGAGAATTCACTTGATCCAACACTAACTTGACTCAAAGGGCTAAATCTCTTGGGTTAGGGCCCAACCCTATTAGGAGAGGTTCCTATTACTGTACTTGTATACTTAGGTTATTTCGTAGATTACTTGTTGAACTGGATTTGGCATTGTTACATTGCAAGTATTGGTGAATTTGATTAAGTTGCTTCCATTTGTACATAGATTTAACAATAGCATTAGAGAGATAAGGAAATACCAAAAAAGGCTGGCGATAGGTGGATCTTACCTCATTCATAACTTCAGGGACCATGGTTTGAGAAAAAACTCCCATTCAGCCAAAAAAGACAGGATTTTGTTTTCTTAATAAATTTAGGGTTTTTCTGCTAATTAGGTCAACGTCTTTTAGTTTTAAAAGATAGGTTGCAGTTACCATTTTTGATCTCTTAAGCTTTGGATTAGATTTCATGGTGCTTTCATAATAGGCTTCAAGCATTTCCATGCATGAAGTAGGCAAATAAATGATGCAAATTCTATTTTCCTTATATTGTTGTAACCCTTCTTGTTTTGAAATGATTTATGGATAAATGCCAACAAAGATGTGTATGTTGCAGGAAACAAAGTCCTCATATCATCAACCTCAGCCAAACCATACCCACCCATGATCGCCAAAGGGAACTAAGTTCTCGATCTAAGTTACCATTTCACAAATACAACTTTCCATGCTTGTTGAAAAAATTCAACCATCATAGGGCTCTAGTTTGAGTTCTGAGTGAGTTCCAAAAACCTGCTTGCCTTATTTCTTCCATCACTTACCTTCTGTAAGCTCCATACCACTTTCCAAATCACTCCTTATGCTTTTGGCCTATTCCTATAGGAAAATAGGGGATCTTGTAGGTGCATTAGGACAACCTATAAAGATCCTATAGGAAGACTTGTAGTGGTCTGTTTTGAGCCCGATTTGTGAGAAATGCATCACGAAAGAAAGGAGAAGACCCCTTATTGCCTACCAATCCATCTGGCCCATCACATCCATCTCTATTCACACCTACCCCACCTTCCATGAAATCAAAAAGATTATCATTCATGTTTTCACAAAAAGATAAAAAGAAAATGGTTGTTATGCTTATTCATGTGCACAACAATTACATGTTTGATTAGATCATATTTTATGCTTAGGTTAGTTAAGGTTCCACATGTGTTAAATTATAATTTTTTTGAAGCAAGGTATCTTGACAAATAGCTAAATGAGTTGTGTGTTTTAGGCATCTATTTCAGTCTTTTGTTATTGTAGTAGGTAGTATTTCAATCCTCTCAATTAGGGTAAAATTTACATTTATCAATTGGTCATCAAACTTCTTCTAAATCAATAGAAGGCTGGTTTGAGAAACTATAGTGGTCTATCACCCAAATTAGCAGTGACAAAGAGTGGACCCAGTACATCTATTTGTGTATGCAATATTGTCACCTCCATGTTTGTACGAACCCCGGGTTGCTGAAGTAAAGTTGGTATCCCCAAGAGTTGCAGCATTCTTGCTGCAATACTGGTGCTCATCAGTATGATAGACATAAAGTCAAATAAGTCAAATGTGCTATAAACCTCCACTATCTACTTACATCTCACTTTTCTCATTCTACCTTTCCCGAATAGGTTTTTCCCTTCAAAATCATCCATGGAGTTGACATACCAAATGTGTTCTAATCCATTAATACTTTTTCCTTTTTCATCACTATATAGTTGATTATAAGACATGGTTTGATATACCATGTATCCCTCTACCATATAACCCTCATGACATGCTCTTTGTCTAACCAAAGCCTTTAGTGATTGGAAGTGCCTCTCAACCATCCACATTGATCTTGTGTTTACATGTCCACACTCTCCAATCTCCTCGACTTGGTGTGTGAGGTAGTTCTCTTACCCCATGTATTTTCCAAGATCATATATAACTTGTTTAACATTGTTTTCAAAATTTTCTTATAGACATAAACATGGAACATATTATAACAGAAATAATAATTGATCATTGTTTTTTCCCAATTTAATAGAAGAAAGTACAATGATTAACAAGATGTTTCACCAAAGTATAAAAGATGCATACACCAAAATAATCACCTTAATGAATGAATTCCAATAATTAGTTTTTACCCCACCTAATTCTCCTTTTTTTGTTATTATATTCTTTATTTTTGAAGAAAATCTAGTTAGAAACTTAATTTTTTCAATAAGCTCTTTAACATGCTTTCTTTGTTGCTCTTTCAATAACCATGGAAGAGTGCTTATATTTTGGTCGTATCCATTGCTATTTGAATGAATCAGACTTTACAATGCAAGGATGGACTCCTTAATTTTATTATAAATCTTGACAATTTTTTCTTTATCTCTCCTTCCATCTAAGATTAACTGTTGGAAGCAGGATCCCCCAAGGGTAGTTTTGGGGCTAAAAGCCCATGTTTCAGTCAAATTTTGTAATAAAGATGTAAGGACTCTGCATTTTGTGGTCACGGAGCGCGAAGTTGTCATGTGTCATAAAGGCTATTCCATATTTAGCTTTGTAAAGTAAAGTTGGCTGTAAGAGATCTATCCATAGTCCGCAGAGCATGGAATTGTGTAAAAAGAGCTAACCTCTAAGTAGTTAGAATCATGAAGAGACACACCATGTAAGAGAGTCATATCTTTGAAGCAGGAAGTCTAAGTCTTGGGTCGAGGCATAGGTAGAGGTTCTATGGCCGAGTGCATAGAGGTATATGGTAGAAGTTCGCAGCTCTATGTGTGGACCCCTGCAGCTGTGTGCACAGGTTGGACGGAGTTTGTAAAAACTTGGAAGATATTAATAAAGAGAGATATTCTACATTTTTTGTGTCTTTGTTCTATTGATGCATCTTGACATGTTATATATGAATTTCCTTTATTATGCTTATGTGATGCACGAATGAATGCAATTACATTGAATAACTGAATGAAATTACGAATATCTGTTTATGTGGTGTTAACTAATATTCTTTGATAAGATAAGCAAGTCACATAGATTAATTGGGGAATCTGCATGACTCGCTTTTGTAGTATCGTGAAAGTACCTGAGCAGTAGGCTAAGGTTCTGTGAAGGTCGACCATACACTTTTGCGGAGGTATTGAAGGCTAGAATAGAGGGCTCGTCTTGCAAGCCATAGAGTGAATCAACCTATGTGAAGGTAGGGATAAAGGGAAACAAATGACATCACAACGATCTTAGGGTGTGGAGAATTGGTTCCATCACCTCCCCATACTACTTCGGGTGAGACTTTGGTCCATGCTCCATGGGCTGATGCCAAAAGGGCCAGTAGTGTAGGGATTTGTTTGGCTAATTAATGTTGAACCTCGGTTAGGCTCCTTCAAGCCAACAAATGATCCCGTTATCGGGACTGGAATCTACATAAGAGATGTGTGATGTTGTGTCACTGGAATCCAACTAAGAAGGAGATTGGAGACTGGTTGGATAGAAAGATCCACCAATTCACGGCGTAGGAGAACAAAAACCAGCAACTCACAAAGGAGCAGTGGTTGGACAGATACCTGTATATAGAGATCCATGAATCTTTTCTTGCTCCTTCTAGTGAGCCATATGAGTGGATCTCGAAGCTAGTAGATAGCCAAGGAAGGTGGAAACTTGACAGCCCTATTGTTTGGGCCCCGGAGTTAATATAGAAATTGGAAGCATCTGAGGACAAGATCACCTACGCTGTCAATCATAGGCTTGATCGCATCATAGGAAGATTTGTGACTGAGTTCGTAGTCCACATCTCAGTTAGCTACAGTGAGGTGGAGCGACGCTTTTTCAAAGGACTGCGAGGAAAGTATGTAAAATATTTGAATACTTGGATTAAAATGCTATAGTGTGAAAAATGGGTTATGAAACTACCTTGATGTTCGGAACTACACAAAGCGAAAAAAATTACAGGAACGAAGGTAAAAAGGGTTCAGAGTATAATACCTTGATTTCACCTGCGCAAGGTGATAAAGAAAGGATAGGGAAGGTTTCTCCATGAAGTGGTATTCAGTTAATAAGACAAGGATTCCCACGAATACCACCTCCGCCAACACCACCTCCAACTTCACCACCATCACCGTCAACTTCACCCGTACCACCTCCACCTCAACCACAGTTCAGTATGGCAAACTCAGTAAAGTTGTGCTTATTCAAAGGCTTGGGAAATGAGGACCCAAAGCAATTCTAGTTTGTTGGGAAAGCTGTATGGGAAGCTCAACGTGTTACAAATGCTCATATAAAGAAGGCGACATTAGTTAGTGCTCTGCAAGTTCGTGCACTAACCTGGTATGTCAAGTACTCTAATGAAAATCACAATGCTGGAGTGGTAGACAACCAGACAATACTGAATAGGGAATTTAGTATGCCTAAATGTAAGGCAGAGTTGATTGTGGGATTCAAGGAGATTGTGATGCAACCAAGCAAGATGCCTTGGGAACTAGATCAGAGGTTAAAGTGTACAATTTGCGAAGTCAGCGTGAATCTGACAGTCGGAAAGCATTATGAATGGTTTGTGGCTTCTCTCATGCTGCACTTAAGGGTTGCACTGTCAAAACAGAAGATAACGACGCAAATGAAGGCCTTGGGGATTACCATGAGACTACATGAAACTCTGATGCAAGATCCAAATCTAGGAGTTCAATGGATGCATACGCAGTTGAATAATATGTGCCTTGAGATGCAAAGTCTGAAGCAGGACAGGACGGCTTGACTGGAGGTGCACGAGGAGGTATGGTGCTTGAATTGGAATAGTCACGGACATGACAAGGACCATTGCCTGGTCTTTGAAAACTATATTGCAAGAGGAGGATTGATTCCTTCGAAGCTAGAAGATCAAGTAGGACCTAGTGCAGGGCCTACATTGTGGTGTGTTATATGTCAGGTAGTAGGAAAACATGCCATGTATAACTTTCATTTGCTACAGAAGTTTGTACAGACACCACAACAGTTGTTTTGCAACATTTGTAGGTCGGTAGGGCATGATGAGTGTAATTGGAGGAGTTATGAAATGATGATGTATAGAACTCCCACCTATAGGGTTCAAGCCGAAAGATGACCCCCTAACTAGAGCATAGGGATGGTGCAGATAGGATTTCAAGGGAGTGAACGAGGCCGAGGCAGAGGAGGATCTGGCAGAGTTCGGGAGTAGTTGATCTACTACAATCGTGGAGGACCTGGACACTATGCATGAAATTGCACTAATCCAATGCATCTATCGTGAGAGTATTGCATGTTGTTTTATCATGAAATGGAAGACTATCCTATGCTGATAGCGAGGATAACTGAAAAAGGGGCACTACCACCTTTGCCAAATCAGAAACTGTAGATGATGAGGCCTGAGCCGCGCGAAGAGCATCCAAATGTAAGTATAGTACTTAGAAATGGAGTTGCGATAGGAGATGATAAGGGGAATCATCCAAAAGACAGTACATGGGTTCACAAAGCTCTGGCAAAAGAGGCTGAGTTTTATTTGGAGCACACATGTGAAACTTTCATGGAAGCTAGAAGGAGCTTCGCTGAGGCCTCCACCTCAAGAAGCAAGGATAAGCCTGAACAGGAGATGGACCCCTCTATGCTCACAAGTTTCTTGGGGACCTGTATGAAATTACTGCGTGATAGTAAGGCTGTGAAAAGGTTAAAATAGCTCATAAATAGATGCGTTGGAACCGCGTAGTGTGAGTCTTCGGTAGTATGAAATATTGGCAAGGATAAAACAAGAATGGGATGGGAGATGAGACTAACCGCGTAGATAGGAGAGTATGAAATGGATTAGGTTGTTTTGGACATGGGGTCAGACGTGAATGCCCTACCAAAGTAGACTTGGGAATGGATAGGGAGACCCACACTGCAATGGTCTCTGATTCAGGTAAGGATGGCAAATTAGCAAAGGATCATCCCCATGGGACGACCACAAGGGGTGACTGTGGATATTGAAAGTGCGAGCGTGCTGGTTGATTTTGAAGTAATAGAGATAGTGGATGACAACAATCCCTATCATGCACTCCTGGGAATTGACTGGGCTCCTAATATGAATGAGGTAATTAATCTAAAGAAGCAGAATATGATATTTGAGAAGAAATCGCTACGCGTAATAGTACCCCTATATCCTGCTAAAGCATCGTGCTATATGGAACCAGACTGTGATTATGAGAAGGATGAAAATCTAGACTGTATCTATAAGATAAGAATTCAAGATGAAGATTGGGTAAATCCCACCATGGATGGACGAATTACATGGGATTGTAGGAGTTCCTGGAGTTTGGACTCTGATGAAGAGTCAGAATGCTGGTAGAATCGGTTACACGAAGTAACTACGCTGAATTGCAACATGATAACCCGATCACTATGATGTGTGTCCTCATAGGCAAGAAATATGCCTACTTATGATGGCCTAAATGAGGTAGATATATTTTTGGATGAATTTGAAAGGGAGGTAACAAAAAAGCAGTGCTTTGAGGCATTAGACTGAGCACTGCGCGCTACTCTCGCACGATGGTGGGGTACACATAAGCGAAGCTTTGATTATTGGCACGAATGTATGAGGATGATGAGAACACGATTTGGGAAGCCTAAGAAGTGAATGATAGACAAGTATGATGGGCAAGATGATTTGCGCATGAATTTGGCCAAATGGGCCCAGGCTTATGGAGAAAAGCCCCAATTTGAGTGGGTGCACTTGTTTTGTCATACCCTGGATGTTATCCAGATGAATTGGTATGTAGAAACAGAGGTCTACCATGATACAGGTGAATCAGATATTCTACGTGAGGGCTTTGTAATGAAATTCATTTTTGAAGACAGATTTGACTGTATTGATGAGGCATTGCAATAATTTAAAGCAGCTACCTTTCTGATACCACAAGATCCTTTCGACCTGGTTTAGCCTGAGTGGGATACTCGGCTATGTCATGCACTAGAATGCTATAACGTGACTGCTAAAGAAGAATATGAGGATTCGTGGAGGATTACCATTCGGGAAACAAAAGGATTGGGAAACCTGATGTAACCATGCCGTTGAAAACGAAACAAGTAAACATTGGTATGGAGGAAGAACACAAATTCACGAAGATTGGAGACTATTAGGACGATGGAATGGTAGATAAAGTTGTTGAATTGCTTTGTGAATACTAGGATTTATTCCCTACCTAATTTAGGAATCTGAAGGGGATAATCGGGGACCTAGGAATGATGAAGATTATGTTGATGCCCGACCAGAAGCTAGTTAAGCATAGACCTTACCATCTCATTTTGAAATATAAGTAGAAGGTCCACTTAGAGCTACACAAGATGCTTGTCGTAGGCATCATTGAGCCTATGGAAGAATTGGACAGGGCAAGACCAATCGTGGTACATGAGAAGAAGCAGAGAGATGAAATAAGGATATGCGTGAATCTTAGAAAGTTGAATGATGCTTGTGTGCATGATCCTTTCTTCACTCCATTCACTGATGAAATGTTGGACAATGTAGGTGGCCAGGAATGATATTCCTTCACTAATGGGTTCTAGGAAACCACCAGATCAAAATCACACTAGAGGATAGGAGCAAGACAACCTTTATTACTGAGTGGGGTTGTTTTTAGTACACTTTAATGCCATTTGGATTGGAGAATGCGCCTGCGATCTTCTCACGCGTAATTGTTGCTATGTTCAAGGAATTTATTCATAAGTTCCTGGAAGTATATTTTTATGACTAGATTCTGTTTGGGCTAGCTAAACGCCATGTAGCAAACTTGCACTTAATGCTGGATACCTGTTGAAGATACCAGATTGCGTTCAATCTGAAGAAGTGTCTGTTTTGGGTTCATTTTGGGAACCTGTTGGGGCATGTGGTTTGCAGATAGAGACTGATGATATGTATTGCAAAGATAATAGTGATATTGAACTTGGAAGCGCCAAGGAGTGTGAAGTAGTTGTGCGCTACCTTTGGACATACGGGATATTACCAAATTTCTATCAAAGTCTATGCCCGGATCACCATGCCTATGGAGAAATTATTGAAGAAGGATGTCACATTCTGCAGGAACGATGACTCTAAGAAGATCTTGGATATATTAAAAGAAAATATGGTCACCATGCCAATTATAGTCTTCTCGGATTGGAAAACAGAGTATCATGTACATGTCAACACATCATTTATAGTGCTCAAAGAAGTATTGACATAGTCTGGCGGAGAAGGCTTGGACCATCCTATCGCATTCGCAAGCTGAATATTATCAAAAGTAGAGAATAACTATTCCACCATTGAGCACAAAGGGCTAGCTATGGTGTATGCGCTCTAGAAGTATAGGAACTACTTATTGGGAGGCCATTTTAAGATGTATACAGGATACTCTACGCTAAAGTACCTGGTCAATAAGACTGTGTTGGGAGGGAGAATCTGCAGGTGGCTGTTATTACTCCATGAATATGATTTTGAAGTTATTGTGAAGCCTGGCCGACTGAATGCGAGACCAGACCATCGATCGTGCATCGAAATAGGGAAAGAGCCAACTAATTTGGAGGGATCGCTTGACGAATAATAATTTGTAGTGCATGTCATGGATGATGATCTTGAGGATATAATACATTTCCTAATGATAGGTACTACACTGAAAGGATACACTATCCATAAAAGGAAGGAATTAGTAGTGGACATGACATATTTCTCTGTCATTGTTGGTCATCTCTACAATATGGGGACTGATGAGATATTGCGACGGTATGTATCTGAGTTTTAAAGAAGCAACATCCTCGTAGTCGCTCACGGGGGCACCTCAGGAGGACATTATGTAGGAAGAGCAACCTCACAAAAGATTCTACACGCAGGGTTGTGGTGGCCAACCCTCCATCAGCACTCAAAATCATATTGCAAGGCATGTGATGTGTGTCAAGGGACTAGCAGGCCATTGTAGAGGGATGCAATTCCTTTGAATCCATAGATAACATTGCAACCCTTTGAGAAATAGGTGATAGATTTTGTGGGACCCATTGAGCCACAAGGAAAGACAGGAGCAAGGTACATTTTCACCGCGATGAAGTATTTGACTCGTTGGGTGGAGGCACAACCTGTGAAGGATTTTATAGGTGTGGTCACTGCAAAATTCCTCTTTGAGCATGTATTGACACAATTTCAATGTCCCGATATCTTGATGAGTGATCACAATACGCACTTCCTAAATGAGACGATCAACACACTGACAGAGGAATTTGAGGTATACCACTAGAAGAGCACGCGTGTGAGAGCCATAAAGGAGGATGAACCCCACTTTAGGGGAAATTGTGAAAGATGAATTGCAGAAATTGTTAAATGTAGGGTTCATCTATCCTATCTCGAATAGCCAATGGGTATCTCCATTGGTTATTATACCCAACAATAATGTAAATGGTGAGCGTGTGTGGATTATAGGGAACTAAACAAGGCTACCTTGAAAGATCACTTTCCCTTGCCTTTCATAGACCAAGTGCTGGACACTTTAGCAGGAAAAAAGTATTTTACTTCCTAGATGGGTTTAACGGGTACAATCAGACTAGGATAGCTCCAGAAGACTAGGAAAAGACTACATTCGCATGTCCCTGGGGCACCAATGCATATAAGGTATTACCATTTGGTCTATGCAACACACCAGCCACATTCCAGCTGGTGGTCCTTGGTATTTTATCCAATATTTTGCATGATTGTGTGGAGGTTTATATGGATGACATTACAGTCATGGGTGATAATATTGAAGAAGCTTTACATACTTTGAGAAAATTTTGTAGAGATGTAGATAAACTAATCTCCCATTAAGTAATTAAAAATGTTTTATGATTATGAATGAAGTTATGATTTTGGGTCATCATGTTTCTACTACGGCAATTAAAGTTCATCTGGCAAAGATTGAATTCATTGCAAAGATAACCTGACCAACCAATCAGAAGGGAGTCTGAAGTTTCCTTGGACATGTAGGATACTATTGAAGGTTTGTTGAAAATTTTACAAAGGTAACCTCTACAATATTTAAATTATTGACTAAAGAAGCTGAATTTCGTTGGGATGATGAGTGTCAATCTGCATTTGATACACTCAAGAAAAAGCTTTCTTCAGCATCAGTCTTGAGAGACCTAGATTGGAAATGTCCTTTTCATATTTCCACCGGTGCCTCTCATTGAACCATAGGAGTAGTACCCGGACAAAAGAAGGATCCTATAACCCATGCTATTTATTATGTTAGTAAAAATTTAACTCCTGTAGAACTGAATTACACGGTAACTAAAAGTGAATTCCTTGTTGTCATTTACACTATTAATAAGTTTAGACATTACATCACCGGCTATGAAGTTTTTGTACACACCAATCACTCTGCCATTTGATATCTCATGAATAAACCAGTTACTAGTGGTAGGATTACTAGGTGGCTTTTGTTGCTACATGAATTTGACATCACGGTATTGGATAGGCTTGGAAAGGAAAATCAGTTGGATGATTTCTATCTAGAATCAACCATGCAGGTGACAATGTTCCTGTTAATGATAGCTTTCCTGATGAAAATTTGTTTTCTATTTCTGTTAAAACACCTTGGTTTGCAGACATGTCTAATTACCTTGCTACAAGAAAGTTGCCTCCTTACTTTTCATCTAATCAGAAAAAGAGAATTATCAGGAAAAGTGTTGATTACTCTTGGATTAGGGGAGATATTTTTTTCACTATACCAAATTTGATTATTCACAGGTGTGTCAGGGAAGATGAGATCTATGATATTTTGAGAGCCTGCCATGATGAATAATGTGGAAGACACTTTGTAGTCAAGTAGGAAACTTATAAGATCCTTTTCTCAGGTTACTATTATCCAAGTATTTTTAAAGATACAGGAGAATATGTCTGGAAGTGTGACAACTACCAGAGAATGGAGTGGCCTGTACAATAGACGATATGCCTTTGAAGCCGCAGGCTCGTATACAACCTTTTGAGAGGTGGGCTCTTGATTTTGTAGGCCCAATCAACCCTATGTCCAAAGGTAAGAAGTTTATTTTAGTTTGTACTGATTATGTTAGGAAGTGGACGGAGGCAAGAGAACTACCTAGAGCAACAAATAAAGCAGTGGTAGATTTTCTTTTTTCTGATATGTTTGTAAGATTTGGGGAACCTAGGGAAATAGTCACTAATAAAGGTACCTAATTTGTTTCTAATCTTACATAGGGAATTGTGGAAAAATATCAAATTACTCATCAAAAGTACACCCCTTATCATCCATAGGCCATGGGCAAGTGGAATCAACAAATAAGGTGCTGGAGACAATCATTACCAAGACAATTCAATTAAATAAGAAGGATTGACTTGACTGGCTTCCTAAAGAATTATGGGCCTACAAGATCACATGGAGAAATACCAATAGATTTTCTCTGTATGAATCGGTGTATGGAAAGAAAGTTTTATTTGTGATTGAATTTGAGATCGGAACTTTTAAAATGGCAGTAGATTTGGGTATAGACCTTGACAAAGCTCAGCAGCAAAGAATCATGTAGCTCAATGAGTTGGATGAGAGTAGGAAAAATTATTCTCAACATACTTACTTGATTCAGCAACAACTGGCTAAATGGCACGATAGAACTCTAAAGGAAAATTTAATACATATTGGCTGGGCCCCTATGAAATTCTGAAAGTTTTTGGTAATGGATCTATTTGGGTTAAAACCATTGTCGACGGGAACATTAGCATGTTGGTGAATGGGCACATACTTAAGTTATATAAAAAAAACCCAATCCAAAGAGGAATTTGTGGAAGAAATTGTGAATAAAAGAGAGCTGGAGATGGGGAGAGAAGGAGTCATTCCTTCCACTATCTCTTCCTGATTTCTTGCTAACACAATGAGCTCACTCTGTTCCTCTTCGTGCTCAGTAAGATATGAGAGGAATGTCTATTTGGTATATGCTTATTCCTTTTTCCAGGCCCAATGGACTAGTTATGGAAAAGGAGCCCCCTCAGAGTCTTCTTTTCCAACTATTTCAGACTCTTTAAATTGAAACTTGGTGAGCATGGACTACCTTGGGCTCATTAAAATTACAGGTTAGTAGGCCCTCTTAGGGTCATGCCAATAAATTTTGTGATCAGTTAATCTTGGACTTCTTTTGTTGGACTCATGAGGGATTTGTTAAGACCCTCCTTCCAACAATCTTGGCGCATCGGCATCAGCAAGTTATTTGGGTACTGTTGAGTCTTGAAAATGTCATTCATTTCCATTACACTTTCATTATTATGTCCATTATATCACCTCCATTTCACCTCCATTTCACTACTATGTCATCACATTCATCCCACATTCATTATCATTGGGCCACATTTATGTTTTTCCAATATTTATTAATTCTAAGTCTTTTAAGTGAATTTGTGGTTAAAAATTAGAAAATAATCTGCACATGCTTATACCTAACAAATGGGTTGAGATTGTTGACATGTGTAGGTTGAAAAGAGGCTTCTAGAAGACTCTTATGTGGCACTCTAAGGCCAAATTCGAATTTGAGTGGAAAGAATCATGGGATCATGAGGATATGTGTCACATCTCCTAATTGTATTGTAACTCTAAGAAGACATGTGTCTTATCAGTTCTTATTTTGATTAGGACTCTAGAGGTAGAGGGTGAAATTCATGGAGTCTCATTAATGAGATGGATTCTCATCTTTTTGTAAAAATAGGAGATCTCTCTCCTTCATTTGTTAGCTTGTTAGTCTTTTAGCTTGTGAGTTCTTTAGCTTGGAGTTTGTAGTTCTTCCGTGATGGCTTTTGAAAACTTTGGAGAACTTTGTTGTACTTTGTAATTTTGAAGAATTTGAATAAAGCTTTGATGTTCTCAACATGGAAGGAGATGTGAAGTAGATGTCATGGAGCATATTAGAATGTAAGGTAGAGTAGATTTCATTTTGTAAATTTTTCTTTGATTTCATTATGTCATTTGATTGCTTTCAAGTTTGGTAGATTAGATTTTTCATTCATGCAATTTTAATTCATGCAAGTGTGCTCAACCGGTTGATTGTAGATTAGTAATGCACATAGCTCTTTAATGACTAATGACATGATGGAATTATCTTGTCCTTCTGCTGATTTATTTTCTTAGTTCTAATTCCAACACTGTTTATTTCTTTCAGTTTTGTTTTGTTCATTTACTTTTCTGCAAGATAGATATTAGACTGCTCATGTCATTTTCAGTTACCTCCTATAGCCAGAGTGACTCAAATGGTGAGGGATTGAAGTATGAATGCGTAGTTTGATATTAGTTTATTTTTCTGCAAGTTAGTTATTGAATTGCTCATGTCATTTTCAGTTACCTCCTATAGCCAGAGCGACTCAAATGGTGAGGGATTGAAGTATGAACGCGTAGTTTGATATTAGTTTATTTTTCTGCAAGTTAGTTATTGAATTTCTCATGTCATTTTCAGTTACCTCCTATAGCCAGAGCGAGTCGAATGGTGAGGGAATGAAGTATGAATGTGTAGTTTGATCTTAGTTTCATTTTATGCAATTTATATATCAGATTATTCAATTTGTTTATGATTACCTCCTATAGCCAGAGCGAGTCGAATGGTGAGGGGTTAGAATATGAGTTGGTGTAATATGATTTAGTTTACGTTTCTTACAGTTTTTGAATTGCTTTAAGTTCAGTTTTCTTTTTATACAGCAGCAAGGATACTGGGTTTCATAGTCACTAGCTCATTGATTGGTTGTTGCATTCTATTTTGATTGAAGTAGCTGCATATTTACACTTTTGTTTAAGTACTAATTCCATCAATAACATGTTTTGAGATCCTTTGAAGTGCTAAGTTTTGGAAGTTACCATTAGGGACATAGACCTTGTCTTGAAATCTTTATCCATACTTGTCCTTTAAAAGTATTCTTAAGACCTTAGAATAGGATTTCCATTTGCATTAGACACTTTAGGAAACCAACAAGAACAAAAGCTCCAAAACAAAATAAATTATAAAACAACGAAGTAAGAAAAAGGTTAACTAAGCACATATGGCTCACCACACTTCATCAGTTTACGATACCCAGATTGATAATTTATGTAGAGAAATTTAAGACGTTAAATTGACTAGACAGGTACAGGATTAGAGTCTTATGATGCCTTGAAGCTTGTATGCCATAATGACAAGCTATCTTGCCAGTAGTAATGGGGAATCACTATGGCTCCTTGACTGCTAGATCCTACAGGAGATTCGACAACAAGTCATTAATTCACACCCAATAGGATGCATCAGGGTACCTTGGTCCTCACTCTCATTAAAGGTGATGGGACTCACATTGGTTAGCTACTAACCTCAATGGTTGGTAATCCAGTGAGCTCATTGCACATTCGACATCAGCGCCTTTATTCATGTGTAATGAACTATACAAAAATGAGGGAGAAGTTTTGATTGATGGTCTGATTTCCTACAAAAGCTTCACAAGTCACAGTTCCATTTCCTATAGAAGCTCTGCAAGTCATGGTCTGATTTCCTGTAGAAGTTCCACAAATCACGATTCCATTTCCTGCAAAAGGCTCAGTAGTCATGGTTCCATTTCCTGCAGTGAAACCCTGATTTTCTGAAAAACAAAACCATAAACAAAGAATTAACTTAAATTATTTAAAGTACTGACATATTGTAATTACTAGTTCAGATCATGAATTATGACGTCATATATCTGATTTAACTATTAAGGGGGTTATCATCTCAAGGACAGGCATGTGTCATCTAAAGGACTACACCGTTGGAAGGTAAGAATGATAAAGTATAGCCAGCGATAGGACACTTAAGGTTAAGGGTAATTAATGCTTTAATTTTTAGCATTTCTATGATTTTTTGGCCATGGTCACCATTGCGGCAAAACGCAGCTGTAACCCGGTCCACTATAACTCCATCTCCACGCTCGATTGCCATGATTCTAACATGAACAATAGATGTACTCCCCATATCATTCTGCAGGTCGGATCATGATGATAATCATGATCACGACCTATCTCTCAAAAATCCCTTGCTTTTTGATAACTTTCTATAATAATCCCTCCCTTGACAAGCGAATCTGTTACAAAATCTTAACCCGATATTTTCAAAGAAGTGCATGCGTCATGTCTTCTAGTTTTTCACCATGTCAAAACTACATGTCCACGTCTGCTTCAAGCTGCAATCCGATTTTTCCAACGATTTAATGGCCATAATTCAGGAGTAACAAAGTCTTTTGCCTCGAATCTGAACGGTGATAAGGATTAAGTTGGGGATGTCCAATTCAAGTTGACTGAGGTTTTGGTAGCACGAGCATGCAGAATTCCACAACTAGGAGAACGTTGGTTTAAAAACTAGCATTTCAACAATGGATTGTGCACGCCTTGCCTCTATAAAGAGCATTCCAACCCCGACTGGACTAAGGGAATTTCGCAAAATTTCTTGAAATGTAAGTAATGCAACTTAATTTTTTTCCTGCAGAAATATATAATGTGTGAAGGTCACTTTGGGCCTTCATTCTTGTTTGAAATTCGGCTCCTCAACCATTTTCATTACAAGCTGTTAAATTTGCCGTATTACTTGAGAATGTCTCTGATGAAGATTTCGACGACCTATAAGGAGAGGGGGACCAATTTATAGGAAAATTTCTATCACCATGGGCTGGTGAAAATCATCCTCGTGGATGTTTTGAAGGATAGGAAGCGAACAATGGGAGGAGTTCTTGGCCCAAAATTACTTTGTAGAAAATGAGGATTCTCATTCCTCAGATTCCATAGAGGAAGCACCAACAGAAAAGCTGAAGAAAAATCCATAGACACGTGGGCTACAGATAAAGCAAGAATAGGAATAGAAAAACTCTCACCCTTCAGAGTCTACAGAGGCAAAACCCATAGAAAAATTGAAGAGGAAGCCATAGACTCATTGGCCATTGGTAAAGAAGGAAGGAAAGGATGATGTTGATTCTCTGAAGCCCACTAAGAAGAAGCCTGTAGAAAAACCAAAGAAGAAGAAGCCTCAGACTCTTGGGCTACAGATGAAGGATGAAGAAAGGGATGAATAAGTGGTGGTGATAAGAGAGACTAGGGCCAAATAGCCTAAGTCAAAGAATGGCACTTCCACCTATGTAGAAAGATTTACCAGAAGCCAGATTGTTGATCTAGCTATAAAGGATATTACAGATGCAAAAGTGTTGCCCAAGACACTAGACAAGAAGAAGGAGAAAAATCACAACCTACCCAAAGGTAAAGAAAATATAGAGTCAGCTATGTTCATCGACAAAGAAGCAATGTCCTTCTAGGACTCCTCACTACATGGAAGCGGGAATGACACAGTAGGAGAACAACAAGTAGAGGAGGACCTTGGTTCCCCTCAATCCCTCCAAGGACATCAGGAAGGAGAAGTAACACCCCAGAAGAGATAGTATCTGCAGGAACTAGAAGAAATCATCACCTATCTCACCATTTCAGAAAGGGAATTGAGAAAGGAAAAGGAAACCCTAAAAGAGAACAACCTGCATATACAAAAAGAACATGATGAGTGGGTTCAGAAAGTGGCTCGAATTATGAAAAAGAAGCAAGCTAGTATCGATCATCTGAAAAAGAAGAATGAATTATACAAGGGTCAAATTCCTGCCGAATCTAGCGGTAACTAGTTGGACTAGTTGGTAGATGTAGTAGATCAGTTGGCTGTAATAGCTACGGCTTAGGATAAGGAATGCTTTCCTTTTCCTTTTTCATTTTGGTGAGCATGCAACATTTTTTCTTGCATAAAGGGCATGCAAGAAGCAAGGTTTGGTGGAGATGTTGGGGCTTGGTTTTGACCAATTTTGAGACCCTTTTCTAGACATAGCCTCTCCCATTTTGAACTATCTTTAACCGCTATTATGCCTATTTCATTTATAATACTTAGGTTTTTGCCAAAATGGTGTCATATGTTTAAGGTATGCAAATTAACATGAAAAGGCATATTTTACCTTAACCTTAAGTATTCCTTACATCTAGTTGTTCTTTATTTAATTATCATACCAACTAATCTAGAGTTCTTGTGTAGATTTGTTTTGATTCAAAAATAGTCCCGCATTTCTTGCAAAAAGTTGTGCAATCCTATTTCCTGCAAACACTCTGAAATTCCTACAGCCGTGGATTTCCTGCAACTGCCCAAATTTCCTAAAGCATCATCGGAGGTTAGATGTGCTCCATAAATTTCTAAGTCAAATAGGAACATGGTTTTTGTGGGGAATCTATCACATAGGGATGCTATCCTATTGGCCATTTTAGATCTGCCAACGATACCAACCACATTCATGAACCTTCTATCATTGGCAGTTTCGAGGAAAGCTACAGCCATGTAATGAATTTTGTCTAATCCATGCTTTCATTCATGGATTAGACCGAGTATGGCTAAATTTGATATTTTCTAATAGGATTGTTAGTCGATTGCTTAGAATAGTAGTCTTCCTTCCCTCAAACCATATATGGGCTTTTGTAATTGTGTAAATTATGTTCTAGTTTATATGGTTGGTGTTCGATGGGTTGGTTTCAGCTAAGACTGTATATGAGATTGTACTCAAGTATATCCTCTAAGATTAATGCAATATTATATTTTCTATCTATTTCATTGAGCAAGCTCTTCTAATTTGAAGGTGTTCTGAGTAAGGGAGGGCCCCCTTTGCTCACAACTCCCGTAGTTTAGTGCTTATGCATTTTATTTTTCTTATGTAATAATAATTTGTTCTTATAACTAATGTACTCTTTTAGATATATATTAGCAACAAATGATTGAATGAACTAGTTTCATGTTAATGTGTGGAATTTATTTAATTAAGTTTCGATTTATAATGTTGAGTGAATGTCTGAGTTTGTTGCAAGTTTGATTTTTGTATCTTTTCCTAATCATCAACAACAATACTAGAGAGTTGTACAGGGATGTTTGATCCACTCTATAGCCTTTGCTGCTAAGTGATTGATAGAGGAGAGATTCATTAGTTTTGTATGACTGATTAGTTAGATTAATCAACATTGATATTATTAACCCTACATATATTTTGCATAGCATCTCACAAGCTTACGTGCCCTGGGTTGATGATTTACCTTAATCAAATTATAGGGCCATAATTTGACTCAACATAGATTTTAACCAAATCAAAATATTGTATTATTTATATGTATCCACAGATAAAAAAAGGGTTCCATGGTATAAGCCCAAGAAAATAATGATTCATTAACCACATTTGGGGCAATATCTCAAATTATCCCTCTTCATACAAAAGGATAAAACCATGTCATCCTCTCAACATGAAATGACTAATCGAACTATACAGGAGAAAAGGAAACACAAATTATTGCATACACAAATAAAGTGACCCATATTAAAACATCAAATGAGGAACTTACTGACTAATGTTTTGTTTATAAATTCCTCAAGTTGATAAAGAGAAATCTCCTTTCCTACCACAAGAGAAATATTATTCCCATGGGATTTGATGAGCCTTTTACTATACTAATGACTATTGTGGCTTGGTTTTGGAACATGTAATGAACCTGTATGCTCCAAAATCATTAATCCCACTCAAACGGATGGAAAGGAAGAAGAGTCTCAAACATAGAATTTGACCACCTTCCATTTTGATAGTGATACATGTCATGTTATGGACACCCATAACAACAAAAACATAGACATTAAGTGCCATAAGAGAGATCCCAAGCTTATTATTAATCTGAAATGATGGTGGATGTAGACATCCAAATACATGTGTTGAAATGTTAGGAATTTTCAGTGAATATTTAATCATTTGTATCATGTGACCATGATATAACACTATATCATTGTTAGAGTGATCTTTTGAGACTTGCAACGACATGATTATGATAACTAGCTATAATAAAATATGATCCTGGGATAGAGATTCATCCAAGTATCCTATTGGGTAGACATCCTATTAGTTAGAGATTCGTACAAGTATTATGTTGTTGGTATGTACTTGTAATTTCATCCTATGTATATATGAATATTTCCTTGCTATCACTTTCTCTTATTGTAGATCTAATTTTCAGCCTCTGTTCTCATAATGGTTGAGTAATTTCTAGATATAGTTATGCATGTTGATTTTATATGATAATGAGCAGATTTTGTTAACATATTTGGAAAATATATGGAAGTTAGGTGGGAATATTAATGGATATAATAAATATGGTGTAATAATTAATTTTACATATATCATATTGTTGGGAATAATGCCTAAGTGTTAGAAAGTAAATTCCCTTGACGTACACTCATTTGATTTTCATTTTCTTGGGATTCCTTATGTGTCTAGTTGGATAGAAGTGAAATATATATTACTATAATTCATACTTTATCTTCAGCCATGAGGTTTATATTTTATGAGAAGTAGATATAGAATATCTCAAGGTTTAGGTGAAATTTTTGAGTTTATATTTCGAGGTGACTTCTAAGAAATTCAAGAAAAAGTTAGTATAAATCAATCCATGTCATAATCATGTATTAAAAAATAATTAGGTGATACATCCATTATGATAAAGCATTGGAAATTATTTCACATATTCATGCAAATGTATTCATATTTATGGTCGTCCATAATAAAAATGCATAATTAGGTCTCCTATCTCTTTGTTGTGAGTGTTGAATTCTAACAATGAGATACAACATGGAGAAGGAAAATCAATAAGGTAAAAACTATGAAGATACTTTTCCATCAACAACTTGATTTATTGCCATTCTTTTTTCGTTTTCAAAGAAACTATTTAGGTGGTAATTATACTAAATTGATGTTTTTTTAATGAAATGGATAGAGTTTATATGGATCAACCATAGTGTTTTATTAACAAGGGTAAAAAACGTAGGTTTAAAAATTAGTAAAAGTATTTTATGGATTAAAGTAAGACACCAAACATGGGGTAAGAAACTTGATCAATGCCTTAGCTCCAACAATTCAAAAAGGAATAATTCAAATTGATAGTTCTATATTAAATAAAAAAGAATGAAATGGAAACCAAATCTATGCGAATATTTAGAAAGAAAGAAAAAAAATCCCTTTCTAAATTAGCTTACAAAACTATATACATGAAATCACAGGGTGATCCTGGTTGGAAGATGGAGCTCTTGATGAAAATTAGGGTTTTCATCATCTGTAGAGGACAACCATATGTGGCTGTTGCTAAATATGATTTTGTCACAAGTATAGAAGGAGTGATGCTTTTACAAGTATAATAGGAGTGCCTTGTATAGGGCTGATGAGTACAATCCTCTCCATGGAAACATTTACTTGTTAGCTTCGGTCTTTCTAATGAAATTTTGGTCTCCTCTCCCTTATTTGAGCCTAGTTTTATCTCTGCAGAAGACCCCTCCAAACGAGACCAATGGAAAATAAACAGGGTTATGCAAGGGAAACTTTAATGTTTATATTATCCAAACCCTTGATACATAATAAATTCAACTATGTTGTAACCAAACACTAATAATCCAAAACTGCTATAGATTGGTGCTAGAAATTATATACCACATAGCTTCATTATTTTATTGTTTGTAGGTAGTGCATTTAATTATACGTCTTTGTATTGTGCCTTATATTTATCTTAATAAGGATAAATACTTTTTTTAGATCATAACGCTTATAAAACATTGATCAAGAGCTTAAAATTTTCTATAGAAGCTATGGGTATTGGCAAAGCATCATGAATTATGGTTGTTAATTTCTACTAGGCCTAAATATTCATGTGATACCTTTTCAAGAGATCCTCTTCATCCAAAAATGTATTTTAGTCATTCCAAAAAAACCCAAAGACATTTCACAGAAATCATGTTTTTGTTTTAGGGCATAAATGGTCTCAATTGTGCCTAGCCTTAGGATTGTGACAATTTGTTGAAAACCATAGAATTGTAGGTGTCTTGGAAGGAATGTGGACTTATCATTGCTTAATCCTGATGCTTGAATCGGCTAACTACTATGAATTATTGAAGGAGTCTGCATAGGGAAAGGAATGTTGTATCAAATGTAGGGAGGAGCCTCCAAGAATCACCCCAGATGATCTATAAGAATTCAATGTATGGAGGTGCCACCAGGAAACACTCAAGTCAGCACCAAATGGAATGTACAGAGGAGATATTGATAAACCGTCATGTCCTCAAGAATTGAATGTAGGCAGGAGCCACCAAAAAATACTCAAGGGAACGTTGAATTGAATGTAGGGAGAGGAACCACCGCGAAACCCTCAAATTTGCTGCAATAAACAAATGTGAGGAGTAGAGTCATCAACAAACCCTCAGGTCTGCTACAAGAATAAAATGTATAATGGAGTGGAGCCACTGAGAAAACTCATAGTATATGTGAAAACCATATGCAATGACATGCCAAGAACATATATTGAGACGAGCTAGGAATTAATAATAATAATTTAAGAATATAATAATTAATATACTATGGTTTTAATTTAGAATATTATTAAAAGAAATAAAATCAACAACTATGTGATAGAAAATAGTGATTAATTTAATTAATTAATAATCTATTTGCACTAGTGTCTACGTTTTAAAAAAAATCATATACTTTGAATTAGTAAAGGTAGACTTTAGTTAATAGTTTTATTAATTGTTATAGGATGTTTTAAATCACTATCATTAATACACATTCAATCCATATTTTGGTGAGTAGTAGAGAATCTTGAAACAAATAATGTCAATTCATGGAATTCAACACTCAATATAAGATGTTACTTAACCATAATAATCCATGACTCATAAGATGATAATCTTCATGTATTGTCTTGTGATTTGATGTAGCAACTTCTACATTGGCTTGCAAAGATCAGCATAGTATCCATCAAACATATCTTGTAGTTGAGTTGTACAATGCATTTTCCAATAATCCTAAAACTCCTTGAAATTTCCCTGGATGAGCACTTCCCATTCAGTCATAAGCTTGGCTTCACACGAGGTGTAGAATAGACAGTGAAAGGGTGTATTGTTAAGTCACTCCATGATATGAAGGTCACCAGTTTGAAACTCCGTGGGAAAAAATCCAATCATGTTAAGGGTTGGTCTAGGCCAAGTTTGGTGCGATCCTCAGGTGATTTTGACACCTTAGATTCCGTTGGTCGCATTTTCTCATGCCACAGGTCAAGCTTCAAATAATATCTAGACAACTTACACCACTTGACTAACAAAAAATTAAACCAAGGCTGGTTAGTTGATAATCTATGAAGCTTTAAGCACTTTCTTATGAAATTTCTTGTTGGTCGATTGTGAACATCATAGATACACTCTACTATATACAATATGTACGAAATAATTATATGCAAAATCTGTTGTAGTTTATATATATTACAATTTCTCAGTAATAATATTCGTTAAATTCCAACAACATACTCTGCCCAATAAGCCGAGTAAGATAAAAAATGAGGGAGAGATCATGGTGCCTCCATAGAAGTTGTAAATTAGAACTGAGAAAAAGTTACAAGTCGAACTTGAGAGAAATCGAAATAAATGAAGAGAAAAGCATTAAAAAAACATGCAGAGTAGTGAGCATGGTGTCTCTAAGTGGGAGGATTCACATTTGGAACAACCAAGGAAGATGTGTTTCCTTTAGATGAAATCAAAAGATGGAAAATACAATCAACAATTGAATGATAAATTTATGTTTAAAGGGAGATTAAGTGTATGACAGCCTGGAAAGCTCCATTACATAGTTTATAACCCATCATGGCTCTAGCCATCACAATGTTATGATAGAGAGACCTCAACGATAGCATTATGATAGTGGTGAGATTAAAATGGACTAGAGCATTGAGTTATGGTAATGATAGCATTAACATTATGGAAGTGGCTCATTACATATAATTAATTACGTAATTCAGAGTATTTACAAGTCTGATCCCTTGCCAATTCATAGGATTCCAAAGTTGTGTATCTAATGTCTAGTATGCATGGATCATAAACCTGAGATAGAGTGATTTAAAAGGTCATAAATTTTTCATTCTCGACAAGTTATAATTACATACCTATTACATGTAAAATGAATTATAGTTTCAAACCTACGAATAGTTAGAAGATTCCAAAGAAGAGGATGATAAAGGATGTCAAAGCAGCTGAGTTAGAGGATACCAAACTAGCAATCATTTCACAATAATGACCTTTTGTTATTTTTCTCTACAAAAAAATATGCAAGACTTGAGAAGAAAGACATGTTTTTGTAAGATCAATATCATACAGTTGCAATCATAGGCTACTAACCTTAGAAACAAAATTGGACTAGTGGGACATACACATGTCATTGAGCAGACTATATAGCTTGATGTCTTCAATAGTCACACAAGATATCTAGCATCTTCAAATTCAATAACGAGCTCAATAAAACTTATAAGAAATACAAACACAGAGAGTTTGAGTCATTGCAAGGTTCTGAATACTAGGAGAAAGATCAAAGACCTTTTTCTCAAATTAAAAGAACTTCTAACATAGTTCAAAGATCTAAAAATCAAAAGGTTCTCTACAATTTTGTTAAGGTGATGAAGTTACTAGTTAAACTCCTCTTTTGTCGACTATAGGTAGTTTTAATAGGTAGCAATGGAGCACATTTCAATAAGGACCAATATTGAATTATATAGAGGCAAATGTGGGTTCATTTAGAAGGTTTGATCAAAAGCTCTGTCACCCTAAAGGACCACAATTATCTTCAAAAATTTCAAGACATACAAGTATTACCAAATACAAACCTCTCACTGCATGGGTGAATGAGTACCATGGGACTATTGAAAACCCTAAAGGGATAAAATTGCAGTAGAACACTACAAAGATCTCAAGGGACTAGACCTATTGTTAAAGGTAGGAAAAGGAGAAAGTATATGTAAGTGTTGAGAAATTATAAAATTCTTACCTGAGCTCAAGAAGTGGATGAGTCTATCAACTTGAGTAGATCTTCTTTACTTAGCACCTTTGAAGTTTCTTGATCTAAATGGAAAGTGGTGTCTACCTACTGTATTCATCCATCCATGGTATTTATCCACCCATGTAATTTACCCATGGTATATTAAGTCGCATCCACCCATGTAATTTACCCATGGTATTGTAATTCGCATTAACCCATGGTACTCATCGACCCATGGTAATTATCCACCCATGGTATTGTAAGTGACGTCCACCCATGGTATTATTTGTGGCATCCACCCCTGGTATTCATCTTCCCATGGTATTCATCCACCCATGTGATTTACCCATGATGACATCCACCCATGGTATTCATTCACGCATGGTATTTACCCACCCATGGAATTTACCTATGGTATTGTAACCAAAAAAGGCTATAAGTAACAAGTCACATTTTGTAAAAGGACAGATTGTCCACCACAAGGTAGCTTATAAAATTATTCTCTATTTTAATAAAAAAAATTATTTGTGCTTTTTTTGTATTATGAGTTCTCCTCTTTTCTTCAAGAATTTCAATTTTTTAGGTCTTGGGGGCATCTCCCCAAGATCCAGATCAGTGGTATCATATTTAGGTTATGACTCCATGGGAATGAAGGTTTGAATCATATTTCAGTTTCAAAAATTTGCAGCAATGTTTAGGCAAATTCATGAAAATTTTACGAACTTCACAGATAATTCTAGAAGGTGAAAAATAATTAATTTGAAATTACTTGAAATTATTTTCTAATAGCTCCAATGGGTTTTTATGGAATTTTATTTTGTTTCCCAATTTGAGAGATATGAGCAATTAAAGTTATGCATGTCTGTAACATTGCACGACCGTGCCTACCATTAGTTTCTGCAATCATTTTCTCACTCCGCAGGTCACCAAATTTCAAGTGTCTTATATCAATGTAAATATATCTTCAATTCCTAAAATGGGTCATTGAAGGAATTTGATTTCACCACATGTAGCATAAGTTATTAGCAAAGTTGTAGTAAGAGGTCTACAATGTGAAATAATCCTTTACAACATCTCATTGGATAGGAGAATCTACAGAACCCATTGCCACTTTTCTTATAATTCTGGAAAAAATTTATAGTTCAGGTACACCTTTGGTGTGGCCTAGTAGTGTACCCAATTGATAATCCATAGGTTTTTATATCTAGAGTAGCATTCAAAGTTGGTTCCCTTTGGAGATGTGCCCTCCCACCCTACATTAGTAGGAACTTGCTTTGCATTCATCAGTTTTAGGATAACAACATCCGACTTGGGTTCTTTGTAGACGTGCCCTACCACCCCAGGCTATGTAGGCACCTGCTAGTTCATCAATAGTGAGTATAAAGGTTATGGGTCAATTGCAGAAATCTCTTGTTTTCGAAGTCCATTTTATGGGTTGCACACTGTTAGTATCACAGTTGGTCACAAGCCTTATAGGGTATCTCTGTCCTTTGATCTTCATTCATCATGGTTATGGGTTGACCACAGAAAACAATTCTCTTCAGTGGCTCTTGATATTCAACAAAGGCTTTAGAGGAGGGAACTTCACGCAATGGGGACCATTGCTTCTTAAGGATAGAGAAATGATCCAGATGGAAAGTCGCAACTCCCCAAGGTATTCATCCTCTCATGGTATTTATCCACCCATGGTATTGTAAGTAGAATCTACCCATGATATTCATCCACCCATGGTATTTATCCTCCCAAGGAATTTTCCCATGATATTGTAAGTCACATCTGCCCATGCTCTTCATTCACCCATGGTATCTTAAGTAGCATCCACCCATGGTATTCATTCTCCCATGGTATTTATCTACCCATGGAATTTACCCATGGTATTGTAAGTGACATCCACCCATGGTATTTACCCAACCATGGAATTTACCTGTGGTATTGTAACAAAAAAAGGATATAAGTAACAAGTCGCATTTTGTAAAAGGAAAAATTGTCCACCATAATGTAGATTTTACGATTATTCTCTATTTTAATAAAAAATTATTTGTATTTATTTTATTTTATTGCATGTTTTCCTCTTTACAAATGGCATTTAATTATTTTAAATCTTGGGGGCATTCCCCCAATATTGGATCACTTCTACTACAAACAATATTATATGAAGTATCAAGCTTGTGAAAGAAAATGGTATTATCATCAAAAGGAAAATAGCAGTCCACTATAAGATATGCTTGAAAGTCATCTTATGGATATACTTAAGGGACACATTCATAGATTAGTTCTAAGTGCTAGTTAGAAGAAGACACCTACGAGAGGATCTAGGCCAACTTGAATAAAAAACCTTATAGGCATGTTCGATAATGATATATTAACCAGAAGCTAGTGGGCTTGGCTTGAGGAGCGTTGCTACTCAATATGTTTATTGGACTTGAGGAGACTAACAGAGCTCACAGGTGATAGCTTGGAGCTTGACCTTACAATTTTTCCTATCAAAATAGGATTGCCATCAAATCAAGAATGACTAACCTAATGGCTTTCCATATGAGAAGGAAGTACAGTTAGTGCTAATAAGCGCATAACTTGTAAATAGTAATAAATAGTTTCATCTCCTTGAAATTTATACATGTTATAATTATTTCATTTGATTTTGAAATTATTTCTATCAGTCGTATTTGAGTCTCAAAACCCTCCTATATTTTCAATGTATACATCTACCAAAACCATGTCGAATTGCAATTCATATGAGAAACAATTGAAAAAATTTCAGTGTTGGCCCCATTCTCAATTCATGGGTAGGCATGGGCCAAGATTACTTCTTTTTTGTAGGTGTCCCATGCCAAGTGGGGTCGACCTACCAAATAATCACATGGCCATCTTGGTGTACCCAACACACGATGCCTCCACAAGAATCTGAGAACTCGACCTTCATGTAGGTGCACCCAGGGCATGGGTGTTCACTCTACTATGAAAATTAGTGTTCACAAACCATTAGTTCATCAATGAATTTTTTTTTATCATTTTCTCTTTATTTTTGTAAGCTTTGCAGGACTACATCTTCATCATGTCCATTATATCACCTCAATCAGGGCAAGGATTTGAATCAATGACTTCACATCAAGGAGTGCCTTAATGGATAACCCAATCATTGTCTATCCAAGACCCCATGGAAAAATATTATGATCAATATTCAATTATAAACTAACTTTTAACACCTATGAATTAATTTACTTACTTTTCTAGAAATCATTATGAGACCCCCTTGTGCGAACTTCGTTATGAGCAGTCATTGGTCGACATTACTTATTTTTTGTAGGCACCCCTTTCAAATTCGAGATGACAAACCAATTCATGACATGGGAACCCCTGCAGGGCAGGTGCCCTGGCATGCCCAACACATGACACCCCCATGGACATTGGGTGCCTTGGCATGCCCATCACGTGATGCCTCCACGGGTGCCCAGGCACCCCGCCTTCACTAACTCATCAGTGACAACAAAATATTATAATTTCTTAGTACCTTGTTACATAATAAATCAAGTATAAGCCTAATTTTAACTCCCAAACATTACTTTAGTGAAATTTCTAAAGCTCATTATGAGACCCCTTCGTGGGAACTCTATTCATGGTTAGTAATGGGCCGAAATTACTTCTTTTATGAGAGCATCCCTTTCCACATCAAGATGACCCACTAGCTCCTCGCATAGGTGCCCCTGCGAGTAGGTTCCCTGGTGTGCCCAACACGTGATGCTTCCATGAGCACTCGGGCACCCCACCTTCATGTTAGTGCGTAGAGGGTGCAGGAATTTTCCTTTTTTGTTCAAATCAGTGAACACAAATCATTAGCACATAAAGGAAAACAAAATATTATCTTTTTTTATTTACATGTTGCATAATCAATATTCATTATAAACCAGATTAAAACACCTAAACATTAATTTACTTAATTTTATAAAAATCATTATGAGACCCCCTTGTGGGAACTCTGTCCATGGGAAATCATGGTACAAGATTAATTCTTTTATGTGGGTGCCACTTTTGAAGTCGAGATGACCCACCAGCTTGTCATACAGGCACCCCTAGCGGGCGGGAGCCCTTGTGTACCCAGCACGTGATGCCCCCACGGGCACCAAGGATCCTAGCATTCCGATCACATGACTCCACCATGGGCGACAGTCATCTTGGCATGCCTAGCACTTGATGCCTCCATTGATGCTCGGGTTCCCCTCCATTCACTCATCAATGACAACAAAATACTATAATTTGCTAATACAATGTTGCATAGTCAATCAGTTATAAACTGACCTTGAACACTTAAACATTCTATTAGTCAATTTTCTAAAATCATTATGAGATGCCTTGGTGGAAACTCTATTCATGGGAAATAATGGGATAACCTTAGTTCTTTTATGTGGGAATCCCTATCCAAGTTGGATCAACCTGCCATCTTGTCGCATGGGGGCCCCAACTAGGTAGACATCCTAGTGTGTTGAGCTTGCAATGACCCCAGGGGCACCTAAGCGGAATGCCTTCGTGTGGGTGTGTCTAGGGCACGAACATTCATCTTACTGTGAAAATTAGTCAAAAGAAATAATTATATCATCAATGACAACAAGATATTATCATTTCTTAGTACATCCATATGGCATAATCAATCAATTATAAATGAACTTTTAACACCTAAACATTAATTTAGTCAATTTTCTGAAAATCATAATGATACACCCTCGTGGGAACTAAATTCATGTTTAGTCATGTGCTAACCTTACTTCGCATGTCTTCCCGATTGTCATGTCACTTAGTTCACTCATCACCCAACTCATCTGATACGTTTTCTTAATGAATCATTAAAGTGAAAATTGGAAATTATGGTATAAACACAAATGAGATTCTTTTCAATTCAAGAATACTATATTCTCTACTTAACAAGGTCAACCATGTGAAGTTGGAATCTCATATGGAACCTCCCCCACCCACCCCCCCGCCCCCCTCACATCACTCTCAATTTCCCATACCCAATCTATCTACTATAATATATTTGAAATAAATTTAGTAATAGTCAAACATAAAAATTAGGAAAATAAAAATTTAAGGTGAATGAATGAGAACAGACCAACTAAAAAAAATATAAATACATACCCCCTACTTTTCAACATTTTGATATAATTAATATTCTTCCTCATCCATATCATCATCTGTATTATCCAGTTTAGAATTCATGTTCTTCTACATTTAGTTCAACTTCTTCAAGTTCTTCGTCCGACACAATGTCAATATCATATAGTTCATCCAAATTAACATTGTCTCGGTTAAGATATATTCCTTGAACTTTTTCAACATATTTGCCTAACACTACATGAACCCCCTACTCCTCAACAACATCTTCTTCTTTAATTTCATCTTCTTCCACTATGTTATATTTTACGGGCCTTCCTTATAGATCATATCTAAGAACATATGACCAACCCGATTTACTTGGAACATTTACATAAAATACCTATTCACATTTTCTTTGAAGAACATATCGCCTTAATCTCGCCTCAAGGTTCCTTGTATCAACCATGGTAAACCCATTAGAATGCTCATTAATAGTTTCATCAGGCTCACGTTGATGGATTCATAGCGTAAGCCTTTTTACATTGAACATAAGTATTTTCATGGACTTAAAGTCACTCAAGTATATCATGTAGATACCCATAGTATCAATTCTCATAGAGTTTTGGATGGCTGTCACCTCTAGAGGAAACATTAATAACTTGAAATATTGTAGTTATCCCACAATCATTAGTTTTCATATTTTCATCCATCCTTTTGATGCAAAATTTGCAGCCATTGCACCACATTTTGTTGTGGTGTTTCAAATGAAATACATCAAACACATTAAAAATGAATTGTCAATTGATCAGCATGCATATTTATACTTGTAAAATTTAAAAATTAAGGAAAAAAATACACCATATTTTGCATCAATATATGGGTGAATATGCTTGCCTAATAATATTTCAAACCATATGCTAAATCAATTTCCCTGTCTGTAAAATTGGTATCTCCACTACGTTGAGCTTCTTTGACCAATGAAGATATACCATACCATGATAACTTACCATTATTACCTTGTTTGGGTCGTTCAATACATAACTTCATCCAATGTTTACTATTCACAATGTATAAATGTATTTCATCCCACTCTCGACTAGATGTATTAAAATAAAAGAATTCACATATATTATATCAGTTAGCATTATACCTTCATAATAATGGATGATGGAGGAATACTAAAAATTACATAAGTATATGATGAGGCTCGTCATTGGGTAAAATATATGGACCTTAATACACCTCCAAACTTACTAAAATCAACTATTCTCATAATTCTTTACATGTTTGAATTATATTTTTCTTAATGAGATGAATAAAAGTAAGATGTTATGTCTAGTAGTCCAATGTGAATTGACTATGGGTTTTTGGGAGCAAATTATGGCTGACTAAGGTGTAGGAACTTGAATGAGACAAGAAAGAGAGATTATAGGAGATGGATCTCCCTCATTAAATCCTCACTGACTCAAATATCCCTCAATCAAATCACACCAGCTCAGAATTGCAGGTAGCCGAGTCATGAGGATCATTGGCAGCCGAGCGAGTGATAGTTAAGAACTAGTTAATCTTAATATTGGGAGCCAAGCCTCCCTATATTTAAGGAAGTTGTAGGCAACTTTAGTTGTATAAATAAAGAGGCCTAGAGCCTCATTAGGATTTAGTTTTTTTGTGCAAAATAGCTAAGCATTTTTGAGTTGAAGGATTGTGACCAAATGATGTTATGTATTTTTTGAGATGTGAATGAAAATGAGAATTCCCTTGATCCAGCACTGAGTTGACTCAGAGGGTTGAATCTCTTGAGTTAGGGACCAACCCTATTAGAATAGGTTCCTCTTACTGTACTTGTATAGTGAGGTTATTTCATAGATTACTTGTTGAATTGAATTTTCCATTGTTACATTACAAGTATTGGTGAATTGGATCAAGTTGCTTCCACTTGTGCATAGATTTAATAGTAGCATTAGAGAGAATGAAATATCAAAAAAGGCTAGTAACAGGTGAACCTTACATTATTCCTCAGTTTAGGGACCATGGTTTGAGGAAAAACTCCCATTCAGCCAAAAAAGACAGAATTTTGGTTTCTTATGAAATTTAGGGTTTTTCTGCTAATTAGGTCAGCGTCTTTCAGTTTTAAAAGATAGGTTGCAGTTGTCATTTTTGATCTCTTAATCTTTGGATTAGATTTCATGGTGCTTTCATAATAGGCTTCAACCATTTCCATGCATGAAATAGGCAAATAAATGATGCAAATTTTGTTTTCCTTATATTGTTGTAACCCTTCTTGTTTTGAAATGATTTATGGATAAATGCCAACAAAGATGTGTATTTTGCAGGAATTTAAATATCATAGGAAGACCTCATATCATCAACCTCAGCCAAACCATATCCACCCATCATTGTGAAAGGGCATTAAGTTCTCAATCTGAGTTACCATTTCAAAAAGGCAACTTGCCATGCTTGTTGAGCGAATTCAACCATCATAGAGCTCCGGTTTGAGTTCTAAGTGAGTTCCAAAAACCTCCTTGCCTTATTCCTTCTACCACCTACCTTCCCTAAGCTCCATACCACTGTCTAAATGACTCCTTATGCTTTCAGAATATTCCTATAGGAAAACAGGGGATCCTGTAGGTGAATTAGAACAACCTATAGAGATCCTATAGGAAGACCTGTAGTGGTTTGTTTTAAGCCTGATTCATGAGAAATGCATCATGAAAGCTAGGAGAAGACCCATTCTTGCCTACCAATCCATCTAGCTCATCACATCCATCTCTCTTCACCTATCCCACCTTCCATGAAATCAAGAAGGATTATCATTCATGCTTTCACAAAAAGATAAAAAGAAAAATGTTGTTATGCTTATTCATGTGCACAACAGTTACATGTTTGATTAGATCATATTTCGTGCTTAGGTTAGTTAGGGTTCCACATGTGTTAAATTATAATTTTTTTGAAGCAAGGTATCTTGACGAATAGCTCTATGAGTTGTGTGTTTTAGGCATCTATTTTAGTCTTTCATTACTATAGTAGGTAGCATTTTAATCATCTCAATAAGGGTAAAATCTGCATTTATAAATTGGTAATCAAACTTCTTCTAAATCAATAGAGGGCTTGTTTGAGAAACTCTAGTGGTCTATTTCCCAACTCAGTAGTGACAAAGAGTGGGCCCACTACATCTATTTGTGTATACAACATTGTCACCTCCGTGTTTGTATGAACCCTGGGTTTATGAAGTAAAGTTGGTATCCCCAAGAGTTGCAACATTCTTGTTGCAATATTGGTGCTCATCAATATGATAGAAATAAAATAAAAAAAGTCAAATGTGATATAAACCTCCACTATCTACTTACATCTCACTTTTCTCATTCTACCTTTCCCGAATAGGTTTTCCCCTTCAAAATCGTTCATGGAGTTGACATACCAAATGTGTTCTAATCCATTAATACTTTTTCCTATTTCATCACTATATAGTTAATTGTAAGCCATGGTTTGATATACCATATATCCCTCTACCATATAACCCTCATGACATGCTCTTTGTCTGACCAAAGCCTTCAGTGATTGGAAGTGCCTCTCAACCATCTGCATTGATCTTGTGCATACATGTCCACACTTTCCAATCTCCTCGACTTGGTGTGTGAGGTAGTGCTCTTACCTCATGTATTTTCCAAGATCATATATAACTTGTTTAACATTGTTTTCTAAATTTTCTTGTAGACATAAATGTAGAACATATTGTAACAAAAATAATGATTGATCATTGTGTTTTCCCAAATTAGTAGAAGAAAGTACAATGATTAAAAAGATGTTTCACCAAAGTATAAAAGATGTATACACCAAAATAATTACCTTAATGAATGTGTGCCAATCATTAGTTTTTACCCCACCCAATTCGCCTTTCTTTTTTATTATATTCTTTATGTTTGAAGAAAATCTATTTAGAAACTTAATTTTTTCAATAAGCTCTTTAACATGCTTGCTTTGTTTCTCTGGCAATAACCATGGAAGAGTGCTTATATTTTTGTCGTATCCATTGCTATTTGAATGAATCGGACTTTACAATGAAAGGTTGGACTCCTTAATATAATTATAAATCTTGACAATTTTTTCTTTATCTCTCCTTCCATCTAAGGTTAACTGTTGGGAGCGGGATCCCCCGAGGGAAGTTTTGGGGCTAAAAGCCCATGTTTGAGTCAAATTTTGTAATAAAAATGTAAAGACTCCACATTTTGTGGTCGCACAGAGTGAAGGTGTCATGTGTCATAAAGGCTATTCCATCGTTAGTTTTGTAAAGTAAAGTCGGCTGTAAGAGATTTATCCATGGTCTGCGGAGCATGGAATTGTATAAAAAGAGCTAAGCTCTAAGTAGTTAGAATCATGAAGAGACACAACATGTAAGAGAGTCATATATTTGAAGCAAGAAGTCTAATTCTTGGGTTGTAGCGTAGGTAGAGGCTCTGCGGCTGAGTGCGT
This sequence comes from Pinus tabuliformis, assembly GCA_031772625.1. Taxonomy (NCBI): domain Eukaryota; kingdom Viridiplantae; phylum Streptophyta; class Pinopsida; order Pinales; family Pinaceae; genus Pinus; species Pinus tabuliformis. The sequence goes on from CM062820.1 coordinate 190,321,304, forward strand.
AGAGGCCTAGGGTAGAAGTGCACAACTCAATACACGACCTCTGCAACTGTGTGCACAGGGTGGACGAAGTTTGTAAACACTTGGAAGATATTGATAAAGAGAGATATTCTGCAATTTTTGTGTCTTTGTTCTATTGATTCATCTTGACATGTTATATATGAATTTCCTTTATTATGCTTATGTGATGTGTGAATGAATGCAGTTGCATTGAATAATTGAACGCAATTATGAATATCTATCTACCTGGTGTTAACTAACATTGTTTGATAAGATAAGCAAGTCACTTAGATTAATTGGGGAATCTGCATGACTCACTTTCATAGCATTGTGAAAGTACCGAAGCAGTAGGCTAAGGTTGTGTGAACGTCGACTGTATCCTTTCGTGGAGGTATTGAAGGCTGGAATAGAGGGCTCATCTTGCAAGCCCTAGAGTGAAGCAACCTGCCCGAAGGCAGGGATAAAGGGAAAGAAATGACATCACAACCATCTAAGGGTGCAAAAACTTGGTTCCATCACCCCCCCATACTGCTTCGTGTGAGACTTCGGTTCGCGTTTCATAGGTTGATGCCGAAAGGGCCAATAGTGTAGGGATTTGTTTCACTAATTAACGCTGAACCTGGGTCAGGCTCCTTCAAGCCAACAAATGGTCCCATTCCCGGGACGAGAATCTGCATAAGAGATGTGTGATGTCGTATCATTGGAATCCAACTAAGAAGGGGATTAGAGACCGGTTAGATAGAAAGATCCATGAATTCACGGCACAGGAGAGCAAAAGCATTGACTAACAAAGGAACAATGGTTGGATAGATACTTATATAGATAGATCCATGGGATCCTTTCCTGCCCCTTCCCTATTGGGCTATATGAGTGGATTGTGAAGCTAGTAGATAGCCAAGGAAGGTGGAAACGTGACGGCCTTATTGTTTGGACCCCTGAGCTAATATAGAAATTGGAAGCATCTGAGGAAAAGATCGCTCGCACTATCGATCATTGGCTCGATCACGTCATAGGGGGATTTGTGATTGAGTTTGCAGTCAACATCTCAGTTAGCTATAGTAAGGCAAAGTGACGCTTTTTCAAAGGACTGCGAGGTAAGTATGTAAAATCTTTGAATACTTGGATTAAAATGCTATAGTGTGAAAAATGGGTTATGAAACTACCTTAATGCTTGGAACTACACAAAGGAGAAAAAATTATAGGAACAAAGGTAAAAAGGGTCGAGAGTATAGTCCCTTGATTTCACCTCCATAAGGTGACAAGGAAAGGATAGGAAGGTTTCTCTGTGAAGTGCTATTCAGTTAATAAGACAAGGATTTCTGTGAATACCACCTCTACCAACACCACCTCCAACTTCACCTGTACCACCTCCACCTCAACCACAGTTCAGTATGGCAAACTCAGTGAAGCTGCGCTTATCCAAAGGCTTGGGAAATAAGGACCCAGACCAATTCTTGTTTGTTGTGAAAGATGTATGGGAAGCTCAAGGTGTTACAGATGATCATATAAAGAAGGTGACATTAGTTAGTGCTCTGCAATATTGTGCACTAACCTAGTATATCAGGTACTCTCATGACAACCACAATGTTGGAGTGGTAGACATCCAGACAACGCTGAATAGAGAATTTAGTAGGCCTAAATCTGAGGTACAGTTGATTGTGGGATTCAAGGAGATCACAATGCAACTAGGCGAGACACCTTGGGAACTATATCAGAGGTTAAAGTGTACAGTCTAAGAAGCCAACATGAATCTGACAGCTGGAAAGCATCGTGAATGGTTTGTGGCTTCTCTCATGCCGCACTTAAGGGTCACGCTATCAAAACAGAAGATAACGACGCAAGCGAAGGCCTTGGAGATTGCCATGAGACTACAAGAAACTCCAATGCAAGATCCAAATCTAGGAGTTCAATGAATCCATACGCAGTTGAAGAATATGTGCCTTGAGATGCAAAGTCTGAAGTAGGATAGGATAGTTCGACTAGAGGTGCATGAGGAGGTATGGTGCTTGAATTGAAAGGGTCAAGAACATGACAAGGACCATTGCCCAGTCTTTGCGAACTATATTGCAGGAGGAGGATCAATGCCTTTGAAGCTAGAAGCTCAAGTAGGACCTATTGCGTGGCCTAAATTGTGGTGCACTATATGTCAAGTAGTAGGAAAACATGCCACGAATCACTATCATTTGTTGCAGAAGTTTTTACAGACACCGCAACAATTGTTCTGCAACATTTGTAGGTCAGTAGGGCATGATGAGAATAATTAGAGGAGTTATGAATTGATTATGGATAGAACTCACACCTATAGGGTTCAAGCCGAAACACGACCCCTTGACTAGACCACAAGGATGGTGCAGACAGGATTTCAAGGGCACAAACGAGGCCGAGGCGGAGGAGGATCTGGTAGAGGTCTTGAGCAGTTGATCTACTACAATCGTGGAGGACTAGGACACTATGCCTACAATTGCACTAATCAAATGAATTTGTTGTCAAATTATTACACGTTATTTGATCATGAAATGGAAGAAAATAGTACGATGATAGTGAGGGTAAGTGACAAAGGGGCGCTACCACCTCCACCGAATCAGAAACTATAGATGATGAGGTTTGAGCTGCCCAAAGAGGATCCAAATGTAGATATAGTAATTAGAAATGGAATTGAGATAGGAGATGACAAGGGGAAACATCCAGAAGGCGGTAAATGGGTTCACAAAGCTCTCGCAAACGAGGCTGAGTGTGATTTGGAGCACGCACATGAAACTTTCATGGAAGCTAGAAGGAGCTTCGCTGAGGCTTCCACCTCAGGAAGCAAGGATAAGCTTGAACAAGTGATGGAGCCCTCTATGCTCACAACTTTCTTGGAGACTGGTATGAAGTTACTGTGTGATGATAAGGCTGTCAAAAGGGTTACAAGAGATCATAAATAGATGCACTAGAACAACGCTGTGTGAGTCATGCGTAGTATGAAGGATTGGCAAGCAAAAAACAAGAATGGGATGGGAGATGAGACTAACCACATAGATAGGGGAGTATGAAATGGATTAGCATATTTTGGACATGGGGTCAGATGCGAATGCCCTACCAAAGTAGACATGGGAATAGAAAGGGAGAGCTACACTGCAGTGGTCTCTGATTCAGGTAAGGATGGAAAATTAACAGAAGATAATCCCTATGGGACGACTGCAGGGGGTGACTATGGATATTGAAGGTGCAATCGTGCTGGTTGATTTTGAAGTAATAGAGATAGTGGATGACAAAAATACCTATCATGCGCTCTTGGGAATTGACTGGGGTACTGATATGAACAAGGTACTCAACCTAAAAGAAGCAGAAGATGATATTCGAGAAGAAATTGCTACGTGTAATAGTACCCCTATATCCTACTGAAGGATCACGCTATATAGTACGAGATCGTGATTATGAGAAGGATGACGATAAACACGAGATCAAGATTGGGTGAATCCCACCACGGATGGAGGAATTATATGGGATTTCTAGAGTTCTTAGAGTTCAGACTCCGATGAAGAGTTAGAATGCTGGTAGAATCGGTTACATGAATTAACTATGTCGAATTGCAACATGATGACCTGATCACTACATTGTGTGTCCTTGGAGGCAAGAAATATGCCTACTTATGATGTCCGAAATGAGGTAGATATCTTTTTGGATACATTTGGAAGGGAGGTACCTGAAAAATAGTGCCTTGAGGCATTAGACTGGGCACTGCACGCTAATCCCGCACGATGGTGGGGTACAAATAAAGGAAGCTTTGATGATTGGCACAAATGTATGAGCATGATGAGAACATGATTGGGGAAGCCTAAGATGTGAATGACAGACAGGTATGATGGGCAAGATCATCTACGCATGCATTTGGCCAAATGGGCCTAGGCTTGTGGAGAAAAGCCCCAATCTAAGTGGGTGCACTTATTTTGTCATACCCTAGATGTTGTTCCGATGAATTGGTACATAGAAACAGTGCTCTACCATGGTATAAGTGAATGTGATATTTTTGCACGAGGGCTTTGTAATGACATTCATTTTTGAAGATAGATTTGATTGTATTGATGAGGCACTACAAGAATTTAAAGCAGTTACCTTTTAGATACCACAAGATCCTTTGAACCTGGTTTAGCCTGAGTGGGCTGCTCAGTTAGGCCACGCGCTGGAATGATATAACATGATTGTTAAAGAAGAAGATGAGGATCTATGGAGGATTAACATTCAAGAAACAAAAGGATTGAGAACCCTAATGTAACCACGCCGTTGAAACTGAAACAAGTAAACATTAGTAGGGAGGAAGAACATAAATTCGCAAATATTAGAGACTATTGGGATGATGCGACAATAGATAAAGTCGTTGAATTGCTCCTCGAATACCAGGATTTATTCCCTACCCAATTTACAGATTTGAAGGGGATAATCGGGGACCTAGGAATGATGAAGATTATGTTGAAGCCTAACTAGAAGCCAGTTGAGAAAAGACCTTACCATCTCATTTTGAAATATAAGGAGAAGGTCTGCTTAGAGCTACAGAAGATGCTTGTGGTAGGAATCATTGAGCTTGTGGAAGAATATGATTGGGTAAGACCAATGGTGGTACATGAGAAGAAGTAGAGAGATGAAATAAGGATATGCATGGATCTCAGAAAGCTGAATGACGCTTGTGTGCATGATCCTTTCTTGACTCGATTCACTGATGAAGTGTTGGACAATGTAGGTGGCCAAGAAAGATATTCCTTCACTGATGGGTTCTCAGGATACCACCAGATCAAAATCACGTCGGAGGATAGGAGAAAGACAACCTTTGCGACTGAGTGGGGTTGTTTTTGGTACACTGTAATGGCATTTGGATTAGAGAATGCGCCTACGATCTTCTCGCGCGTATTTGTTGCTACGTTCAAGGAATTTATTCATAAGTTCCTGGAAGTATATTTTGATGAATGGATTGTGTTCGGGCTAGTTGAACGCCATGTAGCAAACTTGCACCTAATGCTAGACACCTGTTGAAGATAGCAGATCGTGCTTAATATAAAGAAGTGTCTATTTTGGGTTCATTTTGGGAACCTGTTGGGGCATGTGGTTTGCAGATAGACTCTGATGGTAGATCCTGTAAAGATAGTAGTGGTATTGAACTTGGAAGTGCCAAGGAGTGTGAAGAAGTTGCGTGCTACCCTGGGACATACGTGATATTACAAAAATTTTATCAAAGGTTATGCCTAGATCACCGCGGTCGTGGAGAAATTGTTGAAGGAGGATGTCACATTCTACTGGAATGATGGCTATAAGAAGATCTTAGATATATTGAAAGAAAATATCGTCACCGGGGCGATTATAGTCTTCCCGGATTGGAAAAAAGAGTATCATGTACATGTCAACGCATCATGTATAGTGCTGGGAGAAGTACTGACATAGTCTGGCAGAGAAGGCTTGAACCGTCCTATCGCATTCGTAAGCTGAATATTATCCAAAGTAGAGAAGAACTATTCCACCATTGAGCATGAAGGGCTAGCTATGGTGTATGCGCTCTAGAAGTATAGGCACTGCTTGTTGGGAGGCCATTTTAAGATGTATACGAAACACTCTGCGCTGAAGTACCTGGTTAATAAGACTGTGTTGGGAGGGAGAATCTCTAGGTGGCTCTTATTGCTCAATGAATATGGATTTGAAGTTATTGTGAATCCTGGGCGACTGAACACAAGACCAGACCATCTGTCGTGCATCGAAACCGGGGAAGAGCCCAGTACTTTGGATGAGGGATTTCCTTACGCACAACAATTTGTAGTGTGTGTTGTGGATGATGATCTTGAGGATATAATACATTTCCTAATGATGGGTATTGCACCGAAAGGATACATTATCCAAAAAAAGAAGGAATTAGTAGTGCACACAGTAGATTTCTTTGTCATTGCTGGGCATTTGTACAAAATAGGGACTGATGAGATATTCCGATGGTATGTACCTGAGTTTGAAAGAAGCAACATCCTCACAGTCACTCATCAGAGCACCTCAAGACGACATTATGCGGGAAGAGCAACTGCGCAAAAGATTCTACGCATATGGTTGTGGTGGCCAACCCTCCATCAACACTCGAAAGCGTTTTGCAAGGCATGTGATGTGTGTCAAGGGACTAGCAGGCCATTGCGAAGGGATGAAATGCCTTTTAATCCACAAATGAAATTGCAACCCTTTGAGAAATAGGCGATAGATTTTGTGGGACCCATTCAGCCACAAGGAAAGACAGGAGTAAGGTACATTTTCACAGCGATGAAGTATTTGACTCGTTGGGTGGAGGCAAAGCCTATGAAGGATTTTATAGGCACGGCCACTACAAAATTCCTCTTTTAGAATGTATTGACACAACTTGGATGTCTGAATATCTTGATGAGTGATCGCAGTATGTACTTCCTAAATGAGACGATCAATACACTGATGGAGGAATTTGAGCTATACCACCAGAAGATCACGCCTTTTCACCCGTAGGCTAACAGGACGGTGGAAGAGTTCAAAAAGGTGCTCAAAAATGCACTGACCAAGGTTTGCAATGCTTAGCAAAGTGATTTGGACCTACACATAGCTGCAATATTATGGGCTTATCGAACGACATGCAAAAAGTTGACTGGGAAAACCACCTTTAGGCTAGTCTATGGGGTTGAAGCGGTAATGGCTATGGAATATATTGTGCCTAATTTACACATAGCAGTTATCATAGGTATGATAGATCGCAAAGCCCTACAGGAGAGGCTCGCACAGCTAGATGAACTAGAGGAAGAAATATTTCTAGGTGGATTTCACCAACAGGTCCAAAAGCAGCACACAAAGGCATGGCATGATCGACACATCAAGCTCTGAACATTTAAGGTAAATGAACTGGTTTTTCTATATGATAGTAAGTTTGATAAATTTCCAGGGAAATTTAGGATGCACTGGTTAGGGCCCTATGTCATTAAGGAAATTACTGATGGAGGAGTGGTACAGCTGGTCAAATTAAATGGAGAACCCTTCGCAAGAAAGGTGAATGGTAGTTGCTTGAAGTCATACACTGGCGGTTCGACCATGTGACTAGTTGAAGGTAGCATAGTCTTAGCACTCCAGTGAGCTGAAAGGAGGCGCAAGACTATAAAATACACTTCCCAGGTTGGGGAGCTGTGGAATTGGAGGATCGTGCGAATCAAGGAAGTGTCACTAGGTCCGCGACAGTGTGGAGGGAGCTACGATACCCAGGGAGAAATAACACTGGTTAGCTGGAAAGTGACCATTACAAGTACTGTTCATGAAAAGATGGCAGAAGTGAGGCCAAATGGAGTGAGAAACTGTCATTGAAGAGGAAATTTATGGTTTAGATGCTTGAAAATCTGTCGTCAATCCAACATTAATGACCCGATTTTTGGGGGAATGGTCGGATTTGGATTCAAAATTCCCTATGAATTACAAGTGGTTGTCTGATAGGAAACACTTGGAATTGAGCTCTCAGGTAGAGATGAATCACGAGCAATATGAGCTTCTAAAAACTAATAATATATTTGAGACTTTTGCAAAGGAAACATAGGAATTCTTGCATAAAATCATGTCAACACCCGAGAGATAATAAATACTAAGCAAGTAATAGAGGAGCTGGCACACGAAATGGAAAAAGAGGCAGAGGTAACTGCTCCCGTAGTATCCGAAGTATTGGGAGAGGTCTCTAAATCATCGAGAATGTAGAGACCAATGCCAACCCCAACGAAGGAGACTGTGAAGGATAAGAAGGGAAAGAAACCTGCCATACCAGTGCATGCATCGCCAAGAAGACACCCACCAAAGCTTACTGCATAGGAGAAAGGCAAGGCTATAAACCTACAACCAGAGCAAGAATATCATGTAGGTCATTGAGGAGGCATGTAGAATGATTCCAAAATTGGCCATTCTAGCGGAAGAGCCAATCGAGTTATGCATTTGTAAGTTTACGATAGGGGTGCACGATACTTGGAATGAGATGGCATGGGTTCAGTTGGTGTTGAACCTACAAATTACCGAGCTACAATTGAGGGCCCAACCCTCCACACCACCAGAAGTAAAGGAACAGTGGGTGACCACTGTCATAGAAGTAGTTATGTCAGTGAATAGTACAGTAGCAGACTACACACAGTTGTTCAAGCAATCATTTGAGGTCCTAACAAGCTTGCGGGAGGACCAAAATATACAGAGGTTGGAGATGGAAGCATGCGAGCTACAACAACGCTACAATTAAGTTAAATGGACAATGCGAACCATTGCACTAGCATAGAGGCTAGCCAAGTTGCAAGAGGCCAAGCAGCTGAAGGAATAGGTGGACTCAACGTTGCACAAGGAAGCAGTACTGAAGGCGATACTAAATCCCTGGCTGGAGGAAGTTTACATAGTCACAGGAAATATTGAACGCAATCTTACGAATCTGTAGGTGACGCAACAACAGCTTCAGGCTAACATCGCAGGAGTAGTGACTGAGAAGATAGTCAAAGAGGTGAAGCAGTTGGCAGCTCAGTGCACGACCGAGGTAATGGTCATACAAGTTGAGTTGGAAGGACTTCTCGCAAATATCTCCGTACCTCTAGAGTGACTTGAGGGTGAATCACCATGTTTTTTTTAAGGGCTTGTTGGGAGCGGGATCCCCCAAGGGTAGTTTTAGGGCTAAAAGCCCATGTTTGAGTCAAATTTTTTAATAAAAATGTAAAGACTCCTCATTTTGTGGTCACGAAGCATGAAGGTGTCATGTGTCATAAAGGGTAGCATGCCCTTAGTTTTCTAAAATAAAGTCAGCTCTAAGAGATCTACCCATGGTCCGCGAGCCATGGAATTGTATAAAAAGAGCTAAGCTCTAAGTAGTTAGAATCATCAAGAGGCACACGATGTAAGAGAGTCATAGCTTTGAAGCAAGAAGTCTAAGTCTTAGGTTGTAGCATAGGTACAGGCTCTCCAACTGAGTGCACAGAGGCCTATGGTAGAATTTCGTAGATGAGTGCACAAACCCCTGCAGCTGTGTGCACAGGGTGGACATAATTTGTAAACACTTGGAAGATATTATTAAAGAGAGATATTCTGTAATTTCTGTGTCTTTGTTCTGTTGATGCATCTTGACATGTTATATATGAATTTCCTTTATTATGATTATGTGATGTGCGAATGAATGCAATTACACTGAATAACTAAATGGAATTATGAATATATGTTTACGCATGTTAACTATCATTGTTTGATAACATAAGCAAGTCACTTAGATTAATTGGGGAATCTGCATGGTTCACTGCCATAGTAGCGTCAAAGTACCTGAGTAGCAGGCTAAGGCTGAGCAAAGGTCGACCGTACCCTTTCACGAAGGTATTGAATGCTTGAATAGAGGACTCATCTTGCAAGCTCTAAAGCAAAGCATCCTGCATGAAGGTAGGGATAAAGGGAAACAAACGACATCACAACCATCTCAGGGTGCAGAAACTTGGTTCCATCATCCCCCCGTACTATTTCAGGTGAGTCTTTGGTCCGTGCTTTACAGGCTGATGTTGAAAGGGCCAGTAGTGTAGTGATTTGTTTGGCTAATTAACGCTGAACCTGGGTCAGGCCCCTTGAAGTCAACATGCACCATAATATCTCTCTTACATCCTTCTTGATGTGCATTGTATCAAACAAATGAACAATTTATATGTTCTCATAGTAGGGTAGTCTATTTAATTGCTCGGGATAACTTTTCATTCCTTGTGGAAGTTACCTGTTATTAATTCCTTCAAGACCTACATCATAGATAAAGATATTATAACAATGATATAACCTATCAATTAGTACAATGAAGAAAATCCCATAAAAAGATAAAATAATCCTAACAGATAATGTATATTGATACTTAGACAATTCAATCCATACCTTGAGAGAGTCTATTATATTGCAACTTCCATGCACGATGTGTCATTCTCTATGGTCCTACTCAAGTGTCTTGTTTCACATTGAAAATATGTTTTTCAATGTTTTTGTACCTATGGTTCTTAGAAAGGAAGTGCCTATACTCATTAAATACCTCCTTTCCTAAGCTTCTTTAAGGACGAGATTTAACCTTAGGGCCACAAACTAGAGAAGAAAATCTACCTCTTGTTTAAAGAGTTGTAAGAGATGGAATAATTTTTATATCTATTATTTTAAGTATGTACAGTGAAGGCCAAAATATTTAAAAAACATAATTGAAATGAAATTCATAAAATTAAACATTATTAAAGTGTAGGGTAACGTTGTAACATACCACTTAAATGTGTTAGCCCTAGGGCATCATGAATTGTCCATACAAGCATTGCTTGGAATCCAAATTCCCTTCGTGCAACTACTGGTTTGGAGATGTCATACATAGTGACATCGTTCCATAACTCCATTAACTCTTCAATAAGAGGCTCGATATATACAATCATATATTTGACCTAGTACTTACCTACTTGATTGAACGTACAATACATAATTACTACATATATCAGTAAATAAATTTTTTTATAATACATAATTATAAGGCATAATTGAACATATATGAGTAAATTAACAAAATAATATACATCATAATTATGAACAAACAAGACAAAAAAAATGTTATTGTGCTAAAAAAAATTATTCTAAATAAATTAATACATGGAACAATCATTGTCAACATTATGTGCTCCACCTTTATTGACTTCCATGGAGGAATGTTATTATTGATAAGAAAAATGAGCCACACCGAGCAAGTATATCTAGCCTCTCCAAATGGATTGAAATCATCAAATACTAATGCAAGCCTAAGATTATGAACTTCTCTTTTAAACTATGTCCACTTTTCCTCTATATTCTTAAATGCAAATCCATCTGCAGGCATTTGAAGAACTCCATATTCACTTCTATTCCTTGCATGGTAATCCATACATTCTTTTACACTTTTGCACCTAAACAGTTATTGCAAATGTAGAATTATGGGAATATAATGAATAACCTTGTAAGGCACTCTTTTTGTTACTTCATCAATTTGATTCTACTCTCATCGCATTTTTGGCATTTTTCTTTAGATGCATGTTCTTTATAATAGAGAATATCTTCATTGGGGAATGCATGAATAACTTGATACTCCATTCCAATATCTTTCAACGACATGTAAATCTTGGTGCGTGTGAGATAAAGAATTTGATGGTGGTAATAGAAATCCACCTAATAATATGAAACATAAAAAATTAGTATTAGTTAATGTACTAAATAGTATTGATCGTACATATTGCATCCAAATGTTACAAATTAATGAAATGTTTCAGATCATCGTACTAACATTAAAAATAATGGAGGAAATAATTTATTTATCATGTATATAGTACTAAATGTCACAAAATATATTACATACCTTAGGAGTTGTGTCACACATGTGTTTTACAAACCATTGACCACCTTTAAGTTGACCAACAACAATAGAGCGGAGAAAAGAGATGCTTTTGAGTCCTCATAAAGAGGTTTAGCTTCCATCTCATATATAGGTAACCAAAAATCATGGTCATCTACTCGTTGTCACCTTCATCCATTCCAACATTATTAAATGTCTACTGGATCAATCTATTTGTCCCATCTTCTTCAACTATTTTATGAGCATCATTATATTCTTTAATAGGATCATTAGCTTGATCCTCAATATTAATCACTCCATGTTCTTGAACGAGTGCTTATACTAAAACCACCTCTTCGTCTTTGAGAAATTCCCTAAGGGTTCGATACTATACAATTACAATCAATAGAGTAATATTATTATATATAGAAAATATTGAAAAATTTGTATAACAACAATTTACAAATATAATATATAAGGAAAACAAAAAAAACAAATCAATGATGATGCTTGTGCAATTTATCAGGATATTTAAGAATATGTTGAAAAAATCTAAGAAAGATGTTACTTTTTTTAATCCCAATAGTCCATACATGACTAAATTTTGTAATGATTATAACAAGGATATTTGTCATGACCTTTACACTAATATATAGATATATATATATATATATATATATATATATATATATATATATATATATATATATATATATATATATATATATATATATATATATATATATATATATATATATATATAGATATATATATATATATATATATATATATATATATATATATATATATATATATATATATATATATATAGGACACTTATAACCATAAAATAGGAACCTCAACAATGAGGTAACAAGATCATGATAGTAATCAGTAACTACCGTGCACCATATAGGAATTTGCAACATAAATATCTGATAATAGAAACATAGATATCAGAGTGAACACCCTCATCATCATGCAGGCATCAATCTTTCAATTATAGTTAACAAATGACCATATCTGCAATACTTCAAATAATTATCAATCAGCTCTAGCCTCACAAGGTACAAAGTGAATTAGAACTGGCTAACAACATCATCAATCATAATATTAAGTGATCATAGCACACATATCTTCAATAGTAAGAATCAAACACCTTGCAACTCAAGCAACATATAGGCATCATTCATAAATTCATCATATGGAATCCATAACACAATGAGAACAACATATGTATAATCACAAATAATAGAAGTAATAACTATACATCAACATTAATATGTACTCATCATAAGCCATCATGCAACAATAAATTCCAAGAAACCATAATGCCAAAAATGAGCTACTGGAAGAATATCAAATGCTCCCCTAAACCAATAGACCATACCAAACCAATATTAGAATTAGAATTCTAGTAATGAAATGATGAAATAATATGGGAAGCTCCACTTGAATCTCTGCCACTCATTTTACATTGATGAAAGGTATACATGAATGTCTAGCTCAGAAACCCCATATATATGCAATGATCTTTCATACCATCTGTATACAGAAAGTAAACTATAGGACTTTACAACCACAAATCCCCCAGAACATGGCATGATTGTTAGAAAAATTAGTATAGTGGAGAAGAAAAAGTCATTTGTAATTTCTATCTAATATATTCAAATGAATCATGAGGAAGTGGCTTTTTAAATAAGCCTATAACTTGTTCCTTTTAAGGAACATATTCATGTTGGACCTTTTGTTCAAGTAGCTTATGTCTTAGAAAATTATATTCGATAGGAATGTGCTTGGTTTTTGAGTGCATGATATGATTTTTAGCGATACATATGGCATTAGTGTTCTCAGAAAGAATAGGTATGGGTTGAAGACAAGTGACTTAAATACCTTGTAATGTTTGAATCATCCATAGAAGTTGAATATAGTAAGATGGATCAGCTACATATTTTGCCTCGTCAATAGATAAAGTGATAGAACTTTGTTTCTTACAAAACCAAGAACCTAAACAAGGTCCCAAATGGAATGCTCTCCACTAGTACTTTTGCGGTCATAAACATTACCTACCTAGTCCGCATCTATGTAATCATGAAGAGAAAGTTTTTTCTTTTGGGATACCATAAACCAAATTCTTCAGTGCCTTGTAGATACTTAAATATTCTCTTAACTACTTGGAGATGATTTTACTTAGGATATACTTGAAACTATCCAACTATGCCAATAACATGCATAATGTCTAGTCTTGTACCTATAAGGTAGAGAAAGATTCCAATTGTAGATCTATATTCTTGCTAATTAGCTGCAGGAGAATCATAATTTTGACTAATATTACATCCTATTACCATTGGTGTGCATATAGGCTTGCAGTCTTCCATTCCATATTTCTTCAAAATATTTTTGAGATACTTGTTTGAGAAAGAAATATTCCATCTTTATTTTGTTGAACATGAAGATGAAGAAAGTATGTTAGTTAACCAAGTAGAGACATTTCAAATTCTTGCTACATAATTGAAGAAAATCCTTGTCTCATTGATTCTACATTTCTTCCAAATATCATGTCATCTACATAAACTACTACTATCAAAAGTTTGTCCTCATCAAATTTGATATATAAATTGTTATCTGCAGATCCCTTTTTGAATCCTTGTTGTTTAATATAACTATCAAGATGATAGTACCATGCGCGAGGAGATTATTTTAACCCATATAGTGCCTTCTTAAGTTTCGAAACAAGATCTTAATCATTGCCAAGAATGAATCCTTCAGGTTTTTCAATATAAAATTCTTCTTCTAGATATCCATTTGAAAATGCATATTTAACATCCATTTGATATACCTTAAAGTTATGAAAGATGGAAAGTGTAAGAAACATTCTTATGGCTTCAAGTCTAGCTACAAGTGAAAATGTATCTTCAAACTGTATCCCTTCTTGTTCAACATAGCCTTTGGATACAAGTCCTTCTTCGTTTCGAATTACTTCTCCATTTTGATTTAGTTTTTTCTTCAACACCAAACTTGTTCCAATTACATTTTTATTATGGGGGCTTGGTACTAATTCCCATTTATGATTCTTTTCTATCTGATCAAGTTCTTCATGCATTTTCTTAACCCAACATTCATCTTTGATTGCTTGATGACATTTTGAGGTTCAATTGTGGATAGGAAGGCTAAGTGATTAGAAGTCCCAACAAATGTTCTTCTAGTTTATATTCTTGCTTCCTTTTCACCAAGAATTTGAGATTTAGGATGAATTTTTGGAACATACCTTGATGGTGTCTTTTTTGATATATCATTCGCTTCTTTTGATGATTCACTTTCTCCTTCTCCTTCAACCTTTTAGCTTGAAGTATGGAGAGGTTCGTCATTTTCTTGTGCTTCCATTTTTGTACCTGTGGATGCTTCATCAATAACAACATCTATGCATTCAATAATAATTTTAAGCCTCCTATTGTAACATTTATATCCTTTTATTCTAGAAGAGTATCCACACAACATTGCTTCATCAGCTCTAGATTCAAACTTTTAAACCTTATCATCATTTTTCTTTATGGAACATTTTCTTCTGAAAATTCTAATTTTTTTTATAGTTTCAGGCTTACCAAACTAGAGTTCATATGGAGTTTTTTCATTGTTTACTCGAACATGAGATTTATTATGTATATCCGTGGTTGTGTGTACTGCTAGCCCGCTAAAGGTTTGAGGTGTTCGTGACTCATTAAGCATGGCACATGCCATTTGTTGAACTATCATGTTCATTCTTTCCACCACTCCATTTTTTTGAGGAGTTTTAGCTATGGAAAATTGTCTTTTTATGCCATGTTATTCACAAAAATTGAAGAAGTCATCTGATATAAAATCTCCTCCTCTATTAGATCTAAGAATTTTTTTTTTTAGATCTAATTCATTTTCTACCAAAACCTTAAATACTTTAAACTTTTCAAATTCCTCATATTTATACTTTAGTAAACTAATCCAACACATTCTTGTAAAGTAATCAATGAATAATATGAATTATTTTTCACCAGGAGGATAATTCTTTCTTAGAGAACCAGGTCAAGGGGTTTATTTGAAGTATTCTTTAGCTTCAAACTAAACTCTGGATTTATTACCAAATCGACATGATTTGCAAATGCTATTTTGAGGTGGAGAAATGTTTGGCAAGTCACAAACTACTCCCATCTTGTTGGATTAGTATAATTGAGAAAATCTAAGGTGCCCCAACCATTTGTGTTAGAGCCAACTTTCTTCATATTTTCTCAAAAATAATTGCTCGTCGTCACCCTCTAGTACGTAGATATTACATGGTGTTCTCGTTCCTTTGATTATCATCTTACCTGTATCCATATTTCATAACACACAATTCTTTGATATGAAAATAAATTCATGCTATTGATCGCACATTTGGATAACACTTATCAAGTTTTTCTTAACCCATCAACAAAAAATACATTCCAAGAGTTGACCTTTTTATTTAAAATCATAGATCCTTTCCTTTTCATAGCAACATGAGAGTTATTACCAAAAGTGCCATTCTCTTTTTTCTTAATTTCATTAAAAGAAACAAACTTATCCATATCACCTGTAATATGCTTTGAACATTTGTTCTTAATATTCTACAGACAATGCTAGATCACAATTTCCAGAGGAAGTATTTTTCCTTTTCCATACCTTGGGTAGTGTTGTCTTATGTTCATGATGATACGATGACTTCAAACTTCTTCTGCATTCAGTTTATTCATGACAAAATATATTGAAAATAAAACATTCAACTTCATTCTAAAGAGGTGAGAAATCATTATAATAATATTTATTTGTCTGAATTACATTTTGTTGTTTTTTTCTTCTCTAGTCATAATTGATTTATAAGCAACACAATCAACTTCTTTATGACTAGAATAGTGACAAGTGAAGAACTGACCATTGAAGTAAGAATACTTGGGAGTATAATATGTTCTCAAATAACTTGCCTTTTATTCATGCTAAGATTGTTTTGCATGGGAAGGATTTGATTCTTGATTCTTTTATTGAGTTCTATAATTCTAATGAATGCTTCCTTTTACAACATTGACACAACTTCCTGTAACTGTTTCAGAAGAGTTCATAGGTCTAGGTGTTTCACCATTTGGGTTGTATCCAAGACCTGTCTCTATTAGAGGAGAGTGTTACACTTTAATGATTTATTTTAAAGTCTTTGATCCTTAACAAAGTCTAAGATTTGGAGTCTTTATTTTCTCAACTTCCTTTCATAGACCCAAAATTTCATGTTTGAAATTTCACAGCGCCTTTCTTTTACTAGAACTTGTATCTTCAAAGCTTATTCTAGACAAATTTTGAGCTCATTTATTTATACAAAAAGAGTTTTTTCGTTATATATACTAATTTCCTTTTCTTGATTGATGTTTATAGCACTAATTATATCAATTTCTTCAAGGGAATCTATTAATACATCATTAAATTCATCTACACATTTTTCTTCAAATTCCATAAGTAACAGATAATCCCGATCTAATTCATCATCCTCATTATTAAAAGAATATTCAATATCAATTTATTTGTGAACACCCATAAAAGCATCATTAGATTCATCTACACATTTTTATTTAGAAGCCACAAGTAATAGATAATCTTGATCTGGTTCATCATCTTCATGAGTATAAATATTTTTCTTGCTATCAAAATTTATTTTGACATTATTATTTGGAACATTAATGCCTTTGTAATGATTTTATTTATAAGGACATTTAGTAGCAGAGTGACATACTCTCCAATAGGAAAAACATTTAAAAGGAATCGTACCTTTAAACTTGCCAGCTCCTACTTGGAGATTCTTCACAAAATTGTTTCTTCTTCGTCTAAAATGTAACTTGTCTCCTTAGGCTCTTCCTTTTACTTTCCTTTGTGTATAGATTTGAATGTTTCTTCTCTAATATCTAATGGACCCCCTTTTCTCATTTCATATTCTTTTAAAATCCCATGGATTTTTTTAATAGTGAGATCATTCAAATCTTGCATTTCTTCAATGGTAGAGACTTTGGAATCAAGCTTTGAGGTTAGAGATCTTAGAATTTTCTCAACAATGGTAAAATCCTTTATTTTTTCACCAATATTTTTTATTGAGTTAATGATATCATCTACCCTAAGGAAAAATCTTGTAATACTTTCATCCTCATGCATTTTAAGAGTCTCTTATGTAATTCTAAAAGTTTGAAGTTTAGCGCCTTTTAACTTAGTTTCACCTGCATAGCTTTGGACAATATTATCGCATATAACCTTTGCGGTATTTAGCTACATGACCTTCACAAGTTCAGATTCAGCCAAGCTACCAAGGATAGCATTGACTACCTTCGAATTGACCTCATATTGTACCTTCCCTGCACCATCTATGGGGATGGAAGTTGGGTATTGATATCCATATTCAAGAATTACCGATACATCATCTCCAAGTACCTGCAAAAATTATCTCTTTCTGACTTTCCAAAATACAATTTTAGTTCCATTAAATCACGGTGGTTTAATATAAAATACTCCTTCTTGACTACTCATCTTGATGGATCTCCCTTTAAGTGATCAAGATTCTTCTAAAGGACCTACTCTAATACCAATTGTTGGGAAAAATAGTAAGAGGGGTAGGGTGAAAAAATATTTTTTTACTCACTTTAACTTTTCATTTCTTATTTTGAATTCAGTACACTATTGTTACTCATGTAACTGGCGTATGTACGTAACTCTTGTGAATGCAAACAACATATATTCGGATTAGTTAATTTATCCTAACTTCCATTAGTGAGTTATCTTAACTAATGCATAATGGAATTAGTAAGAAGTAAAGAATAAGTAAATAACAAAAAATGAACGACACACATAGAACACCAAGTTTTTTAGGTGGAAACCCAATATTGGAGAAAGCCACCATTGTTGTTATCTCTATCTTCTTTCTTATTGTATAAAGAAATTATTCATTGCACTTTTTTATTGATGCATAATCTTACCAATGCATAGGGACTCACCTACAAGATGCTACAACCTCCACTCGTTCTCCAACTTCTACTGAAAGGGAGATACATCCCCCTGATTTCATTTACTAGCTATGACTGGAAGAGAGCTCCTACCCGCTTACTGAAGGATGCAACCCTCAACTCCTCATGGACCACTTTTCAGAATGTTTCAAATTGGATCAACCTTTCAAACAATCATCAAATAGCCTACAACCAACCTTTCATCAAATTTTCAAACATGACCCATAGCAACAATAAACCTAATCTAACATGACAAACTAAAATATTGAATATGAGTCACTGAGGCACTAAGTTTCTAAAGGATCAAGCCACTCAACGTAGAAAAAAACTAGAACAAACAAATATCAGAATATTTATTTCATTGTACTGAACAAAACTCATGTATGTACATACTTCCTATGTATAAAACCTTCATATAGATCTCATATTAGTGAACACTAAATTTTTGGACTAATTCAATCACTGTACCATTGAATCAGTTGTTGAAATATTCAAATATCACTAAACCAATCATAGATGACAACACTATAACATCATTACCAACCATTTTTACATTCCACATTCAACTCCATCAACACTTCTAGACACCGATAATCGAGATAGAGAAATTATTGATAGACAGAAGTAGACAAAGAATAACTCATCAAATTTCATCATCAAGCCATACTAGAAAACACTAGAACATATATGTAATGTCCCTCTGCTTAATAATAAATAATAAATAATATAATAATAAATAATAAATAATAAATAATAAATAATACAAAAATAATAATAGAAATAATAAATTAATAAATAATAAAAGTAATAAAAATAATAAATCATAAATGTTAAATAATAAATTATATTAAAAATATATACAAGAAAATAAATAAAAACAAAAATAAAAATAAAAAATAGTAATAACCATACTAAAGCTCTAAATAATAATAAATAGAAATAAAACAAGAAAACCAACAAAAAGAAGAAAATAAAACAAGAAAGCTAAAAAATCAAAAGAAAAGTAAAGAAATAAAACAAGAAAGCTAAAAATCAAAAGAAAGTTGCATGTAGACACATGGAGTGTGTGCATGTGGTTCCCCTTCCAATGTTTGTTCTATTTAATAGATGGTGAGGAAGATGAGATACATGCTTGCATCCCATCATTCCAAGATTCTATCTTTCATTCTCTTGGGAGAATGGTGTTCTAAGACTTAGGAGTCACTGGCAGTAGTACGTTGATTGAGGGCTCGGGGGTGGCTAGTTGTAGCAAATCCTTGCGCAATTGAGCCTATGGTTGGGTGGAAAGTCATCCCAAAAACCTTGTTGCGGTAGGCCTACTTCTACCACAGGTAAGCACTATTCATAGTTGAATTTATTTACATGTTTTGGCTAGGTAATTGAACTCTGATTTATATTTAATGTTAATTAGAAAAGTTAATTAGATATTTATTTTTGGATTGTTACATATGGTATCAGAGTTCAGGGCTCAACCCTTAGGGCCTATGGGCATCTAAATTTTTTTAGGATATTTAATTTGACTTGTTTTTGGAAGTTACGGGATGCTTACTTTCCTACGAGTAATTTCCACAGCAACTGAACTTTGGAATCAAGGTTCTAGATTTCCACAATTTTTGATTTGTTTTCATTAATTTGTTAACCATTTTTTGTTTGCAGGCTCTACCACAGCATTTCCATTTTTGGGCAATTTGTTTTTTAGGTGTCTTTATTGTTAGGGTTTGTTGCTGTTCAAGATAGGTTTTTTCAAATGATTGTGATGTGCTATTGTCTTTTTGTTACGGTTTAAATTTGTATATGACTGGTTCGTGCATGTAACATGCTCATGTACAAAAGTTCAGACAACTTGTTGGAATGATTTTAACAACCCTAGTGTGTATTGTTTTTACAATTCCAATATGGATATTTTGAAGATATGTTCCAGTTAGGGTGTCCCTTTTCCCGGACAAAAAAGGTTTGCAATTGATATCAACCACGTGCATTTGAATAAAATAAATGAGGTAACAAGATTTGAACATTGTGGTGGTTGTGACATTTTGTTCTACCAATTTATCAAATCTCTCCCGATAACCCGCCTTACCAACCAACCACCTTCCTTTAACAACTACCAATGACCGGCACAAACCGAGGCTCTAGGCCCCTAAAAGCCCGCATTTTTTTAAGTCTTTTTTTAAGTCGCTTAGTCTGTGGAAAAAAAAAAGAAAAAACATTTAGGATCAATTATTTGAATGCTTTGTATGATGAAGTAAAATATATCTTGGTCAAGCATTCTTAAATCATGTGCCTTCTACTTGTTATTCCAAAATCTCTCTTATAAAAATATTCAATTCTAGAGCTGTGACCTCCCATGCTACATGTGAAGAGTATTTATTCTGATTTCGTCATAATATGCTTATGTTAATTACACATGCATGTTTATCTAATCTATTTCTCAGTCAATTCGTAAGGAATAGTCTACTTAGGTGGCGGCTAAGGAATTGTCTGGATAGTCTGCTAAGGAATTGTCTTAGTCAATTGGTAAGGAATTGTCTGGATTTTTGTTGGTCAGAAAACTTTCTGATTCTCACCACAGCCCCTTTGAATTCAATTAAAGATCAATATTCAGAGAGATTCAGTTTAGTATTAGGGAGATTCAAATCAGAGAGATTAGTATTGGTGGGGGAATTGACTGGATCGAATTGTCTGCTGGCCTGAAAAGTATCGGATTGTCTGCTGGCTGGAAAACTTCCCCATTCCTGCCACATCAATTCCTCTGCCCGGTCAATCATAGGTCAATTTTGTGGCGATCCCATGTCATATTTGATATCGTATATGTGACGGCTATCTGATGGTTTTTTGAGGTAGTGGAGTTGGTGGAAGCCACTGAATTCTCTCATATCCGCTGACTTTCTCTCAGATCTGATGGCTTGTCGAGTTAATGAAGTTGTAGAGTTAATGGATTTAGTGGAAACCACTCGAATTCTCTTGAAACCTGAAACTATGCGCAAAACCACTTTGCACCATTCTTTGTGAAGATACCAGAAACAGAGGTTAGTTTAGCCACTTGATTAAGTGGTAGCTTCTTCAATATCAATACTACCCATACCATTATTTTATTCTATCTGAATTCATTGGCATCGACTTTTGTCTTCTTCGGTGCTAGACCATATTGGGGGTCTTCAGATACTTTCCTTTCGAATTCATCAACAGGTAGTGTGTTCCATTGGAAAAGAAAAATAGATGTAGTAAATTCATTAATTTATGTGTACTGGATAAATCTTCATTTTCTTATACTTTTAGATCGCAGTAACCAGATTTGGCCCTATTGACTTTCATGTAATCTGGATCTTGTATGGTCAACTTATTTCTTAACGTATTTGGTAGCATACACTATTACGATGGAGGGCCACTGTAGAGGGATAAATAGTGAGATGAAAG
Source organism: Pinus tabuliformis (assembly GCA_031772625.1). Lineage (NCBI taxonomy): Eukaryota > Viridiplantae > Streptophyta > Pinopsida > Pinales > Pinaceae > Pinus > Pinus tabuliformis. Next base: position 190,343,060 of record CM062820.1, read on the forward strand.
AAAAGAACAACTATGGCAGGAGAAATCTCTCCAATGTTGACATTGGTGTTCACTGGGTAGAGAACCTTATAGATTTTCGAAGGAAAATATTATTGGGTTGTGCTTTTTACATTTTGTTCCTAGGAGCTATGCGGTGATTTGTTTCTACGCAGAATCATGGAGATAAACTTCAATATTGTAGTGATTGTGGATTTCACTGGTATCTCATTTTTCAACATCGTTCTTCGATTATTTGGTAACCGGAATATTTAGAGAGGAATTATTCAAGGAATGTCGCAGACTAAAAGTAGCACAAACAACGTTGCTCACGCTATGGGCACTTTGAGTATGTTCCATGATATGTTCAAGAAGATTGAGAAGAATACAAATGTTACCCGTATTTTGAATGAATAGGTCTCCATGCACCGAGTTCCAAATTTGACTTTCTACGTTGAGTTGGATCTCAAAGTTGCAGAGTATGCTCGCCCAATGTTTAACACTTTCTATTTGTTCAAATTTAAAATTTTAAAATTTCAAAGTGGTGTGGAAATAAATGTGGAATTCCAAAATAAATAATCATTGAAGCTTTTTATGATTAATTTTTAAGGGTTGACTTTCGACGACCTCATGAAATTTTGCTTGCAGGTAAAGAGAATCTACTTGGAAAATCTTTCAGTTATGTAAGAAAAAAAAAAAACGCAGAATTTATTTCTTCAGATTTTAAAATTTCAAACCCTTTAAAAAAGTTGCATTGATTACAGATTCTTTAAGCTGAAAGAGACCCCTCGCGTTAGGTAAAAGAGAGCAGCCCTTAGGGCTCTCGGTTAGAAAAATAGGGGATCAAAATGTCTGCGATAATAATTGAAGAAAATATTCATTGAAAAACCCTTTGACCAAAGGCTAAAAGGAGGCTCTTCCAGCTCTAGACTTCAGAGAAAATCTATTTTAGACAGCTCTCGATGAGCCCGAGAGATTTGGCTTAAAATTTAAATTTAATTTTATAGATTCTTATGAGCAGTTTTCTTAACTGTTCAAAGCTTGGACTCCTAAAAATTTATGTCTATCTTCCAAGATAGACCATAGCTATAAACCCTTCGGTAAACAGATCATAAAGAGTGTGCCATTGATGAGGGTTGAAGACTTTAAAAAAAAAATTCTGGACAACAAGTAGCACATATGCCCCAAGGAAATTTGTCACCTGCTAAAAGAAGTTACAAAAAGAACTCCCTTGCATCCAAAAATCAAAGAAGTCCTTCCTACCCACAAAGCAAATCAAATCGCTCAGAACTTCAGTGTTTGGCTGCAAATTGTTTATTTGAATAGCTCTGAAATCTTCCATTAATCCTGTATCATTTTGCTGGTATATATCATACAAATATTCTGCTCATAATTTTTTTGGCAAATATCTCCTTCCATGAGGCGGCCAACAATGTCATCATCGAAGAAACATGTCATGCTTATATGTCCATTTTCATGTTTGGCTTTCCTGAAAATGGTTTTCAATGGTAGCTTCAATTTTTTTTTTTAAAAGCCAGTTCTATGTCTTCTTTTAGAGAAATAGTCCTATGATCATAATTTATAGAAATTCTTATATTCATTTTGAAATTTGGAGCACTATTTTCTTCAATAACATGATTAATAATATCTTGTTCAGCTATCTTATTTTCTTGAGGAGATTTAAGAAAAGACTGCTGATATCACTTCACAGGTATAATCTGGCATGCCTACTTTGATAACAATTTCATCATCTTGTTGGTGATTGTATGCCTATTCCGACTGCAAGTCTGTGATGTTTTCATTCTCAGAAACAACCTTTTCATTTTCAAGAAGAGCCAGCAAGTGCTCTCTTTGTATGGCCGCCAACAACATTTTGATACCTCCAACTTCCAAGCGCAATACTTACCAACACACGATGGCGGTCGGGCTTCAATCATAAAAAGCTTCGATGATTATTTATTTTGGAATTCCACGTTTATTTCCACACCACTTTGAAATTTTAAAATTTTATATTTAAACAAATAGAAAGTGTTAAATGCTGGGCGAGCATACTCTGCAACTTTGAGACCTTCTTTTCCTAATGTGTCATCATTCTCTTCATAAAATGATTGCTCTTTACATTCAGAATTTTTTCAAAGAAAACATGGCATACTTCTTCTTGACTGTCCAAGACATTATGAGAATTATCTGGAGTTGTTTGGAAGTTGTTACATACATCAACATCTTTAATTTCTAAAGATATATCATCAAGAAAATCGATGAAGAAATCATATTCTCTATCCCATTCAACAATGATTTGATTGTTGTAAATATCATCAGCATGGTTTCATTTATTTTCGGTGATTGATTTGTTCTGGGTAGCTGAGTTACGATTCATATACAATTCTTCATCATGCAAATTCACATGCATTTCCTCTTTCTATTCTTTGCCTGGCTGCAAATATTGTCCTCATCTCCATCAAGAATACATATGAGATTACCATTATTAGCATAAACAAGTATAAACAAAAACCAGTTCTATATAATTTGTTGAAGGAACAATTACTTACTTTGCATGAGGAAATGGTACTATTGATTGTGTAAATGGTACTATTCATCTTATAGTGTGTGCATATTTCTCGACATTGTTGTTGAAAGGAACAATGGAATTGCAGGAACATGCATAGCCATGGCCACAAGCTTACAATATTATTTCTTATGTCTTATGCAAGAAATTTTCTGTCTTATCCGGGAAATTATTATGGCTAAAATCTATTGTAATTTAAGGGATGGTGTTGCCTTCGCGAGTGCACTTGCAAACAGACCATACAATTAATAAAATGATTTTATTTTGTGTTGGGGAGGGATAACCTTCCCAGTCATCTGATCCGGTTCTGGGTCGGGTGGCGGTGTCTCTTCTTGTTTATGGTGTGGAATATTTCTTTGGGGTTTGATTTCTTAAATTTCCTTAGAGTAATCATTTTATAGCCATAAGAATCTCAAGATGCATTCAATAACTTTGTTTAATGATTTATTTTGTTAGAAGCAGTCTATTTAATTCTTCTAACATAAGTTATGATTGAGATACTTAAATATTTCACTCTACAACATAAATTTAAATTTATCTTTATCCTTAAAAGTGATGAATCTGTAGAATTGATATTGGTCTGAGATATAATGATGAATAAATTTTCTTTCAAAATTCATGTACTTTTTAACACAGTAATGCCACAAATATTCTTAAGATTTCGTCATTCGAATATGGGTTGAGAAAATTCTCTAAGTTTTATTCTGCCATCATTATTGCCTCCTAACTCATGTTTTCAATGGTTTTATACTACAAAATTTGTGATTCTTGATAATTTATGGTTTTAGTATTGTGATTGTTGATAATTTATGATAAAATATATCTTATTAAAACTCATAAACTTTGATAACAAGGATACCTTATTAACCTTATTATTATTAAGTATATTGGTTCTTATTTTTTGCTTCTTCATGTGATGAATCTTGATATTGAGTTACAGTAGTGTTTTATTTTCCGTACAAAGTCTCTATATCAACCTTCTTTTCTTTTTACAATTCACAAATCGAAATTCTAAATGAGACACATAATTGAGATATAGTTTTATTATGACTCACTGATTCATTGGAAAAGTATATAATCTTGTAATCTTTGATGGTGATAATCTACCCATAATTGAAGATGTATAATTCTCTGAAGATAACACTATTGAAATGGTATACTGGCATGTTTTTTGTAATAAATCATTAATTCTAGTGTAACTACTCACCACCGGTTACATTGCAATTTCCATTTAGATTACATGTATCTGCTCATTTACTACTCATATCATTTGTATATTAAACTTGATCAAGCTACAGGATGGTATATTTTAGTCTCAATGGCAAATCGTGCAGATTTGGATTAAAGTTCAGATGTTGAGTATAATGTTACATGAGTTTCGTGATTCAAGGTTAATTGCATATAATGGTTAAAGTTGTCTAAAGAAAAATGGAAAGAAGAAACTTGCAATTTTTTTTTTAGGATGATAACTAAGCATAGTTCATGTGATTATGCCCAACTTGGATCAGATAATTTACCTGGTAGAGAAGAAGTATCACAACAAAGATAATAAATCAGTAAGAAGGGACAACCTATTTTGGAACATGAAAGAAGAGTATTGTGGTATTTTGGAACATAATGGAAGAATTTGGTATAAACATAACTTGGTACTCTGAAGGTATCACTATAAGGTCTATTTAACGATGATGCACATAAATAAGAAAATATTGGCAATCAACCAATGAAGTTGAATAATTATGGTAATAATTTTACAAAACTAAGACGGTATGATAAAATGATTGGAAAGGATAAGTTGTGTGCATGACAACATCTATAACAATTTTCCCTGTATTGGGAGAGCCACATTGTAAAGTTTTCCATAGGTGACTGAATATTTATGGATAACAAGATGTATGATCAGGTAATTTTATTATGTTGATAAGCGGATTACATTTGGTATCTATCTTAATGAATTTAGTTTTCAGGTATTACCCAAGTTGGGAAAGAGTAAGGTATGAAGTTGCATGATGACCAAGTAATCATAAACTTGGAAGATATAGGAAGGAATGTTGCTAGAAATAAGGATACCATGAGAAGGATTGTGTACATAGTGACAAAGAAGTAAAAGTCAATTAATAGAGGTTGTATTGACTAGGACTTTCCATAACATTAAAAGAGATGAACTCGACGAGATAAGAAAATATTTCTTTGGATGAAGTACTAATTGTTAAATAAGTCAACATCGATCAACAAATTCTCATGCAAGAAAATTAAGCATGATATAAAGTTAAATCATGATGAAAATAGTATTTATATGCAATTGCATAGAGTGGTATTGGAATCAGTAAGCCAAACGGTACATGGATGTAAAATCAAGGGATTTTAATTTTGAGATAGATGATTTAAATAATGATGGTATCACTAGTAATGAATTTCACCAAAATTTCCTTTGGGAAGGAAGAATATATGACGAGGGATTAAGACTCAAGATGATGAAGGTCATATGAAATTTAACGATGTACTTAGATGATTATACCATTGGTGTAAATGATCAGCTACCTAGTAGAAAGAAGTCGAAATGATTATTGAAAAGTGATTCACAACTTGATGAAAACATATTGACGATGTTTCATGATATGATGGTAGGAAGATAATGATGTACATATCGTTCTTATAGTGATAATGTATCCATATGACAATAGCGATATGCATAGGTATTATGACGTTATGTCAAGGTATATTGACGTTTTCATTTACTACATGATGATAGGTATTTAATGTTCAATACTCATGATGGATATAATATGCATAATGTCGCATAGGAATTATGATATTATAATATGAGGATTATTGACATGTGGTTCATTTATGAGAAGTCATGATATGTCTTTAATATAATTATGTTGATAGTACAACTGAAGCATGCGATAGTTTCGTACAAATCTATGACATGCATGAGCATATTTTTTCTTATTATTCATAATGTTGCAATTAACAAAGATGAACGTTCTCATGATGACATGCAAGAGTTGGCATGTGGATTATTTCCTATGATACTATGATGGTATGGTTGATGCATTGGATGCATGTTGAGATGTGATGATTCACAGGACTCCACAAATGTGCCGAGAGGGCCGGTTTATTTGATGATCTCGTGCGAGCCCATACCCACGAGGGAGAATAAGTAAACACCATATGGGTTGGGGACAAAACTCAATCAACACTACATATGTCAGTGGCTCCTTTGTCTTGTGTATAGCTCTTGATGCATAGCTCTTGAAGAGCTATTGGACCATCATGAGGAGGCCAAGTGCCTGATGTTCTAGGCTAGGTACCTATTATTGGATTGGGATGCCAAAGTCTAGAAGGGATGTAAAGGACTTCGATGTCTGGGGCTATGCGTATTAGTAGTTGCGGAGGGATTGGGCCAGCCTTGCGAGATGCCCGGGGTCATTGAGTATTGGACCAGATGCCTGCCTTGGGGCAAATGAGGTCTGAGTCAGGTGTGATCCTTGGGGCTAGCCTTGGACTAGGATACAGACTGGGTCAGGCTTAGCCTGGTTCCGAAAGTGGGATAAAGGACAAAGATTCCTTGAGATTTCCCGGGGTGTTGGGGACTTTCGATGCCTGCTGGTTATACTATTTCAGCAGAGGGTGTCGGCAACATGAAGTAAATAAAATAATAAATAATAAATAATAAAAATAATACATAATTCAGCATAACTTCGGGACGAAGTTCCTTAAAGTGGGAGAGTATGTAATATCCCTCCCCTTAATAATAAATAATAAATAATAAATAATACAAAAATAATAATAGAAATAATAGATTAATAAATAATAAAAATACTAAATCATAAATGTTAAATAATAAATGATATTAAAAATATATACAAGAAAATAAATGAAAATAATAAAAATAAAAAATAGTAATAACCATACTAAAGCTCTAAATAATAATGAATAGAAATAAAACAAGAAAACCATCAAAAAGCAGAAAATAAAACAAGAAAGCTAAAAATCAAAAGAAAGTTGCATGTAGACACATGGAGTGTGTGCATGTGGTTCCCCTTCCAATGTTTGTTCTATTTAATAGATGGTGAGGAAGATGAGAGACATGCTTGCATTTCATCATTCCGAGATTCTATCTTTCATTCTCTTGGGAGAATCGTGTTCTAAGACTTAGGAGTCATTGGTAGTAGTACGTTGATTGAGGGCTCGGGGGTGGCTAGTTGTATCAAATCCTCGAGCAATTGAGCCTATGGCTGGGTGGAAAGTCATCCCCAAAACCTTGTTGCGGTAAGCCTACTTCTACCATAGATAAGCACTATTCATAGTTGAATTTAATTACATGTTTTGGCTAGGTAATTGAACTCTGATTGAAATTTAATGTTAATTAGAAAAGTTAATTAGATATTTATTTTTGGACTGTTACAATATACGCAACATCCATGAAGCATATCAGCGTATGTACATGACTACCATGCATAACACCTACGTATAGATCTCAACATATTGAAAACAATATCTCAGATTATACACACGACTACTTAGAAATGGATCTGTGTATGTACGCGATTATCAAGAGGCAAACCTAAGTACAAACCTAAAAACTTTCACTACAAACATAAATTCACTCTCCATAACCTTTAATGTCGAAACTACATACTTCTAAATAATTCATTTAGATCCCAACATCATTATAATGACATATCTATCATTTTTAGTTACTTGGAAGTTTGCAATAAGTAAATCAATCAAGCATATATGATAGCATACTTCAAATCATTCAGATATGAGTCTTCTCCTTCCTCCCTGGTGCACAACTATTTCAGGTTTGATTACACATAAATAACTGATGACATGAACAAATAACACCTTCATCTCAATATACTTATATAGTTTAAGCCTCAATGAATAATTTCAGTAAATCCCTTGGTAATGTCATTAGTATTCATTGACGGGATGAAATATTCATTGTCACACTAATTACTATGGGCCAATACCATGGTAATATCCCCTCATATCTAGATTACCAAGGTATGGATTCTATATGTGACTTTTCTTCCCAGGAACTACTTATGAACATGATCCTTCTTCTTAGGATCCACGTATACTTTCTCAAACTTTACCTTTAACATCCATCTATCTTTGAACTATGAATTCTCTATTTATAGAAACTCCAGCATCTATACCAATCTGCATTAATTCCAAAGTCACTAATGTTGACATTAAATACATCTTCATTAAGGACGTAGCCATCAAGGATAAAAAACTAGCCATAATTCCAACAACAACAACGACGATAGAAGAAAGGGCAACAACAAAATTGTAATAAGTAGAACCAAGGAGAGAAATCAAACATAGCCACTAAGAAGAAAGAAAGATTGCAAGGAAACAATGAAAATTTCCATGGAAGGCACATAAATAACCAAAAATAGTCTTTTCCCCCTCAAGGACAAAGGGTTCAAAGAAAAGGTAACTTTTGCCATCGAAAGCCTTTTCATGGTTATTGTTTTTCTTGCAATAATTTTGGATATAAAGAGATAGACTGAATAGGTCTTGCAAGAAAACAAGATATGTTGGGTAGAAAAAACCCAATAATGAATAAGGTAGCCAACATTAAGCATGTTGGTAGCAGTATAATTTTTAACAGGAATTGTCGGCCTAGATAAGTCGTTCTTACGAACAAGACTGACCTCCCTAGTATCTAATGATATCTAGTGACAAGCAAACCAAACAAATTATATCTTTCTCTAAATATGCAATTTATAAATAAAGGAAAATAAGTGTTTTAGGCCTACCTTGGGTCCAATGCAAGTTTGTGGAAGCCTCACTCCGTTGATCCAAATGAGCTCCCTTATAGAGAATCTGCAAACACAAACAAGCACACACATTAAATAGCACCTGAAAAGCCAATATAATAAAGCATACTTATCATGATGATCAAGGAATTCATGAAACAAATCACATAAGACAATTTGTTGAGAAAAATGAATGTGATTGTATTAACTTAAATCAAATAAGAACTTTACAACCTTGGTGCCTTGATGCTGTACAAGCTCCTCCCAGGGTCTAGTAAGAAGTCTCCTCTCAAGCTTAACTAGGAAGTCTCAATTCCAATAGCATTTACCCTCAAAAATGTTTAGCTTCTAACCTCCCTAGAAACTAGACCAATGCCTTAATTTATAGTGCAATGGAGGGAAGTTACTAGGTCCACCTTCAAAGGGATAAAGCCCTCCTTCAAAGGGATAAGCTCCTCTCATCAAGGGATTAGCTCCTTCAGTTTTGGGATGCATGAACCACCTACGAGAAAACCATCCACGTAAAGATTCCTTCTAGAATCATCTAGAATTAACCACAAGTGAGTTTTTAAGAATAAACTCATTTTTTACTTTCACAGGGGTCCGCACCCACTCCTTTAGAGATAGAGCAGGCAGGTCTGTAGGTAACATGAACAAGGAGTGCGGGACCACACATAACAGTGAGAGAAAGTGCGGAACCAGAGCTTTATTGATTTTTGTTCTTTCTCTCATTTTCAAAGCTTGACATGAAGAGCTGAGGTTTGAGACTTGCTAAGGAGGACAGTATGAATGATGATAGACCCATACTGACTGCAAATAGTCATAGTGACAACATTTTGTGTAACAGGAATTCTTTTGAGAATAGTAACTCCTCTTCCCCATTCCATTGCTATGTAAAATGAAACAATTATAGCAATCTTGGGCACAAGATAACAAGCTACAAATATGAGAACGAAAAGTGAGCTTCTGAGCATATGCATGCAAATATTGCATCTTTGGATTTGAAGCGAAAAATGAAAAAGAAATCAAAGTATTATGAATTTGTCTTCAGTGCTCAACATCAAAAGGACTTGAGAAATAAAGGAGGAAGAAAGCTCTCTGTAATCTGAAGCTATAATGAGTCCAAATTTTAGGTAAGGGAAGGGAGCAACAATAACATAATTACTTGCAAACAAATAAAAAGGGAAACAAGTGGGTTTGGGTGAAGAAAGAGGAGTTGAAGGAGAAGTACCCTATAGCGATGTGGAACCATGAAAAGGCCCAAACATGGGAAGAGGATAAGCTGGAAAGTAGTGTTGATAATAAGATTCAGACAAGGAAGGTATGGATGAAGAAGAAGGATGATCTTCTCAAGGGGAGTAGATCCTATATTTCTCTTCATTAATGGAAGATAATGTCCTCAAGGGAGGCTGAATAATTCATATGCAAGTAATGAAATAAGAGAAAACATAAATTCATCTGAAAATTGAAGTTATGATCAAGTCCCTAGATGATAACAATAATAAATTGGTTTGTTGCAAATTTATCAGCATAGAAAGAGAAAGGAGAGAGAATCCAACATGATTTGTAGAGGAGAAGACAACAATACATTATGTTATGAGAGGTGAGGATGAGTTGCAACAGAAGTATGGAATGAAAAAGATTCCCATAGATAAGTCTATTCTAGAAGATCAATCCCTCTTTAGAGTAACATGATCCCAGGGGGAGGATAGTTGATTAATGTAGATGCTCTAGAGGAGCGAGCACAATATTAGAAGAAACAACATTAGTGAAGAACAAGAGAAATGCATCATTAATGGATGGTATTTGCATGTAGCATCAATACCACGAGAAATTTTTATTAGTTTCAATTTCCTTTTTTAACTGGTATAAAAGATGCATTGGCAAAGAGACTACTCAACTAGCAGCGATAAGGTGTCTGGAAGTGGAATATTATCAAAGAGGAGGAAGAGTATGCTCAGGGGGAGTATATAATATATGTCCATTTTTTACGGAAGAAACAACTATCAACCCTTGAAGAGAATTATATAGAGGAGAATTCACATCAGCAGCTAGACTCTTTATCATTTACAGAAAATGATTGCATGAGGGAGGAGAAGCAACTTGTAGCCATTTTCCATTGATTTCAAAGGGGATTAAAATTGTGGGTGGTGGTTCTTTTCTCTCTAAGTGAGGTTTTAGTTGGTTTCATATGTGTGGATTGTACTCTACGTTGGTTTCTTATCTCTATATTTATTTCCTACTATTGAAATGGTTAAATCATTCAGTCCAATAGTATAGAAGTTTTGTTATCAGTATCCATGAAAATGATTGTAATATTATGCATGTAACTCTTATTGCACCCCAGTTAGTGGCAAAATCATAGTAAGTAGTTAGCTTACTCCTGATCGAATCTACTCATGATCAGTGTGCAATAGTAGAATTGCTGGTATTGACTGAGTTATGAATTAGTCATGTGATGAAATAGTTGTGGAATCTAAACTTGATCCTTAATTAAATGTGATGAAGGAAAATAGTATAGTTTAAATTATGTGATAATTGTATAGGAGAGTGATAACTATACCTGATAAATTATTTTGGTTCTATGTCTGAAATTATAAAGCTAGAGCTTCATGTTATTTAATCTATGCATTAAGGTACTATAAGATGAGTTGCATCCATTGAGGTATTCCATTTCTGTACTTGTATTACATAATAGATCTGTTGATGATGCTATCTGTATTCATGTAATTGATTTCATTCTTATGCATGTGGATGAGTGAAATATCCAATGAATCTAAAGACGATCATCATTTTATTAGTGAAAGGTCGTAGTATGTATTTAATGTTATATAAAGTCTCTAGTTTAACATGGAAAATAGTGGTGGATGTATGCGGATCAGGAGGTATAATGCATTTAACAAGAATAGTCTATGATGGCTAGATTATCTATTGCATGTATACTCAATGAGGTTATATATGCATCCTGTCTATTTCTTACAAGTTATATTTATTATGGAAATGATGGATTTTTATTATGCATGTGATCTTATTGCATCCTTATGTGAAGATAGCAGTAGGGCATATTAAGTAGATGAAAACACTTATGAGCAATCTGACTAAAGAGTAGATGTGATGAAGGTGTTGCATGTGATTATCTAAGTTAATGGATTTTATAAAGTTTATGCATGCATATGGTAATCAGGATTTATTAGTGTTAAGGAAATTATTGGCATGACATATAGATGCATGCAGAACAGTTAGGAAGTAAGTTATATCTATATATCTAAGGGTCGAGGATATCGATACCATGCATGTCACAAGAGGCTTGATGCTTGCATGTTATAGCTCCTCCTTCCTTCCAAGTTGTGGTTATGTTATAAAATTGTTTGAGGAAGCTGAGGTAATGTGTTTATGGCATAAGGTTCCTCCCTAAACGTGATGTAGTAGTTAGAATAGAGAAAGAAATATGGAATCTTAACTATATCTAAAGGAATTTTTAAAAATATTATGGGTTTAGGGTCTATATTTCTCGGTAGGCCACGGAGGTTCGTTACAATTAGTATCAGAGCCCAAGTTCAAACCTTGCAGCCTATGCACTCATCTACCTCCATGAAGTTTCATTGGAAGGTTTGGTTATAAAATTATAACCCAAAATTTATTTGAAAATTTAACCATGTAAAATTCATAAAAGATTCTCGCCACAAAACAAATTTAAGATTTTTATAAGGAGAATCCAAGCATAATCAAGGTTGTTGAAGGATAATATATATATATAGCAAGAAGGGGTTTTTTACATAAAGGTTTTAATTGATTAAATCAAGAGCTAAGTAAAATAAAAGTTTTTTTTTTTTTTGTATGCAATTATTTGGTTACAAATAGTATAACAATAAATAGAAAATCCTAGAATTGTCGAGATGTAAGGGGGTTTAAGGAGATAAATACCAAGAACCACCTAACTACGTTCTACTCCTCTCGCTTACTATCCATTTGGGTTCCAGTTGAGACTAAGCATTTATCAGACCTTCGCTGTCTTCACACTTAAATAAATGAACATGAATTCAACGAGAATCTGTGTTATGGACTGTCTTGCCTAACAAAGTAGCAACATTACCATAGTGTGGTATGCTAGGAGATGGTCTTCCATTAAAAGTTGAACAACCTAGAATTTATGGGTCGAAAACCTCAATAGTTCAAACATTTGGGGACAAATGTAACTATGTCAAGATTTCATCTAGATGACAGTGATAGGGACAAGTACTAAGTGCACACTTGGAAACGTTGTATAACCAACTCTCAATAATTCCTTCTTGAATCCGTTAACCATTTAAAATTTGAAATTGTATAGTAAGTTTAATTACTGTAATTACATTTATGTGGGTGAGCGAAAATCTTACTACAATTTTCATCACCTTTAATTTTTCCAATACAAAAATAGGGAATAGAAATTTCTAGGTCGAATATTGTATATCTTGCTGCGATTATCTCACGGTTGAACCCATTTTAGCGGAAAAGACCAACTGGAAGATTGACATAAATCACAAAAATGAAAGTGTGTTTTGAAACTTTTCCTTTTGTGCAAGGATTCAGAGTTCTTTAAAATCTCGATTATTTAAACTGAAGCTCTTAATATAACAAAAAAAAAAAATGGAATGTACATGATGGGTAAAAGAAACAACACCTTACGAAGTTAGGAAGTGGAGAAAAGCACATTGGTGATTGTTGTTCTTCTTTTTCGGGTTTCTTTTGACTGTGGATCAAGGTAGCCACCAATGCAAGGTGTGGATAATGATTATCCTCAGAAGCATCCTCCCTGATAAACTGATAGTAGAAGAAGCATTGTTACTAAAATTACATTCAAAATATTGAAGTGCTTGGTATTACAGGCATGACCACATCGGGAAAAGCAGTAGATGGTTGTTTGGTTGTTTCTAAAATTTTAACCATTGTTTCTTTCCATGAGAAGTCATTTTGTGTGCATATTGTAGAAGAGTCGTGCGAGTGTTTCTCTCGCTAGTACGGATACGATAGTTGTGGAAAAAATTGATCATGGTATGAAATAGATTGGTATGAGATAAATTTTGAATGGAGGGCCTTTCCACCTCTGGAAAAATTTCGCGGCTCTCAAGGTGTTGGAGCTATGTAAAATACCACCACGTTTAAATTTTTCCAGGGAAATTTGGAGGTTGAATAGACTGACCTCTTTGGAATCCCTGCAATAGTTTTCCACCACATAATAAACTCCATGGAAACAGTCTAATTCCTATCTGGATAAGCTTCTTTTGGAAGGAAATGACAAGATGTTGACAATTATGAGTCAATAAACTCTTCTCGTGAGGAAGTGGTATTTGATATAAAAATACATAAGAAAAAAATATATATCTATTTGAATGCAACCCTAAAACATTGTTATTCTACCACATTCAGACCAAGAAAAGGTGGAAGCCGTAGTGTCATGATACTCAACAAAAGAAGAGAAGTGATGGATTGTATATTGAGCTCCTCAGATTGAACCATCAAGACTTCTACTCGTCACCCTCGCATGCATCAGTGGGTTTTAGTTAATAAGTGTTGACACATTGGTGGTTTTGGGATGCGAATTCTCAAGTAAAATTATCACTGTACAAGTAAGTCAAGTGACTCATAAATGATTGTTGTGTTGAATTTGCTATCTTCCATGTTTAATGCTATGAAATTTGGAGGATTCATTAAATAGGATCACATTAGTTGCTATTGTTAATAATACCAGAAAGGTATTATAGTACAACCATTCAGGCTTAGAATTTCAATGTGTGTTGACTTGAATGTAAATACACATATTCCACCTTTAAAATATCACATGACAATATATTAGCGAATCCATTGTAATTTTCTGAAATTGTTTGTGTGTATAAAAAAAGGAAAGAACAGTATGTATGGATTGTAAATTTTAATGAGGATTCATTCTAAGAATGATTTCTCTGGTGATTTAAAACCTTTTGAACAGAATTAGAAATAACGAAGTTTCAGAAGTGGAGGTAGATGAAGTGAATTTACGTTCTATCTAAAACCAAAAGATATTAGACATCCAGAAAATACCATGCCTACATCGCACGGATAAGTGGGTATTGTATACCAAAATGCGGTCAACCGATATGAAAATTCCTTGTGAAAAGATGTTGGAAAACAGGTGGAGGTTGGTTAGTCAACTAGGAATATAAAAACTGTTTTGAGTTCATTAAGACGGAGTGTAGTGTAGCAACTGGCTGTGCTCTCAATGATGCCTTCAAATTATCTATGAAAGAAAATGGTTTTGGAATCCTCTTTGATCCTTGCAAGGGAAAAGGATGGGTGGTTTTTATGAATATCAGAAGATATATGTGCAAGAAAGTGAGTTTATCAACGCTGTCTCTCTTGCAAAGCTATGTGTCTGTTCAGATGACCATGCATCTCTATCTGAATAAACCAATTTTAGATAGGTCGGTTAACAAAATTTATTTTTGAAATCTATTTATGGATATAACCATTTTGTTTCCTTGAGAGTTGTCTTTAATGCACCTCTATTCACAAAAAAAACAAAATGTTTTCTTTCTTCCTTATATATGGAGAAATTGTAATGTTTCATTCAACTAGATATAGTGCTTGGACAATTAAAATAGTCATCTTAAATGTATAGTGATGCTTAATTTTCTTTACCTTTTCAAAGGGGATTATCTGTAAAAAATAATTTACGTGGGGATTTGTAGCATAAGAAAAGACCAACTATAAAAATTTGGCAAATTTTAGTAAAATATGAATGCTCAACAGCACACGACGTTTCAAAGTGAAATGATTCAATAGGCTAACAACCAATTTCGGAGGATGGTTTTCGTTAGACGATGTATCTTAGATAAATAGTAGCATAATGTTTTACTGCCATTCATTCCTTCAAGTCAATTCATTACTTCTACATTGAAGTTCCAGTGTTATTTAACACTCTCACCATCGGGGTCAATGGTTATGCCTAATATATATATTGTGTTTATTTTTCAATATTGCTAATAAGGTTGCGCATGCTAAAAGTTCAAACTTTGCAAGAAAATATTATAACATCAGTCTCCTCATAAAGAAACTTCCTTCCTTGAACTTGTAAACCCAAGGGTGACATAACTGTTTTGTCGTATGGACTAATGGAGCCATCAGCCTCTGTGGCGTGAAATGTGATGTAAGAATTATTGTAATAATCTTCTGATAAAACTTAAAAATGATGTTAAAAGGATATTATTTGTTGTACCAAATATCAGGGTAGTGTTTTGAGTAGAGCCAGGGTAGTGTTTTGAGTAGAGATATTGTAAGAAAACCAAAGATAGGATGAAATGCATATTGTGGGTCTAATAAAATTAATTTAATTACAAAATGTGCTGAAAATGTTGATCGAAATTCTGAAATTTTCTGCACGAATTGAGATACTAATTCAATAAAGATATACAGCTCTAGTAAACAGGAATGATTTTTTAAGTTAAAAGAAAAAAAATGGGCAAATGGACCAAGTTAATTTATAGTACACTCTGGTTCAAAATGAAGGTGTAGTTAATCAATCAAAGTCTAGGGAACTCTTGTAAAAATAAGTATAGTAGCATGTGGGTGTGTGATATTGTGGTATGTGTGATGATGGTATGATCATCATAGCATAAGGGTTTGTAGAGGCAGTGCAAGTAATAGGGTATAATGGTTGATAATTCTTATCATGCCAAAGGTCGTCCAACTATTGTAGTTGTTTTCTTTAACAAAGTTTATTGGCTACTACGTTTTTGTCATAGTATTTTGATATAAAGATTGTTATGAAGTAACCTCTTATCCCTCTTATTTACTGACCATAAGCCCTATATTGGCTCTGTAATATGGATGGTCTATTGGTTGAATGTGTTTAGTATAAGGGATAAGTGTTGAGTGTTGTCACAATAACTAAATAAGGGATGATAGTATGGATTGAGAAATGGTCATCCTGATGATGTGGACTGAGAGAGCTTGTGAGTATTGTGTTGTTGCTTATTAACATTGACGTAATTGGCATATATCATCATGATATTGACATTATAGTTGGGCATAATTTTTTTTAATAGAGGAAGTCTCTAGTTGTATCATTGTTTTATTGTTGTGTAATGATACATATACCCATGTATTGACATGACTTTGAAACCAGCTCAAGAAAAGATAGAAAAGAAAGATCAATGCCTTAGAATTCAGCCTCTTCGAGGGGGAAACCTACTTTACATTACATAAATGAACAATTCTTCGATGATACAAATCAAAAGACCTCCTTTCTATATATAGGAGTCTAAGGGGTCATAACTTAATCAGAGACGTCATAACAATAATAATGTAAGGGCACAATAATAACAATAGTGGGCTTCTATGGGGCACAATAGTAACAATATGGGCACTACATGGGTACATGAATATAATAAGTGGGTTATACTAATAACAATAAGGGGTTACACTAGTAGTATAGGGGCCTAACATGCCCCTCTCCTTCAAAAAGCGTTGTCCTCAACGCTTGAGTAGTTCTTGATGCTTCTGTATAAAATTCTTGTCCTCCCATGTGGAATATTCAGTAAGTAAGTTATTCCACTTGATGAGATACTCTGAAATTGATTGATTTCGTAGCTGTCAGGTTCTTGCTTCTGTGACTGCTCTCGGTTCCAATATGATTTTTCCTTCCTCTTCAATTTCTGGAAATATTGTTTGAATTGGGATCTTTTGCAACTTTTGAATAAGTGGCCATACTTCTTCGTCCTTCTTCCATTCATCCCTTGCTTCGTTTATCCAATCTGGTTGGATAATATAAATAGCACAAAACAATGCTTCCACATCCTCATCCTTGAAGAGTCTTCCCATTCGGTAAGGTCGCCATTTTTTAAGTGCATGTAGTATTGCCAGCACTTCCTTCTCACAAATAGCTTGCTTGAGATGTAGCAGTAAAAATACCCAATCACCTACATCAAAACATTTTTCACTACGATGTTGATCTACCTGTTGTTTTGTTTGATTTTGCACCAAAGTGGCGTTATCATTTAAAAGTTGGAGAACTTGTTTTTGATGCTTAATGTGATCTTTCACTGCTTGAACCTTTTTCTTCTTGATATGTCCTTCTATCTCTAGAGTTTGAGGAGTGGTAATTTCTTCCAATCCTTTACAATATCTGGTCGGATTCATTTCTTGGTGCTCGATGTGATCTTTCACTTCTTGAACATTTTTCTTCTTGATACGTCCTTCTATCTTGATAGTTTGAGGAGTGGTAATTTCGAACAACGAATTACAAGATATGGTTGGATTCGTTTCTTCCTTCTCGATGTGATTTTTGACTTCTTGCACCTTTTTCTTCTTCATATGTCCTTCTATCTTGAGAGTTTGAAGAGTGGTAATTCTTGTCAATGCTTTACAAGATATGGTCTGATTCATTTCTTCTTTCTCTCGGGTGGGGTCCTGGCATATATCTTCTTCTTTTTGATGTTTCTTGATCCTTTTCTTCCTCCTCTTCATATTCTATGTAAAATAATTTCTTCTCAGCACACTTATGACCTTTAGTGCATTTACTATCACAATTGCAACAAAGCCCTTTTTATCTTTTTTCTTCCAATTGTTGTGGTGTAACCCTTGTAGGTTGTGGAAGGCTAGGAGAAACAACACTTCCATATATATAGTTGTCAGGGGTATGCTTGTTGGTTTCCATAATTTTTCTTTCCACTATATCACAAAGCCCTTTTACTCTTTCCAATTGTTGTGGTGTTGCTCTAAAGAAGGTGTTGCTCTTTGTATCCTCATAATGTGCTATCATTTCCTCAATGAAAATTGACCACGTAACAAGTTGTTTACGAGAGGAAAGCCCTTCATACCATAAAAATTGATCTGGTTCTAAATATGAAGATGCAATACATACCTTTTGTAACAGTGGTACACCATGTAGATGAAAATATTGAAATATCCAATTTACTGGATCCTTGCCATCAAACTTCCTCATCTTTCTTTTTCTTGATTTTAGGAGCTCTATCTTGAAACGACTGTAACTCTGTACTTTCAGATCTTTAAGTTCTAAACTTATGACCTGTGGTAGCCCTCTATGTCCTCTTTCGAATGCCACCAGTCTGATCCAAATTGGATTCTCCAAGGAAGAGTTATGCACAATCTCCCAAGATGACCTGATTATAGACTAGTTCATTAGAGCGAACTTGTATGATGTGCCACGAGTCACCGTTTCGACCTTTAGATCTAAAAAATGTATATAGGAAACTACAGTCTGTCCTCTTTCTGTACCTTCTTATGAAATTTCAATCCGATCCCCGGAGATAAAATTATGATGATTTTCCCCAGGTCACCTGTTTGGAATGTAATTCAGGAGTCTGCAAAAAGACCAAATTCCTCAAATCATATCTCCGCAAATATATTGCGAAAAGCTCTGAAATTCGGACCCGAGGTTCAATTCGATTTCTTCTCAAATGGTTGTTTTTTGCAACTTCTGAAATGTCACAGAAACGAAGTTATAGTGAAAATGCCACGATGACCTGTTTGGAGCAGCGAAACCCTAGAATCCAAAGCTCTGATACCAAATGTTATGAAAGAAGATCAAGAAAAGATAGAAAAGATAGAACAACGCTTTAGAATTCAGCCTCTTGGAGGGGGTAACCTCCTTTACATTAAATAAATTAACAATTCTTGGATGATACAAATGAAAAGACCTACTTTCTATATATAGGAGTCTAAGGGGTCATAACATAATCAAAGCTGCTCCAAAGAGGTCATCGTGGCATTTTCGCTATAACTTTTTTCTGCGATGTTTCAGAAGTTGCAAAAAAAACCCATTTGAGAAGAAATCATGCTGAACCGCAGGTCTGAATTTCAGAGCTTTTTGCACTATATTTGCGGAGATATGATCTGAGGAAGTTGGTATTTTTGCAGACTCCTGAATTACGTTCCAAACAGGTGACATGGGGAAAATCGTCATAACATTCTTTCTGACCATCGGATTGAAATTTCGTCAGAAAGTACAGAAAGAGTTGGGACTATAGTTTTCTTTAATATATTTTTCAGAGTCAAAGTTCAAAACAGTGACACGTGGTACTTCATACAAGTTCGCTCTACTGAACTAGTATGTAATCAGGTCACTGCGGATGATTGTGCATAACTCTTTCTTGGAGAATCCAATTTGGATTAGACTAGTGGCATTCGAAAGAGGACACAAAAGGCTACTACTATTCAAAATTTTAGAGCTGGATGATTTGAACTTACAGAGATACATCAGATTCAATATCAGGCTTCTATAAAGCGAAAAAAGGTGTGTAGTTTTTTTTTAAATTTTTGTATAAGCTTGGTTTGAAGGATTTCAAAGGGCACAGTAAAGCATTATTATCAGTAATTGATGCCCCGAGGAAAGAAAATTCAAACACCTAGTAAGCAACCTCAAAGCTCTAGCATGACTTATGAAGAAGAGGAAGAAATGCAACATGATATAGCAAAATTACAAGACAAAGTGCAACAAGTGTCACTTGCACAAAAAGGAACAGAATCTAAGATGGATGGTTTAAAGAAAGATGTAGAATCTAAGATGGATGGTTTAAAGAAAGGCGTATAAGCTAAGATGGATTGTTTAAAGAAAGGCATAGAAGCTACGATGGACGATTTGAAGATAGATTTGAAGACAGACATGGAAGAATTGAAGAAGTTGCTACAAGAAAGGGTCACTAATGGTGAAAGGGTAGTACAGGAAACTCATGATGAGAACAAAATAATGTTAATCATGATTCCATAGACTCTAATGTTGGATTGAAGACCCACCATATTCCAAAAATCGATATGAGGAAGTTTGATGGCAAG
This sequence comes from Pinus tabuliformis, assembly GCA_031772625.1. Taxonomy (NCBI): domain Eukaryota; kingdom Viridiplantae; phylum Streptophyta; class Pinopsida; order Pinales; family Pinaceae; genus Pinus; species Pinus tabuliformis. The sequence goes on from CM062820.1 coordinate 190,363,190, forward strand.
GATCTCGCAACATGGATATTACAGATGGAGCAATTCTTCGATCTCAATAATGTGAAAAACACACAAAAGGTATGTATGGAAACTTTATATTTGGAACCAAATGTTATGAAACCAGCTCAAGAAAAGATAGAAAATATAGATCAATGCCTTACAATTCAGCCTCTTCGAAGGGGCAACCTCCTTTACATTACATAAATGAACAATTCTTGGGTGATTCAAATAACAAAACCTCCTTTCTATATATAGGAGTCTAAGGAGTCACAATATAATCCAACCGACCTAACAGTAATAATATAAAGCCACAAAAATAACAATAGAGGGATTCTATGGGGCACAGTAATAACAATATGGGGGCAATAGGGGCACAACAATATTAATAAGGGGTATAACTACAATAGTAATGGGGTAATCACTAGTATTATAGGGACCCAACATGCCCCTCTCCTTCAAAAAAGTGTTTTCCTCAATGCTTGAGTAGTTTTGGGTACTTCTGCATAAAATTCTCATCCTCCCATGTGGAATCTTCAACGAATAAGTTCTTCCACTTGATAAGATACTCTAAAATTGAATGATTTCGTAGTTGTCGAGTTCTTGTTTCTGTGACTGCTTCCGGTTCCAATATAATTTTTCCTTCCTCATCAAGTTCTGGCAATATTATTTGAACTGGGAGCTTGTTGCCTATAACCTTCTTTAAACATGAAACATGGAAAACTGGGTGCAATCGAGAAGTTGCAGGAAGCTCCAATTTGTATGCCACAGTACCAATCTTTTGCAACACCTTGTACGGACCATAACACTTGGGTGATAATTTATTATCCTTCTTAGCTTTCTTGAGGGATATTTTCTTATATTGTTGTAGCCATAGGAATACCCAATCACCTACACCAAAACTTCTTTCACTACGATGTTGATCTGCCTATTGTTTCATTCTATTATGTGCCAACACGAGGTTATCCTTTAAGAGTTGGAGGACTTGTTGTTGATGTTCGATGTGATGTTCCATTGCCTGAACCTTAGAATTTTCTCTTAAATATGATGTGATGGATGGTGGTTGATACCCATAAAGTGCCAGAAATGGGGCCATTTTTGTTGCTGTATGGAAGGAAGTGTTATACCACCATTCAGCTAGAGGCAACCATTTGACCCATTGTGTCTGTTTATCATATACAAATCAACAAAGATATCCTTCCAAACATTTGTTTACTATCTCAGTTTTCGCATCAGATTGAGCATGATAAGATGAGCTATGAGCTAACTAATTCCCAAGACAAGAAAATAATTCTGTCCAAAAATTTCTAGTGAAAATGGGATCTCTGTCACTTACAATAATCTTTGGGTTTCCATGTAGTTTTTGAATTGTTTCCATAAATGCAGTACAAACTGTATTAGCTTTAAATGGATGTGATAATGCACAAAAGTGTGCATACTTGGTAAGTTTGTCAAATACCACCACGATGACACTCTTTCCCTCATGTAGAGCTATAAAAAGGGTCTCTTCCACCTCTAATTACCTCACATTAATATGTCAATCCAGGAGCGTTTTGTTATTTCAAAGAGTGTCTCAGTCTGAGGCTATCATTTGTCAGAGTTATGCTAGTAGTACAACGTTCAAAAATACAAGAGCAAACAAATGCTTGCCTATAACTAAGTTACTTTAAAGGAATAAATCACACACTCAGAAACTGGGCAACTTATCAGTCAACGGTTCGGCAGCGATAGCCCATCCCTTTGGAAACTGATGGAAAGGAAATTAGAGCATGGATCACGGGTCTGGGAGCTAGATAGTAAATGTCAAGGCTCTCTATAGCCACAGATCATCTCTCACACCAAAACAACAAATGCGAGTAAATGAAACGGCAGATAGAAAAATGGAACATCAAATAAGAAATCGAACAACAAATCTGAAATGGGACAGAAATGATAAAATGGAACAGCAATTCTGAAATGGAACAAAAATCAAACAACTAAGTCTCACGAGATATAATCAAACTTAATCTACTAACTCAAATACACCCATCGTAATCAAACAACAATCTTTCATTCTTAAGGCAAATCAAGCAGCACACACTAATGGAACAACACTAGTTTCTGATAAGTTATGGAACAGCACTTGGAAATCATATACATGCACACATGCTTGAAGAGTAATCTGATCTAGCATCAATCTTAATTAACAAGAATATGACTGCGTTTCAGAATGGAACAACATTACTCCTGAATCGTAAAGAACACAACTTTCGGATAAACTCTATAACATGAATGTAGAGCATAAAAGCTTTGTAACGGAACAATAATAATATTCGATCAAGACTAATAACATTCAATCAACTCTGAAAGGATCAGTACTATAATGCAGAGTCAATACAACAGTTCTCTCTATAAAAACCTTAATGAATGAATCTTAACAGAGCATGTGATGTCAACTTATAAAGCATATCAGACTACCAAATAACGACAATAAGCAAATCACGCAGAAATCAAATCGTAGTGATAGAGAATCTAGTGTCCTCCAGGGCCGGGCCCTTAGCCTCCAAGGGTACACCGCTTTAAGTTAATCCAGACATAGAGATAAGATAATCACCAAGTTTATATTAATGCATAAAAAAAAAGTACAATGTACCAGTTCTCAACGAGACTCGATGATCAAAGTTTGATTTTTAACAGAAAATTACATAAAAGCATAATCCCCAAAGCTAACAGTGTTGTCCCTTTATATAAGGGCGACGACGGAGATGTGTAAGTAACAAGATAGATAAAGCAACGATCCCTCAAGATCAAAGATCCTGAGGGATTCGCTAAACTGTTAATCCTTAATCATTTCTTTTCTCCTCCGCCGAGCTAGTGTCTTCTCCTCCTTTCCCGGGCCAGTTTTCTTTGATCACCTTAGCCTTGTTTGCACTCGGTCCCCCGTGAAAGGGACAGTAGTTACCCTATTCTTGTCTTTTTCTTTGGAACAATAGCTCCTCGTTTTCACCTTTTCCTGCATAGGAGAATGACAACTATCAGCGGTTAAGTCTTGCATATTAATCCCACATGTTTTGTTATAATTCTTTATTGTTTTCCAAGTTCATGATGCAGAAAGGTTCACAAGTTCCACTGAGAAGCCACTGAAATGACTATAAAAAACATACCTTTTTAGTACTCCACACACCCCCCTACTTACCCTGTTTCATGCCCTCATGAAAACGTTGTAGTTGACATGCAAGGCAGTGAGAGAATAGGCTGGAGAAGGAATCTCATGCGGAGGCCTACAGTCGTGGTGAGTGACTAGGTAGTCAAAGAACTAGCCTGTTTGATCCTCAGGCATCTCATACAGGGCTTGGTATCTGCGTGCAGGGTGCCAGATAATTGGAATGTGGAACCTATATCCTAACTAGGATGGCCATGCTCTCAAAATGCTTTCGCCATAGAGGTTCAAATGGTTGGCAGCTAATTCAAAATTCTCATACTTAAACGGTTCCCTGAGCTGGATGTTTGGGTTAGAGATTCGGTACTGAAATTTGGCTGCATCAATGGCGAGGTATTTGATAGAAAGAAAATATTCTAAAATTTTTCGAATGAGTGCCTCATGCATGGGTCCTAATGTTTCAATGACACCCGGAGTCCTCATGAGGTTTCTATGTGCTTTTCACAACTGCACTGGGTCCCTAGGCTCAATCCTTACCCACAAGTCTAAGCCATTTTCCTACCTCTGGAAAGTATTATAGGTTTTGAGCCATTTAATCTGATTGACCCTAAATGAGATGAATGCTTGCAATTAGATGTCTCCAACAAAAGGGCCAGGGTTCAGCTCAGTCTCCTAATCTAGCACGAGGTTATGCAAATAGAATTCACACAGCAATCTCTGGACCTTCACCCCATAATGTTTACAATAGTCTATAAAGTCATCGATAGTGTTAATTTGTATAGGGGTGCCTGCTTTAACAGCTTTTATTTTTAATTGTAAATACCATTCCAGTAAAAACAGAGCATAGTTTTTCGTAGGGGACCTACATGCTAAAACGTCATTGTATAAATAACACAAGGTATCCATCTACTTGATAATAGTATCTAGCCTACGAGTTACGTTTGCAACCTTCTCTTGTTCCTTTCGCCATCCTTCAAAGTCCTGGCTTTCAGGTTGATTGACGTTCCTTAGTTGCTGTTGGAGTTCTTCATACTTCTCGCGAGGGACCGTTTGCTCTCTAAGCCTTTCTGCTTCTTGCTGAGCCTGTTTAAATCCCTTGCACAAGGTCACTGTCCTTGGATCTATTCTCCATGCAGCAGTGGAGGCCGGGAGTTTTACCTAAACTTTCCTACTGCTTTGTTTTTAGTTTAGAACCCATATCACCCCTGAGGGTGGTGCCTCCGTCTGGATTTCCTTGTCACAAGTCATCATATCATCCATTTCTATTTTAACATGAATATCAGCTTTCTGTTGTTCCTTTTCAAATGGAACAACAGTCCGTTCCTCAGTATCATTTGGAACAACAACTGGATTTTCAGTTGGGTTTTGAATAGCAGGACGATTTTGAGTCCTCCGCCTTTTTGCCTTCCGGAGTTTTACTGGAATGGCCACCTTTTTCTTCCCTGCGGTCTTCCTTACCCTCTGCCTTGCTTTCAAGATCCTGATCTGCTGGTGCAGTTGGGCTACTATGCTCAATAATCTCTGATGTTCCTTTCTCAATTCCTTAATTTCCAGTGTTTCATTAGAAGGAACAGTAGACTGTCTGCTACGATTTGGGCCATGACTAGTCCCTGGATCTTTCTCCTAGGGTGTTTCTTCGCTGTTCTGTTCTGGCTGTTCTGGGGTAGGAACCTTAACTGGTTCTGTCACTTCCTGGGCAACTTCTTTTTCTGCTCCTACCTCCTCCGGAATTTCCTCTGGTGCCTTGGGAATGGATTATTCCCGTTCAGTATCTCTTATCTCCTCTTCATCATGAACAGGCAGATTTCCTTCTTCTGCCTCTTCTGCATGTGGTTTTTCAGATGCAGTTTCCTCTTGGGATTTGTCGTGGAGGTCTGTTGGACAGGAAGGTTGGCCATACTCACCCATATTGGCCAAAACTGTGGCCAATTCATCTTCTCCCACTGGGTCCTATGGTGGGCTACCTTCCTGTTATCCCATTTCCTCCTCCTGCTTGGATTGTTCAGCTTCTGCCTCAGAATACTCAGCTTCTGTTTCAGAATGCTAAGCTTCTTCCTCATTTTCCTCTTTAGATTGCTTGGCCTCCTCTTTAGATTTCTCGGCCTCTTCTTTCTCTTCTCCTTTGGCTTGCTCTACTTCTACTTCTGGCCGTGAGGATTGTTCGTCCTCAATTTCTACTGGCTGGCTGGTGCTTTCCTGAAGCTTTTCCAGCCTTCCCCGTATCCGAGCTAACCGAACTCATTTTCTGCGTTTCTCTGGCTGTTCGGGTGTACCGGTGGCATGCTTATGCTTTGCCGATTCCTGGCGTGTTTCTGGACGTTCAGATGTACTAGAAACATGTTTTTGTTTTACTAATTCTCTTCGTTTTTCCAGACGTTCTGGTGTGTTGGTAGTATGTTTATGTTTTGGGGATGGTGTTGTTTCCCTTCCCTCAATTATTGCAATTAGCTCTTCCCAGCTGCTTTGCTGCTGGGTGAGGCTATGACTAACAATTAATCGAATTAACCCGTGGTGACTGACAACTGACTCTACATGCTATGCCTTTTAAGCTTCGTGCAACGTCATGAAGTAATTAATTCAAAAGTGCAGGCAGATTTATAGAGCATTTTTGCTTTAGAACAGCTAAGAGTTTAAGATGTTGTGGTCTTACCATGTCTTTTCTACCCTCACAGGTGATGTAGCTTTGCACGGTTCTTGCTAATTCTGCCCAGGGCTCTCTTAGCGTTGCTGGCAGAACTCCCTTCCCTTTAATCATCAAGCTCTGGCCTTCGTCTTGGAAGATTTCTATAATATTCTACAATCGTTTCTTTTTTAGTGTCCATACAGGTCTGGTGGCTGGTAGTCCCAAGACTTCTGCGATTATATCAGCGGTGACTACTATCTGTCTCCCCCTTACTATGGAGTAATCTTCCTGCAATTTCTGCAGGAATTCAATTGCCACCATTTCGTTAGACTCCTGTAAGCGGTTGAGATAAGTCAGCCACCCTGCTCTTTTCCAGGATCTCCCGAGCAGCATCGGAGACTGTCAGCACCTGAGGTTCCCTTAGAATTTCCCTTCCTCCCATGGTTTCGCTATGGATTCTCAATGGAACAGCAACTGCTTGTGCTCTTTGAAACACAGAGAGGGTAATAATCACAAGATTTCGAAAAAACACAGAGTATACAATAGAAATGGCTTATGAACAACAACTTGTGTAAAAAATAGAAATATCATGCCGTTAAGCTGTGCCATACCCTAGTACACTATCTTTCCTGAATAGTGAGCTGACACTTAATCCGGGGAATAATGAGGTTAACCTCCCCCCCCACAATTTGATAGGCTGCCCAGCCGTCAAAGAAAGGAGCAGCACCTGATCTGCAACAGAGTCATAAAGGAACATCGTATGAAAATATGCCATGTTTAGAAAAACAACGAATTACGGAAATTGAGGCATAAAGTTGGATCGCGTATTACGTAAGAGGCTGTTGTGATATGATACAAGGCTGGGGGATAGGAAGTCTGTCGTACTTGGCAAATCTCAAGTGGTCATTGTCACTTCCTTTGCAATGATTGGTGGTAATAAATGTTCATGCGATATATAAGTCGGCAAAGAATATATGATTAGTTCCTAGGATATAAGAAACAAAAGAGTATTAGTATCTTACCTATTCGTGTAACCAATGTGACTTCAATACCATTAATAGTGCTCTGCTGCCGACAGGTGTCCATAACCTTGGCAGAGTTGTTTATTTCACCCCTGGAACCATGATCCTTTATGTGCATATTAAGGAATGTAATGTCAAAGTGTAGGCCATTATGCTGGCTTGGTAACCAGTTAGCCATAATTCCATTCACGAGGAAGGAGTGAAAAGTGGGCAGGCCGGCTCGTGATGAGACCTCCTATTCCAAGGTTTGTTTATTTGATATACATTTTGGACCATATCCCTGGTGTGGTGGCCATAGTGGGAATGCCACTTCACTTCCATCCTCATGATCATGGTAGGATGGCTCTTGATGAGACCCCCTATACTGCATTTGACAACTTATAATTCATCTTTTTACTTTTTCCTTTTTCATAAAGCACTTTTCCTTATTTATACACAAAGGGTTGTTCAACACTCCCTAAGAGTGGGAATGGTGGAAGAAGTCTTATCATCTCAATATGAAGATATAAACCCTTTTCTCTAATTCCTAAATAATAATCAGAGAGGATTAAAGGGAATGTCATGATAAAGGTAACCAATCAAAGAAAAATTAGTAAGACAATGACAACAAAAGATGATGAAAAAGTGTGTCGTTCCTTTTGTCCTCTTACCAATACAGAGCCTTATAAAGATAGTGATTTATAATTTGCAGATTTTAGTATGTTGTGATTTTGTGTTCATTGCATAAGTGCATAGCTGTATCTTAAAGACTTTGAAAGAACAGGAGCAAGGAGCATCCTTAATTTACGTCAGCAAAAGGAATGAGTTGTTTCACAAAAAGGTATGCTAATGGTGTTCCGACAAAGGAGCATAGATAGAAGTGCAGATGCCGTTCCTTTTGAAAAAGGAATAGTAGAACACACCAATGCCTTCCTTTGAAAAAGGAACAGCAAAAAAAAAAAAAAAAATGCTATTTTCTTGGAAAAGGACAGCAAGACACTCGAAATGACGTTCCTTTTGAAAAAGGAACAACAGTCATTAAAAATGTTGTTCCTTTGAAAAAGGAACAACAAAAGACGCAAAAATGTTGTTCCTTTGAAAAAGGAACAACATAAATCAAAAATATGCTGCGCCTTTGGAAAAGGGACAGCAAACACACCGCAGTGCTGTTCCTTTTGAAAAAGGAACAACAAAAATCAAAATGTTGTTCCTTTTAGAAAAGGAACAGCAGATCAAGCAAATGTCATTCCTTTGAAAAAGGAATAGCAAAAATCAAGAATGTTGTTCCTTTTGAAAATGAACAACAGGAAAATCAAGAATGTTGTTCCTTTTGAAAAGGAACAACAGAAAATCAAGAATGTTGTTCCTTTTGAAAAGGAACAGCAGAAAATCAAGAATGTTGTTCCTTTAGAAAAGGAACAGCAAAAATCAAGAATTTTGCTCCTTTTGAAAAGGAACAACAGAAAATCAAGAATGTTATTCCTTTAGAAAAGGAACAACAAAAATCAAGAATGTTGTTCCTTTTGAAAAGGAACAGCAGAAACACACAAATGCCATTCTTGTAGAAATGGAACGGCAAAAATTGAAATGTTGTTCTTTTGAGAAAGAAAAGGAACAACAAAAATGACAAGAAAACATTAGTTCAAACATATGTACAAGAACGACTCAAAGAAAAAAAATTATGTACAAATTGTAAAAAGAAATGAATTCCTTAATGAATTACAGGTGAGGAAGACTTCTCTTCCTCTCCTAAAATCTCCATATCAGTGTCTCAGCGTAGCTGCTGGCGGAAGGCTTCCTGAGTGAGTGGTTTACGATAGAGAAGAACTCGGTGGCCATTTGATTTGAAGGTATACCCAGAACCGTCAATGGTGATTAGAGTAAGGGTACCATTTTCATGTACCTTCTGGATTTCGTATGGTCCCAACCAACGAGTCTGGAGTTTCCCAAGGAAGTCCTGAAACTAAGAGTCGTACAACAGAGCCCAGTCTCCCTCATGGAAGACTTTGTTTTTAATGAGTGCATCATGCCATTTAGCTCGCTGCTGTTGAATCAGTGTTGTATTTAAAAGTGTAGAGAGCCTAATTTTGTCCAACTCATTGATCTACTGTAGTCGATTAATCTAAGCCAACTTCCTGTGTTGTTCGTAATGTTTGGATTTCAAATTCTATGGGAAAAATGGGTTGTTTTACAAACACTAGTTGATAAGGTGAGTAACCAATGGTGCTCCTCCATGTTGTTCTATAGGCCCAGAGTGCTTCAAGTAGTCTGGAAACCCAATCAAGCCTATGTGACGCAATGGTTTTTGTTAGGATTGATTCTATTACCTTATTGTTGCTTTCTACTTGTCCATTCACCTGTGGGTGGTATGGAGTAGTGATTTATGCTGGACATGATAATTATTGAGTGTTGCAGCTAATCTATTCCCAGCGAATTGTGGTCCTCCATCTGTAATTATTTCCCTTGGAAGGCCATAACGTACAAATAGGTGGAACAAGGACTGTATGACAGAGTCCTCTGTGGCTCTTGGCAATGCTTCTGCTTCAACCCATTTGGTGACATATTTTGTTGCCACCAAGATATATGTTTTTTGATTTGATGAGGGGTTGATGGGTCCAACGAAATCAAGAGCCCATCGCTCAAATGGTTCAATGACTAACTGTGGTTTCAGAGGCATCTCGTCAGCTTGACCAGGACGTCCTGCTCGCTGGCAGCTGTCACAGGCTTGGACAAATTTCTTTGCATCTCTGAAAATCGTGGGCTAGCAATATCCTGTCTGCAATACTTTATGTCCAGTACTATGCTCAGCGAAGTGTCCACCACATGGTCCATCATGATAGGCTTTTAGGATGTCAAAGATTTCATCTTCTCGAACACATCTCCTGATATGCATGTCTGCCCCTATGTGAAACAAATAGCCCTCAATCCACGAGAATCGAGTACTCTTCTGAACAATTTGTTTGCGTTCATTAGGGGTTAGGTGTTTTAGTAGTTTACCTACTATGAGGTAATTGGCAACATCTACATACTAGGGTGTTTGAACGGAAACGTCAAACAGATGTTCGTCCGAAAACTTATCTTCAACTGCTACTGCATCGATTGGCTTCGGCATTCTTGAGAGAAAATCAGCTAGATGGTTTTCTTTGCCAGGCCGATCCTTGATTGTGATATCGAATTCCTGCAATAAAATCAACCATCTAGTTATTCTAGAATTTGTGATAGGCTTATTTGCTAAACATTTTATGGCAGAATGGTCTGTATACAAGATAACAGGATAGCCTGTAATATAATGTCAAAACTTATTGACAGCATGTATTACAGCTAGGAATTCTTTTTAAATAACAATGTAATTTAATTCAGTAGGGGATAGAATTTTTCCTGATGTAATAGATAGCATATGGTTTTTTATCCTCTTCCTACCCAAGGACTCTTACAATGGCTGTATCTGAGGCATTAGTTGATACCTAAAATGGCAAATCCGAGTTTGGTCCTCGAAGGACTGGGGCTGTGGATACGAGCTTCTTTAAATCCTTGAAAGCATGCTCACATTTTTTTGTCCAAAGAAAATCAACGTTACCAGTTAGTGCATATAAAGGTGCAGCAATGTGCGAATAATGTTCTATAAATCGTCTATAATAACCAGAAAATCCAAGAAAGCTGCGTATCTCTGTTTGAGTAGTAGGAGTGGGGATAAGTAAAAGTATTTGGATTTTGGTCGGGTCTACCTGAATGTCGGCTGCTGAAACATAGTGTCCTAAGATAAGTCCTTCAGTCATCATCATGTAACATTTTTCGTGACTTAAGAAAAGCCTAGTAGCTATGCATCGTTGTAGGACTTTTTCTAGGGTGTCTAGTGCTGAATCAAAATCATCTCCATATGGTGTAAAGTCATCCATGTATACTACAAGTCCATCATTTATTAAATCTGCAAAAATGCTAAGGATAGCCCTTTGGAATGTGGCAGGAGCATTACATAAGCCAAAAGGTAGAACTCGATAGGTAAATGTTCCCCAAGGACAAGCAAAAGTAGTTTTGTCCTGGTCTTCAGGGGCAATTTGAATCTGATTGTATCCACTAAAGCCATCCAGGAAAGAAAAGAATTTCTTTCCTGTTAAAGTATCTAATACTTGGTCTATGAACGGGAGAGGAAAGTGGTATTTTTGTCTTGCTTTATTGAGTTCCCTGTAATCCACACAAATTTTCTATTTCCCATTCTTTTTTGGTACCACCACAAGCGGAGAGACCCATTTACTATCAGAAATAGGATACATAAAATTGACATCTAAAAGTTTCTAAAGTTCAGCTTTTACCACATCCTTTAGATGAGGATTAAGTCTCCTTTGCGGTTGACGAATAGATCTGGCATCTTCTTCTATATAAATGTGGTGTGTACACAATTGGGGATCGATTCCTTTCATATCAGGGTAATCCCATGCAAATGCTTCTTGATATTTTATTAACAAATGGATGAGCTTTGTTTCTTGTTCAGGTGTGAGGTTGGCATTGATATTTAAAGTTTTTCCTGGTTCAATTTCCACAATTTTACTATTTGCAACAGAAGTAACGGGTATTGTTTGGTCATGCGTATCTTTCAGAGGATCTTCTTCTAATTCATTATCAAATGATGCTTCTATCATGTGACACTGTGTGCAGGATCTGGATTCAGTTTGACTAATGAAGTTGTTAATGGCATCATCTTGTATTTGATCTTTAAAATCAAGTGCCTCTTGTATAGTTAATGGAGATCTAATGTTATGAGTAAGGTACGATACAGGGTGTTTGTTAGTTTTAATTATTGTGATACTTGGCTGCGCTGGAGGCTATAGAACTAAATTTCTAATATTTGGTCCTTTGGTTATGGTCATATTTCCTTGCCGGCAACCAATGTAAGCATCGAGAGTGGCAAGCCAAGGTCTACCTAGGATTAGCGGGTGTCCGTCAAGTCGGTTTTTGGATTAATTATTAGGAAATTGGTTGGATATTTCCAGGAATCTACAAAGACCATGACATCATGTAGAGTACCCTCTGGTCTAACCACAGATCGGTCAGCCAATTCTAACAAAGTAGAGGTGGGTTCTAAAGATGTAATGCCAAGCTTTTGGCAAGTAGTTGTTGTTAAAATATTAATTGCACCTCCTAGATCAACTAAGGCATTAGACAGGGTCTGACCATAAATTTGAATAGTTACAAATGTATTTCCTGGGTCTTCATATTTAATGGGTGTTTCTTTCCCGGATAGTAAATTAGATAAAGTATCGACTACTTGGACTCTTGGATTAGTTGTTATATTCCTCCTTGGTTTCTTTATGCACAATTATTTGATAGTTTTTGCATATATAGGAATGTCTTGAATGGCTTGGAGGAATGGGATTTTTGTGTACAGATTTTGTAATTCTCCTAGAATGTCGAAGTCAGGATACTGTAAAGGTCGAGGTATGACTAATCGTTCTGGGAACGGAGGAGAGGATGTGGTTGCTCGGTTATGAGTCTGCTGCTTATTTACATCTTCTTGTTGCAACTGATGTTCTCTTGGTAACTGATCTTCGATATGAACTGTTTTCTCTCCCTCAGTTTCAATAATACATCTAGATCGTAACTGAATATCATTACACTCCCTCAGGTCGGGTCCTATTTCAGGTGATTCTACAATTTGAAGAGATTGGACCAGTCTGTTATTTGGATTGGGGTTGGGTTGGGCTGGGAGTTGCGGTCTGAGATTAGACTAGGGATTTTGTTGTAAGGCTGGCAGAGTAGGTTGAGGGAGCGGAATAGTTCCTACCAGCTGGTGCATTGGTCTTTGCCAGTTTGTCTGCCCGGGTGAACTTTGTGAAGTAGGAGGAGTCCACTATGGAGGATATGTGCTATTTTGCCAATATAGTGGAGTGTAAGGGAAATTCGGCCAACCAGATTGGCTTGCCTGATTCAGCCACGGGATTGAAGAAGGAAACGACTATGGTGACGAGTTTGAAAATGGGGGTTTGGACTGACTTTGCCACATACTATATTGTTGAGCATTATACTGTGGAGGCTGAAAAGAAGAAGTTGGTTCTGAAAACATACGAGATTGTCTTGGCTACCACTGGTGGCGCTGGTTGATCAAGTACACCAATTCTGGTTCTTCTTCTGCTTCCTTATATACTAGTTTCAATCCAGGAAGTGAGGGGCAGTTTTCCATAAGGTGATCTTTTGTACAGATGGTGCATGTTTGGACTGTATCTAGTGGACATTCCTTGTGACTATGCTTTTTCCTGCATCGGGGACAGAAGATCGCCAAATTCTGTTCTGCCTCCATCTGCTTCTGTTTAGCCTGCATAATATCAAGTTATGTAGTTAGTGTCCCCAGAATATCAGTTTTAAAATTTTCCAATAAATTTCCAATCTCTACACATGTTACTCCTTCTACTGGTATTTTATTATCTCTTACAAACCGAGCATATTCTGCCAGTTTTACTCTTGTGCTGCCTCTCGAACTCCTTATACATAAATCAATGATTTCTGCAAACTTCTCTTGATAAATATCCCCTTTTCCCATGATGTTTAATGTTTCAATCCATTGTCCCTTCATGCCCCTTATCAATGCAGTTTTTAACACATTATCAGGTAAAGGTAGTGATGCATAAGGAGATCTTTTTAGATTGTACTGAAAATGTTCCACATACTCCTCTAATGTTTCATTCGGTTTGGCTGTCATTTGGAATATTTCGTCCTTTAATTCTCTAGACCTACAATAGTCCTAATATATTTTTAAGAAAGATTCTTTCTTTTGATCCCAATTTTTGATGACCCCGCCACCTAGTCCCATAAACCATCTTAAAGCAACCCCTTTTAATGTAGAGGGGAATAATTTCAATTTCTGGGGATTGGTGGTGTAATCATATCCCCTGCACAACACATCAAATTCGAATAAAAATGCATCGGGATCTTCTGATGTGAGACCGTGAAATGTAGGGATATGTTGAAGAGGGATGGCTTTCATGGGCGCATTTGCTGTAGAATCCACTATAGGGCATTGTAATGTAGAGGTTTGAGTGTTTGGCTGGTTCTAAGCCATGGGATCGAATATATGCCAATAACCTTCTGGGATATCTAGGAGGGTATTCCTAGGTTTAGAGGGAATGGCTTTGACAAGGATAGTTTTAATAGCACTTCCTTTATCTGGGATAATGAGAATACGTGATGTCTGAGGAGATTGGGTTCCTTCAACATTGATTTTTGCAGTGCTCCCCTTATCTGGGCTATTTAATGGCTAATTTGTTTGAATATGAGATTTTGGTTCCTCAGTTTCCCTGTCCCTCCTTCTCCTTCACAAAAGTTGCTGAACTTCCCTTCCTGCAATAGTTATGCAGTAGAATTTTCAATTTCTTGAAAGTACTGCTCTTCAGTTTGACTATGCACCTCAGCAAAGGCTACAGATGGTGATCCTGTGGCCCGAAGGGAACTAGTAGGCTGTTTAGAAATGATTTTCCTGGGGCCTATTGATGGCTGAGATTCTGTTTTCCTATAGATTTCGTCTATGAAGGTCGTTTGGCCAAGGGTCACCGGCCCCTTAGCTTTTTAAGGTTTGGGTGGAGGTTTGATATTCTTTTCTGGTTTTTTCTGCTTAGTCATGCACTCAATTGAACTACTAAATTCTATTCAAACAAAGAAAAAACAAATCTGTTAGGAAAGCGGACAGTGGAGCAGGGCTTTTACATGCTCCGCATGCAGGTTCTTACCTTCCATTTTTAAGATCCAACTCTTCATTAGCAGGTTCGTACACTACTCTGAAAAAGACAAATGGCTACACTCTTTCCCTAGCAATGGTGCCAAAATGTAGAGCTATAAAAAGGGTCTCTTTCACCTCTAATTACCTCACATTAATATGTCAATCCGGGAGCGTTTTGTTATTTCAAAGAGTGTCTCAGTCTGAGGCTATCATTTGTCAGAGTAATGCTAGTAGTACAGTGTTCAAAAATACAAGAGTAAATGGATGCTTTTCTATAACTAAGTTACTTTAGTGGAATAAATCACACACTCAGAAACTGGGCAACTTATTAGTCAAGGGTTCGACAGCGATAGCCCATCCCTTTGGAAACTGATGGAAAGGAAATTAGAGCATGGACCATGGGTCTGGGAGCTTGACAGTAAATGCCGAGGCTCACTACAGCCACAGATCGTCTCTCACACTAGAAAAACAAATGCGAGTAAATGAAACGGCAGATAGAAAAATGGAACAGCAAATAAGAATCGAACAACAAATCTGGAATGGGACAGCAATGATAAAATGGAACAACAATTCTGAAATGGAACAGCAATCAAACAACTAAGTCTCGAGAGCATTAATCAAACTTAATCTACTAACTCAAATGAACTCATCGTAATCAAACAACAATCTTTCATTCTTAAGGCAAATCAAGCAGCACACACTAATGGAACAACACTAGTTTCTGATAAGTTATGGAACAACGCTTGGAAATCATATACACGCACGCACGCTTGAAGAGTAATCTGATCTAGCATCAATCTTAATTAACAGGAATACGACTGCATTTTAGAATGGAACAACATTACTCCTAAATCGTAAAGAACACAACTTTCGGATAAACTCTATAACATGAATGTACAACATAAAAGCTCTGTAACAGAAAAATAATAATATTCGGTCAAGACTAATAACATTCAATCAACTCTGAAAGGATCAGTACTATAATGCAGAGTCAATACAAAAGTTCTCTCTGTAAAAACCTTAATGAATGAATCTTAACAGAGCATTTGATGTCAACTTATAAAGCATATCAGATTACCAAATAACGACGACAAGCAAACCACGCATAAATCAAATCGTAGTGATACAGAAGCAAGTGTCCTCCAGGGCCGGGCCCTTAGCCTCCAAGGGTACACCACTTTAAGTTAATCCAGATGCAGAGATAAGATAATCACCAAGTTTATCTTAATGCATAAAACAAAAGTACAATGAACCAATTCTCAGCAAGACTCGATGATCAAAGTTTGATTTTTAACAGAAAATTACATAAAAGCATAATCCCCAAAGCTAACAGTGTTGTCCCTTTATATAAGGGTGACAGCGGAGATGTCCAAGTAACAAGATAGATAAAGGAGCGATCCCTCAGGATCAAAGATCCTGAGGGATTCGCTAAACTGTTAATCCTTAATCATTTCTTTTCTCCTCCGTCGAGCTAGTGTCTTCTCCTCCTTTTCTGGGCCGATTTGCTTTGATTGGCTTAGCCTTGTTTGCACTCGGTCCCCCGTCAAATGGATAGCAGTTACCCTGTTCTTGTCTTTTTCTTTGGAATAACAGCTCCTTGTTTTCACCTTTTCCTGCACAGGAGAATGACAACTATCAACGGTTAAGTCTTGCATATTAATCCCACATGTTTTGTTATAATTCTTTATAGTTTTCCAAGTTCATGATGCAAAAAGGTTCACAAGTTCCACTGAAAAGCCACTGAAATGACCATCAAAAACATACCTTTTTAGTACTCCACACATCAGACTTGGGTAAACCTGTGATAAAATCCATTGAAACCTCCTCCCAACATTGGCTTGGAATGGATAAAGGTTGTAATAGACCCGGTGTCTTAATTGTTTCAACTTTATTTTGTTGGCAAACCAAACATTCCGCCACAAACTTATGAATATATGATTTAAGGCCATCCCAAAAAAATTTCTTATTAACCCTGTGGTAAGATTTTAGAAATCTTGAGTGCCCTCCTAAGGGAGAAGTGTGCAATTCCATAAGAATCTTTTGTTTTAGGTGGGAATTCTTACAGAGGTATAAGCGATCTTTTTACCATAATGAATCATTTTTCCAACTAAATGTATCAGATGTATTGGAATCTTGTTGTAACTTTCGAATAAGTGCCCACACTTCTTCGTCATTATTCCATTCCTCCCTCGCTTCATTTATCCAATCTGGTTGGATAGTAGAAATGGCGCACAACAATGCTTCCACATCCTCATCCTTTCTCGAGAGTGCATCTGCCACCACATTTTGCTTCCCCTTTTTTGTAGATGATTTCAAAGTCATAACCCAACATCTTTGTGACCCACTTTTGTTGCTCTTCAGAGGATAATCTTTGTTCTAAAAAGTATTTAAGGCTATCATGATCCGTTTTTACCTTAAAGTGTCTTCCCATTAGGTAGGGTCGCCATTTCTTAAGTGCATGGAGTATTGCCAACATTTCCTTCTCATAAATAGTTTTGCTTAAAAACTTTCCCTTGATTGGACGACTTTCAAAAGCAATGGATGTTTCATCTTGCATTAGAACAACACCAATTCCATTTCCTGAAGCATCACATTCCACAATAAAGGTTTTTGTGAAGTCCGGTGTAGCTAAGACCGGTGCTTGGCACATTGCCTCTTTAAGATGTTTAAAGGCCTTTGTTGCTTCTGGAGTCCATGAAAATGCATCTTTCTTTAATAATGTTGTTATAGGTGCTGCTATTCTCCCATATTTCTTAACAAACTTGCGATAGTACCCTGTCAACCCGAGAAATCCTTGCAGATGCTTTATGGATGTGGGGATTTTCCATTCCTTAATGGCTTTAATTTTGCTAGGGTCTACCTTAACTCCTTCATGAGATATAATATGACCCAGATATTCCACCTCCTGGACTCCAAAGAAACATTTGGATCTTTTTGCATATAATTGTTTCTCCTCCAATAGTTGTAGCACCCTGTCAACATGTTCAGCATGATCCTTCCAAGAATTGTTGTAGATTAGTATATCATCAAAAAATACTAACACAAATTTTCTAAGGACTGGTTTGAAAATTGAATTCATCAAACCTTGAAATGTTGAAGGTGCATTGGTAAGGCCAAAAGGCATGACCAAAAATTCATAATGACCCTCATGAGTTCTAAATGCTATTTTCGGAATTTCTTCAGTCTTCATTCTGATTTGATGATATCCTGAACGAAGATCCAACTTGGTGAAGTAAATTGATCCATGCAATTCATCTAGTAATTCATCAATGACAGGAATGGGGAACTTATCTTTAATAGTGAGCTTGTTGAGCTCCCTATAATCCGGACACATGCGCCATGATCCATCCTTCTTGTGCACCAATACTACTAGAGCAGAGAAAGAACTTTGACTCGGTTGAATTATACCAGCCTCTAGCATTTCTGCAACCATACGTTAAATTTCACTCTTTTGGACATAGGGATATCTGTACGGCCTAATGTTTGGAGGAACACTTCCTGGAATCATATGAATAGCATGATCATGATCACGCATAGGTGGGAGACCTTTTGGAGTATCAAATACCTTGGAATGATTGTCTAGGATTTTTTGGAGATCTGGAGAAATAGATGATTCCGATGTGGAAACATCTGGTGAACATAATTGTGTAATTACACCTCTTTGCTCCTTTTCTAGAAGCTTTGTCATACCCTTAGAGTTGATTACCTTTCCTGGTTTCCCTACAATACCCCTTAATTCGACTTCCTTTCCTTCCGTAGAAAATTTGATGAAAAGTTCTTGAAAATTAAAATCTATTGTACCCAAGGATTGTAGCCATTGGATTCCTAGTACAACATCAACACCTCCAATTGGAATGGAAAGCATTGGGCTAGTCAATACATATTCTCCCATGGATAGCTTGATATTATGGCACTTTCCAGAGCAATTTATTGTTCTTCTATTTGCAATCATCACTAGACACTCTGGTGTTGGATATAGGAAGCAATTCAATTCTTTTGCTACCTTACAATGAATAAAATTGTGGGTGCTTCCTGAATCAATCAACACTATTACCTTTTTCTTCTTGATTTGTCCTTCTATCTTGATGGTTTGAGGAGTGGTAATTCCCACCAATGCATTATAAGATATGGTTGGATTGATTTGTTCTTCATCTAGGCTTTGTTCCGGAAGTATATCTTCTTCTTTTGACCTTTCTTGCTCCTTTTCTTCTTCCTCTTCAAAATCTATGTAGAATAATTTCTTCTCAGCACACTTATGACCTTCAGTGTATTTGCTATCACAACTGTAACAAAGCCCTTTTGCTCTTTTTTCTTCCAATTGTTGTGGTGTCAACCTTATAGGTTGTGGAAGAGTAGGGGCAACAACACTTCCGTCTTTATAGTTGTGAGTGGTATGCTTCCTGGTTGCTATAATTTTGCTTTCCATTTTTCTTGCTAACCTGAATGCCTTCTCGAATGAATTAGGTTCCCAAAGGCAAAAATCATGTTGGATATTATCCTTTAAAGACCCTATGAACACATCAATACTATGCTCCTCTGGGATACCTTTTACCCTTATGTTCAATTTTTGAAACTCCTCAATGTGCTCCATTATTGAACCCTTTTGTTTGAGACTTATCAATTGGCTAAAAAAAGTGTTGCTTTTTGTATCATCATAATGTGCTATCAATTCTTCCATAAAAATTGCCCAAGTGATAAATTTTTTATGAGAGCAAAGCCATTGATACCATACAAACTGGTTTGGTTCCAAATATAAAGTTGCCATACGTACCTTTTGTGGGTTTTGCACATTATTGAGATCGAAGAATTGCTCCACTTGTAATATCCATGTTGCGGGATCCTTGCCATAAAACTTCCTCATATTGATTTTTGGAATATGGTGGGTCTTCGAGCCAACATTAGAGTCTTTGGAATCATGATTAACATTTCTTTTGTTCTCATCATGAGTTTCCTTTACTACCCTTTCACCATTAGTGACACTCCTTGTAGCAGCTTCTTCAATTCTTCCATGTTTGTCTTCAAATCTATCTTCAAATCATCCATCTTAGCTTCTACGCCTTTCTTTAAACCATCCATCTTAGCTTGTACATCTTTCTTTAAACCATCCATCTTAGATTCTGTTCCTTTTTGTGCAAGTGACACTTGTTGCACTTGGTCTCGTAATTTTTCTATATCATGTTGCATTTCTTCTTCTTCTTCATAAGTCATGCTAGAGCTTTCAGGTTTCTTACTAGGTGTTTCCATTTTCTTTCCTTGGGGCATCAATTACCGATAATAATGTTTTACTATGCCCTTTGAATTCCTTCAAACCAAGCTTACGCAAAAATTTAAAAAAAAACTACACACCTTTTTTCACTTTGTAGAAGCCTGATATTGAATCTGATGTATCTCTGTAATTTCGAATCATCCAGTTCTGAAATTGTGACCTGTAGTATCCTTCTATGTCCTCTTTCCAATGCCACTAGTCTGATCAAAATTGGATTCTCCAAGAAAGAGTTATGCACAATCGCTGCAGTGACTTGATTATAGACTAGTTCAGTAGAGCGAACTTGTATAAAGTGCCACATGTCACTGTTTCAACCTTTGACTCTGAAAATATATACAAGAAATCTACAGTTTGTCCTCTTTCTGCACCTTCTTATGAAATTTCAATCCGATGCTCAGAAAGAAATTTATGACGATTTTCCCCAGGTGACCTGTTTGGAATGTAATTTAGGAGTCTGGAAAAATACCAACTTCCTTAGATCATATCTCTGCAAATATAGCGCGCAAAGCTCTGAAATTCGGACCCAAGGTTTAGCGCGATTGCTTCTCAAATGGGTTTTTTTTGGAACTTCTGAAACGTCGTAGAAAAAAAGTTCTAGTGAAAATTCCACGATGATCTGTTTGGAGCAGCGAAACCCTAGAATCCAAGGCTCTGATACCAAATGTTATGAAACCAGCTCAAGAAAAGATAGAAAAGATAGATCAACTCCTTAGAATTCAACCTCTTTGAGGGGGCAACCTCCTTTACATTACATAAATGAACAATTCTTGGATGATTCAAATGACAAAACCTCCTTTCTATATATAGGAGTCTAAGGAGTCACAATATAATCCAGCCAACCTAACAATAATAATATAAAGCCACAAAAATAACAATAGAGAGATTCTATGGGGCACATTAATAACAATATGGGGGAAATAGGGACACAACAATATTAATAAGGGGTATAACTACAATAGTAATGGGGTAATCACTAGTATTATAGGGACCCAACAGATTGTTTTGTATGTTGTTACCATAGTTTGTTTGAGTGGTCAAAAAGATACACATGCTTCGAAAAGAATCATGCTTAATATCCATGCATAGTAATGAGTCATATGAATCTTCCATCTAAGCACATGTGTGTGTAGTATTATAACCTTGTAAGAATATTGTATTTATCAATTGCTTGATGATAGAATCGTCTTGGTGTCATGCAGCCATGTGAGAGGGTCTTGAGTCTAAATCGAGATATACATGTATGGGATGTTATGTGATAATAATAAATATGAAAAGTATGCATGAATAACTTATGATTATGTTTAAGAGTCAGACTGGACAAGGAAAATGAAGGTTATTAGTCCTTACTGTCAGGGAACTTATTATAGCTAAGTTTTTATTGCATGCCATGTGCCTTAGTGATAAAATTCCTTGAAAGTAATGATGTTAGATTTTGTTTAAGATTAATAAAAATTAATTCATATAGAAGGAAGATATGATTACTTGAGTGGCACACTTACACATGTTTCCTTAATGTGTGAAAGAATCACATGTTTTCATAAAACTGGACAATGATAACACTAGAAAAGAAATTTCCCGTGCCTATTGGAGAATATGTGTTATGAAACCACCTCACAAAAATATAGAGAACATAGATCAGTACCTTAGAAATAAGCCTCTTTGAGGGGACAACCACCTTTACATTACACAAATGAACAATTCTTGGATGATACAAATGATAAGACCTCCTTTCTATATATAGGAGTCTAAGGGGTCATAATATAATCAGAGCCGACATAACAATAATAATCTAAGGGCATACTAATAGCAATAGTGGGCTTCTATGGGGTACAATAATAAAAATATGGGGACTACATGGGCACAAAAATATAATAAATGGTTGTGCTAGTAAAAATGAGGGGTTACACTAGTAGTATAGGGACCTAACATGCCCCTCTCCTTCAAAAAGTGTTGTCCTCAATGCTTAAGTAGTTCTTGATGCTTCTATGTAAAATTCTTGTCCTGCCATGTGGAATCTTCAGTGAGTAGGTTCTTCCACTTGATGAGATAATCTGAAATTGATCGATTTCGTAGCTATTGGGTTCTTTCATTTGTGACTGCTCTAGGTTCCAATATGATTTTTCTTCCTCGTCAAGTTCTGGCAATATTGTTTGAATTGGGACCTTCTGCAACTTTTGAATGAGTGATGACACTTATTTTTCCTTCTTCCATTCATCCCTTGCATCATTTATCCAACTCGGTTGGATAATAGAAATAGTACAAAACAATGCTTCCACATCCTCATCCTTTCTTGAGAGTGCATCTGCAAAAAAAAATTTCTTCCCTTTTCTATAGATGATGTCAAAGTCATAACCCAACATATTTGTGACCCATTTTTTCTTTTGTTCTAAAGATAATATTTTTTCTAAAAAGTATTTAAGACTATCATGGTTCATTTTTACCTTGTAGTGTCTTCCCATTTGGTAAGGTCGTCATTTCTTAAGTGCATGTAGTATTGCCAACATTCCCTTCTCATAAATAGGTTGCTCGAGATGTAGCCATAAAAATACCTAATCACCTACATCAAAACGTTTTTCACTACGATGTTGACCTACCTGCTGTTTCATTCGATTCTACACCAAAGTGGCGTTATCCATTAAAAGTTGGAGAACTTGTTATTGATGCTCAATATGATCTTTCACTGCCTGAACCTTTTTCTTCTTGATATGTCCTTATATCTTTAGAGTTTGAGGAGTGGTAATTTCTTCCAATTCTTTAAAAGATATGGTCATATTCATTTCTTGATGCTCAATGTGATCTTTCACTTCTTGAACATTTTTCTTCTTGATATGTCCTTTTATCTTGAAAGTTTGAGGAGTGGCAATTCTGACCAATGCATTACAAGATATGGTCAGATTCATGTCTTCTTTCTCGATGTTATCTTTCACTTCTTGAACCTTTTTCTTCTTGATATGTCCTTCTATCTTGAGAGTTTGATGAGTGGTAATTCTTTCCAATGCTTTACAAGATATGGTCGGATTCATTTCTTCTTTCTCTGGGGTTGGGTCCTGGCGTATATCCTCTTCTTTTGTTGTTTCTTGATCCTTTTCATCCCCCCTCTTCATACTCTATGTAAAATAATTTCTTCTCAGCCCCTTTTCTCTTATTTTTTTCCAATTGTTGTGGTGTAAACCTTGTAGGTTGTGGAAGGCTAGGAGAAGAAAAACTTATATAATTATAGTCGTGAGTGGTGGGATTCCGTGTTTCCATAATTTCACTTTCAATTTTTCTTGCCCACCTGAATGCCTTCTCCAATGAATAAGGTTCCCAAAGACGAACCTCATGTTGAATGTTATCCTTTAAAGTACCTATGAAGACACCAATCCTTTACTTCTTTGTAATATCATTTACCCTTATATTCAATTTTTGAATGTCTTCAATGTGCTCTACCATTGAACACTTTTGTTTGAGATTTATCAATTGGCTAAAGAATGTGTTTCTCTTTGTATCCTCCCAATGTGCTATCATTTCCTCCATGAAAATTGACCACGTGACAAGCGGTTTACGAGAACGGAGCCCTTTATACCATAAAAAATGATTCAGTTCTAAATAATTAGATGCAATGCGTACCTTTTGTAATAGTGGTACACCATGTAGATCAAAATATTTCTCCACCTGTAGTATCCAATTTACCGGATCCTTGCCACCAAACTTCCTCATGTCGCCTTTCCTTGATTTTAGCTCGATCTTGAAATGGCTATAGCTCCATAATTTCAGATCTTCCACTTCTGAAATTGTGACCTGTAGTAGCCCTCTGAGTCCTGTTTCTAACCTCAAAATTCTGATTAAGATTGGATCCCTAAGGAAGCGTTATATTAAATCTCCCACGATGACCCGATTAAAGACTGGTTCAGTAGAGAGAACTTGTATGAAGTGCCTCGTGTCACTATTTCAACCTTACAACCTGAAACCAATACAGAGAAAATTAAAATCAATCCGCTTTCTGTAAATTCTTACGAAATTTCAATTTGATGCTCAGAGAGCAAGTTATGACGATTTTCCCGAGGTCACTTGTTTAGGATATAATTCGGGAGCCTGCAAAACCCTAAATGTATCAGATTATATCTCCAAAAATATAGCGAGACAAGATCTGAAATTCAAACCCAAGCTGCACCAATATTTTGTTTCAAATGGGTTTTAATTTTAGAGTCTGAACCTTCGTAGAACAAATATTATAGAAAAAATTACATGATGACCTATTTGCGATGAAATTCTTGAGCTTGCAAAAACCCTAACTTCCTCCGGTCATATTTCCTAAAATGTAGGGTTACAAGATCTGAAATTCAGACCCGAGGGTCAACGATAATTCTCCTCAAATGGGTTTTTTCTTTTTAGTTTCTGAAACTTCGTAGCGAAAACTTTATAGTGAAAATTCCACGATGACCTATTTGGAGCAGTGAAACCCTAGAATCCACGGTCTTATACCAAATGTTATGAAACCAGCTCACAAAGAGATAGAAAATATAGATCAATGCCTTAGAAATAAGCCTCTTCAAGGGGGAAACCTCCTTTACATTACGTAAATGAATAATTATTCGATGATACAAATGACAAGACCTCTTTTCTATATATAGGAGTCTAAGGGGTCATAATATAATCAGAGCCAACATAACAATGATAATCTAAGGGCACACTAATAACAATAATGGGCTTCTATGGGGCACAATAATAAAAATATGGGCACTACATGGGCACAAAAATATAATAAGTGGGTTGTACTAATAACAATAAGGGGTTACACTAGTAGCATATTGACCTAACAATATGTGAGTAATTGAATATGGTTAAAGATTCAAGGATGATCATCAGGTTATAAAAACAACTTATAAAAGGTATAATTTCTATGAAAGGACATAGATAAACAAAAGTCCCACCTAATACTTGAGGGGATGATTATATAAAGGAGTTGTTAAACTTTAGGAAACTGGTCCATAAGCAAAAATCGAAAGGGAAATTATATACCTCATGAGAGGTTGGGGGTTAAATAAGTGGGTTCCACCCTAAGTATTATACCATGGTAAAGGTTTTCCTAAAATAGTGTTAAGATGGTAAGGACATGTTAGAGTATAAGACTATATAACTATTCAAATTGTATTTCCGTCTAATCCTTTGATTAATGCATCTATATATGATGTGATTTGTGCTTCGATTAGAAGAAAGTGTGATTAAGTGGAACATAACTTTAACATATTACTAGGACATATGCATCTTTCGATGGATATGCATAGTGGAAACTAAAAGTATCCTTGAGTACAAACCATTCTAATTATGTAGCATAAATTGTATGGACCATTGGGTCAATGAAAATATGCATGAATACAATACTATACTATTGATATTGTGTTACAACCAAATGAAATCTAAACATGATTTGCACTTGAAATAAAACTTTCTTTGATTTTAGAAATGAACCATGCTCATGAAAATTCTTTATAAACTAAGCACAACTATTCTATTTACTAGAAGTAGATAAAGGAATGTTTGGCATGATACTAACATGGCGTAAAAGAACATGTGATTAAAACTTATGTCATGTAGGTGATAACATGAGGATGGTATGATGGGTTGTAGCACAAATTGTACTATGTACAGTAGTACATATGGTACCTATATGATTACATGTGTTACATGATTGAAATAAGATATGTATATCGGTGCGTATGGTATACCTTGTGTGTAGGTATGCATGAAGACATTGCGTAGATGTATGGCAGAGAAACAGACCTGGAAGTGACATAAAAAAAGGAAAGTAAGAAGTGGTTCAAGGATAAGTAACCATGGTTAATTGTAGTTTGGCATACATTTGCTTATGATGAATATATGTGATTAATATATATAATGAATATATATATGATTATGTGAACTAATCTGTTATGACATTGTAGGCATATTGTTGTGGAAAATATGCTAACTGATGTGTTATATGCAAAGGAACTACAAGATGCAGGTGTTCAATAAGAACACCAAGGGTTGGGAGAATGCAAGAGGAGAACACACATTCTTCTGATAAAATGAATAATGAGAAATAGTTGCTTTAGTAATATTGAGTAAAACATTATGATATTTATCATAGTTAAATTTCTATGTCTATAAATTCTCAGAAATTATATGAAAACAATGTTATAGGTAGCTATGGAAGGAGATATGTTGGGAGCACTCCTTGTGACCAATGTACATTGGAAAAATTGTATCAGATGGCAAATCCATGAGAGGTGTGGATTTAGAAGCCTGCTACCAGTGAATGTGAAAATGATGTAGTGATACACTAAGGATGGTTTAAATTTTAAGGGGGGGAGTATGTAACACCCCTCCCTTGTGTGTTAAATTATTGTAAACATAAGATGAGGAAAGCTAGGTATGATACCCTCCTTTTTGGGTTAAACTATTTTAAAAGCGAGGTGTGATATGTAATATGAAAAGAAAATATCTTATTAAATAAATTAATAAATAAATCACTTTGAGGGTGGAGCACCAAGAGAAGAGATTCTTTCCAAATCCCATTGAGGAATGGGATAGAGATAAATCTTTCATGATAAAGCTTCTATATGTGATTCTAGCTAAGCTTGGATGGATGGGAGATAAATATCCATTGTACATAAAAGCTTTGCGGGAGATAAAGACGAGATTTTGTGGAAAAACACCTAGGAAAATGGAAAAATCCATATAAGAGGGACGTCACTAATGGAAAATAAATCATGAAAAAGGGTATTAAATAACTAGTGCATTGATTAATTGAGGGTAGTTGAACATTGGAAAGAACCTTAGCTCAAGGGGAATCAGAGGTGATTCATGGTTCGGTGGTGGTGATATCCTCTCCAAGTGAGCTTTTACATGGTTGCATATGCGTGGATTATACTGTATGTTGGTTTCTAATCTCTATATTTATTTCTTACTGTTGAAATGGTTAAATCATTCAGTCCAATAGTATAGAAGTATTGTTATCGATATCCGTGAAAATGATTGTAATATTATCCATATAGCTCTTATTGCACCCCAGTTACTGGAAATATTATAGTAAGTAGTTAGCTTACTCCTCATCGACTCTACTCATGATCAGTGTACAATAGTAGAATTGCTGGTATTAACTAAGTTATAAATTAGTCATGTGATGAAATAGTTATGGAATTCTAAACTTCATCCTTAATTAAATGTGATGAAGGAAAATAGTAAACCTTAACTTATGTGATAATTGTATAGGATAGTGATAACTATACCTAATAAATGATTTTGGTTCTAAATCTGAAATTGTAAAGCCAGAGCTTCATGTTATTTAATCTATGCATTAAGGTACTATAGGCTGAGTTGCATCCATCGAGGTATTCGTGTTTTGTACTTGTATTACATAAGATATCGGTTAATGATGCTATCTGTATTCATGTAATTGATTTCATTCTTATGCATGTGGATGAGTGAAATATCCAATGAATATAAAGGTAGTCATCATTTTATTAGTGAAGGATCGTAGTATCTATTTAATGTTATACATAGTCTCTAGTTTAACATGGAAAATAGTGGTGGATGCATATGGATCATGATGTATAACAAAATTAATAGGAATATTCTATGATGGCTAGATTATCTATTGCATCCATACTCAATGAGCTTAATTGTGCATCCTTTCTTTTGCTTACGAGTAATCTTCATTATGGAAATGATGGATTTTTATTATCAATATGATCTTATCGCATCCTTGTGTGTAGATATCGGTAGGGCATATTAAGTAGATGAAAACACTTATAGGCAATATGACTAAAGAGTAGATTTCATGAATATGTGTTACAGAGTAATTGGTGACTGGCCCCATATCCCCTAATCTCGGATAAGGTCAATCCCTAAAAGACATCTTCTCTGTGTCATACCTTAAATAAATGTGACCACACCTTCCTAGTCATTCGATAAGATTAACGATGCTCTTTAATCCTGAAGATTGACCCTTTTTACCCATGTTTCAAGATCATCGCAAGACAACCCCGTTCTGCCTGCAACGATTTCCTGGAATGAACTAGAACGTCACGACACCATTACAGGGCTACATTTGTTCTTTGCAATGGTGAGATTTTAGGGCCCGTTGCAAGTCTTCAACGTCCTGCTTGTGATGATAGCTCTGAATACACTGTGGCTTAGCGGCGATGTCTTTGAGTCCTAGTGTTTGACTCGCGACGACCCAGATATGGTGAATTAGTTCAAAAAGAATGCTTCTGGTTGGTTCTGGAACTAGTTGTAGGGTCAAGAAAGTTTTCCTTTCCTCCTTTGAGATGGTGGTTCCACCTTTTGAGTAACCTTCCATGAGGATAAGCTCCCTCTCCCTTATTTATGGTGGCTCCTCCTCTTATAAAACCATCCTCCATTGCTATGATCAGCTAGTTTTTGGGTGTGAGTAAATTAGCAGGATTTTGGTGTTGGATTGATAGTTTTCAATGTCAATTGTTGATAGGTTAGCAATTGGTTGTGGATTGCTTTACCCTTATACTAGTGCTTTTGGGTGAGAGAGAGAGTTATCAACCTTTTGGGAGACCTTTCTGAGAGTGAATGCTTGAGGAGGCACACTGACTGGACCCTTCAAGGAAGCTTGTGATGTCAAGGCATGATTGTAATCTCTCCTTTTGCTCATATTAATACAACCAACAGTTGTTTCCTATATCTTGTATGAAATATATTTGATAGCTTATGTTTCCTTGAGTATGTAAGTAAATAGTTAATTGTTTGCTCTATTATGTGTTTCTCTATTCTCTTATGTTGTTTCAAGTGAATCACTCATCAAGGAGAAGGGAACGAAAGCTAAAGCAGTGTAAAAAAGATTGCATCAAACACCGGCATAAGGTAGGCTCTTTCAACGATGACTATTTAAGGAAATTAGCTGTCACATTTGTTTTGTTGTGACTAGACCCACTCTAGGGCTAGATGGGTTGCCTCTATCTGCAGAGGTAACTTTACCTACATCACAAGTTTGCGACTCCACTACAGAGTCCTTTGTGTGTTTCCCCTTGTTTTGCTATTGATTTGTTTTTTATTAAATTACATAGTGTCTCTTGGTCTTGGAACTGAGCCATCAGTGTTCTGAGTTACTTGAGTAAATCTAGTAGTCCCTCTCACTGTCTAAGAGAAACGTCTGGTGTTTTCCAGGTGTTTCTGCTTTGTTTTGCCTCTTAATTGAGATCATCGCTATTTAGCTCTTAACAACTACGATGGGTCATGCTTGTCCTATTTGATCGAGCTTTACGTCACAGATATTCCATCATACAACTATGATGATTCTTGAAATCGGACCATCGTGAAAGACAGGTGTGCTCTTCCGACAACATCGCTTCGTTGCTAGCCTTGTGCCTACGATGATTTGGCTTTCACCTCAGGTTGCTAGTTTAACCGCTGCGACGATTCCTGTAAGGTTGTTTTTCACAGCCTTATCTCCTGAATCAGCCAGTGTTACTTCTCTTGTGTTGTCTCTTGTATCTTATAAAATGTTTTTTTATTGTGTTTGTTAAGGAAATTTCTCCTTGATTTCATTTTTCTGAGTCTTGACTTTTTAGGCTGTGTGACCTAAATCTTTTAAGGTTTCATCAAGAATTCATTTGTTTGGGTTGCTTGTCCTTCCAAGATTCGTCCACAACCATCTGATTGGTTTGTTTGAAGCTATTATAATGCTTGTCTCCTTTCTGATTGGTCTGTAATGTATTGAACCAGTTTCTCATGTTGATTTGATTTCTGCACTATCAAACATAGATTACATTTGTTTGGATCAGTCAGGCTTGCATTTTCTCATTTGTCATTAAATTCCAAAAATAAAAAATATTACATTCATAAAACATATGAAAGTGAAAGTGCATTTGCATTAATGAAGTTTTCATGATTGAGAAATTAGAAAGAAAAGTTCAAATCTTTCATTAGTAGTTGTGAGATAAGTGCATTGATGCATTGTGTTTCCTAGTGATTGGGTTGCTTGCATGCACTGCTTCTCTTGCATTTGCTTGTTATGGTTTGTGTCCGCTTGGAAATGAACTCCTTACCCTCATTTAGGTAGTTGTTCATCAAAAGGAATCGTGTTTTACTCATTGTAGTTGCATCCTAGGAATTATTGAAACACATTCAGTAGGGCCTTAAAACCAAAACTTAATTCAATATTAACTCTTAAAATCTATTGAATGAACTTAACAATGCGTTGGAACCTAACTCTTACTTATCTAGAGGTCTAGGCTAGAGACGTGCTACGACATCGTTAAACCTAGTTACTATTGTTTTCACTAAGGTTGGGTGATTCCTCCTTTTGTGATCTAATAGGTACTAGTACAGAATTGTGCTCCCCATACTATTGACTATATATTGGGAGACCCCACTATGTTATCATCCTGTTATCCATAGGAAGCCAAGTCTACTACCTTACGAATCGTAATGCATCGAACACACCATTCAGGAAGATTGACTGCCGTATGGAAAGTCCTTGGTCATTTCTCTTCCACTTAATCACCAAGGTGTATATGCAGTTTTGCGATTTGTCTAGTAAACCTCTTGTCTAGTACTCTAGAGTAGTCACTTTCACTCCTTTTCGACTCCTTAAGAGTAAAATGATTATCTAAGCACTGGTCCTTTCAGTCTCATTAAACATTCAAATGTGTATAGAGTCATCTTTTGTCCTTTATCTCGACTCTTAAAACATGAAAAGGTCAAGTTTCGTTCCTATGTCATAAAATTTATTTGTCCACACTCACATTTTACCTGTTAATCTTAGCCATGTTCTTGGTTCGCGTAGAGTTACAACCCTACTCGATTATCTCTTTTTCTCGAATTTTGAGTTAGGCCATCCTGGTGGACTCACCGATCCTATCCTCTTTACCAAGCGACGAAGACTCTGCATCCCTTGTCTCTTTTGAGGTATTGACTGTTGTTGGTACCCTTCCCATTATCCCAAGTGTTCAACCTCTTGACTCTCAAGTTCTGGGAGGGGAGCCTTTTGATATGAATTGGAATTCTCTTTGGGAGCCTTCAGTAAAAGACTTCCCATTTACTCCCCCTGGTGTTTCAGGTGCAATGTCTTCTTCTGACATGGATGAGACGAGCCCCGTTATAGGTGAAGAGAACCTTGTGTCAAGTGGAGAAATTCCTCTTCCCTCCGAAGGTTTCCCTTTTAGCACTCCTCGTAGCATGTCATTACCATTCTGCTATCATGCCTTGTGAGACATCATGATTTCCAGATCTCTGAATTGCAGTTCTATGTGGTCTTATGCTATAAACCTGACCTCAGGGCCTTTCATACCTCAGATTCACAATATATCGGTCACATCTATTTCATCAATGCATACTATTTGTGTGGCCTCTATAGCTCCTGCTGTTAATGCTCTTATTGCATGCCCAGTGGTTTCCACTATTATTGGGCCCTCTATTGAACCCGCTAGCGGTGGTCCTTTATCCTCGGCGTTCGGAATCATTAGCCCTACAAGTGATATCCCACTTTCTTCCGATTCCATTCCAGCAGGGTGGTCATATGCGCAATACATGTTTTCTCTTCAAAACTCGAATCATAACCCTATGGGCTCCCAACCACCATTCTATCTACATAACCTGTTACACTATTATGATACTCAAGGGGCTCATATTTACAACACTGGGTCCCTCCCTTTGGAACCTGCAATTGAGATTTCAGTTCCACTATCAGTTGCCTGGTCTCATACTACCTACCATGGTTCGCAAGGCCAACCTTTACAAGCGTAGTTGTATCAAGGGCAACCGTACTAAGGGCAACCTTTAGGCCTACGAGGACAACCCTTACAAGGACAACCTTCAACCCTTACAAGTTCCTCTTTTGTTTATATAGGGCAACCTCTTGGTCAACTAGGCTAGCCTCAATTATAGCTAGGCCAACCTATTGTCGAGCAGGGTCAGCCTTCCAGATGGCTAGGTCACCCTCTTTTTCAACCAGGTCAACCCATTGCCTAGCAAGGTCAACCCTCTAGTCAAATAGGCTAGCCTCAGATCCAACAAGGCTAGCCTACTGTCTGGCAAGGTCAATCCTCTAGTCAAGTAGGCCAGCCTCAGATCTAGCAAGGCCAGCCTACTATCTAGCTAGGTCAACCCTCTAGTAAAATGGGCCAGCCTTAGTTTCAGCAAGGTCAACCTATTACCCAGCAAGTTCAACCTTCTAGGAAAATAGGTCAACCTCACTACTGACCAAGCCATCCTTCTAGCCATTTGGGTCAACCCCAGTTTCAACAAGGGCATCATTCCAGTCTAATAAATCGATCTCTCAGTCAACTAGGAATTCAAACACTAGTTGTTTCTCAAGCCCCACCTAGGTTCCAGACTCAGGCTGGAGTCCAGACTCAACCTGGCCTCCAAACTCAAGTTGCATTTCAAACCTAATTTGTTTATCAAATGCATCTTGGGCCTCCAGCATAGTTTGGAACTCAACCACAATATGGTTCCAAGTACTTCAGCAACCCCAAGGGCAACCTCAGGGTACTCCATATCAAAATTATTAGCAACCACAGGTCAATTCTTATCAAAAATTTTAGCAGCCCTATGTTGACCTTGTTGGTTAAGCTCGTAACCAATGGGTTGCTAGCAGTCAAAACCTGGGTAAACCATCAGGTTATACTTATAATCCTTATGGAAAAACCCTTCTCGGAAAAATCGTTATGGACAAAACCCTTATGGTAAAAATACTAATGGAAAAAAACCATTGGGGCAACCAGGGTCTTGATGGAACCCTAATGTTGGCCCTTATCAAAGGCCTATGATGTCCTTCAATCCTCAATTACCTTTTTGGCAACCTTGGAACTGCCCGATGTGTCCAAGTTGATGAATGATCCAATCCTTCATAATCCATATTGGCCACCAGTTCCGACCAAAATTCCTGGTGATTGTCCTAAATTTGATGGTAAATCTAAAGGGGACCCTCAAGCTCATGTCATGACTTATCACCTCTGGTGCTCGTCTAACTCATGGATTGATGATTCTATCCACCTCTATTTTATTCAATGGACTCTCACTGGTTCTGCCATGAAATGGTATATTGAACTCACTCGTGGAACTTTCCAAGACTTCAATTCGCTAGCGATGGAATTTCTTACCCATTTTTAGTTACCAATTTATTATGAAATGGGCACACACCTCCTTACTTATCTGAAACAGGACACACTGACACACATCTCTAATCATATTCATGAATGGAGAAGGCAATGTCGTTTGATTAAGTTCTGGATCCCTGATCAGCTTCTGACTGACTGGTTCACCACCTCTTTTGTCAGTCCCATAGCCCGTGGTATCGCTATGGGGGCATGTGTTACTGAAGAGCAAGCTATTAGGCATGCTGAGTATCTCGATTCGGTTTATTCCCAATTCAGAACGCTTTATGATCTCTTGCCTAATGTTCCATGTCCTAGAACTTCTAAAGCCCCATCGATTCCCTCCGTCCATGGTGTTATTGGTTTCGATGCTCAATCCTTCCGAAAGTCTTCCACAAATTCTGTGAAGCAAAAATATACTACTCCTAGTGAAAATGCTTCTGAGGCCACATCTAATACTGGTAAAGCCTTTGAATTCAATTCCATCCAGTCCATCATGGTAGATAAAGCTTCGAAAGGTAAGAAAAAGGGGAAAGGAAAAAATGAGGTTGATCCACTAAAGTAAGATGATCCTAAGCCTTCGGTCGATGATGGTGCTAAACGCAAACCAAAGTAGCCTTGTCTCATTTGTGGCGAGGATTACGACACTAAAGACTGTCCTAGATGGTCTAAAGTTAGTCATTTTCTTAAGGGGACTCCAGCAACTCCTGCTGTGCTTAAAGAGCCTTTTCCCTCTCAGCAAACTCAAATGGTGGTCGATCAACCTTAGTACTTTTGCACTTTTGGCTCCCAACTTTTTATGGCTCGGACTATCCCTATCCATGTGAGTACTCGAACAAAAGAATATCCTCCATCTGTTGGCAAGGAACCTGAAGTCCCTTCAAGCATTCCTTCATCCATTTTTGGCCCTCTTCATATTGAAACGCCTAGCATTGAGTCTGTCATTTGACCTCCTACTAAGGGAGTACTCCGAAAATATTCTTATAAACCCAATGCTTGTGCCACGCAACACTATAATATTGTTGAGGACTTAGCCCAAGCTCCTTCGGCTATGTTTGCTTTAGAAGTTCTCCAAAGTTGTCCTCCCCAATAGAAGTCTCTGCTATTTACCATCGATGGCATTGACGAGGCCGATTCGGAATTAATTACATTCAATGTTGAGAACCATGTGTCGTGATTGCCTCATCAAATTGCTTTCCTCATTCAAGTCATCATTAACTCGAACAATATTCATCACAATATTATTAATGAGGGTGCCTCCAATTCCTTCATGTTTGTTGCTTGTTGGAAGGCCATCAGCTCCCCGTCTTTGACAATATCCTAATGCTTTGGAAGCCTTTGATGGAAGAGATTCTTTTCCATTTGGTATCCTCCCACATTTTCCTATTACCCTATAAGGGAAGATAGTTGAGATTGAAGTCGAAGTTGTTGAAGCAAATTTGACTTATAACCTTTTATTAGGGCAAAGTTGGACTTACGTCGTGCCTGCAGTGGCTTCATCTTTATTCCGAGTACTTCTTTTTTCCTCATCAAGGAAAAATTGTCACTGTAAATCAATTATCCTTCTTCGCTTCTTCTTCTTCGAATGGCAATATTTCATTTGTCGAGCATACCAGTATTCCCTATGAGAGTGTGGGCACTGGACTTTTCAAAGATGTTGCCCTTATGGGCATTTTTTCACTCCCAACTCCCGTTGTCGCCTCTATTAATATGATTGCTACCCGTTCTGATCCTTGGGTGATTCCCCCCGTCAATCAAGTGGATTCATGGGGTGAGGTTATGCCGTTGAGCCCTACCAAGCTCAACTATGTTGAAATTGGTTCAGCTTCAGTTTCGTCATCCGACTCTGCTCCTTTGAGAAGATCTCTCAACACGTATGTGTAATCCCCTTAGCTCGGAGATGTTGTTTCTCGAGATCCATTACAAGATACATTTCCTTTCGATGAAGCCATTCTTGAAACTATGTCTTTTGAGGATCCTCCTTGGTTCGATCATCACCATCGTTCCTCATTTTTCCCAAGCCATGGTGTGATGACTACCTACCTAGAGAAGTTTGCTTCCTGTATTCCCTCTCAGCCCCTTCAGACGCCTATCCTGATTCATGAATTTTTTCTGAAGGCAATATGGGAAATATTACGCAAACTGTGCCCATCGACATCTCTGTCAAACCAAGGATTGTTGAGAATATTCACATTGGAGTTACCTGTTCTCCAGAAGAGATTCATTTTTACACTGACCTTTTCATAGAGTTTCGCGATGTGTTCGTTTCGTGATATGAAGAGATGACGAGTATTGACCCCAGTATCATGGTACATGAGATACCTACGTACCCTAGTGCGAAAACAGTTCGACAACGTTTATGCCTTGTGCACCTTAGAAAAGCCACGACTATTAAGGGAAAAGTTGAAAAACTTCTCAAAGCAGGGTTTATTTACTTTATCCCACTAACTGACTGGGTCTCTAATATTGTCCATGTGACCAAAAAGCAGGGCACTATTAAGGTTTGTGTTGATTATCATGAGATCAATCATGCGTGTCCGAAAGATAACTATCCTACTCCTTTTATTGAATAGCTCATCTACAATTGTGTTGGGAGGGAGATTTTCTCATTTATGGATGAATTTTCTGGTTACAACCAGATCAATATTTTGCCTATTGACCAACACAAAACCACCTTCATCTACCCATGGGGTACCTTTGCTTACAAAAATCTTCCTTTCAGCCTAAAAATGACAGTGCCACTTTCCAGCGAGCAATGTCCTATGCATTTCATGACATCCGTCACATTGTTTAGCCCTATCTGGATGACCTTTGAACTCATTCAACTAAATGTTCTTACCATCTGAACCACCTTCGTGAGATTTTTCTTTACTATCGACATTACCATATTCATCTTAATTCGCATAATTGTGTCCTCTGCGTTGAAGCCGACAGACTCCTTGGGTTTGTCATCTCTAAATAAGGTATTCATCTCGACCCCCTCAAGGTTGAAGCTATGTTGAATCTCCCACCTCCTGCTTCTTTGCATCAGTTGCAAAGCTTGCAGGGAAAAGCCAATTTCCTACGTTGTTTTATCCCTAACTACGCCGAAGCTACTAAAGGATACATGCGTCTCCTTAAGCATGACACTCCCTTTGTTTGTGATGACATCGCCCAAAGTTCATTCGAGCAACTTGAGACACTTCTTGTTTCTACTCCTTTGTTCCATCCACCTGACTATCATCGTGACTATTCACTTTATCTAGCTGCTGCTGATAGTACTATTGGTATGGTTTTGGTTCAAGATGACGACGATGGTTCTAAGCACATTATCTATTATCTTAGCCGTAACCTTCTTGACACTGAGACTTGATATTCTAATGTGGATATGCTCGCCTTGGCAACCATCCAAGTTGTCCAACGCTTTCGTCATTATATTTTGTTGTGTATGATGAATGTGATTTCAGGTTGCAACTGATGACAGACATTTTGTCACGCCAATTGCTGGGGGGAAAGTATTCAAAATGGATTGTTATCCTTCAAGAGTTCGATTTAGATTTTACTACTGCCAAGTCTAAGAAGTCACTCGTCTTTGCTAAGTTGCTTTTCTCATTACTGTCTGCTACCACTCCCTGTCAGATAGAGGATCGTATTCTGGATGTCCCTCTTTTCTTGATCTGTACCCTCGATCCCTGGTGACATCATTGTTTACCTCCAGATGTTTCCTTCTATACTGATTTGTCTAAGGATACTCGGTAACATATTCATCACCATTCTCAGCCTTATCGTCTCGTTGAAGGCACCTTATACAATCTCGATGTTGATTCAGTTCTCCATCATTGTTTGACATTCAAGGAAGCTGAACCATTCTTGAATGACTGCCACTCTCGCGCATGTGGTGGTCATATGTCTGGTTATGCTACTGCCTAAAGAATCCTTCGTGCTGGGTAATTTTGGCCTTCCATGTTTAAGGATTGCATTCTTGCTGTCCATTCCCATCACACGTGTTAGATTTACTAGCAGAATATACGTCTGCCAGCTACCCTTTTGCATCCTGTCATTACCGTGGGCCCTTTTACTAAATGGGGCATTGATTTTATGACTTGTAAACCTCGCACGGCTGGGCAGCATGGGTTTATCATTGGTGTCGTCAATTATTTTACAAGACAGGCTGAAGCGATCCCTACATTGACTAATGACGATAAGAAAGCTACACAATTCCTATTCAATCATGTGATTACTCGATTCAAAGTCCCTCAAGCTATTGTCACTAATCACGGTTCTCATTTCTGTGGTTATATGATGATTGAGTTAATGACCCAGTTAGGATTGCGTCACGATAGTTCGACGCCTTATTACCCTCAGGCCAATGGCCAAGTTGAATTCGTCAACAAAGTGTTGGCTACGATGCTTCAACATACCATTGGCATGCACAAGTCCAATTGGCACTTGATGTTGTTTACTACCTTATGGGCCTACCATACCTCAGTGAAGAATGCAACCAGATTCACATCATTTCCACTTGTTTATGGTCTAGAATCTACCCTTCTGATTGAATGTGAAATACCTTATCTCAAGTTATTTATCGAATTGATCCCGAATACTACTCCAGTGGAAGAATTCATTCTTTATCTAGAGCGGCTAGATGAGACCTATTGAATTGCTTCTTTAGTCATCGAAGCATAGAAGAAGAGAGTGAAAACTCACTTTGATTAGACTATTAACCCTCGTTATTTTGTTGAGGGAGATTTAGTCCTGCTATACGATCAATCAAATGATAAGTTGGGGGCTGGAAAATTCAAGCCTATGTGGCATGGGCCCTATATTGTGAAACACGTTTCACAGAAAGGGGCCTATGAGCTAATTGACTATGAAGGAAACCCTTTGGATAATCCCCAGAATGGGTTTTATCTTAAAAAATATTATGCATCAGTCTTTTGTGCATCTGCTGTGTACATAAGTGTGCTTCTCATTTTGTACATGTTTGTCTTGGTGTGTAAGTGTTTGCCACTTATTGTGTCTTTTTACTGCTTGTGCAGATGTCTATTACACCCTATATCAGTTTCATTGATGGTCCCTATCACAGTACCCAGAATCTTCCCTCCATGGCATGGGTGATCTACGATCCTCACAGTGAGTTACTAGACCTTCAAGGTGTTTGTTTGGGGTGTACCACAAACAATGTCACTAAATATAGCGTTTTCATCGAATTACTGGCTAAGGTTGTTGACTTAAATATTCATGCATTGATTGTGAATCTGGACTCTCAGCTTGTTGTTCTTCAACATAACGGGCATTATTCCATTAGAAACCCTCAAATATTAAGGTTGTATTTACGTGTTCACTTACTGGAAAGAAATTTTGATTATATCACATATCAACACATTCCTAGAAGGCTAAATACATTAATTGATGCATTAGCAAACCATGTATTAGATAGACATTTACGCAATTTATAAAGATCATAAACTAGTACTCATACGCAATAGGTAAATGCAGTAAAACATAAATAGATATATATTGTTTTTTGCACATAGAGGAACTCAAAAAATATATGTATATGTCCAAAAATATATGTGTGTGTTCAAGTTACATTGTGAGACACATCTCTCAAAATTTGCAGAAAATGAAACCTAGGAGTCTAACTATGGATGCTTCTCTCTATAGCAGACCACTACTCGGACCACAAGGCTAAGCAGCCAGTGTACCCTATTCGACACACATGCGGTGTTTCATTGGTATTGTCTCAATATCTGCTCGAATCCTCTATAATCAGGGAACCCCTTAGTCAAGCCCTCTAGGTTCTGGGCTATCTCCTCATCAGCATCTCCACCCGAAGGTGGTAGCTCAATCTCTTTGGTAGCTCTCCAGGTAGTAGGAGAGAGACCTATAGGCTTCTCACCTCCAACATCTGCGAATAATTGAACATAATAATCAGGGCATGTATATTTAAAATCCAAAAACAACAAAAAAAATTACAAAAAGTTTTTCGGTCAAAATTTTACCTCTCTCATCCCATTGCTCTCCAGGCAGAAGTAGCATGTCAGGATTACCTCTGAATTCATCCCTAGGTATGGCCAATCCTCGACCACCACCTACTAACAATGTATCCACTACATAAATTCGGGATCCCATGACACTGGCTAGCCACCGCCTCTTCGCGGCATCACAACAGCCCACCAAGTTATCCAAGTCTCTCATAGTCCTGGCCACCCTACTCACATGTCCTGTAACTGAAGGATATGTACCCTCTCAAACATGAGTAGTATCAAGATTGAACCATACCCAAATTGCTTCATCTCAACTCTCTAGCATTTGGTCAACTACCTCTTCATGTTCAAAGACACGACCTCTGCCCAGTCAAACATGGTAGGATTGAGACAGTCTAAGGCCAACTGGAGTTGAGTTTTGGTTGCCTCATGCTGAGCTTGGGAACCAGCCACCCTCGTGATGGTGAATAACAACACTCCTAGTGATAGATCATTCACCATGGGTATCTGTAACTTCCCACTAGTGGATGATTTCCGTGCCCCTGGGCATACTCATGTCATGAGCGTATCAAAGGAATCTTTAGTGCTTCGTACACCACCTATGCAGGGTCTCTCCGTTCGTCATGATAACCTGGTCAGAAAATAAATATCTGTGGCATCAAAGTAAACCTCTTGCCCATAGATGATGAATTTCCCCTTTTTTGGGTTCCACGATCGAATTAAGTATTCCAAGAGATCTAGTTGCACTCTCAATAGTGGTGTTAAGAAGAATTTTAGTAATCCACAGTTCCAGAGGACATTCAAACACTGAGGATCAGCTACCCCTCTCATGTCATCATCATCGTGAGTGCATTCTTTCTAGGAGAACACCATTTTGCACCTGCACGCACAAGCATTCTCTTATTAAAAGTCATTCAACCATTTTCATATGCCAAAGTGGTTTAAAAATGAAGTTTTTGTGTTTTCTGCGCTCGTCGCAGCTATTTTTAAAATAGTTGTGATGGTCTGGTTTGATTAGTTCATAATTTCTTGGATCGTCACAGGGGTACATCACTTTCCTGCGACGATCCTGATTTTGGCCCATTCAGACTTCTCGCTCGTCGCAACCATGAGGGGGAAACCTGCGATGACTGAGGCATGGTTTTTTAACCAAAAGTTCCTCCAAAACCCAACTGAAAACATGAAATTACATTTCAAATTGACACAAAAAATTAGAGAAAGGGAAAAGTATCTACCTGGAGGAAGTTTGGGAAGCAATGAACCACCAAATTTTCCAAGGTATGCGTAGTTTGAAGTTTTTACGACGGTTAAAACAAACATAAAGTGAATTATTTTTACCATTTGCCTTTTTATAGCTCTTTCCTCGAAATCTAGGGTTTTGACTATGGTTTTTAGGGTTTTGACTATGGTTTTTAGTGTTTTGATTTAGGTTTCTGAACATTAATTGTGTATTCTTGTGGAACGAGTCTTATGCTTGGATTTCTTTGTGTAGTAATAGGTGTTTGGGATGATGGTGATGATCGATACATACCTGGAAAACACCGAAATTTTTTATTCTGAGTCAACTTTAAGCTCTTTTTTGACTCTTGAAATGTGAAAATATTGTTGAACTCTTGTCGTTTCGGGTTCATTAATTGTTATGAAACGTCATGTGCCCAATAAGCTTTTTACTTTTTCTAGCTAGAGGCACCATTTACGAAAAGTACTCGTTGACTAAAACG
This sequence comes from Pinus tabuliformis, assembly GCA_031772625.1. NCBI lineage: Eukaryota > Viridiplantae > Streptophyta > Pinopsida > Pinales > Pinaceae > Pinus > Pinus tabuliformis. Next base: position 190,403,696 of record CM062820.1, read on the forward strand.
GTCAAGCGGTTCTCTCGAATATCATTTTCTACCTTTTCGGACTTGAGAGACATAAACATACAAAAAGGATCCCTTGCAGTTTTCTTTTCCGTGTCTTTTTCAAACTCTCTAAACATGAAAAATACTCTGAGTTTTACCAATGTTGGACTCGTTAAAACCTAACAACATTAGACTCATCGCCATGATGAGACATGAGCTTCTCCTCCGTAGGGCTCGTTAAAATTTCACTGGGTTGGATTTGTCCGAAGGACAAACTTATATTGCAAACATATGTTATCCCCTTCAAGCTTGTGTTTCAAAAATAATTGGGGTACTTGCTAGCAATGGTGGGGAAAAAATTGGAAATATTCTATTGCTTACGTATGGCAGCTACTTGCTCTTGAACATCGACACTTTTGTTTCTCACCGGGTTTGGGACATCCTCACTTCGTTATTAACCTTTTGGGGTTTAGGTTCTTCATTTGACGTCATTCCGTTTGATCCCTGCTGTCTCTGCATGACCTTCAATCCCTTGGTACCAAAATGCTGCCACATTCCGGAGTCATGTCGTTGATATGTTCAAGAGCTTAATCCTTCTGCAGTTGGTAGCCTTACATTCTCCTTTAATTTTCTATTTCATCCATCTACATCTTGTTCCTTGTCTCATGTCATTGATGTGGGAAAGATTATGGCCCTCCTATGATGGATCGCTTCCTGTCGACATCAACTCATTATCCAGGAAGTTGATCTAGAGACTCCTTTCGGGTACCTTGGAGCTTGCATGCCTTAATGGCAAATTCTTCACGCTGGATGACAGACTTGCATTATTGGTCTTCAATCAAGTGATTTCACCATTGTTCGGCTTCAAATCATTCTTCACACTTTGTGGATTGTACTAGCAGTACCTTGAGGACCATTGACATCATTGGTGGTCTCTCTTGCACCTTTTAATGATCCACATCATTGGCCGGTAATCAAGTGAGTTTCTAGTATACTCAACTTCAACACATTTATTCGCATATTAGAAACTGTATGATAGACAAGCTGGATTCAAGACCCCAGACTGAGATTACATAAGTTTGGGTTGCGTCGATTGGTTGGTCATTGTATACATGACTCTTTGATTGGATGGATGTGACCATACGTGAGGAAACACCCTGACTGGACCCTTCAAGGAAGATTGCGACGTCAAGGCATGGTTGTAAGCTTTACTTTTTCGCATATTAATACAATCAATGGTTGTTTCCTATATCTTGTATGAAATATATTTGATAGCTTTTGGTTCCTTGACTCTATAAGTAAATAGTTCATTGTTGTGCTCTATTATGTGTTTCGTTGTTCTCTTATGTTGTTTCAAGTGAATCACTCATCAAGGAGAACGGAACTAAAGCTGAAGCAGTGTAACAAAGACTACATCAAATACTGGCATAAGGTAGGCTCTTTCAACGATGATTTTTTAAGGAAATTAGTTGTCACATTTGTTTTGTTGTGACTAGACCCACTCTAAGGCTAGAGGGGTTGCCTCTGTACGCAGAGGGAACTTTACCTACATCACAAGGTGTTTCATGTGATTATCTAAATTAATGGATTTTATAAAGTTTATGCATACATATGGTAATTGGGATTTATTAGTGTTAAGGAAATTATTGGCATGAGATATAGATGCATGTAGAACAATTAGGAAGTAAGTCCTATCGATATATCTAAGGGTCGAGGATATCAATACCATGCATGTCAGAAGAGGCTTGATGGTTGCATGTTATAGCTCCTCCTTCCTTCCAAGTTGTAGTTATGTTATAAAATTATTCGAGGAAGCAGAGATAATGTGTTTATGGTATAATTTTCCTCCCTCAATGTGATGTAGTAGTCACACTAGAGAAAGGAATATGGAATATTAACTATTTCTAAAGGAATTTAGAAAAAAATATGGGGCTAGGGGCTATATTTCTGGGTAGGCCACATAGGTTTGTTACTACCAACATTGTAGCGGGAAGCCGTTTTATTGGCCAACAGAGGCCCCACATGATAGCTTATCCCAACAATATGGCCTCGGAAAAGCCTTAAGATATATAAAGCGAAGGCACCAAGATAAAGGTCGTATGGACATATTGGTGGTATGGTTAGCTGTGGGAGACAATGATAAAGGTGTACAGAGGTTCCCAAAGTGACAAAAAACCCCACAAAGGCTGGCCTGGTGGAAAGTTAAGAAGAACGAAATCGAAGTTTTAGGAGATAGGTGTTTAACCACGTGGAGAAATTTTGACATTCTAATAGAGGGAAGTGTGTTGGAAGTGCTTTCCCACATAGTTGATTGCACAGATCAATGGCAGAGAGCTACTCCCAGGGCATCCTTTCTAAAACCACAATCTGCTCAAGAGTGGTGTCAGAGACAAATTTTTGAACTTGGTAGTCTTTTATTATAAAGGAGGTTGGTTGCGAAATAAGGTCTCGGGGGCCCTTTCTCTCTCCTTTAGTAGGACACATGGTAGCATTTGATTGGCACATAGTATATGACATGTCTATATGGGGGATACATGGCAGGAAGATTCAACATTTTTGGGTGGGATAATGAGTCAAATGCCATTGACACATGTCACCTGTCATATGCCAACACATAGCACATGTTACATCAGCATGACATCATCTCCATATTCTGAGCCCAAAAGAAATTAACGATGCACTTGAAGATGTTGTCAGGTTGACTGGGTGTCAATATAATGTGGCCATGATAGAGCAAGGGCCAATGGAAAAGGCATCGGGCAAACCCCATGGGATGTGTAATCCCATAAGGCTCAGGACAAAGGTTTATGAATGGGTGCACAATGTTATAGGCTAGAAGAATACAGCTGAGAAACATCAATGAGCAAGCACAAAAGCAACAACCAATGAGAAAAGAGAGGGTAGACCCCATGACATAGCTAAGCCTACTAAGAGGAACCTATAAGTTTTATATGGATGCACAAAGGGAATGCACAGAGGAATAAGCACCGAGACACTCTGGTCTGACAGCTCATCATGGTAAGAACTTTGATTGGCCATTGGAAGTGGAGGGAGGACACCATAGGGATAGATCATCCTTGAATGAAGAGCTTGATGGGTTATTAGTGGTGTGTAAGTGAAAGCACTCGCAAATGGGTTCCACAACATGGAGGACAAACAATCTAGAAGGTGGCACCAATCAAAGCACAGGTGGGAGGACCCCATGCAACACCTCAACTTGGAAGATAGATCCTAACGGTTTATAAAGAGGGTGCGAGGTAATCCATTGGGATATAAGGGCTACAAACTAAGCCCTGACCCTTGGCCATTTCACATAGAAATAGACTAGGGGTGTGGTGGAATAATAAGAGGCACATGTAAAAGCGCCGGGATTGGGAACTGAGTCCTTATCGCCTATCCTTTGGTTGTTTTTTGTAAAAACAAGACCAATGGCACAAACCCATTAACAAAGAGTTTTGGCGTGCAAAGGGCTTAAACTGGGTAAGCACCAGAAGGCTCGAGCTAGTGGTCCTATGTTGGAAAAGTAGGTTAGTTGCTTCCTAAAGGAGATACAATAAAAAAGGACTGTGAAGTTATATTTAGTAGCACTTTTAGTGGAAAATATTTTGGGCTCTAGATGAATTATTAAATAGGTAAAATTTTTATTTGAGTCAATTGCGAATGCCAAGAAATTTAACTCAAGACAATGAAGGAGATCGATGCACAAGAGAAAATTAATGGATCCTGTATTGAAACATAATTAGCTATCCTTGAGCCTTTTTGCACACTAATGGAGAATTAAATGTAAAATATGGCCAAGTGGAGAAGTGTTGATCATAGTAAGGAGAACCATGTCGTGAGTACACTTTGTCTCTATGAGAAATTAATCAACATGGGGAACCTTGTTCGAGTATATTATTTGACATAGAATTCATTATTGGTATGAAAATTTATTGAGATACCATTCTTCATTTAATATGGATGATGTGTAGTTGTACTATGATGAAAAAAAACATGGAGAACCATGCAGAAGTATGCTTCTAGGGACTGTGTGGATGGAAATAGAGACAACATCATTCCCTGTGTAGCAGATGAAAAAAAAATGACTACAATTAATAAAGGGGAGGAGGTATCATTATTGTGGGTAAGTTGTGTGGAAGAGATTTGTGTGTGTGCGTTGATGAGAAGAGGCCAAGTGTGCCTATGATGCAAAGAGAGGTTGTGTGTGCCTATGTTGTAGAGGAAAGAGGCTGAGTGGGTTGGTCCTGTTATGCGAGGCCAAGAGAGCCTATGGAATAGAAGATGCCGAGTAGTGAGTGTTGTTGGCATTAAGCCTAATATCTTTTCCTTGATGGAAACCTACTTGATAGAGATTTCAACATTATGGTAGCAAGATGATTATACAAGTAGGTATAAACGTGACATAGAGAATCAACAAAGTAATATCAATTTAGAGATAGAGTAATGATAAAAGTGAAGTTTGGGAAAGTATACACGAATCCTATGAAGAAAAGGCACATAGATACTTAGGTATGGTGAAGGAAAGTCACGCATATATTCTGCACCATAATTATTGGAATAATAGGGTTATCTACCATGGTATTGGCCCATAGTATTGAGCATGATAATAGGTATTTGATCCCATCAAATAATACCATCAACATTACTAAGGGATTCGCCTAAGGTATTGACTAAGGGTTATGCAATATAAGAAGATGGAGATCAAGTGTTAGTGTGTGCAACTTTTGTGTTATATATGAATGATTTTATCCAAAGTAGGTGTGCAGTAAGGGGGAAGGAAAATATACAAATTTGAAAAATTTGAAGTATGGTATCACATGTGATTGTCTAATTTTCTTTTTGAAAATATCTAACTGTGATAGACCTATGGTGATAATGATACTCTGACATGAATATGAGACAACAAGGGATGTGAAGTATATTCTATGGTTGCAGTGAATACATGATTCAGTGAGTACATATATGTACATTTGTTTTCCTCTAAGAGGGCACATGCATATGGGAATCTACTTTTGAGTAGTCACATATATATTTTGTGAAAGTTCAAAAATATGTACGCAGGTGTCAAAGATGAGAATGACGTACTTACACAGATACTCCTTGAAATAGACGTGTATACAAGCTAGGGTTTGTTGTATGAGTTGATGGTGATGGTCGATATGTTTTGTTATGTTTTTTGATGCCTATCGATGAAGTCTCTCTTATGATAATATCTGTTTAACAATACTGATTTTGTTGAATTGATTATGAAATACAAGTTGACTAAGTGATGATGTTATTGTGTGGTGATTTTTACTTGGTTCAGTGATGGCTTTAGTATATGATTATGTGATTGATTCAATGGCATAGTAATTTAGAATTAGTTACCAATATTTGGAGATTGGTACATGGGTTCTCTTAAGGAGAAGCATGTACATATGCTTGTACAATTCAGAAAAATAGTGTATACATTAGACATATGCTTAATCAAGGTTGGCAGTGACAACAACTGCTTTATGTGGAAAACAAAATATGGTCTCGTATTCTAGTGAATGGTTATGGATTAAATTATTGGGAATTTATCTAGTTTGAAACATTCTGAAAAGTGATACACAAAGAGCTAAGGATAGCAGCCTTCAAAAAGGGGGTTGTAGCTCCCTTTCAGTAGGAGCTAGAGAATGAGAGAAGGTTGGAGCCTTCTACAGGTAGGAGCCTACATTACGGTTAGATTTTCCACAAATACAATATTGTAACAAGTTTCGTTTTAATAAAAGAAGAAGATAGGGATGACAACAATGTTGTTTTTTCCCACATTGGCTTTCCACCTAAAATCTTGGAGTTAATATGGTTTTTTTGTTTTGATGTTCTATATTCTTCTTAATTATTCATAATTACTGATAAATTGGTATCTAATGAAGCAAAAATACTTAATTAATGCTAAATAGGTAAGCTATCTGGATATATTTGAGTGTCCTTAGTAACAGCCACATAAATATGCTAGTTTCCTTTATAATAGTAGTGTATATATATATTAGAATTAAAAATTGAAGTTTTGAAGTGTGTGAAACACTGAGAAACCCCCCCCTAAGTATTCTTCCTAACAATTGGTGTCAGAGTAGGCCCTTTAGAAGAATCTTGATCGCTTGAAGGGAGATTCATCAAAATGAGAAATCAAGACGAAGTAACATCTATCCAGCTGTGATTATTCAACGGAACCAACTTGGTTTTCTGGAAAGTTAGAATGACATCATATCTATAGTCACCTGGAGTTAATCTTTGGGAAATCATTGAAGGAATCTATCAATATCAATCCTCCATTCGCACCAATGAATAAGAAAAGAAAAAATATGGGACCAATGCAAAGGTTGTCAACGCTCTTTTGGAAGAATTGATAATTTCTGAAGGTCATGCATCTAAATACCACAAAGGCCACATGGGACAATATCATCCAAATTTATTAAGGTGACACTAAAGTAGAGTGCCAAAATTCAAACATTTATAATTCAATATGAAACTCTCATAATGCATAATGATCAAAGTATTGCAAGTTTCTTTCTTAGGGTAGATGAGATTGTTAATTCAATGAGAAGCCTTTGTGATGAAGTAAAATATTCATTGCTTGTTGAGAAAATTATAAGATCTCTAACTTCAAAATTCAGTTCGAAAGTCTCTTCCATTGAAGAAATGCAGGATTTGAAGAGCCTTATTATTGAACAAATTCATGGGATCTTAACAGCTTATGAAATGAGAAAAGTGTATCCCTCGGATATCAGAGAAGCAACATCAAATATACTTGTAAAGCAAAAAAAAGAGTAGATTAAGCAATCAAGTTGCATATCAAATGAAGAAGAGGAAAAGTTCATAATTAAAATCCAGGTAGGAACTAGTAGATTTAGAGGTAAGCATCCTTTCAAATGATCTGCTTGTGGAAGAGTTGGGCACTATGCTGCCAAATGTCCTTATAAAGAAAACCATGAGAAAGGGAAGATTTCTACAAAAGTAAAATTAGAAGAGGGTTTGACAATAAGAAAATTTTCTACACACATGAAGACATTGATGGTCTTTTAAATGATTAAGAGGTTGAATCTAATCAAGAATATCAATTGCGTATGGCATTTCAAGTTAGATGTCTTGATGAGTTTTGTGATGTTTTTTTGGATGCCCTAGAAGAAAAAAGATAATCTCATTGAAGAAATAACTCAACTTAAAAATTTTCTGGAAGAAGTTAAATTAACTGAAGAAGTCCCGCAGAAACAAATTCTAGAAATGGAGAGGCACAATGAAAAGTTAGAACTAGAAATAATGAATGTAAGAAAGGAATTTGAGAAAACAAAGAGTTTAAATCTTAGATTTGGTAAAGGATCGTAGACCTTAGAGTAAATCAACAAAGTGCAATGCTCTCCTCTAATAAATATAGGTCTTTGATATAATGAAGAATCATCAAACGCTGTAAAGTATTTTGAAACATGTATATGAAGCTACCTCAATGCAGTAAAGGGAAGCAGTTAACAAAATTGCATCTCTCAGTATAAGAATGAGGAATCAAAAAGCTCTCAAGTAAAAAATCCTTACCACAACTAAAGCAGAAGCTACAAAAAAGTGTACTATACTCTCAAGAACTTCTACTTCAATGGTCAATGCTTCACTTGTCATAATTTTGGTCATAAGGTTTCTCATTGTTTATGTTATAAAACTTTCATGACTAGAGAAAAAAATAAGACAAAAGAATGAGATTGGGACAAATAAATATTATTACAATGCTTGCTCACCTCTCTAAGGTTAAACAAAATGTTATTTTTTAAATAAATTTCAATATAAATAAATTGAATGTAGGAATAGAATGAGACCATCCCCTTAGCATGAACAAAATGCAATAGCATCGAAGTTATGGAAAAAGAAAACCGTAGAACCTGAAAATTATGGTATAGCTTTGTTTGAGGGAGAACAAGAAAATTTGTTGAACATTGATAGTGGATGTTCAAAGCATATGATAGGTGACAAAGACAAGTTTATGTTCTTTAATGAAATAAAGAATGAAAAGAATGTAACATTTGGAAATTACTCACCTGCTTCTATTAAAAGAAAAGTAATTGCTTTGCTAAAGAAGAAGGTTAAGGCTAGAAATATTTTGTTTGTTGATCGATTAAGAGATAACTTGTTGAGTGTTAGTTAGATGTGTGAACAAGGGCATGACATTGTTTTCATATCAAAGAATTGTGTAATATGCAATATCGTTATAGGTAAGGTGTTGGGTCCCTATAATACTAGTAATTACCACATTACTATTGTAGTTTCATCCGTTATTAATATTGTTGTGCCCTTGTTATCCCCATATTGTTATTATTGTGCCCCATAGAATCCCTCTATTGTTATTTTTGTGGTTTTATATTATTATTGTTAGGTCGGTTGGGTTATATTGTCACTTCATAGACTCCTATATATAGAAAGGAGGTTTTGTCATTTGAATCATCCAAGAATAGTTCATTTATGTAATGTAAAGGAGCCTTCCCGCTCAAAGAGGCTGAATTCTAAGGTGTTGATCTATATTTTCTATCTTTTCTTGAGCTAGTTTCATAACATTTGGCCTCAGAGCTTTGGATTCTAGGGTTTCGCTACTCCAAATAGGTCATCATGGCATTTTCTCTATAACGTTTTTTCTCTGACATTTCAGAAGCTATAAAAAAAACCATTTGAGAAGACATCGCAATGAACCTCGGGTCCAAATTTCAGAGATTTTTGCGCTATATTTGCGGAGATATGATCTGAGGAAGTTTGTCTTTTTGGAGACTCGTAAATTACATTCCAAATAGGTGACTTGGGGAAAATCGTCATAACTTTCTCTCTGAGCATTGGATTGAAATTTCGTAAGATGTTATAGAAAGAGGATGGACTATAGTTTCTTGTAGATATTTCTTAGAGGCAAAGGTGGAAACAGTGACTTGTGGCACGTCGTACAATTTCACTCTACTGAACTATTCTATAATCAAGTCACTGTGGGAGATTTCGCATAACCCTTCCTTGGAGAATCCAATTTGGGTCAGACTGGTGGCATTGGAAAGAGGACACAGAGGAGTACTCCAGGTTTCAATTTTAGAAGTGGATGATCATAAGGTACAGAGATACATCAGAGGCAATATCGAGCTCCTACAAAGTGAAAAACGGTGTGTAGATTTTCTTAAATTTTTGCTTAAGCTTGGTTTGAAAATTTACTTTGAAGGAATTAAAAGGGCATAGTAGAGCATTATTATCAGTAACTTATGCCCTGAGGAAAGAAAATGAAAACACCTAGTAAGCAACCTGAAATCTCTAGCATGACTCATGAAGAAGAGGAACAAATGCTACATGATATATCAAAATTACAAGAACAAGTGCAACAAATGTCACTCTCACAAAAGCTAACAGAAGCTAGGATAAATGGCGTGGAAGCTAAGATGAATGGCATGGAAGCTAAGATGGACAACTTGAAGATATATTTGAACACAAATTTGAACACAGGCATGGCAGATTTGAAGAGATATTTGACAAATTTTCTACAAGAAATACTTACTAATGGTGAAAAGGTAGTAAAGGAAACTCATGATGCGAACAAAAGAAATGTTAATCATGATTTCTTAGACTCTAATGTGGGATCAAATACCCACAATATTCCAAAAATCGATATGAGGAAGTTTGATGGCAAGGATCTCGCAACATGGATATTACAAATGGAGCAATTTTTCAATCTCAATAATGTGAAAAACACACAAAAGGCATGTATTGCAACTTTATATTTGGAACAAAATCAGTTTGTATTGTATCAATGGCTTTGCTCTCGTAAACAAATTATCACTTGGGAAATTTTTATGGAAGAATTGATAGCACATTATGAGGATACAAAAAGAAACACTTTTTTTAGCCAATTGATAAGTCTCGAACAAAAGGGTTCAATAATGGAGCACATTGAGGAGTTCCAAAAATTGAACATAAGGGTAAAAAATATTCCAGAGGAGCATAGGATTGATGTGTTCATAGGGACTTTAAAGGATATTATCCAACATGATGTTCACCTTTTGGAACCTGATTCATTAGAGAAGGCATTCAGGTTAGCAAGAAAAATGGAAAGCAAAATTATGGCAACCACGAAGCATACCACTCAGAACTATAAAGATGGAAGTGTGGTTTCCCTTAGTCTTCCACAACCTATAAGGTTGACACCACAACAACTGGAAGAAAAAAGAGAAAAAGGGCTCTGTTATAGTTGTGATAGCAAATACACTAAAGGTCATAAGTTTGCTGAGAACAAATTATTCTACATAGGTTGCGAAGAGGAAGAAGAAAAGGAGCAAGAAAGGTCAAAAGAAGAGGATATACTACATGAACAAAGCCTAGATAAAGAAGAAATGAATTTTACCATATCTTGTAATGAATTGGTGGGAATTACCACTCCTCAAACCATCAAGGTAGAAGGACAAATCAACAAGAAAAAGGTAATAGTTTTGATTGATTCAGGAAGTACCCACAATTTTATTCATTGTAAGCTAGCAAAAGAATTGAATTGCCTCTTATATCCAACACTAGAGTGTCAAGTGATGGTTGCAAATGGAGGAACAATAAATTTCTCTAGAAAGTGCCATAATATCAAGCTATCGATGGGAGAATATGTATTGACTAGCCCAATGCTTTCCATTCCAATGGGAGGTGCTGATGTTGTACTAGGAGTCCAATGGATACAATCCTTGGGTACAATATCTTTTAATTTTCAGGTACCTTTCATGAAATTTTCCCCTCGAAGGAAAGGAAGTTGAATTAAGGGGTATTGCAGGGAAACCGAGAAAGATAATTAGCTCTAATGGTATGACAAAGCTTCTAAAAAAGGAACAAATGGGTGTAATTACACAATTATGTTCACTAGATGTTTCCACATTGCAATCATCTATTTCTCGAGATCTCCAAAAAGTATTGGACAATCATTCCAAGGTATTTGAGACTCCCAAAGGACTCCCACCTATTCATGATCATGATCCTGCTATTCATTTGATTCCAGGAAGTATTCCTCCAAACATCAGGCCGTAAAGATATCCCTATGCCCAAAAGAGTGAAATTGAACGTATCGTTGTAGAAATGCTAGAGGCTGGTATAATTCAACAGAGTCAAAGTTCTTTCTCTGCTCCAGTAGTATTAGTGCACAAGAAGGATGGATCATGGTGCATGTGTCCAGATTATAGGGAGATCAACAAGCTTGCTATTAAAGATAACTTTCCCATTCCCATCATTGATGAATTACTAGATGAATTGCATGGATCAATTTACTTCACCAAGTTGGATCTTTGTTCAGGATATCATCAAATCAGAATGAAGACTGAAGACATTTCGAAAACAACATTTAGAACTCATGAGGGTCATTAGGAATTTTTGGTCATGCCTTTTGACCCTACCAATGCACCTTCAACATCTCAAGGTTTGATGAATTCCATTTCCAAACCATTCCTTAGAAAATTTGTGTTTGTATTTTTTGATGATATACTAATCTACAGAAAGTCTTGGAAGGATCATGTTGAACATGTTGACAGGGTGCTAGAACTATTGGAGGAGAAACAATTATATTTAAAAACATCCAAATGTTTCTTTGGAGTACAAGAGGTGGAATATCTGGGTCATATTGTATCTCATGAAGGAGTTAAGGTAGACCCTAGCAAAATTAAAGCCATTAAGGAATGGAAAATCCCCACATCCATAAAGCATCTGCAAGGATTTATCCCATTGCCAGGGTATTATCACAAGTTTGATAAGAATTATGGGAGAATAGTAGCACCTCTAACAACATTATTTAAGAAAGATGCATATTCGTGGACTCCAGAAGCAACAAAGGCCTTCGAACATCTTAAAGAGGAAATGTGCCAAGCACCGGTCTTAGCTACACCGGACTTCACAAAAACCTTTGTTGTAGAATATGATGCTTCAGGAAATGGAATTGGTGCTGTTTTAATGCAAGATCAAAGACCCATTGGTTTTGGAAGTTGTCTAATCAAGGTAATGTTTTTACACAAAGCTATTTATGAGAAGGAAATGTTGGCAATACTCCATGCGCTTAAGAAATGGCGACCCTACCTAATGGGAAGACAGTTCAAGGTAAAAATGGATCATGATAGCCTTAAATACTTTTTAGAACAAAGATTATCCTCTGAAGAGCAACAAAACTGGGTCACAAAGATGTTGGGTTATGACTTTGAAATCGTCTACAAAAAAGGGAAGCAAAATGTGGTGGCAGATGCACTCTCAAGAAAGGATGAGGATGTGGAAGCATTGTTGTGCGCCATTTCTATTATCCAACCAGATTGGATAAATGAAGCAAGGGTGGAATGGAAGAATGACGAAGAAGTGTGGGCACTTATTTGAAAGTTACAACAAGATTCCAGTACGTTTGATACATTTAGTTGGCAAAATGATTCTTTATGGTACAAAGATGGCTTATACCTCTGTAAGAATTCCAAACTAAAACAAAATATTCTTATGGAATTGCACACTTCTCCCTTAGGGGGGCACTTAACATTTTTAAAAACTTACCACAAGGTTAAGAAGGAATTTTTTTGGGATGGCCTTAAATCATATATTCCAAAAATTTTGGTGGAATTTTTGGTTTTCCAACAAGATAAAGTTGAAACAATTAAGACATTGGGTCTATTACAACATTTATCCATTCCAAGCCAACATTGGGAGGAGGTTTCAATGAATTTTATCACAAGTTTACCCATGTCTGAGGGAAAGAGTGTCATCATGGTGGTAGTTGACAGACTTACCAAGTATGCACACTTTTGTGCTTTATCACATCCATTTAAATCCAGTACAGTTTCTAATGCATTTATGGAAACAACTCAAAAGCTACATGGAAACCCAAAGATTATTTTAAGTGACATAGGTTCCATTTTCACTGGAAATTTTTGGACAGAATTATTTTCTTGTCTTGGTACTTAGTTAGCTCATAGCTCATCTTATCATCCTCAATCTGATGGGAAAACTGAGATAGTAAACAAATGTTTGGAAGGATATCTTCGTTGCTTTGTATTTGATAAACAGACACAATGGGTCAAATGGTTGCATCTGGCTGAATGGTGGTATAACACTTCCTTCCATACAACAATAAAAATGACCCCATTTATGGCACTTTATGGATATCAGCCACCATCCATCACATCATATTTAAGAGAAAATTCTAAGGTTCAAGCAGTGGAACATCACATCGAACATCAAAAACAAGTCCTCCAACTCTTAAAGGATAACCTCGTGTTGGCACAAAATAGAATGAAACAGCAGGTAGATCAACATCATAGCTAAAGAAGTTTTGATGTAGGTGATTGGGTATTCCTATGGCTACAACCATATAAGAAAATGTCCCTCAAGCAAGCTAAGAAGGATAATAAATTATCACGAAAGTATTATGGTCCGTACAAGGTGTTGCAAAAGATTGGTACTATGGTATACAAATTGGAGCTTCCTGCAGCTTCTCGATTGCACCCAGTTTCCCATGTTTCATGTTTAAAGAAGTTTATAGGCAACAAGCTCCCAGTTCAAACAATATTTCCAGAACTTGACGAGGAAGGAAAAATTATATTGGAACCAGAAGTGGTCACAGAAACAAGAACTCGACAGCTACTAAATCGATCAATTTTGGAGTATCTTATCAAGTGGAAGAAATTATCTGCTGAAGATTCCACATGGGAGGATGAGAATTTTATACAGAAGCATCCAGAACTACTCAAGCGTTGAGGACAACACTTTTTTTGAATGAGAGGGGCATGTTGGGTCCCTATAATACTAGTAATTACCCCATTACTATTGTAGTTGCATCCCTTATTAATATTGTTGTGTCGTTATTATCCCCATATTGTTATTACTGTGCCCCATAGAATCCATCTATTGTTATTTTTGTGGTTTTATATTATTATTGCTAGGTCAGCTCGGTTATATTATGACCCCTTAGATGCCTATATATAAAAAGGAGGTTTTGTCATTTGAATCATCCAAGGATTTTTCATTTATGTAATGTAAAGGAGGTTGCCCCCTCAAAGAGGCTAAATTCTAAGGCATTGATCTATCTTTTCTATCTTTTCTTGAGCTGGTTTCATAACATAAGGTCATAATAAAGGGAACAATAATTCCATGCAATGGCTATTTCCTAGAAGGCGGCCAAGGGAATTGTTACATAAACAAATAAGAAGAAAGCTAGCTTTAACACAAAATATTGGGACATCTAAGATTCACTCAATTACACAAGTGAAGCAGAATGGGAGCAAGTTGTGACTTTCTTAACATCTCCCTACCAGAAAATAACATATGTAAATCATGTCAATTCGGTAAGAAAACCAAAGTTTAATTTAATGCTAAAGAAGGTATTTCAAGTGAGCCTCTTAAAGTTATTCATACTTATTATTTTGGTCCTATGGGAAAGGAATCTCCTCAGGGTGAACAATACTTCATATTATTCATTAATGATGTTACAAGAATGTGTAGGATTGGCTTATTGAAACATAAATATGAAGCATTTGATAAATTTAAAGTTTTCAAGGTTCTAGTGGAAAATGAGTTAGATTTGAAAATCCAATGTCTTAAATCTGATAGAGGAGAAGAATTTTTATTAGATGATTTTTCAACTTTCGTGAACAAAATGGCATCAAAAGACAATTTTCTATAGTTTAAACTACTCAACAAAATGGAGTGGTGGAAAGAATCACTAGAATAATCCAACAAATGAAATTTTCCATGCTTGATGAGTCTGGAATACCTCATACCTTCTGGGGAGAAGCAACACATACAACTGTGAATATCCTTAACACAGATCATGTTCAAGTAAAAAATAATAAAAATCCTTATGAACTATGGTTTGCTAAGCCTCCAACTATCAAGCATTTTAGAATTTTTGGAAGAAAATGTTACGTAAATAAGAATGATGATAAGCCTGGAAAGTTTGAATCTAGAGCTGATGAAAGAATATTCCTTCAATACTCTTTTAGAAGCAAGGGATATAAATGCTACAAGAAAAGGATTCAAAAGATTGTTGAACAAATTGATGTTGTGATTGATGAAGCATCCACGGGTACCAAAGAGGAAGCTCCAGTAGATGTCAAACATACTCCTACTATAAGTTATAAGGATGAAGAATAAGGTGATAAAGAAGCATTAGATGAAAGACATGAAGATATAGATACATAAAAAAAGACACCTTCAAGGAATATTCAGAAAAATCATTAGGAATCTCAATTTATAGGGTAAAAGGAACTATGAATAAAAACTAGAAGAACTCTTGTTGGAACTTCTAGTTACCTCGGCTTACTATCCATAAGTGAACCTAAAAATGTGAATCAAGAAAGAAAAAGTAAATTTTGGGTTAAGGCAATGAATTAAGAAATTGACCAAATAGAAAAGAACCATACATGGGAATTAGTACGAACACCTCCTGATAAAAATGTTATTGGGATAAAATGGGTATTCAAAAACAAACTGAATGAAAATGGAGAAGTAATTAGAAATAAAGAAAGACTCGTATGAAAAGGTTATGCTCAATAAGAAGGAATAGGCTTTGAAGAAAAATTTGCACCCGTATCTAGACTTGAAGCCATAATAATGTTCCTTGCATTTTCAATATTTTATAACTTTAAAGTATATCAAATGGATGTTAAATCTTCATTTCTAAATGGGGACATAGAAGAAGAAGTTTATATTGAACAATCGGAAGTGTTCATTCTAGGCAATGATAAAAATATGGTTTGCAAACTTAAGAGGGCATGATATGGGTTAAAACAAGCTCCACATGCATGGGATTATCATCTTCACAGGTATCTTCAACAAAAAGTCTTCACAAAGGGGTTCAAAGATAGAAATCTATATATTAAGATGGAGAAAAATAAACTTTTGATAGTTGTTGTTTTGTAGATGACATCATATTTGAAAGAAATGAAGAATCTATGGGTCAAGGATCTGGTTCAGTTCTACAACAAGAATTTCAAATGTCTTTACTTGGTGAACTATGATAATTTCTTGGTCTTCAAGTCCAACAAACAAAGAATGGTATCTTTCTCTCACAAACCAAGTAACTCAAGCATATTTTGAATAAATATGTAAGGGAAGACTGCATGCCTATATGTATACCAATGGTAACATGATGGAATATTGTTTCACATGATGATTCTTCTTCAGTGAATCAACCAAAATACAAATCTATGATCAGAATCTTGCTCTACCTTAAAGGAACAGGACTAGATATAATTCATGCAGTTGGGATTGTTGGATGATTTCAACCAAATGCTAAAGAAAATAATATCCATGTAGTTAATATAATATTCAAGTATTTACAGGGAACACAAGTTCATGGTCTACGCTATCCTAGAGATGCATATTTTTCACTTCATGCTTATACAAGCATAGCTTGGGCAAGCAATATTGATGATTGAAAGAGTACTATTGGAGGAGAATTTTATTGTAGACCTAACTTGGTATCATGGTTTAGCAAAAAATAAATCTTCATTCCTTTATCTACTACTGAGGTAGAATATGTTGTTGTTGCTTCTTATTGCACTCAACTTCTATGGATGATGCAAACATTGCAAGAAATTCAAATCACTTATTGTCAACCTATACCTATGCTTTGTGACATTACTAGTGCCACAATAATTGCTAAAAATTCTGTCGTGCACTCAAAAACAAATCATATTCCAATAAAATATCACTTTTTGCGAGAATAGGTGCTTGATAAAAAAGTCAAACTGGAATATGTTCCTTCAAAGGAGAAAGTTACAAATATATTTACAAAGCCTCTTCCATGTGATTATTTTGAATATCTTAAACAAAAACTACGAGTGATGTATGCTTCATCACTTTGTTAATGATTCTAATAGATATTCATGTTCAGGGGGAGTTGAGTCTATAAATTAATGCAATTTAATTTTTGTATGTAGATTACATGAGGTTAGTCACGTATATACATGAGTTCTGATCTATATAGTCACGTATTCTTCTATGAGATGAAGAAACAATGGGACTGCCTCATGGAAAGTATCTGATATGCTTCTGGTAGTTATCATTTCTGGTTCTCATAGTGATTTGTTATAGTTTGTTAATGATGCTCAAATTTTACTTACAAATGATATTGATTAATGAGTAGTTTCTATATGATATTATTTCTTTGGATTTTATTCTAAATGAATTATATATGAAGAAAGCTGGCAAGAGAATAGATGGAACAGACTCAGGGTGAGCATCCATTATACTTCTAGTTTTACATTTTTGGCATTATAGTCAAATATGTAACCCCACTGTGTTGGGTGATTGATTTAAGCATAAGTCCTTGGTGATAGGAAAGGCCATATTTGGTTGAGGTATAGAGTCATTTACTTCTTTATATATTCAGCATATGCTCAGGGGGGGAATGGTCATTATACAATGTTCATATTGAACAGATCAAATCTATAATGATCATATCTATATAGGGAGATATATTCAACATTGGTTTTCCCTTTTCAGTTGATGTAAAAGGGCGAGAGTAGCTTGCTCTTTGGAGAAGAATGTTTGGAGAAAAAATTGGTTTGATTACAAATGTCTTTGCAGGTATTTTTAGGTGGTGATGACTAAAACACCAACGTGGTTTCCATCAATTCTCAAGGGGGAGATTGTTGGAATTATGGCTAATGTGGTGTCCTTGATGGCATCCTACTTGATAAATCTGTCAGTATTATTAGGTAGGTATAGATGTGACATAGAGAATGAATAGAGGAATTCCAGTTCAGTAACAAAGGAATGATAAATGTGAAGTTTGGGAAAGTATGCATGGGTTCTATCAAGAAAAATCATATACATATGCCAGTATAGTGAAGAAAAGTCACATACATATTCGATACCATGGTAATTGTAATACCAATTGCCACTACCACGGTATTGACCCATAATATTGAGCGTAACAAGGGATATTTTATCCTGTCAATGAATACCTTCGTCATTACTAAGGGATTGGCCTAAGGTATTGACAAAGGCTTATGCTATATAAGGAGATGGACATAGAGTGTTAGTTTGTGCAATTTTTGTGTTATCTATGAATGATTTTATTTGAAATAGGTGTACACCAAGGAGGAAGGAAAAGGCATAGATTTGAAAAATATAAATTATGGTATCATATGTGCTTATATGATTTGATTGTTGAAAATATCTAATTGTGATAAATTTGTGGTGATAATGATACTCTAACATGAATATGAGACAACCAAGGGTTGTGAAGTATATTCTGTGGTTGCAACAAAGATATGATTCACTAATTATAGATATGTACATTATTTTATCTTTAAGATGGCACATACATACACGGATATGCTTCTGAGTAGTCACGTATACTTCCTATGAAAGTTCAGAATCTGTATGTAAGCATCAAACATGATAAGCTCATACATACGTGGATAATCTTTGTAATAGTCATGTATACATGCTATGGTTTGCAGTATGAGCTGATGATCCTGCTTGATTTGTTCTGTTATGTTTTATGTTGTCTTTCAATGAATTCTCTCTTATCATAATCTATGCTTGACAGTACTGATTGGGTTGAATTGATTTTGAAATAGAAGTTAACTAAGTGATGATGCTGCTATGTGGTGATCTGTTTTTGGTTTAGTGATTTGCATTTAGCTTCAGTATTTGATTAAATGATTGATTCATTGGTAGAGTAATTTCGATTCAATTACCACTTTCTTGAGATCAGTACATGGTTACTCTTAAGGAGAAGCGTATACATATGTGGGTAGAATTCAGAACAATAGCATATACCTTCTGACATTTGAATAATGAGGGTTTCCAGTGACAACAATTAGTTTCTGCGAGAAATAGGATATGGTCTGGTATTATAGTGAATAGTTATGAACTGAATTATTGGGAGTGGATCTAGTTTGAAACATTCTGAAAAGTGATACACAAAGAGTTGAGGATAGTAATCTTTATAAAGGGGGTTGTAGCTCCCTTCTAGTAGGAGCTAGAAAATGAGAGAAGGTTGTAGCCTTCAATAGATACGATCCTACATTCTGGTTAGAGTTTGCATCACTACACTATTGTAAGAAGTTTCTTTTTAGTAAAAGAACAAGACCAAGATGACACCAATGGTGGTTTTTTGCCACATTGAGTTTCCACCTAAAATCATGTTGTTCATATGGGTTTTGTGTATTGATGTTCTACGAGCTTCATAACTATTCATAATTACTGATTAATTGATGACTAATGAAATAAATATAAACTGATTAATTCTAAATAAATAAGCTATCTGGATATAAGCAAGTTCCATTATTAACAGTCACGTACATACACTAGTTTTCTTTATAATTGTACTATATACAAATCAAAATTAGAAATTGAATTTGAAGTGTAAAATACTTATTCACCTCCCCTCTCAATATGTTTCCTAACAAGTGTATGTTTTTATCATAACAGTGGGTTGTTGTAGAGTGAGCATAGAACAAAGTGTTGTGTGGGATGAGTATGAATGAAGGTTGTTGAGAAGAATAGAGGGCCAAGGGTAGAGGGGAACATAGAGATGAGAAACAATAATAGTGGCTGCCAATTATAGTGAACAATATTAGTTCCTTATCGAGTGTGTGTTGGAGCCTTCAAACAGGAAGTTGGTGGTTCCATCTTAGTGGATATTTGAAGAAATCTTTGGATTTTGTGCCTCTAGTAGGTTTGCTCTTACATAAATCTAAGGAGTTGCAAGTTGGTGCTTGCAAAAAATCCATGGAGTTGGTGTTTCACATGGTTCTTTTGGTAAGTTGATTAAGTATCTTTACAAAAGAAGGGTGTTGCTGTTTCCTGCTAGTGGGTGCTAGAAAAAAATCAAAGGGAGTCAGTTCTTCCTGTGAGTGGTGGCTGACAAACATATTGATTTAATAGAGTAGGTGTTATTATTTTTACATCAATAACAAAAACGAGATTTTGTGGTTTTTCTCCTAGAAGGGTTTGCACGTTAAGCTTTCGTGTCTAATGTGTTTGCTTCTCATGATGTGTATGCTTGTATTGATTGATATGGCTATTTTTATGATTAGGTAATGGTTTCTCTCATCTAATGGATGCCAAGTTTGAATGAGAAAAGTTAAATTGGCATGAAGGTTTAAGTTAGCTTTAATATCGATTCACCCCCACCAGTACTAACATTGTTTCCAACAACCTTTAGATTCCTTCATCTTAAATGGATAATCAAAGCACATGAAAGGAAATAAAAATTGTAACAATGTTAAAATAGTTCTAAAAGTATTCATGTCCATGGTTATGTATCTTTTCTTTCCAGAATTTTACATTTTTTGCACTAAATAGAACCTCTACATGCTATTGTTTAGCATGTTTCTTCTCTTTTAGCTGCACCTTTTACAGATCTTGGGATGATTAAGTATCTTCTAGTTTATTCAGTTTGCATTCTGTATGGACGTGGGTCACTACAATTTGGTTTTTCATTCAGCATTCATTCCTTGACGTCAGAGCCACTTCAACCACATTATCTTTGGAACATTTGATTCATTTATTTGTAGGGATACATGTAGATCTAAGCTCTTTACCTTCACTTCATTCTTATCCATATTTCTCATTAACCCGAAACCCCAAATGGTCTGTTGGGTCCCTATAATAATAGTGATTACCCCATTACTATTGTAGTTGCATCCCTTATTAATATTGTTTTGCCCCTATTATCCCCATATTGTTATTACTATGCACCATAGAATCCCTCTATTGTTATTTTTGTGGCTTTATATTATTATTGTTAGGTTAGTTGGGTTATATTGTGACTCCTTAGACTCCTATATATAGAAAGGAGGTTTTGTCATTTGAATCATCCAAGAATTGTTCATTTATGTAATGTAAAGAAGGTTGCCCCCTCGAAGCCGCCGAATTATGTTGGGTTGTTAATATGCCATTATTATTGTCACTTGTGAACGTTTATTCCACCCATTTCTACCATTCTTCATCATGTCATTTATTATAATTTATTATATAAATCCATTTTATGATGATTTATGCTGTTATATTATTTATTCTCCTTTATTTCTAATAAATTGATGATTATGCATTATTTTATCAATGATAGTTCTAATAAGTTGGTTATAACATTATTCACCATTTTTAGCCTCCAAGGTAACTTCCAGATTGAAGATTTGATTTTTAAATCTGCCAACTCAGAAATTCGCTGGTTTAAGGAGTGACAGTTTTGCGGTTGAGATTCTGAGCAAATGAAGACGAATTTGAGAAATCCGGAACATGGGTTTTGTCCAGAACGGGCCCAATTAACTTTGTTAAGAAATGGTTTGCCCAAATTCGGCTTGTATAGAGAGAAACGTAGGGTTCTTTGAGCACGATTTTCTCAGATTTGCAGTTGCGGCCGTCCTCCAAATCTCAGCTGCCAACCCAAATTCGTCTTGCTTTTGTTGAGAGATGAAAGGAAATATATTTTCTTGTTGATCATCTGGTTAGAATCAACCCAATTTTGTAAAATAAATCATGTTGTACTTATCTATGTTGTAACTGCTCTCTGATCTTTCTCTATTTAAATGAAAACAAAGATCAGAGAGAGGATGGCTTCAGGATGACTTCAGAAGGACTTTTGGGATTTGAATGATGGAATTGAGGATGTAGAATTAGAGATTCAAGAGTGATAGGATAGGGGGAGAGATGGAACGAGTATTATGTTGAACTGTAATTTTATTTGCAGACTCTCACTGCTGAGAAGGCACCATTCAATATAATGCTGTTCAATTTGATGATCAATATATAAGCAGAGTTATTATTCCTTCGCATCTTCTGAAGCACTACCGGCAGTGATCGCTGGTGGTTACGGGCCCAACCCCAGTGGATTCACTTGCCGCTCTTGTACCATTATTTCATGATCTTTATTGTGTGATGGTTTGATTTTATTTCTACTTATCGTCATCATGTAATTTTACTGACTGGTATTTCCAGACTGAATGAACTGATATGTTTTATATACTGTACTTAAATTGCGTTGCTGTTCATTTCCTTCTTAACAGAGCTCACTGCTTTTTGTCAGCATGTTGTTGCGCTGTTCATTTCATCTTCAAAGCTGCGTTGATCACTCCAATAATTTAACAATTTTCTGTTCATTACAGTTATATAAGTTTGGCTATTCAGTTCTAATACTTAGCATTGTTATTTATTTACTTTATGCAATTATTTAAGCTTACCTTTCAGCATTCTTTTAATTAGCACAATTGTTTCATTTTCATCGAGTTGTAGTAATACGATTGATTTAATTCTTTGCACTTTCCAATTGGTTATTTAATGTTGTGTGTTTGATTTCAATTGCATCAATATCCAAAGGAATGAGTTATTGCTACTGTATCCTCAATTGATGGGTGTTTGAATGAATGATTTAGTTTATTGGATTGCTGTTCCATTTACTTTCTGCTGTTCCATTTACTTGCATTTGCTGCTTTAGTGTGAGAGAAGGTCTAAGGCTGTAGTGAGCCTCAGCAAGTCGCTGCTTAGCTCCCAGACCTATGGTCCATGCTCTAATTTCCTTTCCATCATTTTCTAGAGGGATGGGTTATCACTTCCGCACACTTGACTGATAAGTTGTCTTGTGTGATTTTATCCTTTTGAAGTAATTTAGTCAGAGTTTAGCATCCGTCTAATCTTGTGGCCTCTGAACGCTGTAATACTAAACATTACTCTTGAGTAAATAGCCGCCTCAGACTGAGTACACTCTTGAAATAAAAAGTTGTCCCTGGGTTGACAATTAATGTGAAGGTAATTAGGAGTTTAAAAGACACCTTTTTATCGCTCCACAAATTATAAGGCATTGCTCTATCTTTTCTATCTTTTCATGAGATGGTTTCATAACATTTGGTATCAGAGCTTTGGATTCTAGGGTTTCGCTACTCCAAATAGGTCATCATGGCATTTTCAATATAACTTTTTTTCTGCGATGTTTCAGAAACTAAAAAAAACCATTTGAGAAGACATCGCGTTGAACTTTGGGTATGAATTTCAAAGCTTTTCATGCTATATTTGCGGAGATAGGATCTGAGGAAATTGGTCTTTTTTCAGACTCCTGAATTACATTCCAAACAGGTGACTTGGGTAAAATCTTCATAACTTTCTCTCTGAGCATCAGATTGAAATTTCGTAAGACGTTATTGTTATTTTTGTGGCTTTATATTATTATTGTTAGGTCGACTGGGTTATATTGTGACTCCTTAGACTCCTATATATAGAAAGGAGTTTTTGTCATTTGAATCATCCAAGAATTGTTCATTTATGTAATGTAAAGGAGGTTTCCCCCTCAAAGAGGCTGAATTCTAAGGTGTTGATCTATCTTTTCTATATTTTCTTGAGCTAGTCTCATAACATGGTCGTAACCTCTTAAAATGTAATTCCAAAATTTTTCGGCCATGCAAGCTCTGGGCTCCATGTCATCACGTGCCACTTTATCCATGGATAGTTTTTAATTGTGCTATTATTTAAGTGATGGACTCCACTTTCACTTTGATAACCTTCACACCCGAAAGCCCAGAATCTTTTCCAAATTTGAATTCATGATACCATCTAGGCATCTTAGCCTCTGGCCAGTCCCCTCTCCTCTCTAATGAGTCCAGACTGCTTATACCTGGAACTTGATCTTAATTATATATAGGCTTTGTATTTTGGGTTGCTACATGCATTCTCTCATCTACTACTCACAACCTTGGAAGCCCGGATAATTAAAAAATTGCATTTCAAGTTTGTTGCCAGCATACCTTTCTCCAGGCGAGATTTGTTTGTTCTCACTACTCTCGTGCCGACTCTTTAAACACATGGGCGATTTCCTATGGGAAATTTCATGCTCCCCTCAAGTTCCATTTATCTAGGCTAATGTAGAATCTACATGATGTTGGCCGACTCATAATGTTGTTCCTAATTTAAATTAACTATTTTTCACTCCTGAGTAGCCACTATGTTAATGCAACCATTTAGTTTAAAGAACACTCAAGATATTCATAGGTAATTTGGATCATGGTTAGTTTATATTTGATTGCTAGCCATGTTGTAATATCTCTCCATTTTACTTATCACATAACAATCAAGTCCTCTCTCTATATTTATATGAATCATTATATCAACTAGGACTTTAGCTTTGCTGGGATAATTTTATGAAAATTTTATGGTGATATAAAATTAGAAAAGGAAAAGAGAATAATTGTTTTTTCAATTCATATCGAAACACACCTTCATTTTCATTTTTGATGATTTGTTTACTTTTAGCTTATTGAACATGGGTTATAATTTTTCTGGCTTACTGCCCACACTAGTCTAGATTCAACAAGTGATGATTGTTGGGAAAATAAAGACTTCATAAAATGCAACTTCTTTATACTTCTTATCGTACTCAAAATAAGAAGTTAACTTTCTGGAGAAATTTGGCATAATTCAGGTAAAAGATAATGCAATTCTTCAATGGTAAGTTTCATATGACCATTTTCATTCATTACCATGCTTTTATGTTAGATTTATTTTTAATGTTTGCTAATCTAAAGCTCTGTTTTTGGAAGTCTTCAAGGATCACTTTGAAAACATTGCACCCATTCCTGCCTACATTTGTAATTCATTCTTCTTTTTTTGCTTATTTTTTAGCTTTGGAAAAGTATTTATGATGTCAATCAAATTCCAAGATATCTAAATTAAGGTGTCTCTAAACCTCTAGTTTCTTTCAGAAGCCTTATTTTTGTTAGAAAAATCGTTATAGAAATTACATGCAGGCTTAGTTTTGGAACAAGAAGGATTTCCAAGAGGAGAAACACCTCATTTGACTTTACCTTATAGCTACTATCTAGATTTTGTTTGAACACAAGATTAATTGCCTATAACTCTCTAAGATAAAATTTATCAAGATCTCAACTAATGAATAACATGCATGATTTCCTATTTTACTCTTTTGTTGAGATATTTTAAATCGTCTTGTTGAATTTTTCTCCATTATGGCTTTCATTTTATCTTTTCTTTCTGCTTGCATTTTATTTTCTATTTGTAATGTTTTTCTTGTGTGTTGATTTCACCTTTGGTTCACACTGGATTTGGTGATATTACCCAAATTTATGTGGAATTTTTTTCTTTCCCAAAACTAATCAACATGCATGAGAATTTTTTACTTTGTCATTTCATGGATTTTAATTTACCTTAAAGGGAAATCTTTATTGAATTCTAAAGTCCTCTTTCCTTATTTCTTCTCCAATGGAGGAACATTCATCTTTTCCAAGTGATAAAGTTCATATTTCCAAGGAAAGAACTGGCACAAGTCTAACTCAATGAATCCCACCCCCACTTCACATAAAGAACCTCTAGATTGATAGTTGTAGGGAAAGATGAGGGATTCAAATTTGTGTGAGTATTCTATCAATTGCATTTAAAATCTCTTGTACTACCCCACCCTCTTTAGCCAATTGAAACAGGAAATTCTCTAAATAAAGTTTATCAAAAGGGTGGTAAAAGAGGGTTGAAAGAACATATGTGTGGGAAGCACAAGTCAACTCATTAGGGTATTAAATAATCTCACTAGAAGTGGGTCTATAGACACTCACTAATAGTGAAGTGACACCAGGTAAGGGAGGTCATTCATATCAATTCATAATTGCTTTAAAACTTCATGTTTGTACCACAAACATAACAACTCGCCCCCCCCACCATTTTTATTTTAAAATATTCTCCTCATAATAATAATGGGGACCTTCCATCCAAGTTTTGGTCATATCGCCTTTTAAAAGATTTCTTTTGGTTAATTTCGTGGAATTTTTACAATATATATATATATATCTATATATATATATATATATATATATATATATATATATTCACTTTTATTGCTTCATTGGGTTTGATTTCTCGCCAACTTCCCAATGACTCTAATTTTTTTGAGTTTGGACTTGTGGTTTTCAAATGGCGCTTATTCAAAGATTTGATGATTTTTACTATGTAAGCTATAAAATGTACAAAATGTAAAAAAAAAATATTTTTATTTCTGTAAATTTATTTTGTAAACAATATTATTACATTAATTTACTTAATTATTTAATCTCATTAATCATGTTGAAAATGCAACAAGAAAATCTATTTTTTACTTTGTCTTTGTCAAACTAGATTAAAATTTGAATTTCTATTTCAGCGGAATAGTTGGAGGTAGTTAACTGAGGTTACATGGCTCTTGTCACTCAGTTAACTTAGTAAATTGGAATGGGAGACACTTGAGTTTAGGTATACATGATTGATTGCTAATTTGATGCAATATATTTTAGTTATGTCGAGTTATTAACAGTTTAACTAGTTCTTATTGTCAGAAGAACTAATGGAGGTCAAGTTGTGGAAGTCGAACTTCAACTACACTCAGTGATCAACTAGTTAACTGACCAATCATCCCAAAATAATTGTTGCATGTAGACAATTCGAGTTACCTAGTTGAGATGGAGATTCTGAGGAAGTGTACTATCAATTGTAGCATATACCATTGTGTACAGGTAGTGTATGCAGTGAAAGATTGACCTAATGATATTTCACAATTACTTGCTATGAAATTCCTAAGAAATAGGGGAAATTTCCCAAGGGAAAAATGCAAGGAAATAGGAGCTTGGGAAGGCTTGAAATTCGCTAAGTGTTTGGCCAGGTTTAGTTAGTCAGGCAGAGGAATAGACTATACACTTGCAAGTTGTGCTCAGGCTTGAGAAAGAATTGTATTTCTTCTCTTTTCTCTGATTAATGCAATATAGATAGTAGCGAGTTTTGAGAAGTTTATTTCCCATAGATAAATATCTATGCATGTATGATGTTTCCTTTTACATGTCTATGATTCTTGTTTTAGATGGTGAACTAACTTCCACATATTAGTAGAGTAGCTTCAAGTATTTTGATCTATCAAATTTCATGAGCATTTTTTAATCTACACATTAATTTCTACATGGCATTAGAACTCGAATTTCTATAGAGCAGATATTTCAAAGTTGTCATTGTAGGAGGTTTGAGGTTGTAGATTAGGTTGCAGGTTTTCTTCAAGATTGAAAATATGGCTTTCAATCGAATAAGGATCGAGTATTCCCTTGAGGGACGCTTGAATTATGTTGCATGGAAGGACAACATGGAGGTGGTACATGAGGATAATTGGTTGAAGTAATTCATTGATAATGATATTCCGAATGTAGCAGTAGTTGATCATCAAAATATAGTAGATTGGAAGGCGTGTGTTTCTAAGGTGAGGAGGATTATATTGGAGGGATTATGAGACCATATTTTATCCAATATCCATGGGAAAGAGACTCCATATGCAATGTGGCAATTGTTTCCATATTTGTTCCATAATAGTAGTGACCACAGGAAATCGACACTCAAGGACAAGCTTCGAAATATCAAGATGCAAAGGAATGAGACCATTCCATAGTACTTGAGTAGGTTTAGAGAGTGTTGTGATGAATTTTGTTAAGTTGATGTTACTGTAGTAGAGGATTATTTAGTGAGCCTAGCCCTTCTAGGCCTCCCAAGAGTTGGCACAACTACTATGATTCGGTGAATAGGAGGGAGAAGATACTAAATTGGGAATTCCTTTGGTCTGATTTGGAATAGGAGGAGATAAGGAAGAGCAGCAAATAGGGGACCTTATCCAAGGGAAAGATGAGGAGAATTATTCATTGGATAGAAAGGCAAAGAAAGGGAAAGGGAAGAAATTCCAATCCAAAGTAGATTTGAGTCAAGGGGGAAATAATAAATACTTTTCCAGAAACAAGTGCTTTCACTATCACGAATTTAGGAACTATGCAATGAAGTGTCCAAATGAGAAGGAAAGTAAGAATACAACAGGAGGAGCAGTGAGTGAAGCCTTAGATTCATAGCTTGAAATTTATTTTACCCTCATTTTATGCATGGAAAGCACAATCATGGGTAGTGTGTGGTATCTAGATAATGGTACCTCACTCCAAATGATGGGGAACAAATATTTTTTGAGTGACTTGGAGGAGAAGGATCACCAGATGCACATAGAGATGTTAGATGATGGAAGGTGTAGCATGACCATTATTATTACAGTTACCTTTCATAGGGAGTTTTCCCCACCTCTTAGGGACAAGGATGTCATTCTTGTACCGGGTCTGAAGAAGAATCTAATTTCCATAGCTATGTTGGAATACAGTGGCTATGATCTAATATTAAACAAAGGGAAGTCTTTCCTTAGACACTTCGCCATGGGATAAGTGAAGCAAATCAGGGTTTGAGTGAAGAACCTCTTCAAATCAGATGTGGAAGACTATGCAACATTGAGCAAAAGACCAAAGAAGGTGCAAAGTCGAGATGTCGATGAATTATGTCATAGAAGACTTGGCTATTTGCATCATGGCATTTTCAAGATCATGCAAGAGATTTCTACAAGCCAATCTAAAGGAGAAATAGAGTGGAGGGATACATGAAAAGGGTGTACGTTGGGAACCACACCAAATCCACCATTAATGATTGGGATAGCAAGGTGCATGCAATCCTTGAAAGGATCTATTCTTATGTTTGTGTTCCTCCACTTCCAATCACATGTATAATGTTGTATTTGTAGACGATTTGTCATGAATGTGCTAGATCTACTTCATGTAGAGGAAAGACCATAAATTATCCAATTTGTTGCATTTAAAGAACTTGTACAGAAAGAAACTATCAAAAAAGTGAAGGATCTCAAGAGGGATATCGAAGATGAGTACGTGTCGAATGAGTTTAAAAATTTATGTGCAAAAGAAGCCATTCGACAGGAGTTGACAACACCCGATAACTCACAATAGAATGAGGTGGCTCAGAGGAAGAACAAAATTATTGTGGTAGTAACAAGGGTGATGTTGCATGACCAAAGCCTACCACTACACTTCTGGGCTGAAGATGTAATGCAATGGTCTATTTTTAGAATAGGAGTCCTCAAAAAATTCTTGGCATGAGTACAGCAAAAGAAGCTTTTTTGGGGAAGAAAACAAATGTGTCACACTTCATGATCTTTGCATCCTTAGTTTACATTCATGTGTCCAGGGAAGCAAGGAAAAATCTAGACCTACCAACAGAGTTATGCATATTTGTGGGGTACACAAAAACACCTCACAACTATCGTCTGTACTTTCCATCCCTTAGGATGACAGCAGTCATAAGGGATGTGGAATTTGATGAGGAGAAGACATTGAGGTGTTCTCTTGTGAGGGACCTTTAGTTGCAACCTCATTATAAGCTTTTGCATCCAAAGGAGGAACCTTAGGAAGTTGTGGAGGAGCCACAAGAAGAGGAGGAGGGAGTGGAGACATCCACTCAATTAGAGACATCCAGATAAGGAAGGAAGCAAGGAAGGTAAGTTGGAAGATTATTGAAGGATGCTAGAGAGAATGTGGGAGCACCCACATCACTGTGTAGGTAGAGGAGGTCACTAGATGGGTACACTAGATACATGGCTTTGATTAGTGAGCTTGTAGAGACTACGTTATCCTCATTTGAGGAATTTTCAAAGAAACCCATATAGGTTGATGATATGGTAAAGGATTATGATTCCATGATCATACACAATGTTTGGGAAGTGGTCCCAAGACCAATAGACAAATTACTGGTTGGTTCAAGATCGATTTAGAAGGTAAAGAATGCAATATATGGAAGCATAGAGAAACACAAAGCCAAATTTGCGGCCAAGGGGTTGTCTTAGGTTTAGGGGATTGAATATGAGGATACCTTTTCCCCAGTAACAAAGTACTCATCCATTAGATCAATTCTAGCAATATCAACACATATGGGGTGGAAATATACCAGATGGATTGTTACACTAAAAAATGTCACCTTGACTACTTACAGTTAGTATGGCTCAAATCAACAGTCATGCTACCCTCTTAGGCAAGTCTCATGCCTCTGTTATCCATCTCAAACTCAAAGAAGAGAGAAAGTCTTGTAAAAACTATGTTTATCTCTGGGGTCGCAGGTTCTCTCTAGCCTTACCTGCGGGGACGCTGACCATGTTCACAAAATCTGCGTCCATGGACGCTCTGTATCTTAAGGGACAGGTGCGTCCCTCTGTAAAAGGCAAAATGCGCGAGTTTTATCTTGAAAAAGTTACTTGTGGTTACTTCTAGAACATTCTAGAGGTCGGTTTGATGAAATGGATGCGCCTCCAGTTGGTTCATGTATCTCTATTAAGGGGGAACTTATCCCATCAATAAGGGAGCTATCCCACCCATAGAGGGGGATGATCCCATTGATAGTGGACCTGAATAACCTCTTTACAGCACTATAAATAAATGCATTGAGCCAGAAGGAGAAGAGGTTGGAGCTATACATTTTCTTTGGGTAAATGCTGCAGGATTTAGGTCTTCCATTAGAGCCTTTGTGAGGAGAGATTGTCTTCACTTGATTCTACTTGGGAGAGGGTGAGCTTTGTCAAAGTAGAGGAAAACCCTTGATGGACCCTGGGAGGAACTTGCACAACACCAAGGCCAGGTTGTAAGAGTTTCTTTGTTTCGTTATTAATACAAACTGGTTTATTTTTCTCAATAGCTTGTGTTAATGAGTTATTTCATGTGTTCCTTGGTCTGCATGTTGAATATATGTTTTATTATATGAAATGCAAGTGCTTGGTAATTGTTTGATTGTTTGTGGTTGCAGGAATTGACTTGAAGGAGGAGCTCATCCGGATCGTCAAGAACGGACTTCAACAACAGCGTTTTGGAATAAGGTAAGCCTAAACACTTGTAGTTTTCATGTTGTAAAAGGTGTATTTAGAGAAAGATCACTCCATTTTGTCTTGTTTGTCATTAGAATGTCTTAGACTTCTAGGAAGGTCAGTCGTGTCCGCACCCTTGACAGATTCCGTGTGACAAATTGGCGACTCCGCTGGGGAATCCATTAATGAGAGAGTCTTTTCCTTTATATGAACTTTGCTTTGAGAAAATCATTTTTATTTTCTGGTTTTTGACTGTGAGAATTAGTATTTGGGTGGCTTAGCTTTAGATTTAGTTAGATTGGTTTTTCTTCGTTTTTCCAGACGGACGCACCCTCTTAGTACTGCACAGTGCGTCTTTGGACGCGCTGTTGCCGTCTGCACAGAGCGGGGCCGCACCTGTGACAACGGGTTGCCTGCGTCTTCCTGTAAAACTTAAGAAAATTCCATTTTTGCTTTAAATTGCTTTTAGATTTTGTTTTTCCTTAGTGTTTTCTGCCCAGATCCTTTAGTACCCTGTCAAGAATTTTCACCTGAACTTGTTTTGTGAGCTTTGAGTGTTTTAGTGGTTTTCAACGAAGTTTAGACCTAGGGTTTGATTTTTGGAAAGGCTTTGTAGTGACTTTGATAGTAGAAAGTTGTCCAGCCTTAGATCTCTCTGGTTAGTCAACCTTCTTAGAAGTCGGGCCTGTCGTAAAGTCTCCTTTTGTGAGCAACTTGCCATTTGAGTTGTTTTGGGTCAAATTTCGAATTACTTGTTTATAAAGTATTGATTTCCATTTTACAAAAAGAACAAAAAGATTAGAGTTTTGTTTTGGCTAGTTTTTGATTCTGCAATAAGCTAGTCCTTGATTTGATTGTGATCAAGTAAAACACCTTAGAAATAATCATTGTTAGTTTTGGCCTCGTTAAGATTGCTTAGAGTAAATTTGCCTTTAGTTTGCTTATGAGTGCATTTTCATAGATTTTAAGAGTTGTTAAGATTGATTTTTGGTTACATTAGATTTACTTGCTTTATTAAAAGAAAAATACAAAAACATCTTCTTAAAAAGTCTTGTTTCAAGTAGCTTTTTGTTTTCAAAAGAAGAAAAGAGTTTTTTCGTGCATGTAAAGAGAAGTTATGTTTTTATGCTTGGAAAAGACAAACGAATTGTTTCTTTGATTGTCTTCAATTAAGAAGTTGCTTTTATAAAGATTGCATTCTCTCAACTTTTTAGTTAAGCAATTCATCGAAAAAGTAAAGTAGTGGATAAATCATTCTAGGTGCATTTTGTAGTGGTTTCGAGTCGAGTCAACACACCACTAGTTTCACTTCCATCACCTTTTGACTTAAGAAACAACCTTAAAAGTAACGCTTAAATTAAAATCAATCTAGTAATCTTTATTTTTCTAGGGCTCTGAAGCACCAACATAGCTTAGGCTAGGGTCTTGGAGTAGGTGAGTACTTAACTCTCCAAGACTACAAAACCAAACAGATAGTCTATCTTGAGTAGAACAAATCCAATTGTTTCAGTTACATTCTGGGAAAGCTCCTCTTAAAGGAGAAGCACGAGCTCGTGTCCGAACCAGTGAGGGGATCATTCCTCCCTCGTTGGGAACGACGCCAGGCAGTACGTATTACAAACGGTAAACCTCGGATTAACCATTGTCGAGGAGCCAGGGGTCACTTATCGGTAAACCTTGGATTGTTGTCAAGGAGCCGGTAAGGGGATTGGAGCTTGCTACTCTGCCCTTGCGTGCTGTCGGAGTTTAGACTGTTCCCCCAGGTGTAATTGTTGTGATTGGTAACCTTAGTGGCCATAATATCTAGGATTCTACCCAAGGTGACGGTGGAGGGAAGGTCCCACTGTACCTGGAGCAGACGTCGGTTATACTCACTTGGATTTTCTGGGGGGTTCGCTTCACTTCGAGACGGTTAAAGTGGAGGAACTTGGTCCAGTCTATTCATTAAGCAGGTTGCCGGGGTAACTGTTCCACCCACTATTTCTGTACTGAATCCTGCGAGGTTGGGCCTAATCACCAACTAGCGCTTTTGGTCCGGAAGACTACTGTTTGTGTGTGGTTTGACGCTCTAGATTATTTAGGCGTGTGCTTCAAATTTGATTGGTTCTTTAGAAGACTTTAGGTGGTTTGATTTGAAATTTTTTACTTTGTTTTCGTGTGTTGTAGTTAAAATCTTTAATTGTGGCGGAATTACCGAGACAGTCCCGTAGACTTCGGGGCAAGTCTCCTGAGATTGTTACCGGAATAGATTTGTTAAGAAAACTCCGTAAATCGCGGGGTGAATCTCCTGAAGACATTCCGGGTCATTTAGAAGGGTTAAAGGTCCTTGTAACTCCTCCTAGTGGCAGTAGAGTAGGATCACCTGAAGAAGGAGAATCTTCCTTGGTAGTCCATCCAGATTACCAAAGTTTAGAAACAGGTTACAATCCCGAAGCTGTTACAGTTTCCGAGCTTGCTGGTAGTTTTTCATCTGCCAGTGAAACAGGCGAAGAACCTGAAATTTCAGAACCTGTTACTCCAACTCCTAGTGTTCCTGATTCACCAAGAATAGAAAGAATTATCACCGAAAATCTTCCTGTTGGATTAATTGCTATAGAAGAACTTGTTCCAGAGGAAGAAATAGGCGTTTCTGATTCTGAAGATCTAATTACCCTTGATCTAAGGGAGCGTGAATCCATCTTTTACAGTCCTCCTAGAAGTGAATCTTGGTACCTTGCATTAACCAATTTTTTAGACAACTCAGTAGGTTTTTCTACACCTCGTACTCCGGTTCCACCTAGAGGAATTCATTCTCCTGTAAATATGTCTGGTCAGTCATCTGTGTTTTCACAAAGTCCTGAATCATTTTTACATGGCGGTCCTTCTGTTCCTACTGGGTATCAATCACTTTCTGGTACCTTTGCGGGAGCATCTCCTCAACCCATTGATCATGGGTTATTAGTTGGAAACAGTGGTAATGTACCATTGAGTATAGGTGAAGTTTATATGATGTCAGGTTCAACTCCCATTAACCAACCTCAAGGTGGCCAATTACCGCCTGGGGGGCAACCTTCGTTAATGCCTGGGGGGCAACCTCAAGGTACTTCATTCGTGACTGGGGGGCAACCTCAAGGGTATCAACCCCAAGGGTATCAACCCCAGCCTCAATATGTACCCCAAAGTCAACCTCAGTATCAGTATCAACCTCAAGGATGGCAACCTCAAGGATGGCAACCCCAAGGGTATCAACCCCAAGGGTATCAACCTCAAGGATACCAACCTCAAGGTCAAGGTCAACCCCAGTATTCGTATTTACCTCAAGGTTATCAACCTACGGGTCAATACCCTGGTCAAGGTTATCAACCACCTCAAGGGCAATCATATGGGACTGCACCTTACAGTTATCAACCCTATCCTCAATACGGCTATGGATCTCAGTATCCTCAACCTGTTACGAGTCAATACCCTGGAATGTTAACATGGGATCCGTCACAGGGTCAACAGATGTCGCAACCAAGTATACAGTCGGTACCTCAAGCAGGACAACCTGCAGTTCCTGGTCCACCCCAGCAACCGCAACCTGTCCAGTCAAGTGTTCAGACCCCTGTAACTTCTGTAGTTACTCA
The DNA here is from genome assembly GCA_031772625.1 of Pinus tabuliformis. NCBI lineage: Eukaryota > Viridiplantae > Streptophyta > Pinopsida > Pinales > Pinaceae > Pinus > Pinus tabuliformis. The sequence goes on from CM062820.1 coordinate 190,437,938, forward strand.
GCCGCCAATTGCACCTAGTACTCCACCTCACACGGCTGCAGCAACTACCGCTTCATCTACCATGCTTACTTCTGGAGTATCGGCAGCTCCGGTTTCTACTGTCCCTGTAACCACTCCTCAGACATCTGTACCGTTGTCTGGACCCACGGTTCAAACCACAGTCCAGATGCCTGCAGGCCAACCTGGTACAAGTACGGTTGTTACTACTCAACCTCAATTTGTTCAACCTCCGTACCAGGGACAGTATCAACCTGGGCAAGCTGCCCAACAACCGGTTTACCAGTATCAACCGTATCCTGGGTACACTTATCAACCACCTCAGCAACCCCAGTACGGTCCGGTTAATCCTGGTTTTCCAGGAGGATATAATATCCCCAATGCGACTCCTGTTCCTAGTTATCCTGGATATCCTCCTCCTGGGGCTGGTATTGTGACTCAGAGTTTTAGAGATCCTAACCGGCAGTTACCGTTTATTGCGACTTTAGATTTACCCGACTTGACGCGCCTAACGAACGATCCAATTCAATATCTTCCGTTCTGGCCGCCAATGCCAAATAAGTTGCCCAGCGATATACCCAAGTTCGAAGGTAAGTCTGGAGAGGATCCGTCTAATCACGTGATGACTTACCACCTCTGGTGTGCATCAAATTCCATCTCAGATGATTCCATCCGCTTACGTCTTTTCCAGCGTACACTCATTGGTCTCGCAGCCAAGTGGTACATTGAGTTACCACGGGCCTCTTTTTACAACTTTAGCCAGTTAGCTACCTCGTTCTTAACTCATTTTCAGTTACCAGTCAGATACGATAATGGTACAGAATTATTAACTTCGCTAAAACAATCGACATCCACGTACATTTCTGATCACATCCATGAGTGGAGACGTCGAAGGAGATTAGTGAAAGTTTTTATCCCGGACCAAATCTTAGCTGAATGGTTTGTCAAATCATTATTACCAAGAATTACTGAAGATGTAGCTAAGGCCGGAGTAGTTACTGAGGAGCAAGTCATTGCTCAGGCACAATACCTTGACTTAGTTTACACTCAGTCGGGTACGTTACACGAGAAAATTCCGGATCTTCCAAAGTCAAACCAAATCGCTGCTGCTCCTTCGGGATCTCATGCCGCTGATGGTATGATCGGTATCGTGACTACGAAGAGTAAGAAGAAGTCTTCCAAGACCTCCAATACTCCAATTATCACTTTGCCTGATTCTCCGACAGGAGAGTCTTCTCCTCCTGAACTTACCGCCGACATTCACGCTGTAGAGTCATCTACGGCCAAATCCAAAAACGGTGGAAAGAAGAAAGGAAAGAAGAAGGCTAAAGCAGACAAGGCTCCAAAGGAGAAAACGGAAAAGTCGGAAACCAATGACGAAAAGCGCAAACCTCGATATCCTTGTCTTATTTGTGAAGAAGATCATTTTACGAGAGACTGCCCTCATCGGGCCGAGGTAGTGAAAATAGTCAAAGGTTCTCCCACTCCTGCTGTGTTAAAAAATCCATTTCCAGAGCAGGAGAATAAGATGATAGGTTCTTCTTCGAATGCCAGTGAAGAACCCATTTTGATGATGTCTCATGTCAGGATTGCGACTCGATCGCAAGATTATGGTAGTAAGGCTCCTGTTGATGGTAAAGAAGCAGAATCTTCTCACTCTAACCCATCAACCTCAGCTCCTGGTTCCGATCCACTACAGATCGAAAAACCTAACCCAGACTTAGTGATTAAGCCGCCCGCCAAGGGTGTACTTCGAAGGTCTGCTTTCAATCCACATGCGAGAGCAGCCCAGAATTACAACATTGTTGAAGACTTAGCTGTTTCACCTTCAGCAATGTCGGCACTCGAAGTGCTGCAATCATGTCCAGCGCAACGAAAATTGCTTTTGTCGGCTATTGGAGCTGTCGATGTTCAGGACCCGAACCTAATGATCTTTGATCTAGAAAGTAGTACACCGCGTCTCCCCCATCAAATGGCTTTCCAAATTCCAGTGATAGTCAAAAACAGGCCTATTCATCGGACTGTGATTGATGAGGGAGCTTCTACGTGTATTATGTCGATTCAATGTTGGAGATCGCTTGGTTCTCCTTCGTTGAACCAATCCCCCACCATCCTTAAGGCCTTTGATGGCCGTGGGTTCCGTCCGTTTGGTATTCTACAAGAATTGCCTATAGGGGTCGAAGGTAAAACCGTTAGTCTGGATGTGGAAGTGGTTGATGCCCCTCTAGACTACAACCTTCTTTTGGGTCGAAGTTGGTCATATGCTATGACAGCGGTCGTTTCATCGGTCTTCAGAGTCATTAAGTTTCCACATAACGGTAAGATCGTGACTATTGATCAGCTGACATACTTTTCATCCGACCCAACCTCTTTAGAAACTATCCAGCATGTTGGTAAAACGACAATCCCTTATAGGGACATTGGTGTAGGTTTAGTTAAGGATTCCGGTTTACTGGGAACTTTTCCTCTCCCTCCACTCAATGCAGACCCTTCGTTCGCAACAATTCATATGATCACGTCAGAAAACATTATTTATGATGATCCTTGGTATGTTCCCTCTGACTCTGAGCTAGACTCACTCGGTGATGTTATGCCGTTGAGTCCGTATGAGATTGCTTATGAAGCTCTTATGTCTTTTACCGACTTTCATTCAACCGACCAAATGAATGTGGTCAGTGAAGAGTCACTTTTCACCTCACCCTTAGAACGGATAACGTTTCCCGAAGAAGTGTCATCTGACGAACAACTTCGCGAAATCCTAAGTGTAGATGATCTACCATGGGAAGATCTCCATCACAGATCTTCGTTTTTACCTAAGGATGATGCATTTGAAAATGATTTTTCATCTATCTTTACCGCTGAATATGTCAAAGACGCTCAGGATCCAACGAAACATTCTGATTCAGAGCTGAATTTAGGGAATATTTCTCGTACTATTCCCATTGATATTTCAGTGAAGCCCGGAATCGAGGAGAACATTCATATAGGTGCCGCATGTACTGAAGAAGAAATCCAAACTTACAAGGCCCTATTCCAAGAATTCCGCGACGTGTTTGCCTGGTCTTACGAGGAAATGCCGGGAATTGATCCTGCCATTGTTGTTCATGAAATCAAAACCTACCCGGATGCTAAACCCATTCGGCAACGGTTGCGTCAGATTCACCCTCGAAAAGCGGCTGCGATTAAAGCAGAAGTCGAAAAGCTGTTGAAAGCAGGTTTCATTTATCCGATCCCGTTAACGGATTGGGTATCGAATATTGTTCCCGTCAATAAAAAACAAGGAACAATAAGAATCTGTATCGACTATAGGGATATCAATCGAGCTTGTCCAAAAGACAACTATCCTACGCCTTATATCGATCAAATTATTGATGATTGTGCCGGAAGTGAGATGTTTTCCTTCATGGATGGTTTCTCAGGCTATAATCAAATCAATATTCTACCTGCCGATCAACCAAAAACGGCATTCATTTGTCCATGGGGGACATTTGCTTATTGCAAATTACCTTTTGGACTTAAGAATGCCGGGGCCACTTTTCAACGGGCGATGTCTTATGCATTTCATGACATCAAGCACATTGTGCAACCCTATCTCGATGATTTGCCTGCTCATTCTTTACAACGAGCTGATCACCTTGTCCACCTACGAGCAATCTTTATGAGGTGTAGGCATTATCGAATTCGGTTGAATCCCCACAAGTGTGTTTTCTGTATAGAAACAGGTCGATTGCTGGGATTTGTTGTTTCAAAAGCCGGCATTCGCGTCGATCCCTCGAAAGTCGAGGCTATCATCAAATTGCCTCCTCCTTCGAGTTTGCGCCAACTCCAAAGTTTGCAAGGGAAAGCGAACTTTTTACGCCGATTCATCCCAAACTACGCCGAGGTCACTAAAGGTTTTACACGGTTGTTGAAACAGAACGCACAATTCTTTTGGGACGAGATTGCCCAACAATCTTTTGATGCACTGAAACACGCGTTGACCCATGCACCGTTATTGCATCCTCCCAACTACAACCAGGACTACTTCTTATACCTCGCAGCTTCGCATTCCACCATTGGAATGGTGTTAGTTCAAGAAGATGAATTCAAAGCAGAGCATGTGATATATTATCTTAGTAGAACCTTAAATCCCACTGAGTTAAAATATTCGCATGTGGAGAAATTGGCCCTGGCAGCCGTTCAAGCTGTCCAGCGTTTTCGTCACTACATTCTTCTCCGCAAGACTACAGTTATTTCGGATTGCAACCCTATGATTTATATTTTGACAAAACAACTGCTAGGGGGCAAGTACTCTAAATGGATTGTTATCCTGCAAGAGTTCGACTTGGAGTTCGAGAAGTCCAAGTCTAAGAAATCTTTAGTTTTTGCGGAATTGATGTGTGATTTCCCGAGTGCTGACACAGAGACTGTGGCAGAGGAGTCCATTGCGGACGAATCTTTGTTTCTTATTAGCACTTTAGATCCGTGGTATGGGGATATAATCATCTATCTCCAAACCCAAACCTTTCGGCCTGAAGCTTCCAAGGAAGACCGTCGAAAAATTCGGTTTCGATCCCAGCAATACAGAATTATTGGAGATACACTTTATCGCCGGGGGGCAGACTTAGTTTTTCGACGTTGTTTAACTCACGAAGAGGCTGAGAGAGTTTTGAATGATTGTCACTCTGGAGCATGTGGCGGTCATATGTCTGGGTATGCCACAGCTCAGAAGGTGTTGCGCGCTGGCTATTTCTGGCCGTCTATGTTTAAAGATTGTATCCTTGCTGTCAGAACATGCCACAACTGTCAAGTGTTTGATCGAAAGATGCGCGCTCCACCTGCTCCTCTCCACCCTATAATTGCCGCTGGTCCATTCGCCAAATGGGGCATTGACTTTATTACTTGTAACCCTCACTCGGCCGGGGGGCATGCGTATATCATCCTCGCGGTTGATTATTTTACAAAATGGGCCGAGGCGATGCCTACATTCGACGCAAGCGGCAAGACAGCTGCAGTTTTCGTATTCAATCATATCATAACTAGGTTTGGTGTCCCACAAGCAATCATTACTGACCATGGGAGCCATTTTCGAAACGTCATGATGACTGAGCTTACAAGCCAGCTTGGTTTGCGCCACGATAGCTCTACTCCTTATTATCCGCAAGCCAACGGTTTGGTTGAGTCAATCAACAAAGTTCTAGTCATCATGATTCGACGGATCATTGGTATCCATCGAACGAATTGGCATAACATGTTATTTTCGGCGCTATGGGCATATCGAACTTCAGTGAAAAATTCAACAGGTTTCACCCCTTTCCAGCTAGTTTATGGCTTAGAAGCTGTGTTACCTATTGAATGCGAAATCCCATCACTTCAAATGGCTGTCGAATTACTTCCAGCTACTTCCGAAGAGGAGAAACGGTTATTATACTTGGCTAAATTAGATGAGACTCGACGTGACGCTACTTTAGCTATCGAGACTCACGCGAAACGAATGAAAGCTCAGTACGATAAAAATGTAACCCCTCGAAGTTTTTCGGAAGGAGACCTAGTACTATTATATGATCAAGCTAACGATAAGCTAGGTGCCGGAAAATTCGTTCCCATGTGGCATGGGCCCTACATTGTAAAGCGAAAGCTAGCAAAAGGGGCTTATGAGTTAGTTGATTTTGATGGGGACTCTTTGGGTAAACCCAGAAATGGACTTTACCTAAAGAGGTATTATGCTTAAAATGATGGGTATGGAGAAATTTTTAGATAGGTTAGATTTTCTTTCTAGCTAGCAAGTGTGTTAGTTTAGTCAGTGTGCTTAGCTTAGCAAGTGTGGTTTTTCGTCATTATTCTGGCTTATCTTGGTTTTACTCTTGATATTGTAGATGTCGACGCCTCTCCAAACATACATTGGATTTGCTGATGGTGCTTGTCGTAATACACGGAATATCTCTTCCGCAGCTTGGGTTATCTATTCGCCCTCTGACGAGTTAGTTTCTATGCATGGGGTAAGCCTCGGTCAAACAACGAATAACATTGCAGAATACAGTGCAGTGGTTGAATTATTATCCGAATCTATTTCATTTGGAATTCGACGTTTGATAGTGAGGTTAGATTCTGAACTTGTTGTATTACAGCTTAATAGAGTTTATGCCATTAGAAATCCTGTGTTATTAAGGTTGTTTTTGAGAGTGCGTCTCTTGGAACGTGAATTTGATTACATTGAATATCAACATATTCCAAGGTCTTTGAATACATTAGCAGATGCAATTGCTTCTCGAATGTTGGACAGACATTTACGATAATCATGCAAGTAAATTTAAAAACATTTCATCACATATGTTAAACAAGATAAGCCGGTAATAGTGATATATATAGATAGAAGTGTGTCAAAAAATATATACATCGTCTTCGATCATAGGTTTAAAACACCTTATGATCGGCAAAATGATAGTACAAAAAGTCAAAAATGTCACATGTGACTACAAAAGTGACTAGTCAATCACTGGTGGTGCTCTCTGTACGACACCACTGCGCGGGCTACCTTACGCAAAAATCTCCTAAACGGTCCAGGGACCGCGACTACGAAGCGCTGAAGCCTGATAGGAATGTCGTCCATAGTAGTCTCAGGTATATCTGCCGTGAGACGCTCTAGATCATGCTCCAACTCAGCTAGTACTTCTGCTGTCGCATCCTGTGGGGCCGGTACCGGTGCAGCTGGATGTAGTCTATCATAAGGCCGGAGGTTGGCTGGACGCTGTGGACCAACATCTGCATTTTGAAAGATTTACTATTAGTTTTGAGACGATATATATAAAAAATACAAAAAATACATAACTAGAAAACTTGTGAAAATAAAAAGTACCTCTGTCGTCCCATTGTTCTCCCTGTGGAAGAACCATGTCCGGATCACCTCTGAAATCCATTCCGGCATACGGAAAGTCCTGTATCACAAAAAGCTGGCCCTCTAACCAGTCAAAATAACTATCTGAGAATCGAACTACTGTCGCGCCCTCGTCAGGATGCCGGGCCATCACCGCAACCCATCGTATCAGCTTTGGCTGCTGAGGACCCAAGATATCAACAGTGAGTTGCTGAGGGATCAGCATTGGAATTCTCTCCAAGGCAAAGCTCACGACTATAGGCCCATATCCAAAAGTCTTTAGTCGTCCGTTCTTTGCCTTGGTCAGTTGGCTCTTCATATGAGCCGACACAGCTTCACACCAGTTGAAAATGGTGCCTTGGTAACAGTCAATTGCCATCCGCATTTGGGATCCGGAAGCAATGTGTAAAGCGGCCGCGCCGCAAATTCTGGTAACCGTGAACGCTATGACTTTGAGTTCCGGCAGAGTGATGTGTTTTATCTCTATGCCTTTTGAATGGTGAGCCCCAGGTGTGCACCAATTCTCGCGGAGACTATCAAGGGATTGGCCACCCGGCCTAGTCCCCGCAAGACTGAGTTGCTCACCTCTGTTTGGCAAGCCAGTGAGAAAGTATACATCCGAGGGCTCTATCTCGAGCTGGTGCCCTCCTATGTAAAAGCATTGTTCTTGTACGTTCCATCGCTCAACCAGCCATTCCAAGAATCTTACCTGGCCCCTCATGCCCGGTATGGTCCAATATTTGTATAATCCGCATGCTCTTAGGGCATCCAGGGAAGGTTGATGATTTATTGCAGCTTCATCTTCCTCTACATGCTCTCTTTCTCTCCAGTCTAACATGATTAATGCCCTGCATATCAAAAATAGCAATTAGAAATTAATTTGGGAATTTTTGGTGGTTTTTTGAGAGAGTTGGGGTTTTGAAATGCGCGTTTCTCGGAGGACGCACCCCGGCTTTGTAGCACAGGGCGCCCGGACGCAGCTGGCCTGAAGGCGGGCTGCGTCTTCCGACCGTTTTCCCGTATGAGAAAAAGTCGGGGGACGCAGGTCACCCGAAGGGCACCTGCGTCCGCCGAGAGGCGCATTCCAAAACCAAAACCCCCCCAAAAAATGAAACTAAAACCTAAAAATTGATTCTAAACGGATAGAAATGCAGAGTAGGATGTGTAAAATACCTGGATGAGACGGCGTTCGATTCCGACGGTCAGATTTTCCGCAGCGACCACGGGAAGTTTCTTGTCAAAAGCTCCTTTTTCAACCTCAACAGTGAAACGGTAAAAATGACATGGTAAAAGGTCTTTTTATAGGTTTTTTGGATGAATTAGTTCATTTTTTACCATGAAAAGATGTTTTTGAATGTATTTTTGCCTATTTTAAACAGGTATGAGTAATGTGTCGCTTTTGTGCAGGACAAAGGGATTTCGAGGGAAATTGTAATTTTTCACAAACAAAATTTCAGAGTCATCTTTTAAGCCCTTTTCTGACTCCTAAAACATGAAAAGATCGCCGAGTGTTTCTTTTTCACTCGTTAAAACGGAATTAAAAGACGGTCCCCTTTTAGCTCTTTTCTGACCGCAAAATCAGGAAAAGATTGCCGGGTTTTTGTCGTTTCGAACTCGATAAGGAAATAAAACGACGTGTCCTTGATCGCTTTTTACTTTTCAGGTTAACGACACTATTATGAAAGTACTCCTTGGTCGCAAGATCAAGCGGTTCCCCCAGGTATTATTTTATACTTTTTCGGGCTTGAGGGACACAAATATACGAAAAAGTTCAACGTGGAGTCTCCTTTAGTTTTTTCAGACTCTCTAAAATTGAAAAACGCCGAGTTTCTCCTATACTGGGCTCGTTAAACTTTTACAGTAGAGGACCTGTTCAATTACAAACAGGAACGAACCACTCCTTCCTAGGGTTCGAATTTAAACTAGGTTGGACTCGTCCGAAGGATGAGCTTATAATCAAGCATATGTTATCCTCCTCAAGCTTGTTAAAAATAAAGAGGTACTTGCCAGAAATGGTGGGGGAAAAAAGAGAAGAATGAACCTGTTTGTCACCTTTAGTCTCGGAAGAAACTTTATTACCACTCTTGAACACGACACTTTTCATTCACCTGGGTTGGGAAATCTTTTACCTCACAGTTGACCAAATCACTTTGAAAGTCTTTAACCGGGTTCCAGGGGTTAACTTTGAGTTATACGTCACCAAACCATCTGTTGTGTCGTTATGTGTTCAAGAGGTCTGCAAGCAAAAACTTTCATCTGCAAAATACTTGTCATCCATTTGACCATCCCTGAGTCAGTCCTTACAGCAACATTTCTTCAACTTGAACAATGATTTCGTGTTGCGGGCTTGCCTGCAACGGGTCGCTTTCTATCGACATCGACACATTATCTAGAAAGATGACTTAGGAATCGACAGTACCTTGAAGTCTGCATGCATCAATGGCAGGTTTCTCGCCTTTGACGTCAGTTTACATCATTGACTTTCGATCAGAGGATTCCGTGAAGTGTTCGACATCAAAACATCTATTCACATTTCACGGGTTGTGCTTGGTACTTTGAGAACCATTGACATTACTGGTGGTTTCTCTCACGCTTGTTAACAGTTTACATCATTGACTGGTAATCAAGTGGTTTCTACCATGTTCGACATCGAATCATTTAATCACATGGCTAGAATCGTACCAATTCGGGAAGTAGAAGTGAAGACCCTGGATCTAGTTTCTACCATCCAGGCTGCGAGGAGTTTTGTATTCATTATCTATGTAGACTAATCATAAACAGATGGCTGCGTCCATACTGTGTCTACAAAAGTCTATAAAAATGATGTACTGCAAGATCATTCCTGTATCAGAATAGTTAGTCCATTAGTTAAAGTTTTGAATCTGAGTATGGGAATGCCTACCTCAGTGATGATATAATCTTATCCATGTATTTTGTGTTGAAAATTGCAGGTTCCAACCAGGCCATCCACAAGGCAATCCTTGAAATGATAAAGCGCTTCACCCTTCCTAGAATTACAAAACCCTATTCTATTCCAGGCTTCGCACTTTAGGGGGCAATCTGTTACACTAAAAAATGTCACCTTGACTACTTACAGTTAGTATGGCTCAAATCAACAGTCATGCTACCCTCTTAGGCAAGTCTCATGCCTCTGTTATCCATCTCAAACTCAAAGAAGAGAGAAAGTCTTGTAAAAACTATGTTTATCTCTGGGGTCGCAGGTTCTCTCTAGCCTTACCTGCGGGGACGCTGACCATGTTCACAAAATCTGCGTCCATGGACGCTCTGTATGTTAAGGGACAGGTGCGTCCCTCTGTAAAAGGCAAAATGCGCGAGTTTTATCTTGAAAAAGTTACTTGTGGTTACTTCTAGAACATTCTAGAGGTCGGTTTGATGAAATGGATGCGCCTCCAGTTGGTTCATGTATCTCTATTAAGGGGGAACTTATCCCATCAATAAGGGAGCTATCCCACCCATAGAGGGGGATGATCCCATTGATAGTGGACCTGAATAACCTCTTTACAGCACTATAAATAAAGGCATTGAGCCAGAAGGAGAAGAGGTTGGAGCTATACATTTTCTTTGGGTAAATGCTGCAGGATTTAGGTCTTCCATTAGAGCCTTTGTGAGGAGAGATTGTCTTCACTTGATTCTACTTGGGAGAGGGTGAGCTTTGTCAAAGTAGAGGAAAACCCTTGATGGACCCTGGGAGGAACTTGCACAACACCAAGGCCAGGTTGTAAGAGTTTCTTTGTTTCGTTATTAATACAAACTGGTTTATTTTTCTCAATAGCTTGTGTTAATGAGTTATTTCATGTGTTCCTTGGTCTGCATGTTGAATATATGTTTTATTATATGAAATGCAAGTGCTTGGTAATTGTTTGATTGTTTGTGGTTGCAGGAATTGACTTGAAGGAGGAGCTCATCCGGATCGTCAAGAACGGACTTCAACAACAGCGTTTTGGAATAAGGTAAGCCTAAACACTTGTAGTTTTCATGTTGTAAAAGGTGTATTTAGAGAAAGATCACTCCATTTTGTCTTGTTTGTCATTAGAATGTCTTAGACTTCTAGGAAGGTCAGTCGTGTCCGCACCCTTGACAGATTCCGTGTGACATGGATGTGAAGAATCAATTCCTCAATGGACTTATTGAGGAGGAAGAGTATATTGAGAAGTCGAAGGGACTTGAGACATTTGAGAGAGAGAGTCAAATTTGTGTAGACTCAAGTGAGCATTGTATGGACTCAAGTAAGCACCCTCTGCCTGGTACACCGGGATCGATAGCTATCAAATTGGTTTGGGCTACACCAAAAGTGAAGCAGATTCAAACCTCTATCATATTTTGGTAGATGTTGAATTATTGATTATTGTTTTATATGTTGATGACTTGATACTTGCTAATGATGAACAACTAATCAAACCTTGCAAGGATGATCTTGCAAGATAGTTTGAGATGAAGGACATGGACCTCATGCACTACTTCATAGATTAGAAGTATGGAAAATGGGGAATTGTTTGTCTCTTAGGGAAAGTATACCAACGAGGTACTTTAGAAGTTACGTCTGGAAACATGAATACCTATGGAGACTCCTCTAACAAGAAACTAGAGGAAAGAGAATGCTACTTTAGGTGAAGTAGTGGAGGCTACAATTTATAGGGTGCTTGTGCATTCACTTATGTATTTGGTGAACACACCACCAAACATGTGTTATGTTGTTAACTAAATTAGTCAAGTAATGGTTAAGCCAACTACACTGTATTGGAAGGCAACAAATCATGTGTTGAGATGAAAATTAGGCGGGGAATCCATTAGACATTTAGAGAACATTAGGAGGAACTTTTAGTGTTGGGAAACAATGATTTCTTGATACAGCAAGAAGTAGAGACCTGTGGCACTTAGCTCAATAGAAGAAGAGTATATGGCTACAGGTGAAGCAACATGTGAAGCTAGGTGGATGAGAAAGATTCTTGTTGGTTTATTTGTTCAGATTATGGATCCTATTGTGATTTACTATGATAATCAAAGTTGTATCAAAATCTTTGAGAATCTTGTATTTTATGATTGATCCAAGCATATCGACATCCAATATTATGATCTAGGAGATTGTGTGTAGAGGTGGATCATGTTGTTGCAGTACATTCCGACAGAGGAACAAGATGAATATATTTTGACAAAGGATTCTCCAAGAGGTAAATCAAGTTACGTAGGTGCAGGATAGGGGTGGTTAATAATCCCTTTCTTGTTGAGAGGGAGTGTGGAAAATGAAAAAAGAAATTCTACTTTTGAGTTTTCCTTGGTCAAACTAGATTAAAATTTGAATTTCTATTTCAGTGAAATATTTGACAGTAGTTAACTGAGGGTACATGGATCTTATCACTCAATTAACTCGTTAACCTCGAGTTGGAGACACATGAGTTTAGTTCTACATGATTGATTTCTAATTTGTTTTTATTTATTTCAGTTAATTTGAATTATTATGAGTTTAACTAGTTCTAACTATCAAAATAATTACTAGAGGTCAAGTTGTGAAGGTGGAACTTCAACGACACTTAGTGATCAACTAGTCAACTAATCAATCAACCAAATATAATCGTTTCGTACAACTGAATTTGAGTTACCTAGTTGAGATAGATATTCAAAGGTAGTGTACTATCAGTTGCAGCATATTCCCATCTGTATAGGTCGTGCACATAGTCAGAGATTGACCTAAGGATATTACGTAATTCCTTGATATGAAGTTCCTAAAAAATAGGAGAAATTACCCAAGGGAATAATACAAGGAAATAACAACTTGGGAAGGCTTGAAATTGGCTAAGTTTTGGGCTAGACTCAAACAGTTGGGTAGAGGGATAGACTATACACTTGCAGCGTGTGCTCACACTCATTGTATTTGTTCTTTATTCTCTAATTAATGAAATACATCTAGTAAGGGGCTTTGAGCTACTAATTTCCCCTAGATAAATCCTTGTGCATGTGTGATGTTTCCTTTTTCATGTCTATGATACTTGTTTTAAATTGTGAATTAAATTCCGAGGATCAGTAGAGTAGCTTCAAGTCTTGTGATTTAGAAAATTTCATGAGAAGTTTGAATCTACACATTAATTTCTACAAATCAAAATTAATTAATTTAATTATAATTAATTTGTAAATATTATTATTATTATCATCTTTAATTATTTAATAAAATTAATTTTTAATTTTTAATTAATTATTCAATTTAAGTAACCTACAAAAACCACTAGATTCAAGAATCTAATTCACATTATACATATTGTAATATAAAAAATTATATATAAATTATTCACAAAACCCTAGATCTCCATAGATTTTATTTAAATCAAATAAAATCCTTTTGGGCTTCCACGTCCTTTCCCTTTTTTTCAAGTGGCTATAGTTTTTTAAAGTAAATACAACCTTTCAAGTGGCTATAGTTTATATATATTAGAGTGGGAGGTCCCACCTCCATGTGAGCCTCCCCTCTCTCCTTGCCCAACTCCTTACTTAATTCCCTTGAAGGGTTTCCCTTCCTCCAACCTCCCAATATCATCCTCCACCCTTACTACTCCACCCTCCATCCCAAATCCTCAACTCTCATCCTCCCTATCCCTCCATTCCCCAGATCTTCCTTTCCCAGGGGCCCAAGGCCTCATCTCCCTCCTCCAACTCATATACCACCTTATAACTCCCAGTATCATTATGGATCATGTGAACCTTTCATATGTTTTGTTTTTAAATCAACTAATTTTAATTAATTTTCAATTATTATAAATTATATTTTTTATTGTTTTTTTATTTTATTTTTGTTACTAATTGTGTACGTTTTTATTTTTTTTATTGATTTGTATATATAACTAATTTGATCTATATATATTAATAACTATGCTTAAGAATTATTTAATTTAAATTACTTTGTTATTAAATTTATTAATATAGGTTAAAATTAAAATTTTAATAAAAATGTCCAATTTTGCTCAAACATACATTTTCCAACACACAGGTAGTTTTGACAATCCATCTCTCCCCAGAGTTAGATCTTGAGTTCTATTTTTCCAATGAGGCCCAAGATGGCTCATTGAAAAGATATAATATTTGAGAACAATATGGGAGAAATATCTTAAACAAATATGCACATTTAATATGCCTCAAAGTTGGTAGAATATGGATCTATGAAATTGTAACAAAAATAATAATTTGGAAAAATTCTTTGAACAATTTGATCTACCAAACCTTTTGTTGTTGCAAATTGGTTTGATGGAATCCACCTTGAGCCACAGAAATCTTGAAAGGGATCAACATGAAGCACAATTTTCCTTTGATTTATTTATTTAATTTGATTTTAATTGGAGAATTTGCTTTCCCAAATTTGGGAATTCTCATTTTGGTGAGCACATTAATTTATTTTATTTCATTTTTTATTTGCTTTTGCAAAGTTGTTGCGAAAAAATTGAGTACAACATATCTTGGAGCATTGTATTGCACCAACAAAGGAAATGAAGAGGATTTGTAGCTCCAAAATAAATGGATTTTAAACTTTCTCAATAGCTCTCCATTTTTTTCATTCCTGTTGTAAACTATAAATAATTTTTTAGAGAATGAGGAAGTGTTTCCTCTCCTCTTGAAATTAGGAGTCTTAGAAGTTCTGCAATGATATTTTGAGATGTAGGTAGGGAACAAAGCTCAAATTTGGGTTATTGTGGGTTTTATTTTTGAAAGCAAGACTTTTATAGGAGGCTGAGCCTACACTTTTGCATCTCTTTCCCTTTAGTGGCACAGCTTATGGTTTGGGAGATATTGTCAGAGATCGAGTCAAGGAACATAGAAAAAGACCATGTTTCATCAGTTTTTGTTTAGATACTTTTATTAAGAATACAAATTGAATATTTTTCTCATAGATCCATGTTAATTATTTCATATTTTGCACTTTTGTCTTCGGTAAGAATGATTATGTTTAGATCATCTACCTGATCTATTGATTTCATAGATCTATTGCTAATTCTCAATTTTATCTAGCTCCTAAATTGGATTTTTGAGTAACTATTTACTCACAAATTTGCGATGTAAAATTGCTTTAATTACCATTATAGTTAAGTGACCTATTGCCTAGTTTTAATGGTTAATTATTTATTATTTTAAGATATCCAAACAAATCATGTTTTGCAATAACACTATCATCTATTACAACTATTTCATTAGCCTTGTAGTCATCTTAAAAGAGACATGTCAAATCCCTATCTATTTAATTACATTTCTCTTAGTTGCGTTTAGATCTACATCTTCCTAATTGACATAACCTTAGGATTTCTCTTATGTCACTTACATATTACACAAGATTTGCATTTATATTAATCAGTACATTTTTAAAAGTTCCATTTCCCTAGGGAAAACATTTGGTGTGGTTTTGTTGAGCCCTCAATCTAACTTAATGATTTATTTCATTGCATGTGCACAACAAGAGGGAACGTTTGATTTCTTTCTTTTTGCTGCTAAAGAATTGATGGCATCACAAGTCATCATGGAGAGATAGGGGGTAGTTGGACCCAATAGAACCATATGGAGCCATCATAACAAACAGATAAGAGTCTAATTTGGGTCTCTAACCACGTGGCCTTCCCCAATGTTGATAAGGTCATTTTTTGCCATCTACGCATCGATAATCAAATAATTCTTAGCGTGATGATGTAATTTTCAACAACCATCATTAGAAAGGGACCGATGGAACTCAAAATTTTGGAGATATACTGTGATTTCTCCATACCAAGGGTCTTATGAGGAGATCAAAAAGAGGTGTTGATCAGGAATGACTCATCATAATTAGAATAATGAACACAAGGAATTCCCAAAATCAATTCTGTGAAAACCAAGGATTTTTATTATTTTTCCAAAATAAACTCAAGATCAAAATCTTACAATATTAGAATCATTTGTGGTATTTTCTCCCAATCACGTTCCCACTCAGGGGAAATTGAAACGGATTGATGCCAACAAATAGAATTCTTTTCCTTAACAAACTATAATCATGGAGTCATTGGACATCATGGATTGATGTTGTTAGTACACTGTAATTCCTTTAGATTGAGGAGAGGAACCCCAATGTATCCAAAATCCATTTGGAAGCTTCGAATATAGCCCTTACATCTTCAGACATGGCTCTCTCTATCTAAAACTTCAGCCGCTTAGCTTTTAGGCTAGGTATGGTGCTAAGATGGATATAAATTTTAAAGTTTTGTTGGCAAGGGAGAAGATAGATCCATTGGGAAATACAGTCATAAAAGTTGATTCTTTTCCAGTAAAAGGATGAAGATAAAGAAAGATATTTTATAGGGGCGATGTAGGTTATATTTTTGGAGATTTTAGTGAAATTAATTATGGGAGGGTGAGTAAAAGATAGGTGGAAATTTCATAGAGAGCATCAAACAAAAATATGAATTCTAATTGTCATTCATGTAGGAAACATAAATTGTTTAGCAAACTGAAACAAATCACTTTTTAAAGAGAATTCTGAGAAAAATATTTTTTTCAGCTAAACAAGAAGATACATTTCAAATAAATATTGATAACATAAGATAACTTATGAAGCAAAGAAGCACATGTTGAAAACAATGGACAAAGGAATCCGGGTAAAATTAGACCTTTGTCTTTTCATTCTCTGAAAGTTATATCAGAAAAATGTAGTACACAATGAATCCTCTTCTAAAACCTAACCAACCCTTTACTTCATTACAATTACAAGATATATATAACAATAAAAATTAGTTCCGACCTCTAGGAACCAACTTCCCTAAAAGGGTTTTTGTTTCTACCTAATGCGGTGAAAATAGAACTGTTTTTCTAGAAAACTAGGAAGTTTTTGACTAAGGCTTTCTAAAATAATTTAAAATTAATTTAAAATTTACCAATATCATAAAAGTAAATTAGATAAATTTTATACATAAAATTCTCAGTGAAAAGGCTGACTGTGTGTAATCGTAGAGCTGACATTGTGCAACCTCCCAGTTCAACAAAAACACAACATAAAAGCACAATGAATCGGTGGTTGATGTAGCTTCAGTAACTCCATGAGTTTCTTGATGACTGGTACATGTGTGAAATGATCTAGACAACATCATCTTCCTATCTAGAAACATTCTCCCATGATGCAAAGCTCCAACCTTCAAAAGTTCTCCTACAGCAAAAGTGCAGCGCTTGTGAAAGCAAAGTGAAACCTGTCCTCCATGGGTCTTGAATAACACTGATGTATATGAACTAGATAAAAAAAAATTGATGATGTCAAAATTCCTCATACCCCTTTTCAAACCTCCACTCACTAAAAAAATGACAAAATTCTCAATTTCCATCAAAACATTAACCCTAATTCTTGGCCAAAATACAAAAATTGTTGTTTAAGCTACTCTTTAAAAAACGTTTTATGGTTTCTTGAGTTTAATTAATTATAATCGCAAGAAAGGTTCACACAGTACATTACCTCCTTATACAACCTCTTTCAACCACCATACTTGGACAAAAAATAAAAAGGCCAAAATTACTTTGATTTACTTGTTTGAGCATTCAAACTTTGGCTGCTTCAGCCAACAAATCCGACATACCTCTCTCCTTATCATATGCCTCCTTCAAAATCTTCTTGGTAGCTCTCAACTCCCTCCTCGTGGTAGGTTTATGGTTTCATATGTTTTTCTGTTGCCTATGTAATGAGAGGGCCCTCTTCAACATATACTTATCTTTTTCCATTACTGGCTCATGCAGGTTCAAAATATAATACATCTTCTTCCTAGCCATTTCATCCTTCTCCTTGAGTTCAACAATCTCATTGTGGGATTTTTCTAATTTCATCCTCAACCTGTTAAAAGTATGTTGGCCCTCATCTATCTTTTTCTTCTTCTATTCTTGTATTGACTTCTCTTCCTATATCTACAATTTTCTAACTGAAGACCTAGTGACTTTAGCTGAAGGAGCTTCTACCTCTTGGAAGTCCTCTCTCACTATACTCTCCTTGCTTTTAGACTTAGTGACAGATTGTGTGGCTTTTGTCATTAGTTCTTCTTCATTAGCCTTAGCTATCCTTTATAGAGAAATCTTCTCTAATACATTGTTATCATCATGTAATTGAGTGATCACCATGTGTGCTTTCTTTAGCTGATCTTGAAATTCTAGAATCTCGTCATCTTTATTACTTGGAAAAAATTCCACTGGTATAACATCTAAAGGTTCAAATGGTTTCTAAAATGTTTGTTCGAAGGGAATTTTCTTTATAGTAGATCTACTGAGAGGCCTCTTGGGACACTTCTCTACCTCAGGAGAAGAATACAACTTCTTACCATTCTTATTTTATGATAGGTCCACAACAGCTGGTTGTCTTTTCACCAAAAGTTGTTGATTATATGTCTATTTCAATTGATGATGGCATCTCGTTATTTCCCAAAGAACTGGTTGGTAAGTCAGCTTCCAAATTTGAAGAATCTATAAATGACTACCATGTTTGATTGCTCCTATTTAGTTATGCCAACACCAAAAATTTAGATAACGAGAAGTGGAAAAGACTACGTTCCACTTGGCTTTGATTTCCTTGAACTTTCATTTCCATCTTTCATAGGCTTATGAAAAAATATAAGGCAAAATTCAACAAACTCTTGCCTATAAAGTGCCTCAAATGCCTAAAATGATATTGATAGATCCTCTCAAATATACACTCATAGGTTAAGTATCTTTGGATTGCCTTCAAAATCTTACTATAGGGCTCAAGGGAGTATTTTCTATGTATAATAGCTCCATACCCTTCATTTCTATATTTGGGTTTCAAGAAATATTTATAATTGGCTATGTTAAGACGCATGCCCTTGAACCACTACTCTTCATGTAGAGGTATCTTTGTGGTAGATGAGATAAAGAGATCTAACACTAGAAGTGTGAGCCCTCCAACCTTAACGTCTAATTAACTGAAACTCATGGAAAATCCTATGGTGAGGTCTACATTAAACCCATGGATCTTCTCACAAAATCTCATGCAACCAACTTTCTCAAAGGAAAATCAGGTTTATGGGTCTGAATTTATCGAAGTGAGGTCTTGAGGTTCAAATCTCACAATATCGTAAGAAAATTCAATGCAACGAGAAAGAACAATGTATTCTCAAGGAAATGCAACATGCTTGGAATTCAAAAGTTTGCAGGGTGTCAACGCATTTCTTGGGCATGTGGGAGTAATTTCAAAGACATGAAAAATAGTAGACTTGAAGAAATCAAAGAATTTGCACTTGGATAAAGAATTTGACCACCGTCTTGGAAAAACAAAGGTTTTCTTTGTTAGTGCAACACCTGTTTGTGACTGTAGTACCTCCCCTGCCTCCTTCGCATGACAAACCTTAAGGGTTTATTAGCAATCTCTTCATGGAAAAATGAATGCCTTTGTGGGTCATTTGGAAGTTAACCCAAAACTTGAACTCCCAAGGTGGCTGAATTCAAATTTCAAGAATGGTGATGGAAATCTTGAACCTCAATCATAAAACAGAGTAGTTGTAAAAAATGCAGCGCTAACCTCCTAACCATTGTACCAATGTGATGTCATGGCATGTTGTGATTTGAAATTCTAATTGACCCAGGTGGTCCTAGAAATCTATACCAATGATGGTAAGACACGACACCATGACCTTACTCATGTTTTTTTGATGAAACATGAACCTAGCCTGATTTAACTCAACCTGTTAGTATACCAATGACTATTTAATGATATTTCACACTCTTTGACATATTTACATTCAATAACGAAATATTATTCTATACTAATACCAATATATTGATCTCTACAAGATCGTAGCAAGACCTATGTACATTTGCCAAAATTCTTTGAAAGACAAAACTTGTTTTCTGACTACTATAATTATAAGATACTAACATTTGCTGCAATTGGGATGGCATCTTCCCAGTGAGGTTCCGAGAACATTATAGACCATGTGCCTAACCATTGGGTTTATTGACTCCTTAACTTGACTGAAAACAAAATCAAAATAGACTCATGCCTAACTCAAGACTTATTACATTATGAAAAATGGGAGTAGACCATCGAAATCTTATGACCTACTCTTCAGGTTTAAAATTATGGTGTTAGTAGCCCACACCTATAGTACTAAAAATTGGATGGATATGTACAATGAAATGATCAAAATTATGTGAAATAAATAAAAATAATGCTCGAGGGACCTTCCATTTACATTCCCTCGAGCAAGAATATGTCCTATCAAATCCTCTAGTAAGTAAGCATTACTTCCATGGAATGCTCCAAAACTGAATGATCCCTTCCAAAGGTTTTCAAATTTCCCATGTTTACCTTTATCTTCATTTGTATCATCCCACTTCAAGACCAAGTCAGTGGCCTAGTCACTAATTTCTCCATTTTCTACTAGTGATAGTTGAGAGTGGTAGGCTTCCTGGTTGGCATAATTTTGCATTCCATTTTTCTTGTCAACCTTAATGCCTTCTCTACTGAATCAATTTCTCAAAGGAAAACCTCATGTTGGATGTTGTCCTTTTAAGTCCCTATGAAGACATCAATCCTATGCTCCTCTGGAATATATTTTACCCCTATATTCAACTTTTGGAAGTCCTTAATGTACTTGATCATTGAACCCTTTTGTTTGATATTTATCAATTGGCTAAAAATGTTGTTTCCTTTTGTATCCTCATAATGTTCTACCAGTTTCTCCCATAAAAATTGCCCAAAGGATAATTTTTTTACAAGAGCAAAGCCATCGATACCATACAAACTGATTTGGTTCCAAATATAAGGTTGCAATGCGTACCTTTTGTGTGTTTTTCACATTATGTAGATCGAAATATTCCTCCATCTATAGTATCCATGTTACAAGATCCTTTCCATCAAACTTCCTCAGATCGTATTTGGAACATGGTGGGTCTTCAATCCAACGTTAGAGTCTATGAAATCATGATTAACATTTATTTTGTTCTCATCATGAGTTTCCTTTACTACCATTTCACTACTAGTAAACATTTCTTGTAGCAACATTGTCAAATTTCTCTTCAAATCATCCATTTTTCCTTCCATATTAACTTCCACGTGATTCATCTTAGCTTCCATGCTTTTATTTAAACCATCCATCTTAGCTTCCACACCTTTCTTTAAACCATCCATCTTAACTTCCACGTCATTCATCGTAGCTTACATGCCTTTCTTTAAACCATCCATTTTATCTATAATGCCATCCATCTTAGCTTCCTTGCGTTTGTTTAAACCATCCATCTTATCTTCTGTTACGTTTTGAGAGAGTGAAGTTTGTTGCACTTGGTCTCGTGATTTTGATATATCATGTTGCATTTCTTCCTCTTGTTCATGAGTCATGCTAGAGATTTCAGGTTTCTTACTATGTGTTTCCATTTTCATTCTTTTGGGCATCAATTAATGATAACTATGCTTCACTATGCCCTTTGAATTCCTTCAAACTCATTTTTCAAATCAAACTTATGCAAAATTTTAAAAAAAGAACTACACACCTTTTTTTCACTTTTTAGGAGCTCGATATTGAATTTGATGTATCTCTGAAATTTTGGATCTCCAAGGTTTGAAATTGCGGAATATGGTAGCCCTCTGAGTCCTCTTTCCAATACCAACCAGTTTGATCAAAATTGGATTCTCCAAGAAATACTTATGCCAAATCTCCAAATATGACCTGATTATACCTTCAGACCTAAAAATAATGCATAGAAAACTACAGTCTGTCTTATTCTGTAACTTCTCACTAAATTTAAATATAATACTTAGAGAGAAATTTATGGCTATTTTCCCAAGGTCACCTGTTTGGGATGTAATTTGGTAGCCTCCAGAAACCATAAATTCCCTAGATCATATCTCCGAACATATAGCAAGAAAAGCTCTTAAATTCGGACTCGCGGATCATCGAGATTTCGGCTCAAATGTGTTTTGTTTTTAGCTTCTAAAATGCCACATAAAAACAATTATAGTGAAACTTTTATGATGACCTATTTGTAGCAGCAAAACCCTAGAATCCAAGCTCCGATACCAAATGTTATGCAATGAACTCACAAAATAGAAGAAAAGATAGATCAACGCCTTCAAAATCAGCCTCTTCAATGGGGAAACCTCCTTTAAATTACACAAATGAACAATTAATAGATATACAAATGACTAAACCTCCTCTCTATATATAGGAGTATAAGGGGTAAGAATATAATCCAAGCCGACATAACAATAATAATATAAGGGCACAAAAATAACAATAGCAGGCTTCTATGTGGCACACTCATAACAATATGGGGACAATAGGAGTGCAATAATAACAATAAGGGCTATAATGACAATAGCAATTACGAATCACTAGTATTATAGGGACCTAACAATCAGAGTGGGTGTTACACTAAAAAATGTCACCTTGACTACTTATAGTTAGTATGGCTCAAATCAACAGTCATGCTACCCTCTTAGGCAAGTCTCATGCCTCTGTTATCCATCTCAAACTCAAAGAAGAGAGAAAGTCTTGTAAAAACTATGTTTATCTCTGGGGTCGCAGGTTCTCTCTAGCCTTACCTGCGGGGACGCTGACCATGTTCACAAAATCTGCGTCCATGGACGCTCTGTATGTTAAGGGACAGGTGCGTCCCTCTGTAAAAGGCAAAATGCGCGAGTTTTATCTTGAAAAAGTTACTTGTGGTTACTTCTAGAACATTCTAGAGGTCGGTTTGATGAAATGGATGCGCCTCCAGTTGGTTCATGTATCTCTATTAAGGGGGAACTTATCCCATCAATAAGGGAGCTATCCCACCCAAAGAGGGGGATGATCCCATTGATAGTGGACCTGAATAACCTCTTTACAGCACTATAAATAAAGACATTGAGCCAGAGGGAGAAGAGGTTGGAGCTATACATTTTCTTTGGGTAAATGCTGCAGGATTTAGGTCTTCCATTAGAGCCTTTGTGAGGAGAGATTGTCTTCACTTGATTCTACTTGGAAGAGGGTGAGCTTTGTCAAAGTAGAGGAAAACCCTTGATGGACCCTGGGAGGAACTTGCACAACACCAAGGCCAGGTTGTAAGAGTTTCTTTGTTTCGTTATTAATACAAACTGGTTTATTTTTCTCAATAGCTTGTGTTAATGAGTTATTTCATGTGTTCCTTGGTCTGCATGTTGAATATATGTTTTATTATATGAAATGCAAGTGCTTGGTAATTGTTTGATTGTTTGTGGTTGCAGGAATTGACTTGAAGGAGGAGCTCATCCGGATCGTCAAGAACGGACTTCAACAACAGCGTTTTGGAATAAGGTAAGCCTAAACACTTGTAGTTTTCATGTTGTAAAAGGTGTATTTAGAGAAAGATCACTCCATTTTGTCTTGTTTGTCATTAGAATGTCTTAGACTTCTAGGAAGGTCAGCCGTGTCCGCACCCTTGACCAATTCCGTGTGACAAATTGGCGACTCCACTGGGGAATCCATTAATGAGAGAGTCTTTTCCTTTATATGAACTTTGCTTTGAGAAAATCATTTTTATTTTCTGGTTTTTGACTGTGAGAATTAGTATTTGGGTGGCTTAGCTTTAGATTTAGTTAGATTTGGTTTTTCTTCATTTTTCCAGAAGGACGCATCCTCTGAGTACTGCACAGTGCGTCTTTGGACGCGCTGTTGCCGTTTGCACAGAGCGGGCCCGCACCTGTGATAACAGGTGGCCTGCGTCTTCCTGTAAAATTTAAGAAAATTCCATTTTTGCTTTAAATTGCTTTTAGATTTTGATTTTCCTTAGTGTTTTCTGCCCAGATCCTTTAGTACCCTGTCAAGAATTTTCACCTGAACTTGTTTTGTGAGCTTTGAGTGTTTTAGTGGTTTTCAACGAAGTTTAGACCTAGGGTTTGATTTTTGGATAGGTTTTGTAGTGACTTTGATAGTAGAAAGTTGTCCAGCCTTAGATCTCTCTGGTTAGTCAACCTTCTTAGAAGTCGGGCCTGTCGTAAAGTCTCCTTGTGTGAGCAGCTTGCCATTTAAGTTGTTTTGGGTCAAATTTCGAATTGCTTGTTTATAAAGTATTGATTTCCATTTTACAAAAAGAACAAAAAGATTAGAGTTTTGTTTTGGCTAGTTTTTGGTTCTGCAATAAGCTAGTCCTTGATTTGATTGTGATCAAGTAAAACACCTTAGAATAATCATTGTTAGTTTTGGCCTCGTTAAATTGCTTAGAATAAATTTGCTTTTAGTTTGCTTATGAGTGGATTTTCATAGATTTTAATAGTTGTTAAGATTGATTTTTGGTTATATTAGATTTATTTGCTTTATTAAAAGAAAAATACAAAAACATCTTCTTTAAAAGTCTTGTTTCAAGTAGCTTTTTGTTTTTGAAAGAAGAAAAGAGTTTTTTCGTGCATGTAAAGAGAGGTTATGTTTTTATGCTTGGAAAAGAAAAACGAATTGTTTCTTTGATTGTCTTCAATTAAGAAGTTGCTTTTATAAAGATTGCATTCTCTCAACTTTTTAGTTAAGCAATTCATCGAAAAAGTAAAGTAGTGGATAAATCATTCTAGGTGCATTTTGTAGTGGTTTCGAGTCGAGTCAACACACCACTGGTTTCACTTCCATCACCTTTTGACTTAAGAAACAACCTTAAAAGTAACGCTTAAATTAAAATCAATCTAGTAATCTTTATTTTTCTAGGGCTCTGAAACACCAACATAGCTTAGGCTAGGGTCTTGGAGTAGGTGAGTACTTAACTCTCCAAGACTACAAAACCAAACAGATAGTCTATCTTGAGTAGAACAAATCCAATTGTTTCAGTTACACTCTGGGAAAGCTCCTCTTAAAGGAGAAGCACGAGCTCGTGTCCGAACCAGTGAGGGGATCATTCCTCCCTCGTTGGGAACGACGCCAGACAGTACGTATTACAAACGGTAAACCTCGGATTAACCATTGTCGAGGAGCCAGGGGTCACTTATCGGTAAACCTTGGATTGTTGTCAAGGAGCCGGTAAGGGGATTGGAGCTTGTTACTCTGCCCTTGCGTGCTGTCGGAGTTTAGACTGTTCCCCCAGGTGTAATTGTTGTGATTGGTAACCTTAGTGGCCATAATATCTAGGATTCTACCCAGGTGACGGTGGAGGGAAGGTCCCACTGTACCTGGAGCAGACGTCGGTTATACTCACTTGGATTTTCAGGGGGTTCACTTCACTTCGAGACGGTTAAAGTGGAGGAACTTGTGCCGGTCTATTCATTAAGCAGGTTGCCGGGGTAACTGTTCCACCCGCCATTTCTGTACTGAATCCTGCGAGGTTGGGCCTAATCACCAACTAGCGCTTTTGGTCCGGAAGACTACTGTTTGTGTGTGGTTTGACGCTCTAGATTATTTAGGCGTGTGCTTCAAATTTGTTTGCTTCTTTAGAAGACTTTAGGTGGTTTGATTTGAAATTTTTACTTTGTTTTCGTGTGTTGTAGTTAAAAATCTTTAATTGTGGCGGAATTACCGAGAAGGTCCCGTCGAATTGCGGGCCAGTCTCCTGAAGTTGTTTCTGTGGCCAAATTGTTGAGAAGATCCCGTAGACTTAGGGGATCCCCTCCTCGAGACGACCCAGGTAATTTAGAAGGGTTAAAGGTCCTTGTAACTCCTCCTAGTGGCAGTAGAGTAGGTTCACCTGAAGAAGGAGAATCTTCCTTGGTAGTCCATCCAGATTACCAAAGTTTAGAAACAGGTTACAATCCCGAAGCTGTTACAGTTTCCGAGCTTGCTGGTAGTTTTTCATCTGCCAGTGAAACAGGCGAAGAACCTGAAATTTCCGAACCTGTTACTCCAACTCCTAGTGTTCCTGATTCACCAAGAATAGAAAGAATTATCACCGAAAATCTTCCTGTTGGATTAATTTCTATAGAAGAACTTGTTCCAGAGGAAGAAATAGGCGTTTCTGATTCTGAAGATCTAATTACCCTTGATCTAAGGGAGCGTGAATCCATCTTTTACAGTCCTCCTAGAAGTGAATCTTGGTACCTTGCATTAACCAATTTTTTAGACAACTCAGTAGGTTTTTCTACACCTCGTACTCCTTTTCCACCTAGAGGAATTCATTCTCCTGTAAATATGTCTGGTCAGTCATCTGTGTTTTCACAAAGTCCTGAATCATTTTTACATGGCGGTCCTTCTGTTCCTACTGGGTATCAATCACTTTCTGGTACCTTTGCGGGAGCATCTCCTCAACCCATTGATCATGGGTTATTAGTTGGAAACAGTGGTAATGTACCATTGAGTATAGGTGACATTTATATGATGTCAGGTTCAACTCCCATTAACCAACCTCAAGGTGGCCAATTACCGCCTGGGGGGCAACCTTCGTTAATGCCTGGGGGGCAACCTCAAGGTACTTCATTCGTGACTGGGGGGCAACCTCAAGGGTATCAACCCCAAGGGTATCAACCCCAGCCTCAATATGTACCCCAAAGTCAACCTCAGTATCAATATCAACCTCAAGGATGGCAACCTCAAGGATGGCAACCCCAAGGTCAAGGTCAACCCCAGTACTCGTATTTACCTCAAGGTTATCAACCTACGGGTCAATACCCTGGTCAAGGTTATCAACCACCTCAAGGGCAATCATATGGGACTGCACCTTACAGTTATCAACCCTATCCTCAATACGGCTATGGATCTCAGTATCCTCAACCTGTTACGAGTCAATACCCTGGAATGTTAACATGGGATCCGTCACAGGGTCAACAGATGTCGCAACCAAGTATACAGTCGGTACCTCAAGCAGGACAACCTGCAGTTCCTGGTCCACCCCAGCAACCGCAACCTGTCCAGTCAAGTGTTCAGACCCCTGTAACTTCCGTAGTTACTCAGCCGCCAATTGCACCTGGTACTCCACCTCACACGGCTGCAGCAACTACCGCTTCATCTACCATGCTTACTTCTGGAGTATCGGCAGCTCCGGTTTCTACTGTCCCTGTAACCACTCCTCAGACATCTGTACCGTTGTCTGGACCTACGGTTCAAACCACAGTCCAGATGCCTGCAGGCCAACCTGGTACAAGTACGGTTGTTACTACTCAACCTCAATTTGTTCAACCTCCGTACCAGGGACAGTATCAACCTGGGCAAGCTGCCCAACAACCGGTTTACCAGTATCAACCGTATCCTGGGTACACTTATCAACAACCTCAGCAACCCCAGTACGGTCCGGTTAATCCTGGTTTTCCAGGAGGATATAATATCCCAAATGCGACTCCTGTTCCTAGTTATCCTGGATATCCTCCTCCTGGGGCTGGTATTGTGACTCAGAGTTTTAGAGATCCTAACCGGCAGTTACCGTTTATTGCGACTTTAGATTTACCCGACTTGACGCGCCTAACGAACGATCCAATTCAATATCTTCAGTTCTG
Source organism: Pinus tabuliformis (assembly GCA_031772625.1). Classification (NCBI taxonomy): domain Eukaryota; kingdom Viridiplantae; phylum Streptophyta; class Pinopsida; order Pinales; family Pinaceae; genus Pinus; species Pinus tabuliformis. The sequence goes on from CM062820.1 coordinate 190,465,153, forward strand.
GCCGCCAATGCCAAATAAGTTGCCCAGCGATATACCCAAGTTCGAAGGTAAGTCTGGAGAGGATCCGTCTAATCACGTGATGACTTACCACCTCTGGTGTGCATCAAATTCCATCTCAGATGATTCCATCCGCTTACGTCTTTTCCAGCGTACACTCATTGGTCTCGCAGCCAAGTGGTACATTGAGTTACCACGGGCCTCTTTTTACAACTTTAGCCAGTTAGCTACCTCGTTCTTAACTCATTTTCAGTTACCAGTCAGATACGATAATGGTACAGAATTATTAACTTCGCTAAAACAATCGACATCCACGTACATTTCTGATCACATCCATGAGTGGAGACGTCGAAGAAGATTAGTGAAAGTTTTTATCCCGGACCAAATCTTAGCTGAATGGTTTGTCAAATCATTATTACCAAGAATTACTGAAGATGTAGCTAAGGCCGGAGTAGTTACTGAGGAGCAAGTCATTGCTCAGGCACAATACCTTGACTTAGTTTACACTCAGTCGGGTACGTTACACGAGAAAATTCCGGATCTTCCAAAGTCAAACCAAATCGCTGCTGCTCCTTCGGGATCTCATGCCGCTGATGGTATGATTGGTATCGTGACTACGAAGAGCAAGAAGAAGTCTTCCAAGGCTTCAACTACTCCAATTATCACTTTGCCTGATTCTCCGACAGGAGAGTCTTCTCCTGAACTTACCGCCGACATTCACGCTGTAGAGTCATCTACGGCCAAACCAAAAAACGGTGGAAAGAAGAAAGGAAAGAAGAAGGCCAAAGCAGACAAGGCTCCAAAGGAGAAAACGGAAAAGTCGGAAACCAATGACGAAAAACGCAAACCTCGATATCCTTGTCTCATTTGTGAAGAAGATCATTTTACGAGAGACTGCCCTCATCGGGCCGAGGTAGTGAAAATAGTCAAAGGTTCTCCCACTCCTGCTGTGTTAAAAAATCCATTTCCAGAGCAGGAGAATAAGATGATAGGTTCTTCTTCGAATGCCAGTGAAGAACCCATTTTGATGATGTCTCATGTCAGGATTGCGACTCGATCGCAAGATTATGGTAGTAAGGCTCCTGTTGATGGTAAGGAAGCAGAATCTTCTCACTCTAACCCATCAACCTCAGCTCCTGGTTCCGATCCACTACAGATCGAAAAACCTAACCCAGACTTAGTGATTAAGCCGCCCGCCAAGGGTGTACTTCGAAGGTCTGCTTTCAATCCACATGCGAGGGCAGCCCAGAATTACAACATTGTTGAGGACTTAGCTGTTTCACCTTCAGCAATGTCGGCACTCGAAGTGCTGCAATCATGTCCAGCGCAACGAAAATTGCTTTTGTCGGCTATCGGAGCTGTCGATGTTCAGGACCCGAACCTAATGATCTTTGATCTAGAAAATAGTACACCGCGTCTCCCCCATCAAATGGCTTTCCAAATCCCAGTGATAGTCAAAAACAGGCCTATTCATCGGACTATGATTGATGAGGGAGCTTCTATGTGTATTATGTCGATTCAATGTTGGAGATCGCTTGGTTCTCCTTCGTTAAACCAATCCCCCACCATCCTTAAGACCTTTGATGGCCGTGGGTTCCGTCCGTTTGGTATTCTACAAGAATTGCCTATAGGGGTCGAAGGAAATGCCGGGAATTGATCCTGCCATTGTTATTCATGAAATAAAGACCTACCCGGATGCTAAACCCATTCGGCAACGGTTGCGTCAGATTCACCCTCGAAAAGCGGCTGCGATTAAAGCAGAAGTCGAAAAGCTGTTGAAAGCAGGTTTCATTTATCCGATCCCGTTAACGGATTGGGTATCGAATATTGTTCCCGTCAATAAAAAACAAGGAACAATAAGAATCTGTATCGACTATAGGGATATAAATCGAGCTTGTCCAAAAGACAACTATCCTACGCCTTATATCGATCAAATTATTGATGATTGTGCCGGAAGTGAGATGTTTTCCTTCATGGATGGTTTCTCAGGCTATAATCAAATCAATATTCTACCTGCCGACCAACCAAAAACGGCATTCATTTGTCCATGGGGGACATTTGCTTATTGCAAGTTACCTTTTGGGCTTAAGAATGCCGGGGCCACTTTTCAACGGGCGATGTCTTATGCATTTCATGATATCAAGCACATTGTGCAACCCTATCTCGATGATTTGCCTGCTCATTCTTTACATCGAGCTGATCACCTTGTCCACCTACGAGCAATCTTTATGAGGTGTAGGCATTATCGAATTCGGTTGAATCCCCACAAGTGTGTTTTCTGTATAGAAACAGGTCGATTGCTGGGATTTGTTGTTTCAAAAGCCGGCATTCGCGTCGATCCCTCGAAAGTCGAGGCTATCATCAAATTGCCTCCTCCTTCGAGTTTGCGCCAACTCCAAAGTTTGCAAGGGAAAGCGAACTTTTTACGCCGATTCATCCCAAACTACGCCGAGGTCACTAAAGGTTTTACACGGTTGTTGAAACAGAACGCACAATTCTTTTGGGACGAGATTGCCCAACAATCTTTTGATGCACTTAAACACGCGTTGACCCATGCACCGTTATTGCATCCTCCCAACTACAACCAAGACTACTTCTTATACCTCGCAGCTTCGCATTCCACCATTGGAATGGTGTTAGTTCAAGAAGATGAATTCGGAGCGGAGCATGTGATATATTATCTTAGTAGAACCTTAAATCCCACTGAGTTAAAATATTCGCATGTGGAGAAATTGGCCCTGGCAGCCGTTCAAGCTGTCCAGCGTTTTCGTCACTACATTCTTCTTCGCAAAACTACGGTTATTTCGGATTGCAACCCTATGATTTATATTTTGACAAAAAAACTGCTAGGGGGCAAGTACTCTAAATGGATTGTTATCCTGCAAGAGTTCGACTTGGAGTTCGAGAAGTCCAAGTCTAAGAAATCTTTAGTTTTTGCGGAATTGATGTGTGATTTCCCGAGTGCTGACACAGAGACTGTGGCAGAGGAGTCCATTGCGGACGAATCTTTGTTTCTTATTAGCACTTTAGATCCGTGGTATGGGGATATAATCATCTATCTCCAAACCCAAACCTTTCGGCCTGAAGCTTCCAAGGAAGACCGTCGAAAAATTCGGTTTCGATCCCAGCAATACAGAATTATTGGAGATACACTTTATCGCCGGGGGGCAGACTTAGTTTTTCGACGTTGTTTAACTCACGACGAGGCTGAGAGAGTTTTGAATGATTGTCACTCTGGAGCATGTGGCGGTCATATGTCTGGGTATGCCACAGCTCAGAAGGTGTTGCGCGCTGGCTATTTCTGGCCGTCTATGTTTAAAGATTGTATCCTTGCCGTCAGAAAATGCCACAACTGTCAAGTGTTTGATCGAAAGATGCGCGCTCCACCTGCTCCTCTCCACCCTATAATTGCCGCTGGTCCATTCGCCAAATGGGGTATTGACTTTATTACTTGTAACCCTCACTCGGCCGGGGGGCATGCGTATATCATCCTCGCGGTTGATTATTTTACAAAATGGGCCGAGGCGATGCCTACATTCGACGCAAGCGGCAAGACAGCTGCAGTTTTCGTATTCAATCATATCATAACTAGGTTTGGTGTCCCACAAGCAATCATTACTGACCATGGGAGCCATTTTCGAAACGTCATGATGACTGAGCTTACAAGCCAGCTTGGTTTGCGCCACGATAGCTCTACTCCTTATTATCCGCAAGCCAACGGTTTGGTTGAGTCAATCAACAAAGTTCTAGTCATCATGATTCGACGGATCATTGGTATCCATCGAACGAATTGGCATAACATGTTATTTTCGGCGCTATGGGCATATCGAACTTCAGTGAAAAATTCAACAGGTTTCACCCCTTTCCAGCTAGTTTATGGCTTAGAAGCTGTGTTACCTATTGAATGCGAAATCCCATCACTTCAAATGGCTGTCGAATTACTTCCAGCTACTTCCGAAGAGGAGAAACGGTTATTATACTTGGCTAAATTAGATGAGACTCGACGTGACGCTACTTTAGCTATCGAGACTCACGCGAAACGAATGAAAGCTCAGTACGATAAAAATGTAACCCCTCGAAGTTTTTCGGAAGGAGACCTAGTACTATTATATGATCAAGCTAACGATAAGCTAGGTGCCGGAAAATTCGTTCCCATGTGGCATGGGCCCTACATTGTAAAGCGAAAGCTAGCAAAAGGGGCTTATGAGTTAGTTGATTTTGATGGGGACTCTTTGGGTAAACCCAGAAATGGACTTTACCTAAAGAGGTATTATGCTTAAAATGATGGGTATGGAGAAATTTTTAGATAGGTTAGATTTCCTTTCTAGCTAGCAAGTGTGTTAGTTTAGTCAGTGTGCTTAGCTTAGCGAGTGTGGTTTTTCGTCATTATTCTGGCTTATCTTGGTTTTACTCTTGATATTGTAGATGTCGACGCCTCTCCAAACATACATTGGATTTGCTGATGGTGCTTGTCGTAATACACGGAATATCTCTTCCGCAGCTTGGGTTATCTATTCGCCCTCTGACGAGTTAGTTTCTATGCATGGGGTAAGCCTCGGTCAAACAACGAATAACATTGCAGAATACAGTGCAGTGGTTGAATTATTATCCGAATCTATTTCATTTGGAATTCGACGTTTGATAGTGAGGTTAGATTCTGAACTTGTTGTATTACAGCTTAATAGAGTTTATGCCATTAGAAATCCTGTGTTATTAAGGTTGTTTTTGAGAGTGCGTCTCTTGGAACGTGAATTTGATTACATTGAATATCAACATATTCCAAGGTCCCTGAATACATTAGCAGATGCAATTGCTTCTCGAGTGTTGGACATACATTTATAATAATCATGCAAGTAAATTTAAAAACATTTCATCATATGTTAAACAAGATAAGCCGGTAATAGTGATATATATAGATAGAAGTGTGTCAAAAAATATATACATCGTCTTCGATCATAGGTTGAAAACACCTTATGATCGGCAAAATGATAGTACAAAAAGTCAAAATGTCACATGTGACTACAAAAGTGACTAGTCAATCACTGGTGGTGCTCTCTGTATGACACCACTGCGCGGGCTACCTTACGCAAAAATCTCCTAAACGGTCCAGGGACCGCGACTACGAAGCGCTGAAGCCTGATAGGAATGTCGTCCATAGTAGTCTCAGGTATATCTGCCGTGAGACGCTCTAGATCATGCTCCAACTCAGCTAGTACGTCTGCAGCCGCGTCCTGTGGGGCCGGTACCGGTGCAGCTGGATGTAGTCTATCATAAGGCCGGAGGTTGGCTGGACGCTGTGGACCAACATCTGCATTTTGAAAAAGTTTTACTATTAGTTTTGAGACGATATATATAAAAAATACAAAAAATACATAATTAGGAAACTTGTGAAAATAAAAGTACCTCTGTCGTCCCATTGTTCTCCCTGTGGAAGAACCATGTCCGGATCACCTCTGAAATCCATTCCGGCATACGGAAAGTCCTGTATCACAAAAAGCTGGCCCTCTAACCAGTCAAAATAACTATCTGAGAATCGAACTACTGTCGCGCCCTCGTCAGGATGCCGGGCCATCACCGCAACCCATCGTATCAGCTTTGGCTGCCGAGGACCCAAGATATCAACAGTGAGTTGCTGAGGGATCAGCATTGTAATTCTCTCCAAGGCAAAGCTCACGACTATAGGCCCATATCCAAAAGTCTTTAGTCATCCGTTCTTTGCCTTGGTCAGTTGGCTCTTCATATGAGCCGACACAGCTTCACACCAGTTGAAAATGGTGCCTTGGTAACAGTCAATTGCCATCCGCATTTGGGATCCGGAAGCAATGTGTAAAGCGGCCGCGCCGCAAATTCTGGTAACCGTGAACGCTATGACTTTGAGTTCCGGTAGAGTGATGTGTTTTATCTCTATGCCTTTTGAATGGTGAGCCCCACGTGTGCACCAATCCTCGCGGAGACTATCAAGGGATTGGCCACCCGGCCTAGTCCCCGCAAGACTGAGTTGCTCACCTCTGTTCGGCAAGCCAGTGAGAAAGTATACATCTGAGGGCTCTATCTCGAGCTGGTGCCCTCCTATGTAAAAGCATTGTTCTTGAACGTTCCATCGCTCAACCAGCCATTCCAAGAATCTTACCTGGCCCCTCATGCCCGGTATGGTCCAATATTTGTATAATCCGCATGCTCTTAGGGCATCCAGGGAAGGTTGATGATTTATTGCAGCTTCATCTTCCTCTACATGCTCTCTTTCTCTCCAGTCTAACATGATTAATGCCCTGCATATCAAAAATAGCAATTAGAAATTGATTTGGGAATATTTGGTGGTTTTTTGAGAGAGTTGGGGTTTTGAAATGCGCGTTTCTCGGAAGACGCACCCCGGCTTTGTAGCACAGGGCGCCCGGACGCAGCTGGCCTGAAGGCGGACTGCGTCTTCCGACCGTTTTCCCGTATGAGAAAAAGTCGGGGGACGCAGGTCACCCGAAGGGCACCTGCGTCCGCCGAGAGGCGCATTCCAAAACCAAAACCCTCCCAAAAAATGAAACTAAGACCTAAAAATTAATTCTAAACGGATAGAAATGCAGAGTAGGATGTGTAAAATACCTGGATGAGACGGCGTTCGATTCCGACGGTCAGATTTTCCGCAGCGACCACGGGAAGTTTCTTGTCAAAAGCTCCTTTTTCAACCTCAACAGTGAAACGGTAAAAATGACATGGTAAAAGGTCTTTTTATAGGTTTTTTGGATGAATTAGTTCATTTTTTACCATGAAAAGATGTTTTTGAATGTATTTTTGCCTATTTTAAACAGGTATGAGTAATGTGTTGCTTTTGTGCAGGACAAAGGGATTTCGAGGGAAATTGTAATTTTTTCACAAACAAAAATATCAGAGTCATCTTTTAAGCCCTTTTCTGACTCCTAAAACATGAAAAGATCGCCGAGCGTTTCTTTTTCACTCGTTAAAACGGAATTAAAAGACGGTCCCCTTTTAGCTCTTTTCTGACCGCAAAATCAGGAAAAGATTGCCGGGTTTTTGTCGTTTCGAACTCGATAAGGAAATAAAACGACGTGTCCTTGATCGCTTTTTACTTTTCAGGTCAACGACACTATTATGAAAGTACTCCTTGGTCGCAAGATCAAGCGGTTCCCCCAGGTATTATTTTATACTTTTTCGGGCTTGATGGACACAAATATACGAAAAAGTTCAACGTGGAGTCTCCTTTAGTTTTTTCAGACTCTCTAAAATTGAAAAACGCCGAGTTTCTCCTATACTGGGCTCGTTAAACTTTTACAGTAGAGGACCTGTTCAATTACAAACAGGAACGAACCACTCCTTCCTAGGGTTCGAATTTAAACTAGGTTGGACTCGTCCGAAGGATGAGCTTATAATCAAGCATATGTTATCCTCCTCAAGCTTGTTAAAAATAAAGAGGTACTTGCCAGAAATGGTGGGGGAAAAGAGAGAAGAATGAACCTGTTTGTCACCTTTTGTCTCAAAAGAAACTTTATTACCGCTCTTGAACACGACACTTTTTATTCACCTGGGTTGGGAAATCTTTTACCTCACAGTTGACCAAATCACTTTGAAAGTCTTTAACCGGGTTCCGGGGATTAACTTTGAGTTATTCGTCACCAAGCCATCTGTCGTGTCGTTATGTGTTCAAGAGGTCTGCAAGAAAAACTTTCATCTGCAAAATACTTGTCATCCATTTGACCATCCCTGAGTCAGTCCTTACAGCAACATTTCTTCAACTTGAACAATGATTTCGTGTTGTGGGCTTGCCTGCAACGGGTCGCTTTCTATCGACATCGACACACTATCTAGGAAGATGACTTAGGAATCGATAGTACCTTGAAGTCTGCATGCATCAATGGCAGGTTTCTCGCCTTTGACGTCAGTTTACATCATTGACTTTCGATCAAAGGATTCCGTGAAGTGTTCGACATCAAAACATCTATTCACATTTCACGGGTTGTGCTTGGTACTTTGAGAACCATTGACATTACTGGTGGTTTCTCTCACGCTTGTTAACAGTTTTCATCATCGACTGGTAATCAAGTGGTTTCTAACATGTTCGACATCGAATCATTTAATCACATGGCTAGAATCGTACCAATTCGGGAAGTAGAAGTAAAGACCCTGGATCTAGTTTCTACCATCCAGGCTGCGAGGAGTTTTGTATTCATTATCTATGTAGACTAATCATAAACAGATGGCTGCGTCCATACTGTGTCTACAAAAGTCTATAAAAATGATGTACTGCAAGATCATTCCTGTATCAGAATAGTTAGTCCATTAGTTAAAGTTTTGAATCTGAGTATGGGAATGCCTACCTCAGTGATGATATAATCTTATCCATGTATTTTGTGTTGAAAATTGCAGGTTCCAACCAGGCCATCCACAAGACAATCCTTGAAATGATAAAGCGCTTCACCCTTCCTAGAATTACAAAACCCTACTCTATTCCAGGCTTCGCACTTTATGGGGCAATCTGTTACACTAAAAAATGTCACCTTGACTACTTACAGTTAGTATGGCTCAAATCAACAGTCATGCTACCCTCTTAGGCAAGTCTCATGCCTCTGTTATCCATCTCAAACTCAAAGAAGAGAGAAAGTCTTGTAAAAGCTATGTTTATCTCTGGGGTCGCAGGTTCTCTCTAGCCTTACCTGCGGGGACGCTGACCATGTTCACAAAATCTGCGTCCATGGACACTCTGTATGTTAAGGGACAGGTGCGTCCCTCTGTAAAAGGCAAAATGCGCGAGTTTTATCTTGAAAAAGTTACTTGTGGTTACTTCTAGAACATTCTAGAGGTCGGTTTGATGAAATGGATGCGCCTCCAGTTGGTTCATGTATCTCTATTAAGGGGGAACTTATCCCATCAATAAGGGAGCTATCCCACCCAAAGAGGGGGATGATCCCATTGATAGTGGACCTGAATAACCTCTTTACAGCACTATAAATAAAGACATTGAGCCAGAGGGAGAAGAGGTTGGAGCTATACATTTTCTTTGGGTAAATGCTGCAGGATTTAGGTCTTCCATTAGAGCCTTTGTGAGGAGAGATTGTCTTCACTTGATTCTACTTGGAAGAGGGTGAGCTTTGTCAAAGTAGAGGAAAACCCTTGATGGACCCTGGGAGGAACTTGCACAACACCAAGGCTAGGTTGTAAGAGTTTCTTTGTTTCGTTATTAATACAAACTGGTTTATTTTTCTCAATAGCTTGTGTTAATGAGTTATTTCATGTGTTCCTTGGTCTGCATGTTGAATATATGTTTTATTATATGAAATGCAAGTGCTTGGTAATTGTTTGATTGTTTGTGGTTGCAGGAATTGACTTGAAGGAGGAGCTCATCCGGATCGTCAAGAACGGACTTCAACAACAGTGTTTTGGAATAAGGTAAGCCTAAACACTTGTAGTTTTCATGTTATAAAAGGTGTATTTAGAGAAAGATCACTCCATTTTGTCTTGTTTGTCATTAGAATGTCTTAGACTTCTAGGAAGGTCAGCCGTGTCCGCACCCTTGACCAATTCCGTGTGACAGTGGGTTGTTCTCTCTTTGGGTTAAATTTGTTGTTTTCATGGTGATGGCTATCATGAATGGGGTCATGGTACGAAATTGGTATATTCATGCATGATGTTGTTATATTGATATGATTATGATTATATATGTATCATTCTAATGTGGACTGATTTTGTAGATGACATAAACCTCCCTGGAACATCAATGAGGTATGGTTTTGATTTTCACAACTATTTGGTTTATATGACTTGTCCCACTTGTAGGAAGAAGAGAATCAGAGATGACATGAAAAATGGTATACTACGGTTCTTGTGACTCTCTACAGATCAATTGGGCACCAAGGAGATGAGTATTCCCTTGGTATAGAAAACACATTGAGGATTTTGAGGGAAGAGATTAGAAGTTGCGAAGAAAATAATGATAGGTTGGTTAAGTCTATAGAAACACTTTCTAGGGCTCAACAAATGTAGGCAGAAGTTAATGTAACAATTATTCAAAGCTTGTTGAAATTGCAAAGAGAGGGACAATTGAGGATCAATCAAGAGTAGGAAGAGAAACCTAATGGTATCAAGTCTTGGTATGGATACAGGTAGGATAAAGGGGATACATTCAAAGGCAACAAATCACTGGATACACCGGACAGGAGGACTAGTATGTATGGAAATCCTTCTAGTTCCTCATATAGGATATGTTATCACCGTCATCAACATCATCATCCATAAATGAGGAGTGATTACTTTCTAGAAGAGTTCAAGAAAGTCAAGCCTCCTATATTTGATGGAGAGATGAAGAATTCAAAAGATGGAAAGGCATCGTTGCTTGGGATGAATAAATTATTTATATTTCATAGTTATTAAGAGAACACGAAAGCCAAGATAGCCACCTTGAGAGATCCACAAATGGAATGAAAGTATTACTCAACAAATTGCAAGTTAGTTTATGTATTCTTATGCAACGAATAGAAATTGTGAAAACACATAAACTTGATAAACATTTGTAAGAAACAAAAGAATGGAGATTGAAAATAGAAGCAATAAAAAGAGGACATGTTGATAATGTAATTCACCCCTCCTGGGTCATGTCTTCAAGTACACTTCGAGTGTGACCGCGTTATTAAGATGATTAAAAGCTTAATTACATTTGTTTACAAACTCGAACTTCTCAAATCAATGCTTCCAATGTGTTCATAAGGCCTAGAAACCCTTGTTTAGGCTTTTGAAATTCTCAATTTGGCCTCCAAATGACCAAATTAGGAAAAAAATACTATTTGCCTACAACTTGAAAGAAATTTGTTTTGCAAACTATCCAAAAAAACTCACACAGTCAGGCTGGTTGAGAGATTTGGTTATATAACAGAGGTCAAATGTTTGATGCTCATTATATGTGACACTATATGAGGGAAGTTTTGTTTATTTTTAAAAGAATCAAATATATTACAACCCTCCCTTATGCTACGTTGATGACATCGCTAATGATATAACCTTCGGATATGGTGGAGCCAACAAATATGGCGGGCTTCCACAATATCACTTTCCCTAATCCTCGAGTTGATAAACAATAAATAAATATATGCTCCCATTATATCACAAGAGTTAGTTTTTCAGAATGGTAAGGCACAAAAGTGTAAGTCAGCAGGTCAGGATTTCGATCCTCATCTCAAGAAACAAATTTTTGACCTATAAAACAAAGCCATATGGTCTTTCATGAGTGGGCCATGTGGCACCACATGACTAGCCCATAATCAACCAATCAAAATCCAACAATTGTCGACGTTTGCAAATGACACATGTCGAAATCGCATCATCCTCATGATGGCCTATGTCAGATTGCCATGTGCCCTTTGACTGACTACTAGTTGTTGACCTGTTGTTGACCTTTGATTGGTTGACGTTTGAATTTTTTCCCTCTTTAGACTTGAAATTTGACGTTTCATATGTTTTGTATACGATGACTGTTTTCGCCGATTTAAGTTGTAATGGAATCCGAGGCATGGGAACTATGCATTGAGCCTTGCTTCAACTGCATCTTAGAACTTTTATTTTTTGAGCATCTTCAAGAACCTTGAGCATCTTTTGGATCCTTCGGATCACTCCTCCCCATTGGAAGCTTATGGACCACCAAAATTTTGGTACTAGTCAGAAAATAAGTGAGGGTCAATCTCCCTCACCTTCTTGATCTTGATCCATTGTTATTTGCTTGGATTGGTACCTTTGAGCCCCACACGAAGGTACTCTAGATCACCCATACGTGAATTCCTTGTCTTTCTATTAACAATGATGTCTTCCTATGGCTCATAGATGTATTCAAGAGCAAAATCTTCTATGGAAGGTACTTGAATACTTTCCTCTTGATTCATGATCATAGGAGGCTCATACAATCTCAAGTTTTCAACATTTACAACAAAATATATTTGTATATAAGGAGGAAAATCCAAGAGAAAATAATTATTACCAATCTCTTCTAAGATTTTCAATGGACCATAATGGATCAGTTTGATCCTTCTACCTTCTCCTTCAATCCTTTCTTTCATGATGTATAACCAAACTTGGTTCCCCACCAGAAAATTGTGATCAACATGATGCTTGTCATGCCTCACTTTATATTTGGCTTGATTCTTCTCCAATTGCTCCTACATTGTTTGATGTACCAATTGGATCTATTGAATGAAGTGCTTGGATTTGTCCACATCAATATGGCCATCCACTGAAATATCTTTCCCAAAGATGAAATATACAAGATATTTTGGTAAATAACCATAACATGCTTCGAATGGAGATTTCTAAGTCGATGAATGCTTGGCATGATTGTAGGCATGATCAATGTAGTGTAAGTTTTCATCCCAAAGCTTAGGATGTTTTCCACAGTACCCTTAGAGTAGATGTACCACTTTACTATTCACCACCTTTATCCAGCCATCGGTTTGTGAATGAAACGTTATGCTCCTCTTCTACTTGGTGTCTATAATTCCCAAAAACATAACCAAAATTTCCTGAAGTGAAGGAATAGTAAGTGGAGTATAAAATCCAAATTTCCTATTACTTGGTTTACTAGTAACACACATAGAACACCCCTTTACATATCTTGATACAATTTCATTCATATGAGGCCAATAAAAATACATTTACAACTGAGAAATTGTTTTTCCTACACCAAAATGACCAGTAATAAGAGATGTACGTTCCTCTCTTATAAGATTAATGTAACAACCTCCGAGGTAAATGTACATATAAAAAAGACATAATAGGAATATAAATACAATAAACATATCAACCATCAAAATCCATATATACATCAGTACATTTCCACACGAAAATCAAGGGAATGCATTTTTTTGTCAAAAAATGCAGTTAACCAACTAGAGATGGGACTACCAAGTTCCACCCGACCCTAGATTGGCTAAGCCAAGTCTCTCTTTAGCCAGTCACCCCCGTGCCATATTTCAATCATGAATGTGGGATCTCATAGAACACATCAATCAAAATTCATCTAGGGCTTCTAGAGGCCACCCACCTCAACCCATCAAATAGTGACTCCACCTCACGGTTGGAAATCACCAAAAACCATCATCAGATTGTTCTCCATCCAAGCCTTCCAGGGCTTCTAGAGTGTTTTTCCAACCAAGGATTCTAGAACTACAAGCTTAACCCACAACTTATACAGGGCATCCAGAGCTTTTGTCCAACCAAGGCTTCCACGACCAGTAACTCAACCCACCAAGGGCTTCCAGAGCATTTGTCCAACCAGGCTTCTAGGACTAGTAACTCAACCCAAGCTGTTATAGGGCTTACAGAGCATTTGTTCAACCAGGGCTTCTAGGACTAATAACTCAACCCAAGCTAAGGAAACGTGAGAACCAACAAAAAAAAGTAATGAAGGTAAACCCACAATCACCATAGCTAGTCTGGAAATGGCAAGGCTAGGAAATCCACTCTCTATCCCGGCCATCCTCCATGCCAATGACAAATCATAACCACGAAACCACATGCATGTGCCATGTATGCCAAAACTAGTGAAGAAATCATACATGCAACTTGATACCTAGAAGAAAATCTGATGTAGATGTTGATGCCAATGCCTTCTTACACTTTCCTACTCTTCCTTTTCCTTCTATCTCCAAGAATCCAAGTATGCCACACCCACCATAGGTGCTCCAAGAAAACTCTAAGTATCCAAGAGTATGTGAGAGAGAGAGAGAGAATAATGAGAGAGCTCCAAATATAAACTGACCAAGGTTTGCCCACTAATCCTCTTAAGCCTTTTTATTAATGAGGCCTCTATTTTCTTAATTTTCCATTAGTTCACTTAAATTTCCTCCTCACATGCAACATGTGACCTTTCACCTTCCTTTTCTCCTAATTTCCATTATCTTCATAAATAAATGTCCCGAGAATGCCATTTTGCCTCTTTAATGCCTTAGTCATTGCCTTTGCCAATTTCCTTAGCCATAATCAACTAAATGAACACACACTAGAATGTCCTGCTCACCATTCAACTTGGAATACGTGTCCCATCATCTATGGTATTTATATATATTTTACATGGAAATTTCACAATGGTTTTTACAGAACCCTCCCCCTTGGAGGAACACCGTCCTCGGTGTTAAATGATACCTATAACCAACATGACTGCTGAAACCAAAACATACTACCCATGGAGCCTTCTAACACAGCTCATTGCAGTATTTACAATGAAAGATTTGCTCAAAATCAAAACATCATGATAACATGACAACATACCCCATACTAGAGCTTTATAACATAGCTCATTACGTTATTTACAATAACCACATATACATATACACATATGTACATTTTCTCAACCATCAAATAAAATAATGTGATGCCTACGTCCGCAAAAATCGAATCTAGAGGCTCACACCTCCACCCTTAAAGTAATAATATGATCCACCTCCTTCCTAGGAGGTTCAAAATCCACTACAAAGTCAAATTTGCATCCAATGTATAGCGCTATAATCTCGCACCACTTGTCCTCTCAATGAACAATTGCCATGTCATTGTTCTAGTGCGCACTCTTAATGTGCATATGATTCCATCTGGCAATGCTAATGACCAAAACAAATCCATACATTACCTTCCCTTCTCTGCTACATAGTCCCTGGGGAATCCGGTCACCCCTTCCGTGCAGTCACTTACCTTCCATGTTCCGCTAGCACCCACATCCTGGGCAGTCCAACCCTTGTCAAGGCTTCCTCGCATCATAAGATACAAAGAAAAAAAATATACCTACCTCAAAACTACCATACCAGTCATAGCATGCTTATGGCAAAAAATGGAAAATATTGGGTACCAGTGTCCCACAATGGCCCTGCTACTCAAGTGTTTTACTAGCATACTACTGCATGTTTTTATTCCTTTATTTCTACTGCTAATTCTTGCAGTCAATTTTGGCCACCCAACCGAGTATTTAATGCATTCCTGTACCAAGCACATCACTCCCATTAGATTTAAAATAAATTGAAATAAATTCACATCATAACTCATTGGTAGCTCGTCAATAAGGTACATTTGTAATCATGTTATCTTCCTATCACAACAAGTCAAACTAACATATTTTACCAAATCAAGATATATAAAGATATCACATCAGGTTAGCTACAACACAACCATCATAGATCAAAATCATAAATCACATGTAACCATCATGAACCAAAATCATAGATCACATATAATCATCATATACCATAGTCATAAATCACATGCATAATAAAACTGAAATAAAATTTTGATACTTATCCTTTATCAATCCTTAGCTTCTACCTTTGTCTTTATTTCGTAGGCCCTCCAGATTAGTTCCTACACCTAACAAACTCCCAGTGCCTTCTCCTCAACCATGTGCATAGACACATAGTGTCCATCAAATGCATATAACCGCATGGCATTCCACAACATGCAATACATGCATCTCCACCTGACATACAACACATACACCTACACCCAGTGTATACAATACAATGCATCCATCTATACCCAATATGAAATACCACCCAATGCATTTTCATACATAGAGTACAACACAACAAGTACACACTGCAATACCACGACTATAGGATGCACATACATAATACCACATGCCCTCAACACAACATGTATGACATGCACATAATACCACACATGCACCAATACCATATGTACAACATGTACACAGTACCACCAGTACACTGCACCACCTGCACAACATGTGCACAGCATCACATGTACATGGTGCCACCTCCACAATGTGTACACAACGCCACAGGTACACTACACTACTATACAATGCGTACACAATACCACAGGTACACAGTACCACACGCATGACATGTATGTGACACCACATGTTCACAACACCATATGCACAACATGTACATAGCACAACATGCACACAACGCCACTTGTACAATGTGTACGTAGCACCACACACACATGGCACGTCTCGTACAATCATGCACACCACACCATATGTACATAGTACCAATATACCACATGCACACACATCGCATATACGTAATGAAGACAATACAATATGTATACAACACCTCATATGCAATATTTATAGAACCCTATTTGTACCATCATGTACATAACATTTCATAAATAGCATGTATACATGCTATGTATACACAAAACCACAAGTGCACACATTATATATGCAACATCTACAACATATACAACGTATGCTCAACAATAGTACCACACATCCAAAACCACACTATCCTTAGCAAGAAACCTTGCTTCTGGTATCTCATCCATGCTTATCCTAACATGCCGTAGACAACATTGCTTTCTCTTTGCTAATGTATCCTTCAACATTACCTGTCATAACATAGACATAGGCATAATACAAGTATATAATATCAAATAATATCCACATGATACTAACTTTGTATATTTGTCGTGACTCCTTTTCGCAATTGATTCCTCGTAAGACAAGGAACCTCTTCATGTTGTTCTCCTGCATAAGCAATCATTCCTCCACAAGAATGATCCCTGAAAACCATGTTAGACAGTAACATAGATACATGGATACATACATATGTATATAAATGTTAGCATAAAAAAATCATGATCTTGTTAGACAACAACATACATACATACATGTATACATATATAAACTTCAACATAATCATGATCATAAAATAATTACCAGATAACATAAGGTATAGCTTAAGAGAACTTCCTTATTCATGAAACACATGCGTAACATTGAGAACAATTGTTCCAAACATAGCCAAGTCATATGATGCCACAAATCCATTTACTTTAGCTTTTCCTATTACCTTTTTCATGTCTATACGGCCATGGTCCATTTACCACCATGAACCCAACCAGTCCAAATGATTTTCATAGTCTTCTCTTCCGTTGTGCTCAATCATACACGAAGCTTCATCTATGTCTTGCATCACATGTTGCGTACCACATAGCTCTCTTGATTTCCATCAACTATCCTTTTTCCCAACCAATTCCCAAGACTCAAAACATAAAAGGAAAGAACAGAAACAACAACAAGAAGAAAAACATGAAAATGAATAAAAACATGACTCCACAACCAAAGTGGCATGACCATACACTAGACATAAATAAAGCCAAAAATCAAGCTCAACAAATCATAAAAGACCAAAAGCACAACACTGACACCATGACTCAATCCGCATCATCCCCAAGGAAAGTTCAACTGGAGTATTCTTCAAGATTTCATGGCAACCTCCCTTGCCATGCAACTCCCTACATCATGCTCACGCATGTCAACCACATGTTCCAAGTATCAAGACGATCATATCTATCAATTTTAAATTAACCATTACCAAGATTAAAAATCATGTCATAATCCATAATCAACTCATAGTCATTAGACATAATGATACAACTATCACCTACTAAACTCAAGTACATATCAACTATCTCAACACATATGTGTTAGCATATTTATCTTAATACAATATCAATCCTCCATGCCACTATATATACTTATACTCATATCATGCAATAAATCAATCACTCAATAGACTATAAATATACCATGCCAGATAATTCAACTAGGTGACATTATAGGCACGAAACACTCAAACACCAAATAGATGTCATAATCAAATAGTCAAGCACCAAGTAGATGACATAAGAAAGATCATACTTTATTGTATCTCAGGGGAGGCTATCGTGTCTACACAATAAAGCTAGGTTAGCATGATACAACTTCACAACATATGAACTCAAACAAAAATCATGATATCCATAATAGTAACTAACTAACAGATTCTTGTCATAAGCTAATAAGAATTTGTCGTTCATGCATAACAATCACATATCTATGATCAGTCTAGATTAGTACGACACCATATCACAAATATGTCAGCGCATACTTGAGATTCACAACCATAACCATCTTCGTAGGTCAGAACAATACATATAACATCAAGATCTTCAATGCAATGAACATAACCATCACACATATGACCAATCCAAATTACAACATCAAGATCTCAATGGAATAACTTTAATCATCAAGTTAATAGCACATAATGACAATAAGTTATATATCATGCTCACTAACAACATATAACCTAATCATAACTTTATCTAAAATAAACATCAGAAGCAATGCATACAACCACAAGCTACCACCATTCTTGACTATCTAACCCATGCGCATATAACCACGCTAATCATCTAACATCTATCATGAATGTAACCATAACATCAAATACATGTACATAAACCTAATGTATATAACCCTAATGCATATAATAATATTTAAATTACATATCTCATGCCAAACATACACTACATGTATGATGATCTTCTCTTATCCCAAATTCTAATGTTGCAACCTCATTATGATGATCTGCATCCCTTGCTCTATCTCAACTAGCTCATTAGCATCGTAACAACCAATAGCATCATAATAACCTAAATTGCATATAATGACTTCAAAAGGCATATTTGACCTACTATACATGCATAATCATAACCAAGACCATACACGCATAACAACTGCATATACACACATAAAATATGAGTACAAAACCATATACAAATCATTCTAGCTAGAGTCTAGTTGTTAATACATGACCATAAATGCATAAGAACAACCATTATTCCATTGTACACATTGCCACATGCAACCAACAATATGCTTAAGAAATTCCAAATCAGATACACCTATGCATAACAACATGTAGTTAAACATAATCGACCAGTTCTTGTAATCAACCTACAGGACTAATACATGTAATCAAAATATTCGAAAATGTATCCTAACATACAAGGATGTAAGTAGGTATCATGAAATCAGCATGTAAGTGACATATAATTCATACACAATTAGTCGCATGTTCTAAAAATGAAGACATTGTGTGTATTAATTTGAAATCAGAATTCACCAGTGTAGCAACTTATAAGCGTACCCCCTTACTATCCATGGTCCACGCTAAGGTAGAAGGAGGAAGCTACCATAATGGTTTTATCTCCAATGCCCAATTATGGAAATGGGATCTCCAAAGCTCTACTAAATTCAACCACACTTGAAAAGGAATTGATTTTTATTTCTCATACATTTGAATGATATTAATTCAAGACATTGCACTTATTCCACTTGTAACATAATAATTAAAAACATGCCACTTTTCCCTTTCCTTACATGCAACTTTTTCAAATTCCTTGCATGCGACCTTTCAAATTCCTTACATGCAACTCTTCAAATTATTTGCATTCAAATAGGAATAGATCAACTACATCCATATTATCATACTAGAATACTATCCCATCTAAAGATAACATTTTCTTCAAAAAATTACCATACTTTTACATTTTCTTCAAACAACTACTAGACTATTACATTTGCATTCAAGCATTTCTTCAAACACTTGACATGCAAACTAATATAGAAAACTATTTGCATACAAGTAAGCATATATCAAATACAACAATACTATTACACATCAATACTATCCCCAACCACAAAAAACATACTCATTGGGGCATTTTATCAAATAGTTTGTATGCAATTAATCATTGAACCATTTAAGCATTTCATCAAACACTTTGCATGCAAACTAATATAGCGAATGATTCAATGCATATATCCTAAACTGTAGTAGTAAAAGTTATGGAAACTAAACCGTATGATCAGTGGGATTATTCTTGACTATGGTTCATGTTTCAGCTTCTGAGATTCCATAGATGAAAAGTTATAACAAAATACCAACACAATCCTATTTGGAGCGCAATTATAGGAGTATCCACAAAGCTCGATTTACACTGGTCATATATCATAAAATATAACAAATAAATGTCTGAAATTTTTATCACAATATAAGTGGTATGTCCTCTCATTGTGAAAAAACTTTCAGGTCCTGAGAGTGCCCAGAATGAAAGTTATAACAAAAATGTCTGCGTGACCTGTTTGAGACCTGATTTTAGGAGCATTCAGAAGGCTCAACTCCCTCTGCTCAGATATCCTAAAATATTCCGACCCAATATATGAAATTTATACCACATAATAATCATTATTTCCCCTTGATGTGGATGACTTTTCAGCTTCTGAAAGTATACAATAGAAAATTTATTGTAGAAATGCCAATGTGACCTACTTGAAGGTGCATTCAGGAAGGTCATCTTCCTTAGATCATAATTCGTAAAGTATTGTGAAACAATATCTGAAATTTTTACCACATTATTAGTGGGATTTACCTTCAATATGGACAAATTTTTTACTTCTAATATTCCACAGAAGGAAAGTTATAACAGATATGACAGAAAGGTCTAAAGTTTAACTTTTGTTCTTCATTTTACCTATGATAGAGCTCATCCAGTCCATGTGTTGGAACCATGCTCTCATACCACTCTGTAACAACCTCCAGCGTAAATATGAATATAAAAAAGACACAATAGGAACAAAAATACAATAAATATATCAACAATGTATACATCAATACATTTGCACACGAAAATCAAGGGAATGAATTTTTTCATTAATAAATGCAATGAACCAACCAGAGATGGGACTACCATGTTCCACCTGACCATAGATTGGCTGAGCCAATTCTCTCTTTAGCCAATCACCACTGTGCTATATTCCAAGCATGAATGTGGGATCTCATAGAACACATCAATCGAAAATCATCTAGGGCTTCGAGAGGTCAAATTAACCCATGAAATAGTGATTCTAGCTCACGGTCAAACATCGCCAAAAACCATCATGAGATTGGTCTACATCCAAGCCTTCCAGGGCTTTCAGAGTGTTTGTCCAACGAGGGCTTCTAGAACTAGTAACTCAACCCACATCTTATACAAGGCTTCTAGAACATTTGTCCAACCAA
The DNA here is from genome assembly GCA_031772625.1 of Pinus tabuliformis. Taxonomy (NCBI): domain Eukaryota; kingdom Viridiplantae; phylum Streptophyta; class Pinopsida; order Pinales; family Pinaceae; genus Pinus; species Pinus tabuliformis. The sequence continues at coordinate 190,485,981 of CM062820.1, forward strand.
GGCTTCTAGGACTAGTAACTCAACCCACCAAAGGCTTCAATAGAATTTGTCCAACCAGGGCTTCCAGGAAGAGTAACTCAACCCAAAGTTTTACAGGGCTTCCAAAGTGATTGTTCAACTAGGGCTTCTAGGACTAATAACTCAACCCAAGCTAAGGAAACAAGAGAACAAACAAAAACAAAGCAATGAAAGTAAGCCGACAATCACCATGGCTATCCAAGAAATGGAAAGGTTATGCAATCCATTGTCAATCCCAGCCATCCTGCATGCCAATGATAGATCATAACCAAGAAACCACATGCATGTGCCATGCATGCCAAATCTAGTGAAGAAATCATACATGCAACTCGGTACTTACAAGAAAATCTAATATAGCTACTGATGTCGATGCCTTCTTGCACTTTCATGTTCTTCCTTTTCCTTCCTTCTCCAAGAATCAAAGTATGCCACACCCACCAAGGGTGCTCCAAGAACTCTAAGTATCCAAGAGTATGAGAAATAGATTGAGAATAATGAGAAAGCTCCAAAGATAAACTGACCAAGTCTTGCCCACTGATCCTCATAAGCTATTTTAATAATGAGGCCTCTATTTTCTTCATTTTCCATTATTTTCCTTCAATTTCCTCCTCACATGCAACATGTGACCTTTCACCTTCCTTTTCTCCTAATTTCCATTATTTTCATAAATAAATGTCCCAAAAATGCCATTTTACCTCTTTTATGCCTTGGCCATTGCCTTTGAAAATTTCCTTAGCCATAACCAACCAAATGAACACACACTAGGATGTCTTGCCCACCATTCAATTTGGAATACGTGTCCCATTATCCGTGGTATTTATATATTTTTACATGGAATTCTCACAAGGGTTGTTACAATTAAATCTTTCACTTTGTGGAATGCATAACTTGCCAAGATGATATAATAGTTTGTTATGAACATGATAATCTAGTTCTTCAATTTTATTCCATTTACTCAAAGTTTCATATAGATATTTAAAATATTCATCTTGAGTATATTGTTCAATGCAGCTTTCATGCATGATTGAATTATTCTTAAGAATTGTAGAAACATTGATTATAGGTCTTGATAACATATCTAAGACTTTGTTATATATGCCTTTGTTATATCTGATGACCAAGTGAAATTGTTGTAATCACATCCTTATAAAGTGGCTTGAGTTTTGTAGCTTAGTTTGTGATTAAAGATATTGTAATGGTTGATTATCTCTATTTATGATTGTTTCTTTACCCATTAAATAATGCTTCCATTTCTTCACACTTTGTTATAGAGCATACAATTCCTTATCATATGTTGTATAGTTAATTACTGTACTTGTAAAAGTCTCAAGGTGAAAGCATATAGGACTACCTTGTTGCATCAATACTACCGCCATGAAATAATCACTTCCATACGTTTGTATTTCGAATAACTGCTTGATATCTTGAAGTGCTAGAACCGATGTTGTACATATATTCTCTTTAAAGGCATTGAAGGCCTTTTGTTGTTTGCCTGCCCACTCAACCACATGTTCCACACTTGTCAAAGAATGTAGCGATTCTACAATAGATGAGAACCATGAAATGAACCTCCTCCAGTATAGGGTTGCTCCCAGGACGCTTCTGACTTCAGTTACATTTTTGGGCTTAGGAAAATTTGCAATAACCTTACCTTTAGAGGGATCAATTTTCAATTCACCACCCTCTGCGATATGACCAAAATACACCAAACAACCAAATTCACATTTAGACATCTTTAAATACAACTTTTCCATTTCTAATACATTCAAAACCTGCTTTACATGCTTTACATGCTCTTCAAGAGTCTTACTGAAGATGAAAATATATTCTTAGTCTTTGACAAAATTATCAAGGAATGGTCGCAATAGATCATTCATAATCCTCATAAATGTTGTGGGTGCATTACAAATCCCAAAAGGCATTAGTAACCATTCAAATAATCCACGTTTTGTCTTAAAATCAGTTTTCAAAATATCACTTTCAACAATTCTAATTTGATGATAACCGTTTCTTAAATCTAACTTAGTGAAATAAACAACATGCTTCAATTGACCTAGAAAATAATTAATACGAGGAAGAGGATAACGATTCTTTATCGGGATTTTTTTCAAAGTTAAGAAATCAACATATATCCACCATGCTCCATCCTTCTTTGGTACCAAAATGATAGGAGACCCACAAGGAGAGGTACTTGCTCTAATGACCACTTTGTTACGTAACTCTTGCACCTGCTTCTTCATCTTCATTCTTTCCAAGAAAACATTTTTTACATGCCAATCTTAGGAGGTGGAGCATCTTTTTGTAACCGAATCTCATGTTGAACTCCTATTTTTGGAGGGAGTCCTTCAGGTTCTTGAAAAATATTGTCATAAGTATCAACAACTTCACTCAATTAATACTTAAGTTTAGCATCACATACTGAGAAGGCTTTGGATTTATCAATGTCCTTAGCTTTTAAAATTAGCAATACATAATTATTGCCAGAATTAAAAAGTCTTTTCATTTGTCCTACACTAAAAAGAGATAAATTTGTTCTCCTCATGATAGAATATGGATTTTCAATCATACAGATAGGGACTTCCCAAGACAATATCACAAATTTCAAGAGGTACAATATCAAGTACAACCTCATATACAAATTTAGCAGTGATGGAAAACTTGAGTTTACATTGTCTTGTTACTTGTATTTTTCCATTATCACATACCCAACCCAAACGGTAAGGTTTAGCATGAGGTGTTTTTTCTAAGTTGAGTTTCTTAACAATTCCTTTAGAAATGAGATTAACTTGAGAAGTAGTATCCAAAAGAGTATCAACCTTATTATTCTTTATGACTACTCTAATATGTACAATGTCATTCATTTTCTTATCATTTAGAGGTTCAGAGGACTCATTAGAAGAACTAGTACTTGCATTTGAAGTTATACCTTTCATTCCCATGGCTATGATCTTCTTTTTGTCACCTGAGTTAGATCCCAACCATTGTTGAGTTGTAGAAGTATTCTTTTGTTTCACCTTGTTGTCAAACTTCTTTCACCACAATTGTAGATGTAACTTCCAACAATGGTCTTCGTCATGACCATCCTTCTTGCAATGTTTTAAACTAAGATTTTTTTCCTCTTTCTTAACAGTGGTTTTCTTCTTCCCCTTTCCTTTTCCTTTCCCCATTTACTTATCAACAAATGGCTTGGATGGTTTCTTTGAAGTATCTTCTCACACATTCTTTCCCTGAATTTCAGCATGTGTAGCTTGTACACACCCCTTATCTAACTTGGTTGGGCTAAGCATAAGAATAGTGTGTCTAATATAGTTATGTAAACCACCAATGTACTCCATAAGTGTATCTTCTATATCTAAAGGCATACTCAAAATTATGCCTTGTTTATGAAATTCTTGAGTGTAAATTTGTACATTTTGACCCTTAGCTTGCTGAATATTTTGCCATCTGATCGTTCCTTTTTGCTAATATGCCAATGAATAAAATTATTTTCTCAAAGTAGCTACAAAATAATTCCAAGAAGAAATATTCTTACCACTTTTCTTGAGATATTCTTGCATTTTCTCTTCCTACCATATGAGAGTTGTTCCTCCCAACCTAAGAGAAGAAAGTTGGATTTTTGTGACATCATCATCAATGTTTTGGATCCTGCAATATACTTCAATTTTCCTTGCCCAATTATCCATTTTTCCAGCATTTAATTCTCCATCATATACTAGAAATTCAAACTTTACATCAAGCTTAATTAAAGGGGATTTAGCATGTCTGTTGGGTGCAAGAATTACACTTAAGTAAACTCCTCAACACTTAAATTTTCAACACTGGGGATTCCTAAAGTTAGAGACGAAGCACATGAAATGCCAAAGATGGTATGAATATTTATAATATCAACTCCTACTTTCTTTAATGGGAAAATTGCAGAATCAAACTATAGAGGAAAATACAACTCGAACCATCAAAATAATCCAATGCTGGAACAAGAAGAAACGTACTTGCAAAAGTGATTCAGAAATAAAAGAAGGCAATTACTCTAGCTGACTATTGATTAACTATTGAGAATGGTTTTCTTTAGTAAAGACAACTTAGCAGTATTCAATAGATGGGCCCCTTCAAACCTGCTTATGTAAAGATGTCCTTCTCGTAGGAATCAATCTTGCACTAGTGCAGGAACAACAATTTATGCAAAAGGTGTAAAGTAATGTCTTGTACTAAAAGTGCTTTTCTTCGTGCAAGGGCTTTGAAATTTCTCAAGTCCAAGGCATTTAGATCTAGTACCAAGGAACTAGTTCTTATACCTGATCAAAGATTCTTACATTTTAATTTTTTAATTTTTGAAATCAATGCTTAATTACTGCAAGTACTATGAAACCAGATTGCATAAAAAAAAGATGAATGTCTGTAGAAGTGAAGAAACAATAGTTTCAAGCCATCCTGTTATGAAATGTTAACAAAAACAAGAAATCTGTTAGAAGTAAAATAAAGAGGCTTACTGCATGTCATTAGCTAGCACTGGTGCAAGAACAGTTCTCCTGTTTGGACCAGGGGAAAACCAAACCAATCGTGCAGAAAGTGAACAGCACACCAACGTGCACTGGTGCAGGTAATTTCTCCTACTCAAACCAAGCGGGGAAAACCAAACCAATTGTGCAGAAAGTGAATAGCGTACCAATGTTCTATTCATGTAGGTAATTTCTCATGCTCGAACTAGGTGGGAAAACCAACTCAAAATCAGATGCAAAAAAGGAAATTTCTCTACAAGTTGTAGATCTGCTTCCACTCAGATAGAAATTCAAATGCTATAAAGTAAATCACACTTGACATTTCAAAAACATAAATTACAAGATCAGAAAAGAGGGAAAACGTGTTGGGTTGGTTGGGCCCTAGCCAACCAGCACATTTTCCTTTCGAATGGAAATGCTACTTAGTACTGAATTGATTCATTAACTATTAAACATAAAGAATAAAATTCATGAAGCGTAAGGCGAAGCTATTCTTATTAAATCATCAAAGCAAGTACATGCGTGATTACATATCCAACCCAAATTTGGGCGATAACAAAATACAAGCCTGTTACCACCTTCCTAGTTCTATTCTCTGTTCTATACAATTCTATCAACCATTTAGCATCTCATCCTATTTACATTTCTTCTTATATAGATCCTTGGCAAAAGGCCAAAAGGATCGTTTAACTCGTTACATAGCCGATTGCAGAATAAGCTTCCGTTACAACAAAATACATAACTAATTACAAAATAAGCTTTTGTTACACCAGATTACATAACCGATTGCAAAATAAGCTCTCAGCCTCCACAATTAGACATTTTAATAGAACAGGCCATGGCTATCTCCAGTTGTTCATTCCACCTAAGTCTGATCTCAGCTACTCCAGATTGACTTGCTATTATAACTGGGACTCGACTGCCTTCAGATATGTTCTGCTATTCATGGCTAAGGTGGTGCTGGGCAACAATCTAAGAGATCTAGATTTGCTACCAATATTCGCGGTGCTGGAATTGGTGCGAGATTTGTTCTACACTTAAAATTGACATTCAAGGTGAGCATTTAACTATTAAATAACATAGGAGGTAGCGATAAGTTACAAAAATAATTCTAAGTAGGAAATCACATAATAAATAGTTAATAAATGCTAAGTTAAATTAAAAAATGTAAAATATGAAATTAATGCAAAATGTGTCATCCTTCTCGCACTAGTGCAAGATGAGGGCGCATAATATAAGTAAAACAGTGGTAAATAGTTATGATTTGGGAAGGGAAAATCGTCAAAACGGATGCAAATTAGGGAAATAACATCCTCCCATCCCTAAGCTATTATGTGTCCTCACACAACTCTTTAACACTGCAAAAAACTTCAAAATTCTGAGCACTCCAACTCAATCTTGTTCTGGCACATTGTCCACAGGTTGCACTGTTTTAGCCTTCTTCTTGATGTGACTTAAATTTTTTGCTACCGTTTTCAACTACCTAAAACAACGTCCAACCTAGTATTTCCAAACTCTAACCTCACTTTTGTTTTGCTTCAGCTCTGCCATTAATTCTTCCCTGATTTGTTCTTTCTCCTCCTATGCTTTGGTCGCAAGTTGCTCCAAGTTTGGCACTTGGATCTCTAACTCAACTATTCGAGTAGCAGGAATCACCAATTATTTTCCTCCCTCTCTCTCAGCAGGGTCTGTCACCTTTCTAGTGACTTCCATATCTACCATGGTCATATAGGAGAATTCTTCTTCCTGTGGTCCCTCTTTTTGCAGGTCTCCTTCCTTCTGCTTTTCTTCTGATTTTGCCTTTTCCTTTTCAAGTTCTTCCGCCTCTTCTTCTTCCAGTTCTTCTTCTTCCTCCAGTTATTCTTCTTCCAATTCTTCTTCTTCCTCTGGTTCTTCTTCTTCTGGTTCTTCTTCCTCCGATTCTTCTTCCTCTATGGGTTCTATCTCTTCTTCTTCAGGTTCCTCATTGTCTGGTTCCCCCTCTCCTATCTCTCCTTCTCCTGTGTCTTCTTTTTCTTTAGCTCCTTATTGTGTCTTCTATTCTTCCTCCTGGGTTGGTGCTTCTTCTTGTACTGGTGTAGGATGGGGTTCCATACCTTGTGGGGGTTGTGGTTCTTTACCTATATCAGAGAGTTTACTCTTCTTATGGGACCTTTTAATAAAATCTTCTAGCAGAGTATCGTCCTCGACTTGTGCAATATCCGTTGCATCTGCAAGGACTCACAAGTTGTCGCATTAAGAGGCCTATGCCTGTGGAGAAGGGGTTTCTTCAACGGGTGCACCAGTTGTTTACTTAGTGGAAGATGAGGTCCTCTCTTTTGTCGATTTCTCTAACTGCTTCCTTTTCACACTAGTGCGAGAAGGACTTCTCTTTTCGCTTTTGTTTGGGAATTTGCTTGTACTAGAAGAGGCCTCTATCTCCTTTTCCTCGGCTAACTCTTCATGCAGCTATTTCAACAGCTCTTCCCATGACATACCTCTGCTCTCTAGCTGTTTTAGGACCAAGATCTTGATCAAGCCATGATGGTATAACCATGTATTGACCTAGTCATCCCTTCCGTCCTGTACGCTTCTAGCCATTTTCTCCAGGATTTTGAGCAAGAAGTGAGGGAAATTCATCCTCCAATGAATGTTCCAACCTGATTCAAAGTGTTCTAGCATTTTGAAGTGATACACCACGGTGCAGGTGTATCTCCCTTCGCAGGTCATGAATTTCTGCAAAATAAACAAGAGGTCCTGCAATTGACCTAGCAAGGCTTTGCGTGGGAATCCACATTTCTAGTTCACCTCTATCTTTTTATCCTTGACAAAGCGATGGCAGCATTCACTCTCCAACTTCTAGTTCTTGAACCACTTTTCTCCCGTATTCTCCAAACCCGTTGTTGCTGCTACAAATTTCCTCGTGACTTTAAATTTTAGTGGCCCAATTCTCACTTGGTCATTCTTAAAACCTTTTGCAAATTCTAGGATGACCTCTTTGTCATACCTGTCAAAAATCTACAAGAACTGTAGGAATCCTGACTCTCACAACAGTGCAAGACTATTGCAATATTTGGTAGTTTCCTCAATTTTGCTGAGAGACAAGGGTTCATTTCGGACAGGCGGCATTGCTGCTAGCGGTTGTGAACAGTTGAGCTCTGAGACTTTCCATGCAATACCAGAGAATCAGCCTTCATAAATAAAAATCTAACTATTCATCCTCCGTATCGCTAATTTATTTGCCATAGATACTCATCATTTTCTAGTCAGGCCCAACTGGTACGCGCGGTAGCAGTTTAACGATTAAGTGCAATGATAATCATAGTGAAGGGACATTTAGGATAAATGGAAGAGTAAGGGAATTATGAGTGAAAGATGTTTCAAATCATGGCAGAGTGGGGTAGATTATATGCAAACAACGATTAACACAATTCTTACATTTCTTCATAATTACAAAGTAAACTTAGCATTCATTAAAAAAGGATCATGATTTCTACTTAAAAACTTTGTACTTTTAACTAATTTCATCCTAGGTAGTATAATAGCATAGATACTCATTGATGACATGAAAAGACGTCATATAACTTTCCATAATGACCACTTTCTTATGTCATATGATAACTTGTACTATGCTGCCGATGAAGTGCATGATCGTACTGCTCTTTGTACTGCTTAAATAATATCATTCTGTTGGTACTTTTCTACTCATCTTATCACATAGGACAACATGCTTGCACTAGTGCAAGCATAATATTAAGATAGATAATTAAAATATAGGCTAGATTTCACATGATTTCCTCAACTTTGTTCTGAAGTTTTCTTTTCCCTTTCTGATGTTTCAGAGCACATCCTTTTTCTCTTCATATGCAAGATGCTGCAATAAACTCATGAGGGAATAAAGGAGTGGGAAAGGGGAATTTTTAGGATAGGAAGGAATTCTGTTACAGGGATTCCAGGAAAGTACCAAATCAGGGAATAAATAGAAGTGGGATAGGAAAAAGAATTCAGGGTTAAAGTGGGATTTCTTTGAAGTGGACAGGGTAAATTTAGAAGAGTGTGGGAAGGTCACTATTCTAAGATCAAAGAAGAAAACTGAGGGAGTATTACAAAAGTGCAATATGAAGAAAGACATAAAATTTTCTGGAAAACCTGCCCGCACTGGTTCAAGAAAAATAGTTGCAATGAAAATTAAGCATTACTTGAATACAAAATATCCATGCTAATTACCCCAACTGTACAAAGGTTGGTTTTGATGAACCTGCTTATACTTGGTGGTAGCTCAGCATATCTAAAAATCAAGCAACATTTTATTTTTATTAGGAATTTTTGGTCTTCCTGCCAGCAAGCTGGCTTTTAGGTTGATCCTTCTGTAATCATGTCAACGAACTAATTTTCATAGTTACAGGAAAAAAAAATTAATTCTTTATATATTTTTTATTTCTTTCTTATTATTATTATTATTATTATTATTATTTTGAGAAGAAGAAAAATTCGTGTCTCCAAAAAGTTGGTATTACCATTTTTCCACTACCGTTCCAAATTGCTATTGGACTTATTGTGAAAATTCCTTCTTGGTAAGTGGTTGAAAGTACTTCTTTAACCTGTGTCCATTTACCAAGAATATTGAATCTTGTCCATCAATAGTTTTAACTTCAACTGCTCCATTCTCGAATACTTGGATCACTTCATAAGGTCCCATCCACCGTGTATGGAATTTCCCTTTAAGAATTTTAAATCTAGAATAATGAAGGAACACCCAATCACTAGGTTGGAACTTCATTTTATGAATAAACTTGTCATGCCATCTCTTACATTGCTGCTGAGTTAGTTTGTTTTGCTAAACAACATCCCTTCAAAATTCATATAGCTCATTTAATTGGAGAAGACGTTGTTGTTGTGCCTTAGAGAGATCTATTCCTAACTAGTCTGCAGTCCTGAAAGTTTTGATCTGGAATTCAATTGGTAACATAACCTGTTTCCCATATAGCAGCTCATATGGAGTATGTCCCGTGCTATTTCTCCAAGTGGTTCTGTATGCTCACAAAGCTTCTAGTAATCTTTCACCCCAGTCTTTTCGATCACTTTGTTTGTAGATTCCACCTAGCCATTTGCTTGCGGGTGATACAGTGTGGACTTCCTCTGCCGGATCTTGTATTGCTCCATTACACCCTTTATCAGATTAGAAATAAACTGCGGACCATTGTCAGAAACAATTTCTCTAGGCACACCAAATCTAGTAAAGGTTTTAGTAAAAACAAAATCAACAACAACCTTTTCTATTGCAAAATAAAAAACTTTAGCTTCTACCCATTTTGTAGCGAAATCTGTACAAACCAAAAAATTCTTTTTACTTAATGATGTTGGATTTATTGGCCCTATAAAATCAATAGCCAATTTTTCAAATGGATCAATCATAACTTGAGGGCATAAAGTCATTTCATTGGTTTGATTAGGATGGCCCATCCACTGACAGCTATCACAGTGCTTGACATACTATTTGGCATCCTTAAACAAGGAAGGCCAAAAGTAACCAATGCGCAATACTTTATATGCAGTCTACTTATCACCGAAGTGGCCTCCACAAGGTTCATCATGAGCATATTTCAAAATTTCAAACATTTCCTCCTCTCTTACACATCTATAGATAATTAGATCTAGGCTGATGTAAAAGAGATATCCTCGAATCCAGGAATATGCAACACTTTTTTGAATAATATTCCACTTTTCATAGGTGGACAAGTGGGGTGGTGCTTTCCTAGTAACCAAGTAATTAGAAATGTCTGCAAACCATCGTGAATCGGTTGACATAGCGAAAAGATGTTCATCTGGAAAATCATCATTAACAGGAGTTGTTTTGCCAGGATTATCTAATCTAGAAACAAAATCTGCTACAACATTAGATTTTTCTAGTCTATCAACAATAGTAATATTAAACTCCTGCAACAATAATAACCACTTAGTCACTCTACCACTAGTTCAAGGTTTATTCATAAAATATTTAATTGCGGAGTGACTAGTATGTACAAATACTTCATATCCTGTAATATAGTGTCCAAGCTTATTAATTGCAAAAATCGCAGCTAAAAACTCTTTCTTTGTAACTGTATAGTTTAACTCAGCAGAAGACAAATTTTTACTAATATAATAAATAGCATAGGATTGCTTATTTTCGTCTTGCCCTAGAGCTATGCCAATAACCAAATCGGAAGCATTCAAAGGAAATATTAAAAGGCAGAGACCAGTTAGGACCTCTCAGAACTGGTGCCTATACTAACTTTTCCTTCAATGTGTCAAAAGACTGTTGGAAAGCTATAGTCCAAGAAAATTCACTATCCTTAGCTAGAAGTCTAAAAAGAGGAACAACTATCTTAGAAAAATTTTCAATGAATCTTCTGTAGTAACCAGCATGTCCTAAAAAACCTCTTACTTCCCTTTGAGTTTTGGGTACATGAAGATGCAGAATGATTTCAATCTTTGGTGGATCAACCTGGATAACTTTACTGGATATCAAATGGCCAAGTACCACCCCTACTTTGCACATAAATCAACATTTCTTGCCACTTAAAGTGAGATGTGCTTCTTCACACCGAAGAATTACTTTCTCCAAATTTTCAAGAGCTTCCTGAAAAGAATCACCAAACATAGAAAAGTCATCCATATAAATTTCCACAAATTCTAGATGAGCAAAAATAACCAAGACTGCCCTTTGAAAGGTAGTTGAGGCATTACATAAACCAAAGGGAAGCACTCTATAAGCAAATGTACCTCATGGACATGTAAAAGTAGTTTTATCCTGATCTTTGGGTGCAATCTGTGTCTGGTTATAAGCATTGAAGCCATCCAAAAAAGAAAAGTATTTCTTTCCTGCGAGGGTATCAAGTACCTGGTCAATGAATTGGAGAGGGAAATAATCTTTGAGAGTGTCTTTGTTTAATTCTCGATAATCAATACAAATACACCATCTTCCATCCTTCTTAGGTACTAGCACTAATGGAGAGATGCACTGAATATCAGAAATAAGATAGATAAAACTTGCATCCAATAGTTTCTGTACTTCTTTCACAAAATCTCTTAGAGCTGGATTCATTCACCTTTGGGGTTGTCAGATAAGTCAGGCTCCTTCCTGAATATAGATATGATGTGTGCAGGTTTTAGGATGGATACCCTTCATATCTTCATAACCCCATGCAAAGGCACTAAAATGGTTTCACAACAAATTCGCAAGCTTCTCTTGCTGAGATGAGTCCAAATCTGAACTAATATACATGGATTTACCAGGGCTAATCTCAACAAGAGTAGTATCAGGCTTGGGAGTATTCAAGGGAGTGGTCAAATGCAGTGGTGCAGAAGAATGAGGATCATGATCTTCTTGAAAATCTAGGCTAAAAATTTGGCTCAAGGGCTTAAAATTAGGCATAGTGTCTAGATTATTTAGGATGTCTTAAATCTCATCTTCTTGTGAAAACCTAGTATAATGATGGACAAGGGAGATGGGCTGAGTCTCATCACCGCTACTTTGATCCAACCAAAAAGTATCTTGAGGGTCCTGAATGGATCTGGCAGGGGGATATAGGGTAACTTTCTTCCTAGAGTCTCCATGTGAAATATACATATCACCAGAATGACATCCAATATATGCATCGACCGTAGCAAGCCATAGAAAACCCAAGATCAAAGGGTGTCCTCCTGCTGGGTTCTTTAGCTAAAGCACAATGAAATTAGTAGGATATTCCCAAGAATCTAATGAAATGATCACATCATCCAATACTCCTTCTGGCCTAATTTTAGATCTATCTACTAATTCAAGCACAGTGAGAGTAGGGTGAAGGTGGGTTAACTGAAGTTGATCCATCGTTTGCTTAGTCATGACATTAATGGATGCCCCCAGGTCTATAAGAACATTAGAGACAAGGACATTACCAATATGAACTGAGACAACAGGGTTTCCAACAAACTGAATGGTTCGGGGTTCCAATTTCTTCCTCCCGCGTTTCCTGAGACAAAGTTCCATAATAATATTAGTGCAAATAGGGATCTCTTTGATGGCTTGAAGCAAAGGTATCTTAATGAAACGATTTCGAAGCTCTGATGCCAAGCTAGTCTCAGAAATAGGCTCCCTTCTTTCCATAACTAGCCTCTCTGGGAATGGAGGATCGTTGGAAGAAGGTGTCAAGGATCCAGAGAGTGAGGGTTGTTTGGTGATTGCTTTTAGAGAATGGTTAGGAGTTTCCTCTTCTCCTTTCTCTTCAATAATCATTGTGGGTTAGTTCTTATTTTCGGCTATTATAGTCCTTCCCGATCTTAACTGGATATCATGAACCCCAACTAGGATAGATTGGTACTCAAATGATAAAGGTGGGTTTGTTACATAAATCATTTGCACTACTTTGTCACATAAGATTCTTCTATCAAGAAATATGGTAGAAAAAATGGGAATATGAAGTCCAAGAAGCGGAGAGAATAAGAGAGTTTGAAGATGTAATGTTGTGGCAGAAGTCCATGGTTGAACGAATATTTAAAGAGGAATATGTAGTAGACAATATCAAATTGTGTTGGAGTACAAATTCAAGAAAAGTCAAAGAAAAATTGCACCAGCAACAAATAAAGGAATATGGAGGGTACAACAAGAAAGAATGATGAAATTTTGAGGATATAAAATTTGTAAGAAGAGAAAAAGAAAATGCAAAATTGTGAAAGTCTTGAGTCATTGTAAGCCTAGCTGAGACATAGACTAGTAGACATGTTTGAGTGATAATTGAGTCAATTTCTATTGTAAACCTATCAGCCATAGTTGACTCGTTGAGTAATTTTGAGTTATGATGATTCTTATAGTGGTAATTAAGGGGAAGTGTTAGAAATTGTAATTACTCCTTCATGAGGAGTTGGTTAAAATTAGAGAGTGGGTTAACTGAGCATTGGGTCAAGTGGAGTGGTTGATAAAGAGTTAAGTGCAGTCCATATTTAGAGTGTGAGTTAACTGAGTTAAGTGTGTGTGCATGTTGAGTTATTTTGGGTGAGAAGTTATTCCAAAAAGGTTTAAATACCTTTCACTCGATTCATTGTAAGTATCAAGTTTCTATGTGATCAACAGAAAAGTCGTAGGTATGTTTTGTGTGTGTGATCCAGGATGTTTTTTCTTATAGATGTATAGAAAAGAATTACATTTAAAATTGTAGCTCAAGACAAAAATGTGCACATAATAAAAGAAGAAGTAAACACATAAAAGGCACAAAAGTAAGACACCAAGGCTTGATAATGGAGTTTGTCCAATTCGAACTACGTCTCCGGGACCAGCAAAACAATGGGGAGGCCTTTCTTATTAAAATGGCATGAAAGAAAATAATTGAATTCATCAAACTATCCATAAGAGGCTTATACCTCCAATCTGCAAGATGGCTATGAAATGAATGCCTGATGATGGAGAGGTAAGCAACGCCAAAGCGTCCTGTAGCAAAGAAAGGGGCTGGAGTATGTAAGTTGTCCAAAACAGAACAACATGTGCTCTTGGCCTCCAACAAAATAGCGTGCTACCACCAAAGTTGCCTCTCCCACTCTTTCCAATCATCGTGTTTTATAATGGGTTCTTTGGACAGAAATCCATTCAAATTGGGGCTTGTCTTGGTTCATTATAGAGGTTGGTAGAGTGGAAAGATTGGCGGGTGTAGCTGCCAAAAAAATTGGTCTTTTTATCGTTGAGTTGATAAGAACTCAAAACCCTGAAAAACACTAAAAGTCCAATCCAAAACCATTCGCCCGAACATCAAAAAACATAAAATCAGGTGTATTTTCTGTATCGGGTCCACACTAAGGTTGCAAGTCAGCTTATCGGGGGATGTCCAGTCTTGGTTATTGGGAATGACTGATTGTCGTGTTAACACCCAGGTTGTTCCCTTTGACTCCCAAGGGAATACAGCCGGGGTAACCACTAACCAAGCTTTGGATTATAGGTCCTAGCCTACCTATAATCAGAGAGGCCTCTCTCTTTAAGTTTTAGCTCTGTTTTGTGAAGATTTTAGGCTAGTTATAAGTTTCAGTTTTTTGTTTGAAATTTTGGTTGTGAACTGTTGTTGTGAGAAGGGCATGCAATGTTTGGAAAGTGCTAGTCCATTGGGCATATGGAGTCGAAAATGTGAGACAGTCCTGGTGCCTGTGAGGGAGAAAGTATTACTGCAATGCTAGATGGTTGTTCATTGATATAAGTTCTGATTAGTGAGTGAAACAGTGAGATACGGAATTACACACAGTGTGATAAAAAATTGAACAACAATTTCTACTTAGTAGCATAAATGAATTACTAAATAGAAACTATGAAAGATTCAAGATTTATTGGAGCAGTTAAGAATTCCACTTAAACAGCTGAGCCTGTAGAAAACATTAATAGTAAGAAAGATTGAAATCAGGGTGTCTCCATGGACAAGTCCTGAGCTATTCTTTTTCTTTCTTCCTAAATTTAGAACAACATATAAGAGATATGATTTAAACAGATAATAAAACATCAACAGAGATAGAGAAAACTTCTTATATCAAACCATAGCACTAGAATCATGTAGCATTCAATGGTTCCAAGACAGCATGCATCAGTAAGACCCAAATTCTGTAAACTCCAAGCTTTGTTTGTATTATTCTTCCAGAAATTACAGCCGAGTTCTCTTTTTTACCAGAAACAACAACCCCTGAAAGCTTATGCGAGGGGGAATATATACAGTCGGTTTTTACAAAATATCTGAACTGCTGAGTCACTTGATAAACTGAATACGCTCACCAACTTTACAAAATAGCAGATAAGGAAGCTATTGTTGCTCTAAATAAAAAATAAATAGTCTTTAATTCTGTCAGAAATCTTCTTGACCTTTGGAGGCCACTGAGTCGGTTGATCGTTTTGCGTTAATGCTGAATGATGTGTCTTTATGCTTTGTCATGCTGTAGAGTTCTCGACCCTATTATCTGTAGCTGCCAGTGTTGCTTTAGTGGCCAAATCTTTCTGCTGAGTTGGCTCAGTCCACTCTTCTCCAGTCATAGTGTATGCATCACATTTTCTGAACATGATGATTTATGTTTTTTGATGAAAAAACTTTGATGAAAGCCTCCTGTTTACAGCAACAACTGTATCATTCTAGTCCACCACTCCTGTGTAGGCAATTGATGTCTCAAAATTGCATCTAAGGTTTCATCTGCCTCTGTGTATTTGTAGAAGTTTGGAGGCACTTCAAACAAATGTCTGATCTCATTCATAATCAAAAATAAGTTCTCTACTCTGTCATAGAGACTTTGCCTAGATGCTGGCCCTGTTACCTCTGAGGTACTTGATCCCTGAGTGATCTGATTGGTGGAAAATGTGTTCACCCTTTTTGCATAGTTCTCATGTGATAGTAGTCTCCCTGCGCTGTTCAGTAAGCCAGGAAGACCTCTGCCCTGTAATGCTACAAACTTATCCATGAATCTGTTGACTTCTGTTTGCATGTCTTGGCTTCTTCTGTCCAATGTTTGTACCAAGCTTTTCCATGTGAGGACCCTCTTTATCAGCAGGATGGTTTCAGTTCTATTGTGGATTCCAATTGTTGCCAGCTGAGGACCTGTGCGGTTATTGAGAACGTTAATCATTCTTTTGCCTATCTCAGGCATACTGCCTAGAGATGCCCTTGCTCTTTGGACTTCCTTGTGTGCTTTGCCCATGAGCTCCATTTGCTCATGAATGGTCTCTATATACTGCCATTGGTCTGTTATTGATTGGCCAATGTTGGCCCATAAAACTGTCTTGACCTCAGGCACCACTTTGTCAAGGGTGAGCTCTTTCTCCAGCTCCTTTATCTTCTCCTTAAGAGCTTTTATTTCTCTTCCTTTTTCAGCTACATTTTGCTTGGATTTGTCATATTTTTCATTCAGCTTAGCTAAATTCTCCTTGGCTCCATTTAGCTCTGTCATCTGGGCTTCTAGGATCTTGATTTCACTCATCAACTCCTGCATATCAAGGCTCGGAGCCTGCTCTGAGGTTGGTGCTGGTGCTGATGTTGATGGAGCTGTTTGAGCTATCTGCCCTGTGGGAGGAGCAGTAGTATGTGGGAGCTCCTCAAGGTTTATGATCTCTGGAAGTGGCTGAGAAGTTTGACCTCCTTCTTTTTGCTGTAGGGCTGCCTGCAGTGCAGTCTCTGTCTCTTCCAGCTTCCCTTGTATTTGCACTAGCTGCTTGTGCAGTCCTACCAGTAATGTTGCTACATCCTGGTCTTGTCTTTGCTTGGAAACCTCTTCTGTTTGAGGGTGAATGGTTGTTGGGATTTTAATCATCTTTCTGAGAGCTGCAAGGTCTTCATCTCTTATTTTCAGCAGCGTTTGTATAGCTTTTGGATCCTTTGGGTCATGCCCAAGCTCTATGATTATATCCTCCAAAGACCTGATCCTGTTGTCTTTGGCTTGAGAGGATGCCTTCTCCAACTCAAGTTGGGCAGCTGTATTGTTCAGGCTGTTTTCCAACCTATTTGCCAATAAGGTTTTATCTGCCAGTGTTGAATAGACCATCTCACCCGTTTGCTTGTGAAGTTCTATTTGGTCCATAGGGTGGATGTCCATGGCAAGGACCTCAAGGTTGGTTCTTATATAGTCTACAGCTGACTGTGGCTGCAGCATGGTTGGCATGAAATGACTCATGGTCATTTTCCCCTGTGTTATGTCGTAGGCTGACATAAGCCTCTACTGATTGGTAGGGGCCATCTTAAGCAACTGGTTGTAGATCTAGAGCCTGAGTGGCTCATTTATCTTTTTGATGTCAATGAATTGTTGCTTGATGCCTGTCTCCCCTCTCCTTTGCTGACTTGAGGAGCTGACTTCTCCTCCAAGGGTTCTTTCTTGTTCCTGCTGAAAGGAACTAGAAGATGCCTCCATGCTCGGTGGGCCCATGCCTAATGATTGCCCAATAGGCATTTCTTCCTCGGAGAGGGGATTCATTCTCTGCCTTTTCTCCCCTTGATTTGTGGATGTGGTGAGGGGAGTCTCCTGCTCTCTATCCCTCTTCTTTCCCTTTTCTTCTTTCTGTGGAGTTTGTAGCACTGAGGCCTCCACTGTCTTTTCTTGTCTAGGAGGCACATTCTCTTGAGCCTGTTGCTTAGTGGATATTGGGGCTTCAGCTGTTTGTTCTTGCTGTATTGGCTGCCCCTCTTTTTGCCCTTCTTCTTGCTGTTCTACTTGCTTTTCTGCTTGCTGTTCTGCTATAGGAGGTGGCTGTTCCTACTCCATCTTCTTCCCTTTATCCTTGCTAGATTCCTGTTGAATAGTTCTGGCTGCTTGCTGCTGGGCTGTAGAGGATGAGGCAGCTGCTCCAAGTTGCCTTTGATAGGAAGAGGAAACCTGCCCACAAGTTTCCAAGTCAGCCTCTTTCTCAATATTCTTTGCCTCTCTTTGTAGCATTTCCTCTCTAGTCATTGGCTCTTCTAGAGTGCCCTCTTTCCAGCTTAACGAATTGGCATGTTTCTCAATATGAGGCAGTCTCACGTGAGCATAGCCACCCAATTTGTATTTTACCCTCCTGAGGGAAATGAAATGATTAGGGTCATAAGGTACCCATTGGAAACTGGTTTGCAATTTGAGGGTCTCTAGGATCAAATATGCTTCCTTCCATCCTTCCTCCCTTTTGTTGTATAGAAATGGGCCTAGCTAGTTCCTTACTTTTAGTTGCACCTTCTTGTTTTTACTGTGGAAATGGACAAAGTCTGCATTTCCAAACTGCTTAAAATACTCTAAGGCAAAAAGTCTCATAGGGACATATCTTGGCAGCCTATAAGGGTTCAACTCACAGCCATATATTCTGATTACTGTATGGTGTTGGTAAAAGTACCAATCACCAATGTTGTAGGCCTTTGAGAGGTGAAGTATCCTTTGCATCTCATCTGTCAATCTTGGAGGAGGGACACCCAATAACAAGGTCATAGCTGGATGAATAAAAAGGTCTATGAATTCACAGTAGGTGTATGGTGAAAAAGTTATATGATGAAAGACTAAAGACCAAAACACCACAGACCCTGGGTTTCCTTGGGCATTTAGCTTCTTGAGAGGAACAGGGAAAGCATCTGGTTGATAAAATAAGAACAAGTGATAGATGTACCTAGTGTATTTAAACACCTTTTCCCTTTCTAGATTCATCAATTGTTGATGAATCTTATTGGCAATGTATGTAGCAAAATCATAGTGCACAGTAGGAGGCATCCCAGGGGAGAATATGGACAGCATGGCCATAATGGTTTCATCAACATCCTCATATGACCCATAACCCAGGATGTAACTGATCAAATCCACAAGCATCTTGCCCAGCTCATTGAGGTATTGATATCCTATAGGAGGGGTTCTCACAACTTCAGAGCTTGGTTGAACGAACAGCTGATTAATTTTGATGATCTGAGCACTGGACAACTTGCCCCCTTTCTTTAGCAAGTCATTAATGGAGAGAGGATTCAGTGGCTTTGCAGTGTGAAAGTGCAGCATCTCATTTATGGCCTCAGGGGTGATATGGAACAATACTGAGCCTGAGGGGCTAAGGACAGCTTTTTGACATGGATCATAGCTGGAGAGGCATTAATTTATCAAGTCTGGGAGGACATTGACTTGAGGGAGATTGTAAATGGGCAAATTGGAATCCCAAATTCCTAAAATATCAGCCCCACTGAGGTATTGGGCCTTTAACTCATTTTGCAGGTGAATGTTAAATTTGGAACTCATGGCAAATGAGTCTATCATCTGGTAATCTCTATCACCCAGGGCCTTCCACTCTAGCTCTCTGTGTGGGGGATTCAGAGGTTGAATATTCAGGGCTACTGGTGTTTCCATGGTTAAGTAGTACTATGACTTGTACTAGAACTGGTTTCAGTGGGCAGAACAACACAGAGGGGTACTTTTGCAACAGTGAGGCAAATTGCAAGGAAAAATGGGGTAAAATGTGGTGAGAATAGTTTAAAGTGCTCCAAAGTGAGTTAATTGAGCATATGTAGGGACTAGTACCACTGTTTTCCTGGTGAATTTGTGCAGCTCAGGTTTTAAGTCCACGAATGCGCGGACTGACTGTAGGTTTTGTGAAAACTTGGCTAAACGAGGCTCTGCAGGTGAATTTCGACTTAACAATTGAAAATGAAGGCTGGCCACCGGGGATTTGCTGGTAAATACAAGCTTCCACACTCTTCTTAACTTAGTTTCGGATAATTATGGAAACAACCAAGCGTGGAGGGAATGATTTGGATAAATACCTGGTGAATTGCCGGCAATGGTTACACATGCAGGTGGGTTGAAGGCGCCAACGGTCTTCGGGTCGATTTCTGCAGCTTGGCGACGGATGGTCATGATTTGCATGCAGAGGTGAGCAACAATCTTTTTGGCAAAAGTGACAAAAAACATGAATTTTGGCTAAAATATGGACTTTTTGGGATATTGGTGCTTTTTTTGGATGACGTCAGCATGACGTCATCAGGTGGGGTCAGGGATGGGTGACATCAGCATGATGTCATCGAATGATGTGGCGGCCTGTGAGTGGTCCACGGGGATTGCATAGGTGGCGAACATGTCGGAGCGCTGGCGGGCGGGGGTGCTGACAGGGTGCCGAGTCGAACTGACGTGGGCGTGACGTAGTAATGACGTGGGCATGGCGGTAAAGCACAAGCGGTAACTGGTTTTTCTCGGACCGCTCTGGATACGGTCATGGTATTGTCAGAGGGCGGCCCGAGAAAATATGGGGGTGATGCATGGCAGAGGCCTGACGTCACCCTCTGACAGTTTCTCGGGCGGTAAAGTGCGGTCATCGGGGCCGACCCGATATGAAAGTGGGCCGTCGGATGGAAAAACCCAGATCCGACGGTCGACGGATCACTAAGGCGCCAGGACAATATGACAGCAGTGCGGGAATATTTTAATATTTTCTTTGAAATGCGTGCCCGGCGGGGACTTTGGATTTTGGCGAATTATATGGGTTTTTCAATGTATTTTTTATGAAAATGCGTATTGCGCCAAACTTTGGGTAAAGCGGAAGAATGGGTTTTTTGGTGCATTTTGCAAATAACGCGGGTTAGGGGTAATAGTGGGTTTTTTACAAGGTCTTTTTGCAAATGAAGTGGGTAAATGGTTTCAAAGGTTTCTGAAGGGAAAAGAGGGGTAGGGCTTAGGTTGTTAAACTGACCAGAGGTCAATTTAATCCCTGACTTTGGACATATGGCTATAATGCCAGGGGGGAGGGAATATTTATACATTGCTTGGGGTTTATACACCATAGTGTTTATAATAGTAAGGGAAAAGGGGAACATAGGGGATTTAGATAATAAGAAGTTTAGGAGTTAATATGAGTGGAGGAAGGGGGTGAGGGGGTAAAACACTAAGTTTTATATGAAATCAACTTAGTTTAGGAAGTAGATCAAAATGAAAAGAATTTTACACAAGAAATGTGGCTCTTAAAGAGACAAGAATCAATAAAAGACTTTGACTTCTTTCCTGAACATAGGTGGTACTGGGATGTTAGCAATGAATGTGATGGGGGGTAATCTGGAAGTTAGACATGCTTCATTAAGTTGCTGTAAGACTGCTGAAATAGGAAATCTGCACTGACACCATGTTTTTACCTTTGCTTAGGCCAGTGAACTGCCCATAAACCATGCTTTCTGCAACCCCAACTGCCTACCCATTCTATTGCCTAGCATTTTTTGTTACTTCTAGGAGGGTGCACTTAGACTTGCAAACCCTTATGTGCCTTTTCTTTTCTTTTGGCTTTTACTTTTGATTTTCTATCTAAGACTAACCTTATTGCTTCCAAGGCCCTAGATTAAGCAGTTGGGAACCTTCATTCTCTACCTATCTACTTTACCTGCCAAGATTGAACTGTCTGGACAGATTTCTTTCTCTAATCTACAACAAAAATTGAAACATGGCATGACCCAGCTTAGGCTATTGGATCACCCATTCAGAAGTAGGGCAGCATCAACCAAATGTAAGTATATTTCTTCCACAAGAATATGAGATCTTTGTATCACCAAAGTAGATCATATTGGCACTTCCCCTGCCAATCATGAAAAATGAAACCTATTGGTATAGGTAGCTAACAGTGGCTCCACTTGGGGATGGTTTTTCTTCTTGAAAGACCAAGAACAGCAGGTCAGAATGCCTTGGCCCTTGACTTCTTCTACCAAAACTTGAAAACTTTCTCTTTGTACTTCAAAACTGGAGGCTGTCACCTCTGTGGAACTTCTGGAATATAAAGCCTTTTTCTGCTTATTTACAGCAACTTTTTAAACTGAACTATTTGTATGCTGAAAGAAAATATATACAACTGATTATGTACAGGAGGAGAGACCCTGCTATATACATGGAAAGTAGTCAAAATAGTGCTTCAACATCCTGCCATTTACAGGACCTTCATTTAAGTCAGTTTCATCCAGATTTTTTAGGAAGTAAGTGTTGTTTCCTTGCACTGCTTGGATAATAAATGGTCCTCTCCAAAGAGAATCAAATTTTCCATGTTTTCCTTTATCTTCCCTTCTTGAATCCCACTTGAGGACTTTTTCACCTATGCCGAAATCCTTAGCCTTAGTCCTTCTATCAAAAGATTTCTATAACTTTTCTTGTAGAACTTGTACTCTGTTATAAACTTGGTCTCTAGTTTGCTGCAAACATATTATTTGATTGATCCTTCTTTGCATGTCATTGGGCTCAGCTTGACTTTCTTAAAGTAGTTTCATAACAAGAACCCCTAGTGATGAAGGAAATTTGGCTTCTAATCCATAGACTAACTCATATGGTCTGACCCCGATGGATCTCTTGGTTGTCAGTCTATCTGCCCATAAGGCATTCACAAGCTTCTTATGCCAATTCTTCTTATTTTCTTCCAACACCTTCTTTATGATGTTTACAAGGCTTTTATTTGATGATTCAGCTAGACCATTCCCTTGAGGGTAGTATGGAGTGAAATGGCCTAAAGTAATATGAAATTTGTGGCAGAAGTTCACCATCTTCTTGGATCTAAAAGTAGCAGCATTGTCTGTTATTATCTTGTTGGGGCAACCAAATCTAGACAATATGTTTTTCTCCAAAAACTGAATGATTGTTGAATCATTTGCCTGTCTGCATGGGATGGCCTCAATCCATTTGGTGAAGTAGTTTGTGGCTTTGAGGATCCATCTATGTTGGCCTAAAGATGAGGGATGAATTTCCCCAATGAAATCCAAGCCCCATTGCTAAAAAGGTCTCTCTGTTGCAATAGGCCTCAAACGGAGTGGCAGTAACTTTCTCTTTCCCTCAAATATTTGACCCTTATGGCATGAGGTAGTGAAATTTTTAACATTAGAGAACAAAGTGGGCCAATAGTAACCAGCCCTCAGTATTTTATCCACAGTGGACTTCCAATATAGGTGTCCACCACAATCACCTGCATGAAATTCTTTCATGTCATTGTTAGTCTCATTCTCAATTAAGCAGTTTAACAATATACTCTCATGGTTTTTCCAAAGAAAATTTCCATCCACGACACAAAATCTTGAAGCTTTCATTTTTAGGAACCTACATTTAGTTCTGGACAATCCTGGGGGAGCACACAGGTTTTGCAATATATAACAGATATCAAAATACCACAGGGATTGTTCAAAGGCTACATTGATCTTTGGAGTCGCCAGCTCCGGTTCACTATCCAGTTGGTTGATGTCCAAGGCTTGGAAATTTGTTTCAGACATTAATTTGGCCAAACCTTGCCCTTTTATCAGTTTTGTAGGTTTTATTTCAATGTCAAATTCTAAAATGTTGGCAATCCATTTGCCTCTTCTGCCCTCTAAGTTCTCTTGAGTAAGTATGTCTTTCACAATGGGACTTGGTACATAAGCTATAACATGGGAGTATAGGATATAAATCCTAAAGTCTTTGATGGCTTTGACCAAAGCATATGCTTGCTTTTCCATGATCTGATATTTCAGGGGTGCATCTCTGAGAGCTCTACTAAAGAAAGCAATAGGTCTCTCATTTCCTTGGTCATCTTTCTGTAATAAGACAGCAGCAATAGTATGCTGGGAGGAAAAAGAGAAAATGATAAACTCTTTGTCAAATTGTGGATTTGTTAAGAGTGGAGTTTGGGTAAGGGCCAATTTTATTCCTTCAAAAGCTTGATTTGCTTCTACTGTCCATTTTACTTTTGAATCCTTTTTTAGCATGTTATTTAGTAATCTTGTCAATTCTACCAAATTTGGGATAAATCTCCTTAGGAAGTTGATCTTCCCCAAGAATGCTTGTAATTCTTTGATGTTTCTTGGGTGGGGCATTTACAAGATGGCCTGTATTCTGTCTGGGTCAATCCTAATGCCATCCTTTGAAATAATATGACCCAATAACTTGCCTTCTTTCAAACCAAATAGGGATTTCTTGGGATTTAAGGAAATTCCATATTTCCTACAAGTTATGAATATTTGCCTTAGATGTTTCAAATCTTCTTGGTCAGATTTTGAGAAAGGTGTGAGGTCATCTAAGTAGATGACAAGGAAATCATGAATTTCTTTGGCAAACGCAATATCCATTGCTCTTTGAAAGGTAGCTCCTGCATTTTTCAACCCAAAAGGCATTTTGACATATTTGAAGGTTCCCCATGGGGTTGTGAATGCTCTTTTGTCCTGATCATCAGGGTGAACTAGGATCTGGTTGAAACCTGAGAATCCATCAAGTAAAGAAATTCTTGAGGCCCCCACTACTCTTTGCAAGATGTGATCCATCTTGGATAAGGGGTAATTATCTTTTAGGGATACTTGATTCAAGTTCCTCATATCAACACAAAGCCTTATTTCACCAGTTTTCTTTCTTGTAGGGACCAAATTTGAAATCCAGTCTGAGAATCTGATTGCTGCTATGATGCCAGCTTTAAACATTTTTTGTACCTCTTTTTCAATTGAAGGGAGAAGCATAGGATTGATTCTCCTCAATTTCTGTTTAAAGGGTTTTTGATTGGGCTTGAGAGGGATAGTGTGTTGAATGACAGAGGTGTCATAGGACTTTAAATCCTCATAACTCCATGCAAAGACATCTTGGAATTCTTTAAAGAGGTCAATGTATTTAGGCTTTTGATCAGGTGGTAAAGATGCAGACAATTTAATTATCTTGGGTTTTTCAATAGTTCCAATGTTGCACTCTTCAATGGCAGCATTAAGGGGATGCAATTTTGGTCTTCTAGGGACATCATTTGAGTCAAAAATGTCCTCTAATGGGGCTAGGCCTGTTGGAAGAAAATTGGCTTTCAATTGTATAACTTCAGCTTCAGCATCAACTATTTCCCCAGAATGTAATTGTTCAAGTTCTTGTATTTTCTCCTGGTCAAAGTTTGTTGGACGAAGCATTTGATTTGCTGTTTTGAGTGAGATATTTGTTTGGTGTTGTTCACCTAGTATTTGTGAATCACTTGCAGCCTCTGTATCAATGTTTAGTCCTGAAAATTCTTGCTGCAAAGTCAAGAAATTGTTTATTTGTGTATCATCCTCAAACACTTGCCAATCCTTGACATTTTTTGGGACATAAGGTCTGTGTTTTATCTCAGCTGTAAAGCAATGCTGGGGTTCAAAAGGTAGTTTACAAGTGCTTGCAAATGTAGCCAAACTATGAGCATGAAGATTATGGGTTCTAGGAATTTTGGTAATTTGAAATTCAGTGAAGGAATTTAGTATTTCAGTAGCAGCAGACCTATAAGATCTCAGTCTTTTGTCATTAGTGACGAAATTTCCCTTTACTTGTTGGATGATTAGGTCTGAGTCTCCTAGGATTGAAACTTTTATGGCTTGTAAGGATTTTACTAGCTTGAGGCCTAGTAAGAGAGCTTCATATTCTGCCATATTGTTGGTGCACCTGAAGTTTAATCTATAGGCTCGGCCCTCTGCATGATTGTTTTGTTTGTTATGTATCCAAACCCCTGCTCCTGCCCCTAATTTGTTGACTGACCCATCGAATTCAAGAAACCAGAGGACTTCTTGATTAAGGGAAGAATTGTCAACTATTGTGGGACTTGGCATCAACAACTTGAGATTTTGGCTTACTCTTGGTTTGTCTTCTTGAACAATTTTGTTTATTGATTTCTCAACCATTATTCCTAGAGAAGCAGTTTGTTCATTTATATGTTGATCTTGTTTGAGTGTCTTGGTTTCATCATCATTTGTGGGACCTATATTATCATTGAAGAGAATGTAGGAGTCTATGTCAGAATGGACAGCATATATGGGAAAATTTTGAGGTTTTTCTTCACTGCTGACCATGTATTTCATAAGTGACTCTCTATATAGCCTCTTGGGTTGACCAAAGACTGAGATGGTGGCATATGACATGTCTAATTGTAGGGAACCTTGGAGTTTAGCCCCCCATGACCTTGATAACATCATTCCATATTTGGGTGGGATATCAACAACTACAACATCCATTAAGATTGTTTTGTTTGGATACTGGACAAGTGACACACATAGATCTTTTATTAAGCCTAAACATTTAACTTGGCTGGAGTCAAATGAAAATAGGTCCTTATATGGTCTTGTAATGTCTAGGTTGAGCCTCTCCATCACTGATTTAGGCATAAGGTTATGAGAGGCGCCTGAATCAAACATTGCATTATGTAGTATCTTATCATGAACATGCAAGCTGACATAGAAAGGTAAGATCCCTGTAACTGCTGTCTTTCCATCAACCTCTGGACCAAAAAGCAATTATGGGGTGTCATCCAACACATTAACATCATCTTTATTATGGGTACGTTGAAGAGACTTCTTGATTTGTAGTTTTTAAATGTCATGCTTGGCTAGCTCTGAAAGAGGAATGGCTATCTTCAATTTGCCAATTTCAGCTTCTAAGTCAAAGGGTCTTTCAGATTGGGTCTTGGTATTGTGGTTGACAACCTTTTCCTTGTTAATTAAGTTTTTTTCTTGATTCTTATCTTGATCTTGAGGCTTGTCCTTTTTACTCATCTCTTGAGGAGTGTTACTTGGATTAGGCTGCAAAGGTGATGCAGCCATTGGCTGTTGATTTGAGGGAAATGGTTCAGTGACTTCTTCAATGGTTATTTCATTTGTAACTGAATCAGTTGTGTCAATTGGCTCTTTGACTATGGCTCTTTTGGGCTGCAGGCTATCCTTTGTCCTTTCAGGCTGCGTTACATTTACAGTTCTGCTTCTTAGCTTGTATTGCTTATGAACTTCATAAACAGCTGTGTCATAACCTTGTTTAAAGTCAAATGACTCACCTGACCTAGTTTGGAACTGCTTAATGTCATCATCCTTATGATCTTCTTGACTCAGAAAAACTTGCTGCTCATCATTTAGGCCCATCAGGTTAATGTGGGTGTCATCTACCTGCTCGTTTGAAGTGGATGCTTCAGTATAGTTTTCCTGGAACGGAGGTCTTATCTCTGGTTCAGAACTGGCCTTGCCAACGTTGGGATTTTGATTTCTCCTAAAATTTGGATTCCTGATAGGGTTATTTTGTGGTGCTTCCCATGATGACTTCCTCTCAACTGATTCTACTCTATCACCCAATCTATTCATACCAGTCAGTATTGCATCCAGTTTCTGATCAAAGGCTGAGGGTTCTTCTTTAAAGGTGGTTCTCTTTTCCATTCTTGCCCTATTTCTTTTGGCAATCAGGTTAGCCTCTACTATGACAGCAACCTTTTGAGCGTCTTCAAGGGTTTCAGGGGCTCTTTCTTTTAACTGATATGCCATATCAGGGTCAAAACCATCGGGAAATTTGTACAAGGCTAAATCGGGAGGAGGTCTTAAATTCTGTGGTATTGCATTATATACATTGTTGAATCTTGCACAATACTCCAAAATGGTCTCTTGAGGACCTCGCTTGATTGTATCATATTCACCAAGTATGTGCAAGGGATCTTTCTTTTTCTCCCATCTGTTAGTAAAGGCTTGATAAAGCTCATCAATAGTTGTTATGGTATTCACAGCAAGTGATCTAAACCAAGTTCTTACATCACCTGTCAGGCTCTAAACAAAAATTCTCATTCTCACACTGTCATCATCTATTTCATAGTTCTCAAAATGATCTTACATCCTTTTGGCATGCTGAATAGCTGTGAAAGGGCCAGTGGAGTCAAAATATGAGATTTTGGATTGGTAGTCCTGAGGTAGAGCTACAACATTAGCAGGAAACTGCAGGGGTGCATATCTATTAGCCATATTTGCTGGATTTATAGGATTGACAGGGATAACTGGGATAACAGGAACGACCGGTATAACAGGGGTAATAGGAACGGTAGAAACTAGAGTGTTGGTCAAGGGAATATGTGCAGTGGATGAAGGTGTGAAAGGAGGGCTTTGAGATGTAGATGGTGAACTGGGGGAATCAGCGGTAGACCGAAATAGAACCTTGATTGGAGTTAGAACAGGGTTAGGGTAAGCTGTCTCAGGACTCAAACCAGCAAGATTTTCCTACCCTTGCTGTTTCCTATTGATTTTAGGGATTATATTAGGGTTTTCAAAAACAGCTGGAGGACTGGGGTCAGGGTTTGATCTTGTGTATCGCGGATTCTTCTTGGGAGCCAGCTTCTGAACTTGTTTTTTGAGTATGTTTTTGGAATATTTTTGTGTCTACAAGGGCCAGACTAGATTTGGAATGGCTGTGTATATCTTAAAGCTAGCATGAAGATTGACTGAAGCAGCTTTTATCTAAACTTGTTAATGTAAAACAGAAACAGTTTTGAAGGCTTCCTGGCTGACATTCAGGCTTCACCTGTAGCTTTGGGAAATATACAACAATTAGAAAATCCTGAGGAAGTCCCCAGTGGAGTCACCATTTATGTTAACACCCAGGTTGTTCCCTTTGACTCCCAAGGGAATACGGCCGGGGTAACCACTAACCAAGCTTTGGATTATAGGTCCTAACCTACCTATAATCAGAGAGGGCTCTCTCTTTAAGTTTTAGCTCTGTTTTGTGAAGATTTTAGGCTAGTTATAAGTTTCTGTTTTTTGTTTGAAATTTTGGTTGTGAACTGTTGTTGTGAGAAGGGCATGAAATGTTTGGAAAATGCTAGTCCATTGGGCATATGGAGTCGAAAATGTGAGACAGTCCTGGTGCCTGTGAGGGAGAAAGTTTTACTGCAAGGCTAGATGGTTGTTCATTGATATAAGTTCTGATTAGTGAGTGAAACAATGAGATACAGAATTACAGATAGTGTGATAACAAATTGAACAACAATTTCTACTTAGTAGCATACATGAATTACTAAATAGAAACTGTGAAAGATTCAAGATTTATTGGAGCAGTTAAGAATTTCAATTAAACAACTGAGCCTGTAGAAAAAATTAATAGTAAGAAAGATTGAAATCAGGGTGTCTCCATGGACAAGTCCTGAGCTATTCTTTTTCTTTCTTCCTAAATTTAGAACAACATATAAGAGATATGATTTAAACAGATAATAAAACATTAACAGAGATAGAGAAAACTTATTATATCAAACCATAGCACTAGAATCCTGTAGCATTCAATGGTTCCAAGACAGCATGCATCAGTAAGACCCAAATTTTGTAAACTCCAAGCTTTGTTTGTATTATTCTTCCAGAAATTACAGCCGAGTTCTCTTTTTTTACCAGAAACAACAACCCCTGCAAGCTTATGCGAGGGGGAATATATACAGTCAGTTTTTACAAAATATCTGAACCGCTGAGTCACTTGATAAATTGAATACGCTCACCAACTTTACAAAATAGCAGATAAGGAAGTTATTGCTGCTCTAAATAAAAAATAAATAGTCTTTAATTCTGTCAGAAATCTTCTTGACCTTTGGAGGCCACTGAGTCGGTTGAGCGTTTTGCATTAATGCTGAATGATGTGTCTTTATGCTTTGTCATGCTGTAGAGTTCTCGACCCTGTTATCTATAGCTGTCAGTGTTACTTTAGTGGCCGAATATTTCTGCTGAGTTGGCTCAGTCCACTCTTCTCCAGTCATAGTGTATGCATCACATTTTCTGAACATGATGATTTATGTTTTTTGATGAAAGCCTCCTGTTTATAGCAACAACTGTATCATTCTGGTCCACCACTCCTGTGTAGTTAATTGATGTCTCAAAATTGCATCTAAGGTTTCATCTGCCTCTGTGTATTTGTAGAAGTTTGGAGGCACTTCAAACAAATGTCTGATCTCATTCATAATAAAAAATAAGTTCTCTACTCTGTCATAGAGACTTTGCCCAGATGCTGGCCCTGTTACCTCTGAGGTACTTGATCCATGAGTGATCTGGTTGGTGGCAAATGTGTTCACCCTTTTTGCATAGTTCTCATGTGATAGTAGTTTCCCTGCGTTGTTCAGCAAGCCAGGAAGACCTTTGCCATATAATGCTGCAAACTTATCCATGAATCTGTTGACCTCTGTTTGCATGTCTTGGCTTCTTCTGTCCAATGTTTGTACCAAGCTTTTCAATGTGAGGACCCTCTTTATCAGCATGATGGTTTCAGTTCTATTGTGGATTCCTATTGCTTCCAGCTGTGGACCTGTGCGGTTATTGAGAACGTTAATCATTCTGTTTGCTATCTCAGGCATACTGCCTAGAGATGCCCTTGCTCTTTGGACTTCCTTGTGTGCTTTGCCTATGAGCTCCATTTGCTCATGAATGGTCTCTATATACTACCATTGGTCTGTTATTGATTGGCCAATGTTGGCCCATAAAACTGTCTTGACCTCAGGCACCACTTTGTCAAGGGTGAGCTCTTTCTCCAGCTCCTTTATCTTCTCCTTAAGAGCTTTTATTTCTCTTCCTTTTTCAGCTACATTATGCTTGGATTTGTCATATTTTTCATTCAGCTTAGCTAAATTCTCCTTGGCTTCATTTAGCTCTATCATCTGGGCTTCTAGGATCTTGATTTCACTCATCAACTTCTGCATATCAAGGCTCGGAGCCTGCTCTGAGGTTGGTGTTGGTGCTGATGTTGATGGAGCTGTTTGAGCTGTCTGCCCTGTGGGAGGAGCAGTAGTATGTGGGAGCTCCTCAAGGTTTATGATCTCTAGAGGGGGCTGAGAAGTTTGACCTCCTTCTTTCTGCTGTAGGGCTGCTTGCAGTGCAGTCTCTGTCTCTTCCAGCTTCCCTTGTGTTTGCACTAGCTGCTTGTGCAGTCCTACCAGCAATGTTGCTACATCCTAGTCTTGTCTTTGCTGGGCAACCTCTTCTGTTTGAGGGTGAATGGTTGCTGGGATTTCAATCATCTTTCTGAGAGCTGCAAGGTTTGCATCTCTTATTTTCAGCAGCGTTTGTATAGCTTTTAGATCCTTTGGGTCATGCCCAAGCTCTATGATTATATCCTCCAAAGACCTGATCCTGTTGTCTTTGGCTTGAGAGGATGCCTTCTCCAACTCAAGTTGGGCAGCTGTATTGTTCAGGCTGTTTTCCAACCTATTTGCCAATAAGGTTTTATCTGCCAGTGTTGAATAGACCATCTCACCCGTTTGCTTATGAAGTTCTATTTGGTCCATAGGGTGGATGTCCTTGGCAAGGACCTCAAGGTTGGTTCTTATATAGTCTGCAGCTGACTGTGGCTGCAGCATGGTTGGCATGAAATGACTCATGGTCATTTTCCCCTCTGTTATGTCGTAGGCTGACATAAGCCTCTGCTGATTGGTAGGGGCCATCTTAAGCAACTGGTTGTAGATCTAGAGCCTGAGTGGCTCATTTCTCTTTTTGATGTCAATGAATTGTTGCTTGATGCCTGTCTCCCCTCTCCTTTGCTGACTTGAGGAGCTGACTTCTCCTCCAAGGGTTCTTTCTTGTTCCTGCTGAAAGGAACTGGCAGATGCCTCCATGCTCGGTGGGCCCATGCCCAATGATTTCCCAATAGGCATTTCTTCCTTGGAGAGGGGATTCATTCTCTGCCCTTTTCTCCCCTTGATTTGTGGATGTGGTGAGGGGAGTCTCCTGCTCTCTATCCCTCTTCTTTCCATTTTCTTCTTTCTATGGAGTTTGTAGCACTGAGGCCTCCACTATCTTTTCTTGTCTAGGAGGCACATTCTCTTGAGCCTGTTGCTCAGTGGATATTGGGGCTTCGGCTGTTTGTTCTTGCTGTATTGGCTGCCCCTCTTTTTGCCCTTCTTCTTGCTGTTCTACTTGCTTTTCTGCTTGCTGTTCTGCTATAGGAGGTGGTTGTTCCTTCTCCATCTGCTTCCCTTTATCCTTGCTGGATTCCTGTTGAACAGTTCCGGCTTCTTGTTGCTGGGCTGTAGAGGATGAGGCAGCTGCTCCAAGTTGCCTTTGATAGGAAGAGGAAACCTGCCCACAAGTTTCCAAGTCATCCTCTTTCTCAATATTCTTTGCCTCTCTTTGCAGCATTTGCTCTCTAGTCATTGGCTCTTCTAGAGTGCCCTCAATCCATCTTAATGAATTGGCATGTTTCTCAATATGTGGCAGTCTCACGTGAGCATAGCCACCCAATTTGTATTTTACCCTCCTGAGGGAAATGAAATGATTAGGGTCATAAGGTACCCATTGGAAACTGGTTTGAAATTTGAGGGTCTCTAGGATCAAATCTGCTTCCTTCCATCCTTCCTCCCTTTTGTTGTATAGAAATGGGCCTAGCTGGTTCCTTACTTTTAGTTGCACCTTCTTGTTTTTACTGTGGAAATGGACAAAGTCTGCATTTCCAAACTGCCTAAAATACTCTAAGGCAAAAAGTCTCATAGGGACATATCTTGGCAGCCTATAAGGGTTCAACTCACAGCCATATATTCTGATTACTGTATGGTGTTGGTAAAAGTACCAATCACCAATGCTGTAGGCCTTTGAGAGGTGAAGTATCCTTTGCATCTCATCTATCAATCTTGGAGGAGGGACACCCAATAACAAGGTCATAGCTGGATGGATAAAAAGGTCTATGAATTCACAGTAGGTGTATGGTGAAAAAGTTATATGATGAAAGACTAAAGACCAAAACACCACAGACCTTGGGTTTCCCTGGGCATTTAGCTTCTTGAGAGGAACAGGGAAAGCATCTGGTTGATAAAATAAGAACAAGTGATAGATGTACCTAGTGTATTTAAACACCTTTTCCCTTTCTAGATTCATCAATTGTTCATGAATCTTATTGGCATTGTATATAGCAAAATCATAGTGCACAGCAGGAGGCATCCCAGTGGAGAATATGGATAGCATGGCCATAATGGTTTCATCAACATCCTCATATGACCCATAACCCAGGATGTAACTGATCAAATCCACAAGCATCTTGCCCAGCTCATTGAGGTATTGATATCCTATAGGAGGGGTTCTCACAACTTCAGAGTTTGGTTGAACGAACAGCTGATTAATTTTGATGATCTGAGCACTGGACAGCTTGCCCCCTTTCTTTAGCAAGTCATTGATGGAGAGAGGAGTCAGTGGCTTTGCAGTGTGAAAGTGCAGCATCTCATTTATGGCCTCAGGGGTGATATGGAACAATACTTAGCCTGAGGGGCTAAGGACAGCTCTTTGACATGGATCATAGCTGGAGCGACATTAATTTATCAAGTCTGGGAGGACATTGACTTGAGGGAGATTGTAAATGGGCAAATTGGAATCCCAAATTCCTAAAATATCAGCCCCACTGAGGTATTGGGCCTTTAACTCATTTTGCAGGTGAATGTTAAATTTGGAACTCATGGCAAATGAGTCTATCATCTGGTAATCTCTATCACCCAAGGTCTTCCACTCTAGCTCTCTATGTGGGGCATTCAGAGGTTGAATATTCAGGGCTACTGGTGTTTCCATGGTTAAGTAGTACTATGACTTGTACTAGAACTGGTTTCAGTGGGCAGAACAACACAGAGGGGTACTTTTGCAACAGTGAGGCAAATTGCAAGGAAAAATGGGGTAAACTGTGGTGAGAATAGTTTAAAGTGCTCCAAAGAGAGTTAATTGAGCATATGCAGGGACTAGTACCACTGTTTTCCTGGTGAATTTGTGCAGCTCAGGTTTTAAGTCCACGAATGTGCGGACTGACTGTAGGTTTTGTGAAAACTTGGCTAAACGAGGCTCTGCAGGTGAATTTCGACTTAACAATTGAAAATGAAGGCTGGCCACCGGGGATTTGCTGGTAAATACAAGCTTCCTCACTCTTCTTAACTTAGTTTCGGATAATTATGGACACAACCAAGCGCGGAGGAAATGATTTGGATAAATACCTGGTGAATTGCTGGCAATGGTTACACATGCAGGTGGGTTGAAGGCACCAACGGTCTTCGGGTCAATTTCTGCAGGTTGGCGACGGATGGTCGTAATTTGCATGCAGAGGTGAGCAACAGTCTTTTTGGCAAAAGTGACAAAAAACACGAATTTTGGCTAAAATATGGACTTTTTGGGATATTGGCGCTTTTTTTGGATGACGTCAGCATGACGTCATCAGGTGGGGTCAGGGTCGGGTGACGTCAGCATGATGTCATCGAGTGACGTGGCAGCCTGTGAGTGGTCCACAGGGATTGCATAGGTGGCGGACATGTCGGAGCGCTAGCGGGCGGGGGTGCTGACAGGGCGCCGAGTCAAACTGACGTGGGCATGACGTAGTAATGACGTGGGCATGGCGGTAAAGCACAAGCGGTAAGTGGTTTTTCTCGAACCGCTCTGGATACGGTCATGGTATTGTCAGATGGCGGCCCGAGAAAATATGGGGATGACACGTAGCAGAGGCCTGACGTCACCCTCTAACAGTTTCTCGGGCGGTAAAGTGCGGTCATCGGGGCCGACCCGATATGAATGTGGGCCGTCGGATGGAAAAACCCAGATCCGACGGTTGACGGATCGCTAAGGCGCCAGGACAATACGGCAGCAGTGCGGGAATATTTTAATATTTTCTTTGAAATGCGTGCCTGGCGGGGACTTTGGATTTTGGCGAATTATATGGGTTTTTCAATGTATTTTTTATGAAAATGCACATTGCGCCAAACTTTGGGTAAAGCGGAAGAATGGTATTTTTGGTGCATTTTTCAAATAACGCGGGTTAGGGGTAATAGTGGGTTTTTTACAAGGTCTTTTTGCAAATGACGTGGGTAAATGGTTTCAAAGGTTTCTGAAGGGAAAAGAGGGGTAGGGCTTAGGTTGTTAAACTGAACAGAGGTCAATTTAATCCCTGACTTTGGACATATGGCTATAATGCCAGGGGGGAGGGAATATTTATACATTTCTTGGGGTTTATACACCATAGTGTTTATAATAGTAAGGGAAAAGGGGAACATAGGGGATTTAGATAATAAGAAGTTTAGGAGTTAATATGAGTGGAGGAAGGGGGTGAGGGGGTAAAACACTAAGTTTTATATGAAATCAACTTAGTTTAGGAAGTAGATCAAAATGGAAAGAATTTTACACAAGAAATGTGGCTCTTAAAGAGACAAGAATCAATAAAATACTTTGACTTCTTTCCTGCACATAGGTGGTACTGGGATGTTAGCAATGAATGTGATGGGGGGTAATTTGGAAGTTAGACATGCTTCATTGAGTTGCTGTAAGACTGCTGAAATAGGAAATCTGCACTGACACCATGTTTTTACCTTTGCTTAGTCCAGTGAACTGCCCATAAACCATGCTTTCTGCAACCCCAACTACCTACCCATTCTATTGCCTAGCATTTTTTGTTACTTCTAAGAGGGTGCACTTAGACTTGCAAACCCTTATGTGCCTTTTCTTTTCTTTTGGCTTTTCCTACTGATTTTCTATCTAAGACTAACCTTATTGCTTCCAAGGCCCCAGATTAAGCAGTTGGGAACCTTCATTCTCTACCTATCTACTTTACCTGCCAAGATTGAATTGTTTGGACAGATTTCCTTCTCTAATCTACAACAAAAATTGAAACATGGCATGACCCAGCTTAGGCTGTTGGATCACCCATTCAGAAGTAGGGCAACATCAACCAAATGTAAGTATATTTCTTCCACAAGAATATGAGATCTTTGTATCACCAAAGTAGATCATATTGCCACTTCCCCTGCCAATCATGAAAAATGAAACCTATTGGTATAGGTAGCTAACATGTCGATCACCGATCGCTGATATTAGCATTGGCTGATTCCATTGGCATCCCACACATATATCGCCCTGAGTGTCCGATAATGGTTCTGTCGACCCAACTAATCGCCGATTGCAACCTACCACCACTGACATACATATATGTAAGACATCTGATCCATCGATCTAATCTGATCAGAGATCGGTGATCGAGGGTTCCACTTCTCCTTGCTTAAGTCCGCCTCTATGTGACCTCCAATTGCGATTTGGCCTTAAAGGCTTAACACCCATTTTCAAAGGAAAATCCTTATTTTCTTAAGGATCGAAGAATCCTTCTTTTAGCAATAAGTCCATCATCTGAACTCAGATTAAAGTACCATTTGCACTGTTGGAATCAAGAAGATGAGATCTACGTTCTAGTTCTGAGTTGACTTCATTCTGCTCACTTTAATTTCTGAGTTTTTCCATGCCATTGTATCTGAGGATCCACATGGATTAATCCTACCCATTGAGGAGCTTTTGGACTGCCAAAAGATTTTCATTAGTGAATTAGCAAGTGAGAGAACTGGGCCCTCACTTTCTCTTTCTCCAGCCATCTGGCTTTACTGGGGTGCATTCCCTTGACTCCAACTAGAAGGTACTCTACATCTCCTCACCATGAAGTCCTGGTTCTTCTGTCAAGGATGATGCCTTTAGACAATTCATCGAGATATTCTGGTGAAAAATCATCAATAGTAGGAACTATACCCACCTCATCAATGTCCATGATCAAAGGCGCTTCATATAGCTTCAGGTTCTCCACATTTGCTACTAAGTACATTTACATATATACCGAAAATTCAAGATGAAAGGCATTGTTCCCAATATTCTCCAATATGGTGAATGGTCCATATTGGATTGGCCGCAACTTCTTTCCCTCTCCCTTCATCCTGTCTTTGGTGATGTGGAACCACACCTTGTTGCCCACTTGGAATTGATGGTCAATTTGGTGTTTATCATGTTGAGCCTTATAACGGGCTTGACTCTTTTCCAATTGCTCTTGCACTGCTTGGTGAATCAATTGGATTCATTGAATGAACTGTTGAGCTTTGTTTCTATCATTACGTCCACTGGAGCGATCCTCCCTTCCAAAGACCATATCAAAAGAGTCCTTTGGTAGCTAACCAAAACATATCTCAAATGGTGAATGCCTCGTTGATGAATGCACTGCTCAGTTGTAGAAATGTTGTATATAGGGGAGATGTTCATCCCACAACTTGGGATGTTTCCCACAATAGCCTCGTAATAAGTGTACCACGGTACGGTTAACAACCTTTGTTTGTCCATCTGTCTGTGGGTGAAATATCGTGCTTCTTTCTAGTTTGGTGTCCATCATCCTCCACAAGTTGGTCCAGAACTCCCCATGAAAGCGAGAGTCTGGATATGACACATTTGATGTGGGTAATCCAAAGTGGACCCAAACATACTGAAAGAAAAGAGAAGCATTCCGCTCTATAGTAATCTACTTTTTACAAGGAATGGGAATACACATTTTGCTGAAACGGTCAACGAAGACATATAAATAGTCGTGACTCTTCCTAGACAAAGGGAAACCTCCTACAAAGTCCATTGACACACTTTCCCATGGACGACTCAGAATAGGGAGTGGTGTGTAGAGCCCAAGTTTTCTATTAGTGGGCTTTCAAATAGAACACATCACACAACTCTTTACATAGAGAGTCACAATGTTTTTCATATGAGGCCAAAAACAAAATCTTTGTACATGACATAAAGTATTTTCGACAACAAAGTGTCTAGACACAAGAGAGGTGTGGGCCTCTCGAATTACATGCACTCTTTATCCTGTGGGAATAGACAATTTACCAAGGTGATACAACAATTTCACCTGCAAGTGATAGTTGTCCACTTGTGAACCATGGGTTACTTTTGCATAAGATTCCTTAAAGTCATCATTGTTAGCATATTGTTTAGCATAAATTTCGAAAGATAGCGAAGCATTATGCAAAATAACAGAAGCAAAAATAGGACGG
Organism: Pinus tabuliformis; assembly: GCA_031772625.1. Taxonomy (NCBI): domain Eukaryota; kingdom Viridiplantae; phylum Streptophyta; class Pinopsida; order Pinales; family Pinaceae; genus Pinus; species Pinus tabuliformis. The sequence goes on from CM062820.1 coordinate 190,523,430, forward strand.
AGAGATAGCATATCGACCACTTTATTGCCAGTGCCCTTCTTATACCTTATTACCAGATGAAATTGTTAAATAAATCCTATCCACTTGAAATGACGAGTTTGCTACAACTTGGTTTACGACTAGAGGTATTGCAAGTGATGATGATCTGTATGGATGATGGTCTCCTTTCCAATCATGTAGTGTTTCCACATTTTCACACTCTGCACCAAGGCGCAAAGCTCCATGTCATAGGTGGGATAGTTTATCATAGCTTGAGAAAAATTCTCAGAATTGTAACAAATCGCTTCTTTTGCTGAATCAATACAACTCCCATGGCATAACCGCTGGCATCGGTTTCGATCTCAAATGGTTATTAAAGATTGGGTAAGGCTAAAACTGGCGTGGTGCTGATTTTTTCCTTCAATGTTTCGAAGGACTCCTGTTGTCTTCCTCCCCATTGTAAGGTTTGTTTCACACTTGTCAATGTGTGCAAACATGTTGCAGTAACAGAGAAATTAGCAATAAATCCTCTCCAATACTAGACTGCACCAAGAAAGATACAGACCTCAGTTACACTAGTAGGCTTAGGCCAATTTACAATTGCTTCAACTTTAGCAGGATCAATTTTAATTGACCACGACCAACAATATGACCTAGTTAACCCAAAGAATTTTTCCCGAACTCACACTTTGACAATTTTACAAAGAGTTTTTCTTTTTTCAGCACATCAAGCACTTTCTCTACATGACTCACATGTTCAAACCAGCTTTTGCTAAAAACTAATATATCATCTAAATATATGAGAACAAACTCATTAATGAAAGGCTGAAATATATTATTCATAACCCACATAAAGGGGGCTGGAGAGTTGCAAAGTCCGAATGGCATCGCCATCCATTCGGACAACCCCTGCTTGGTTTTGAAAGCGGTTTTCCACATGTCATGCTCTGCAATTCAGACCTGGTGATAGCCACTATGTAAATCCAACTTTGTGAAATATACAACACTTCTTAATTGATCCAATAAATCATCTACGCATGGGAGGGGATAGCGATTTTTCACTGATATTTTGTTGAGCACGTGGTAGTCCACATACATCCTCTGGCTACCATCCTTCTTGGGAACCAGAACAATCGATAAACCGAATGGAGAGGAGCTCGGCCAAATTATACCTTGGTCCAACAATTCCCGCACTTTCCACTTGATCTCCTCCATTTCAACTACCAACATCTGGTACGTGCTGATATTTGGCAGAGGGGTGTCATGCAATAGGTGGATTTCATGTTGGATTTCCCTCTTCAGAGGTAGTCCCTGCGGCTCCTTAAACAGTTCATTATAATCTGAAATTAGTTTCATGAATTCCTGTTTATGCTTCCCATCACAACCCTGGAACATGTCAGCGAATTCAGCCTCCTCTTCCTTACGACCATAAGCATTCATGTTTTACTAGAATTCACCAGTCATTTCATCCACTCAATGCTTATGAGGCTAGAATTAATCTTATTTTGGTGATCCTATGCTATGTATTCTACCCCATCCTTAGTGATGTGATATTTATTCTCATGGTGGAAAAAGACTGCTTTTCTATCATACAGCTATGGGCTCCCTAATACCATGCCACATATATCTAGTGGGATTACCTCCATTTCTACTTCGTCTACCAGCTTAGATTCAATCACAAATTTTACCTTTCATTGCTGGGTTACATTCAATTTAACTTTATCATGTATCCATCCCAGCGGGTAAGGATTTGGGTGTGCTTTTGTTTCTAAGCCAAGCTTCTTTACCAAGGATTCTACAATTAAATTTGCTTGTGACCTAGTATCAAATAGAGTTTCTACTTTGGTGTGATTTACTACAGCTCTGATATGAAATAATTCAATTCTTTTTCTATCATTTGAAAGGGACTCATCTACAGAACTGGTGCTTCCATGTGATTTAGAATCAACAGGAGGTGTAACGGTACCTTTTCTTTCCGCTGCTGTGACTAGCTCTTCATCTCCCGAATCTAATCCAAGGTCTTGCTGTGCCGCTGCCACTGTTTTCTACTTCATGTTTCCTCCATACTTATTTGGACACCTTTTTGGGTGCTGCTTCCAACAGTGATCATCATCGTGGCCTTCTTTATTGCAATGGTTGCAATAAAGTCACTCTCCCTCTTTGGCTGCTATTGTTTTCTTCTCCTTCCCTTTCCATTTTGCTTTGGATTTTCCATTGGGAGGTTTGAGTGGTGGCTTTCTGGACTGGTCCTCTCTTTCATTCTTGCCTCTGTTCTCAATATGAATTTCTTTCACACTAGTTGTGTTAATAGTGGTTGGTTCAAACAACAATAATGAATGCCAAATATAACTATGCAGTGAGCCAATATACTTAGTTACAACTTTAGGTGTATCTAGTGCAATACCCAAATTCAATGCTTTCTTCCTAAATTCTTATGTAAAACTCTGAACATCCTTCCTTGTGCCTTGCCTTGAATATTGCCAATTCATCAAAGCTTTCTGTTTGTATCCTAAGGGATAAAGTTGTTCCTTTAACACAGAAGTGAAATCAGACCATGAGGAAAAGAGGTTACCCACATTTTTACTGCTCTGCAATTTTCTCTCCCACCAAATTAGATTTGTGTTGGCCAACCATACAAAGGGCAGTTGGATTTTCACCTCATCCTCTACGATTTACTGAATCCTGCAGTAAACCTCAATCTGCCTGATCCAATTATTAAGATTCTATGCATTACTTTCTCCATTAAACATAGGAAGATGAAATTTAACATCTAATTTAAAGAAAGGTTTCTTAGACGCATCCTATGGATTTCTCTGATTATGGTGGTGAGGGGAAGAGGAAACTTCACCACTAGAAGGAGAAGGAGGGGGTTCTTCTCCACCATTCCCATGTGTGGAACCTTGTCCTTCTAGATTCCTCTCTTTTGCTTTTTCCAGTCTTATAACCAGCTTAGTGATATTCTCTGCCATTGAATAGAAAGTCTTTCTGAAATTACACTCCTCTTCAATAGGAGCTTCCTCTTCAGCCATGTTTCTTCTCTGAGGTGCAAGCCCTACCTTTAAATCAAAAGGTTCTAAATTCCCTTCGCCCCCTTGAATCCTACCTCTTGTTAGCATACAAACATACAATTCACATCTAAAAAGCCCTGGTCTGATACCACTTGATCCAGGATGTTTTCGCTTATAGATGTATAGAAAAGAATTCCATGTAAAATTGTAGCTTAACACAAAAATGTGCACATAAGAAAAGAAGAATTAAAGACATAAAAGGCACAAAAAGAAGACAACAAGGCTTGATAATGGAGTTCATCTAATTCAAACTACATCTCCGGCCCCAGCTCAAAAATGGGAAGGCCTTTCTTATTAAAATGGCATGAAAGAAAAGAATTACATTAATCAAACCACCCACAAGAGGCTTATACCTCCAACCTACAAGATGGCTATGAAATGAATACTTGATGATGGAGAGGTAAGCAATTCCAAAGCATCCCATAGCAAAGAAAGGGGCTAGAGTATGTAAACTATCCAAAACAGACCAACATGTGCTCTCGGCCTCCTGTGAAACATCGTGCTGGCACTAAAATTGCCTCTCCCGCTCTTTCCAATCATCGTCTTTTATAATGGGTTCTTTGGACAGAAACCCATTCAAATTGGGGCTTATCTTGGTTCATTATAGAGGTTGGTAGAGTGGAAGGATTGGCGAGTGCAACCACCTCTCAAAATGGTCTTTTTATCGTTGAGTTGATAAGACCTCAAAACCCTGAAAAACACTGAAAATCCAGTCCAAAACCATTCTCCCAGACTTCAAAAAACATAAAATCGAGTGTATTTTCTATATCGGGTCTGCGCTAAGGTCACAAATTGGCTTATCGGGGGATGTCCAGTCTTGGTTATTGGGAATGATCGACCATCAATCGCCGATTACCGATATCGGTGTCAGCTAATTGTGTCATTATCCCACACATATATCACCCGGGGTGTCCAATAGTGGTTCTGCCAACCTGATTAATTGTCGATCACAACCTACCACCGCTGATATACATATATGTAAGACCTTTGATCGGTTACCTCTGATCCACCGATCCGATCTGATAAGAGATCGACGATTGGGGGTTCCACTGGTCCTTGTTTAAGTCCACCTCTATGCGACCTCTAATTTCAGTTCGACCTTAAAGGCTTAAGCCCCATTTTCAAAGAAAAATCCTTATTTTCTTAAGGAACGAAGAATCCTTCTTTTAGCAATAACTCCATCATCCGAACATGGATTGAAGTACCATTTGCACCGTTGGGATCAGGAAGACGAGATCTCCGCTCTGGTTCTGAGTTGACTTCATTATGCACACTTTGATTTCTAAGTTTTTCCATGCCATTGTATTTTAAGATGCACCTAGATCAATGTGGAATTTTTGTTTTTCCTCGCTTGCCTTTCCAACAAGGTTAACATCCCAAGACCCAGAGGCATTTGGCAGGAGTGAAAGCCTCCCTCCTTACAAACCATGAGCAAGTTATTGTGGTTTTCCTTAATTAACGGAGATGAGTCCACATGCATTCACTATTAACACGAAGAAATAATTGTCTTCGCTACTGCTTTCCCACCCGTGAATTTCTTTTACGAAAGAGTTCATTTCACTATGTTAAATTAAAGGGAGAATGTATTTGATACATCATAATTGTAGGATCGTGGGTTTGGTACATCAATTGATATGAAGGCATGTCAATGATATTGAAGATGAACTTTAACAGAAAAATACAATGCTTGGATCTCCACTTTGAAAAATAAATCATTATTATTGGGTCATTACTTCCTTAGAAACATCTGCGAAAGGCATCCTAGTAGATGAAAATAGTTCTTGAAGAGGGAATCCTCCATCTTGGCTTCACCTTTTAAACTAGAATTGAAATTGTTTTTATTTTTCTTTGCTAAAATGGAGAAGCCATGTTTTGAAGCTTAAAACCACCATTTTGGATTTACATTATGGATTGGAGATGGAGTTAAAATTAATTGGCTCTTTAACCTTAATCTATCTTTCTCTTTGCCTAAACAGATTGGCTGACACAGATTAGGCACGTAGGAAGCACAAATTAACGATTAAAATTTAGCATCCAGTGTGGCCACCCCCAAAATGATGACCTTACAAACTTGTGATGTATTTCCCATGACACTGTCATCGAATCTTTGACGCCCAACTTTCGTGTTGAGGTCATCGCATTTTATTGCCACCAAGGAGGACGCACCATCTCTTAGGTTGAGACAAAGCGTCGCGTCAAGAGAACCATCAAGAGGAATCGTATGCCTACAACAACAATTTATTTAAGAAAATAATTTCATTGTGTCATCAATTCCTTTGTCTGCGAGGCATTATAGTTAGTTTAGATTTAGTCAAATATATTTTTTATTCACTCCAGTCGTTTATATTTATTATTGTTTATGCTTTCAATATAATTCATTCAACTATTTTGAATATTGAAAAAAGAATCTATACCCCATCATTTCTCTTCATTCTTTATCATGATGTAATATATTTAACCACCATATCTCTTCATTCTTCCTCACTCTCCACATCCAATAATAGCCCGAGAACTAGTTACATCGTAATGAGTGGGCATAGTTGAGTCATGTTGAGTAATGTTTGAGTTAAGCTGAGTCATATGGTCGTAATTAATTAAGGTGGAGTCTTAGAAATTCTAATTACTTAGAGTAGGCTAAAAATAAAGAGTTGGCTTGGGTTGAGTCATGTCGAGTGATGGATAAAGAGTTAAGTGAAATTTATTTTTAGAGTGTGAGTTAACTGAGTTAAGTGTGTGTGCATGTTGAGTTATTTTGGAAGAGAAGTTAGTCCAAAAAGGTTTAAATACCCTTCACTTAGTTCATTGTAAGTATCAAGTTTTTGTGCGAGCTGGACGCCCTCTGGTGGAGTTGAACCAGAGCAACAAGCTGGTGGAGCTGGACGCCCAACCCAGTGAGGAAATGTTATAGCCACAGAGCCTGAATGGTGATGTTGACTACTCCTCTGTACTCAGCCTCAGCTGAAGAGAGAGTAATGGCAGCCTGCTTGTTGCTCGACCAACAGATACGGCCAGACTTGAGACTAAGTTAATATATGGAGGTGGACTTGCGATCAATATTGTAGCCCACCCTATCAGAATCAGTGAAGCCAAGGAGATTCAATTCAATGCCTACTACGTAGTGAATCCCAAGGCGACGGTGCCCTGCACATATTGGAGGATGTTCTTGGCAGCATTCCAGTGTAGTTCATGCAGCTCCTGCATGTATCTGGAAACTGCCCCTACTGCATATGAGAGATCTGGTGTGGAGTGGGTGAGGTACAATAAGCTCCCCACTAGTTATCGATAGAGAGTGTTTTCAACTATTGGAGTGTCACCTCCATCCTCAAGGTGGACCCCAGACAGAAAAGGAGTCGGTGCTGGCTTGCATTCAGTCATGTGAAATCTCTCTACGAGATCCCATGCATACTTAGCCTAAGAGAATTTGATGACTGTGGCATCCTGGCTGATCTCAAGACCAAGAAAGAAGTGTAATGGACCCATGTCCATCATCAAGAACCTATCATGCAAGGCCCTCTTGACTACAACAATGGTTAAAAACGATCTACCGATGATCAGGAGATCATCCAATACAAAACTAAGATAAGAAGAGAATCATGTGTCCTCCGCATGTAAACATTCGGATCAGACTTACATCTTTCGAAGTTTTGTGATAAGAGAAATGAATCCATCTTTGCATACCAAGCTCTCCAGCCTGCTTAAGGTCGTAGAGAGATTTCTTCAGTCTGCAGACCAAAGATGAATCTTGAATGAAACCATGTGGCTGTTCCATGTAAATCTCCTCTAATAGGTCTCCGTGAAGAAAGGAATTCTTCACATCCATCTGATGTACTTCGCATCCCTGGGTAGTCGCAATGGAAAGTGTAAGGCGTATGGAATCCATATTTGCTACTGGAGCAAAGTTCTCGTCATAATCAATGCCATGAACTTGTTGGAAGCCTTTAGCTACAAGCCTTGCTTTCCATTTGGTGATTTGCCCATCTGCAGCACTCTTGGTCCTATAGACCCATTTGCATTGGACAAGTTTCCTTGTTGGAGGAAGGGGGACCAGATCCTAGGTCTGGTTCTCGAGGAGGGAGTTATACTCCTCCTCCATGGTGGAATCACAAGATGGATGCCCAAGCGCCTCAGCATAAGACTATGGATCAAAAAACTGAACCAAATGACAATGCCATGATGGCGATGGTTTAGTGGCAGTGAGGACAAGAGGAGGCTCAATAAACTATGAGCTAGTCCTCTGCAGATCAAAATTATCGCCCACAAGACCATTTCTAGTAGCTGGGTGGTCTTGTGCATATATCTCACGTAAGCTCCTTGTTCTCTGATTTATGGCAGGGGAATTTGATTCACTGATGGAAGCCCAATTTCAGCCTGGATGTGGATCACCATATGCATGCACTGGATTTGTATCTAAAGACTTTGTCTCTGCATCTGCATGCTCTATATCTGAATCTGAGTGTACTAAGTCATCATCTCGGACATGAGGTAGTTAAAAGGTGTCTACATGAGGCAATTGAGGTCCATGCGACAGACATTGCTTAAATTTGACACTTCGCTCAATGATGAGCTTGTCCGTAGAGGAAATTAGGAGTCGGTATCCCTTCACACCATTAGGGTATCCAACAATGATGCACTCAATGATCTGTGGATCAAGAGCTTTCCTCTCCTCAGAGGGGATCCTGTCCCATGCTCGGGGGCCGAGAACATGGAAATGGGTGACCTTTGGTTTAGTGTTGCTCCAAGCCTCAAAGGGGTCTGATCCTTGATAGACCTATGAGGAGATCTGTTCTGGATGTAGTTAGCACAATTAAGCACTTCAACACATATCTTATGAGGCAGTGACTTAGCATGCAACATGCAGGAAGCCATCTTTTTGAGAGATCAATTCTTTCTCTCAGCAACTCCGTTTTGCTACGAAGTGTATGGAACTATGTACTACAACTGTATGTCAGACTCCAGGCAAAATTTCTGAACTACTGTGTTAACACATTCCCCCCTATTGTCTGTACAGAGGCCGTTGTTCTCTCTCTCTGATTGTGTCTCAACTAGTGATTTGAAATCTTAAAAGTGCGCGAAAAATTCAGATTTGGTCCTGAGAAGATACACCCAAGTATACCATGAGAAATCATCAATCAATGTAAGCACATACCTTGCTTTGTTGATGGAAGGATGAGGAAAAAGCCCCATGAGATCACTATGGATCAAATCTAGAGGAGTGGATGCTCTGCGAGTCTTGCCAGTGTCAAACTTTTATCTAGGATGTTTGCCAAGGACACACACTTCACAAACTCCTTTGGAGAAACTGATATTTGGCAAGCATTCCACCATCTCATGCTTGCTTAGCTACTACACATACCTATAACTTAAGTGACCAAACCTCTCGTGCCGAAGCCTACTACTATCATCAGCATGTGTAAGCAATAAGGAGGGTTTAGATTCAATAAATTCAGAAAATGTATACAGTCTGGCTCCATTGTTTACCTCACCGGATACAATTTTGGAGTTGCTATGTAGGTCATATATGTTCACTACATCTGGAGTGAATTCCACTCTCTTTCCGATGCCGGAATGAGTGATCTGATAAATTGAAAGTAGGTTTATCAAAAGTTTTGGAACATGAAGCACATCTTCAAAGCTTCCGTGTAAAAGTTCCACTCTACCTTTTGTAGTGACCTCAATAAGTGAGCCATCTCCCATGAGGATGGGAGGTCCTTTGCATGCATCCAAGAGGAATAGACTTCCTTTGTAGCAGCCATATGATGTGATGCACCAGAATCTATAATCCATGCATCAAGGGAAGAATTAATTGCAACTAAGGCATGAAAATTGTTACCTTTCCCATGTGGCAGATCCTCAGTTTTCTTCTTGGCGCCCTAAGGGATGTGGTCCCCAAGGTTGTGCTTCTAAAGGATTTATGCCATTTGGTCAATTTGTTTCTTCATGCAAGAGGATTCTGGATGGAATCCTCTTTGACAGTAGGTGCATCTATTTCCTTTCTTCCCTTTCTCATTTCTCGAGCCGGAGGAGTCATTGAAGGGCTTGGTGTACCCTTCCTTCTTTGGAGGGGAATGTGCTTTTCCCTTGTCTTTTTGCTGCTGATTTTTCTGATTTGAATCAGTTCTATGATTTTTATTATGGCTACCATCATGCACAGCAAGTGCATGCGCTTTTGGAGGTTTGATTTTCCCCATGCCAATGAGTTTATCTTGCTCAAAAGTAAGGGACTCAATGAACTCTTTGAGAGAAGGCATAGTGTAGGATTTAGCTATTGTGAGCCTTACTGAATGAAATGTAGACACAAAGACAGAGTATTCTGGTCTGAGCTTTGACATAATAGAGAGAAATTGGCGACTCTCCTCCTTGGATTTGTCAATTCCACAACCCTTGAGTTGCAGAAATAGATCATTATATTAGGTGAAGAAGTCTTGATTTCTGCCATAGTTCTGTGGATCCAATGACTACAGCTCCACTTCAAGCAGATGTCCTTTCATCTCATCCTATTTCCCGTAGAGTTCTTCAACCTTTTTCCAAATCTCATTGGGAGTATTGCGGGAAGATAGATGAAACTGTAACTCTGGAGAGATGCACATGCATATGGTCTATGGGCCTCATCCATATGGTTGAGGTACTTGGATTTCTCTATGGCTGAAGTGGGTTCCACTTCTGTAGCCATGGTAATCCTATACAACCCTCTTTGACGAAGGTATCTAGCCATTTGGTCCTTCCATTCATGATAGTTGTATGGTGTTAGGATCGATGCTTTGGGAAACTCCATTTTTTTTGTCAATCTTCGATCTCCAAGCTGTAATACCTGCAAAATAAAGTACTGGTGTGCCTTTTATCTAGCGACCTATGGGCTTTGATACCATGTAAATGTGTTATAAAAGCTGCACAGATGAATCTAGCTAGTAAAGGTTGAACACACAGCTTTGCAGAGCAAAAACACTAAAAGAAAATCGAAAGAACAAAAGAATGATTCATTAGAAAATAGGCTACAATGCTCATGATATAGCATTACTGGGTGAAGATCCCAAGGTAATGCACCATAGTGGTGATCAATGAGAAGACTCAACACCTACAACAAGTTCTGGAGAGAACTAGCCAGTTGCGGAGTGAAAGAAGGAGCAAATGAGGGAGTAAATCATGTAGAAGAACTAACCAGTTGCGGAGTTAAAGAAGGAGAAAATCAGGGAGTAAATCATGCAGAAGAACTAACCAGTTGCGGAGTTAAAGAAGGAGAAAATCAAGGAGTAAATCATGCAGAAGGAATCTTGCATGTAGTCCCATGCTCTAACTAAGAGTCTGCATGTAGGTGTGTAGTACTTCCAACAAGGTCATCATACTATATCGCCACCAACGAGGAGACACAATTGCTCAGGCTAAGCCCAAGCATCCAAAGAACCATCAGGAAGAATCATCTACCTACAACAACATTTTTTTGAGATATTAATTTCATTTTGTCATCAATTCCATTGTCTGCCCGTTGTTATAGTTAGTTTAGGTTTACTCAAGTTTAGTTTCGATTCACTCCAGTCATTTATATTTATTATTGTTGATTCTTTCAATATAATCCATTTAACTATTTTGAATATTGAAAAAACAATCTTTGCTCCACCATTTCTCTTCATTCGTTATCATGATGTAATATGTTTAACCACCGTATCTCTTCATTCTTCCTCACTCTCCACATCCAAGAATAGCCCGGGGATTGGTTACATGGTAATGTTCCCGCCTAATTCTCAAACCAAAAATGTCAACAAATCCCATCACAACAATAGAGATGAACACATGCAGCCAAAAAAGAGCAATAAGCGCAAACTGGGTTCTACTCCACTGCCAAGCGGCAACAATTGATGGTTTGGAACATACATAACAAAAAATATTTGGGTGGCATTAAATTCAAATTAACAAGCAATGAATTATTTGTCCATGTACAATGAATTCGTTTAGGACAAAGCCCAATCCCACTTGTAGAACAATATTACATAGAATGAACATTCTGGCTTGGATCCATATAGGAGATTATTAGGGAATCAAACATCTATTGATGTATTGAGTTTAATTCAAATTTATAATGTGTCAAATCTTGTCATAGCACACAACTTCAACCTTGAAATGTTTTAGCAATGAAACCCATCTTAACAAACATAGCAATGAGACGTTCAATTTTTTTCTACTTACTCACAATTAAGAAACAATTTTGATTTCAGGCTGGTGTCCATGAAAATTTAGAGATGTTACTTGTACATTCTAAAAAAAAATTGGGTAAAAGGATGCCTTAACTTAAAAAAAATGTTGTCATTAAAAGAAGGCTTTTTACATTAAAAAGAGTCCATAAACATCATATGTTGTTATGTTTTTTTTCTCGACAGAGACACTCATTAAACGGATAATTGTATAGTTTTTTATCTATTTGAGTTCTTTATATATGTACTCCAAAGTCTCACCAAACTTGTGGCTGTACATAAAACTGGAAACTAGGAAGGGCACTCGAAAAGAAGCTCTTTATTCTCCAACACCTATACCTTTGTATACATTATTACAAGAGAATAATGTGTCACCCAAGTCTCCCCTCAATTTTGCCTTGGTTTCCTACATTTTCCATAGACTTTCCTCTCTTCCGTTGAGAAAATCCAATCATTTTTCTCTCTCTTAATGATTCTTGGTATACCCTAGGTGCCCTAACACTTCATCCCAACCTTTTACCACCTTTTCCACCCACTCTCACACTTTCAAAATAGTGAAAATTGCTCTCAGCCTGCTCCTGTTGACCTCCTGTAGAACATTGTTTTTCCTCCTGTAGATTTCCTATGTCCTCGTGTAGATTTTCCTGTAAGCTTTCTTTTGAAGCCTGATTTTGGGAAAAGCCTCTAGAAGGCCACCTAAGACCTCCTAGGACCCATCTACACCATCCCACATCTTTTCAAGTCTGAAAACCACCCTCCATCACCACCTATTCGTTGCCACATTCACAAACAAATAAATTACATGCATGTCAAATTCACCTAAAAATACATAAAAACACAATAAGATTCTTTTTGCTCATTTACTTTCAGAAATAGCTTAGGTAGATGTTGTTCACTTCCTTAAGTAGATAATGGCATTTTTTTAATGGTTTTCATACTGTTTTCTGCAAAAGTAGGATTAGTGGTTAACTCGGATTTCCTTGGTTTGATTTACATTTTAGTCTTCCTTTCTGCAAGTAAAATAGCCTCAGTAGAGTAATTTCTTTTTCCTTCCATCACATATAAAGCACCTTTTGGAATCCATAGAAGTTGACTTGAGCTCCTGGTGATCTTGCGCCGGCTGACCACGTGACAACCTGTAGTAAAAACTAGTACTTGTGCATACAACACCGTCGCTTCCAAGTTTGTTACAAACTAGCAGGTTGATAAGAGTAAAGTAGGCAGCCCAGGAGTTGTAGCATTATTGCTACAATACTGGTGCTCACCACTTTTTGGAACTGTTGCCAAGGAAGCATTAGAGTATTCTGTGATTACTGCTTTCTTGTATTTCCTATTGCAACATTCTACTAATAGTTTATTTCAACAAAAGTAGATTAGTCATTTCCTTGCTTTCACTTCTATATTCTTTTGCTTTCGTCTTCAATTTTGCAATTTCCATTTCAGCAAAAGTAGATTAGTCATTTCCTTTCTTTCAGTTCTGGATTTCCTTGCTTTCCTCTTCAATTTTGCAAATTTCATTTCAACAAGTTCATTTCAGTTAGTTTTTATTTGTTTTGTTGTTCAATCAATTTCAGTTTTGCAGGTACTATCAGTGTGGGGAGAAAGAAACAAGAACTAACAAAAAATATTTCCTTTCATGCCTGATAGGAATAGAGATAACTCAGGTAAATTTTTGCCCAACATCCCCACTACTTCACACAACCAACCTTCTCTCTTCTTCGGTGGTTGCGATCAAGAAGAACCCTTAGGTGAACAACCCAACATATTTGAAGAACCTATAGCAGAAGAAGAAGAAGAAAACATTCCTTTAGAGCCAATGGGTGAACACAAAAATGCTAGGGGGAATGGAGAAAGAATAGAGGGTAACTTTCGCATTTGGAAGACCAATGGGAACACCAAAATGAAGAATATAAGCCCTTCCACCCTACCTCATTTCCATGATCTGACTACAGAAGATCCTGACACCTTCTTGTTTGAGTTTGTTGTTATCTATCAGACCTATGACTATGCAGAAGGTGAACAAAAGTTCAAACTATTCCATTCTACTCTCAAGGATGCAGCATTGCGCTGCTTCATGGGATTACCTAGCAATAATATCACAACTTGGGCTCAGATGCAGCAAGACTTTAACAACAAGTATCGAGACTATTATAGGTCAAAAGATACTAAAAAAGAAATTTTCTGAATGACTATAGGAAGTGATGAGTCCCTGGAAGACTATGAGGAAAGGTTCCAAATCAGTTACAAAAGGGTTGGGTGTACACTTGACCCTGAGTCTCTAAAAATGGTCATGCTCAGGGGAATTCATGAAGATCTTTTAGACACCATCCATCTACTTGCCAGGGGAGACGTCTACCAGCTCTCCTATGAAGACATAAAGATTGTTTTTAGAAACCATTTTAAAGTAGCGAGAAAGAAAGGTAGGGGGAGTCAACCCATAGCTAGTACTTCTTCCTCTAACTCATCCATTAAGGTGGAAATTGGAACCATGCTAGAAGACTTCAAGAGTGAGATGTTGTAGACTCTTTCCATGCAAATGGATACCTTGCATATCAAAAGGAAACAAGAGGAAGCAGAGAGGGCTTTGGTCATATTTTGTTGTAGATGCACCAAGAGGCATCCTAGGAATGAATACCCATTGAACTCTATAGAGGTTTGTTTAGTTTGTGAGGAGAATCATTCTACGGATAAGTTCCTTTCCTTGCCCAGACTTAAAGCTGTATATCAAGGGGCTGAGCGAGCCACTGAACAACTCTATTACATAAACCAAAGAAGGCTACATGGACCTAGACCATACCAGTAGGGGATGCAAGTGATATCCTATGCTTACTACAAACCCAACACAGTCACTTCCATACCTTCTTGGGGTCCCCCTACTCATCCTTCCTAGTCCATGCCTCATCCTTGGTCCTTCTCATCTCAATATCATGCCCAGCCAGTCAACCATTCATTGAAATCCTATGCTTGCCACCACCTAAATGGAATGCACCTGATTAGGGGTGGAGGCCCCAATACAACTCTCTTCCCGCTCTTTTGCCTCCACCACCTACCCAACCATAATTGTTACCTCCTGCTCCACCAAAGCAACCCTAAATGCTTCCCTAGCTAAACCCAAACCCAAACAACAGATAGGCTTAGCAAGTGTATAGTGGGGAACCATCATTCCCAACTGATGCTGTGGAGATCTAGGGAATTAACTTGTAATCTGGGAAAGTTCTCCCAAATAGTCAGCCTCCATGTAGGGAGGTTGAGGAAGATAAAGAGAAAAGTGAACCAAAAGCAATTCCACCCTTTCCTGAGAGACTATCCATGATAGTCTAGCCTATCCCAGAAGAAACTGAACTCCTGGGGGAATTGAAACATTTATGTGTAAAGATACCACTTCTCCAAGACATGAAGGATGTGCCTATCTACAATAGGTTGATTAAAGATAAATTCTTTAGGAATCCAGTTAGGCGCAAGATATTGGCATTATGATATAGGTGGTGTCCTTGATGCCAACTTACTAGGATGACAGATCATAGTTCAGGCTCACAAAATGAAGAAAAAGAGATATACATAGGTTACCCTTGATAAAGTTACGTATACACACAATTTAGCTGACCAAAAGGTGTGTATACTTATACATGCACTTTCATGCAAGCGAAGGTGTGTACATTGGGTTTTGGTCTATGGTATTTGGACCATGGTATTGTGATCCATGGTATTTTTCCAAGGTATCTTGTCCGACGAATTGACCCCAGGTATTTAGTCAAAGGTATTGGTTCTAAGTTGTTTTGGACCATCGTATTGAGTAAGGCCTAAGACTATGAAAGGAGGAGAAGATCATTAGGCAAAGGCACTGAGAAAGTCTAGAATATCTGTTGAAGTATGAGATCTAGTATGCAGGTTATGGGTTCATAACGCTTTGCTTGATATGAGCTAGGGAGGAATCTTAGCAGTTGATGGAGAACAAGATCTATGGATAGATCGGGATGTAATGGCTTGGAATGAATCATCTTTATATGGTTTGATCATGTTTATTCTAGATCTGTATACTGATGCATGTAATTTTGTGTAAATATTATGATCTGGGTAAAACTCAAGTTTGGAATAGCTGCAAATCATGAATTATTATTTATAGATTTATACACTGGTTAACTATGATAAAAGTGCATACATACACAGGTTAGATACATCTAAGTAGCACATACTACATGAACTATGATGTTTGAAGTTACAGGTGGTTCTGGTTGTTGATGAGTTCTAACGATTATTTACTGGTGTCAGAATTTTGCATATTCAGTTTGGTTGATTGTGTTTAGCTTCAGTGTTGATGGATGCGATCTAATAATGGATTAGGATCATAATGACTTATCTTTATGTGATATAATGGACTATATCTGGTTGTTAACACACATATTATCCTTTTATACGTAATGATCTGGTTATGTCTGAAGTTAGGAAGTGCAGCGAAGACATAAGTAAGTAATTAATGACATATACACTGGTTTGCTTTGGTGAAGTTGCGTATACATGTTGGTTCGGCTCTTCCAAGTAGCATGTGCACTTTGATGCATGATTTTTGATGATACAGTTAGATCTAAACAATGTTGCAAAGTTCTGTGTACTCCTCTACGTTCTGGTGATTGTAGTTTGTTGACAGGGTTTCAGTGATTCAGTATTGGGTGATTCAGAGATTGATGATGCTAGTGTTGATTGATTATGTGCTTCAATGATATTGATGGGTCGAGTATGAAAATTGGCTGGAACGTGGCCTTCAAATTATGGTGTTGTGCTTCAGGAGTAACTAGTCTGAAAATTTATGAAACATGGTACTTGAAGGAAGAAAGAGAAGTTTGTAGCCTTCCGTAGGTCGGCACCTATGTACAAGTAAAGGGATTAGCTAGTATAAGAGCTAAGGAGGTTGTAGATCCCTTCGAGGAGAAGCTGGAGAACGAGAGGAGGTTGTAATATTCTGCAAGTAGAAGCCTCCGTACTAGTATAAGGCTGCACCAGTACATAAATATTGTAAAAAGAAGTTTCTTATTAAAAGAAGATCGAGACGAATTGCAGCAGGTGGTCCTCACCCACATTGGGTTTCCACCTTACATCTTGGTGTTCATGTGTGCTTCTTGTGTGTGATGATTTTCTCTGTTTTACTGCACCTGTTTACTGTTCATATGGTTAATAAAGTTCTGATGCACTAACTAAAGATGAACATTTAATGGATTAACTGAATCATAAGTTTAATAGATATACGCTGGTTGCTTAGACATAGTTGCATGTACATGCAGGTTACCTTAACTAAAGTAGCGTATATGAATCTGAGTATGGAAATGAAAAACTGTTTGATTCGATAATACTGATTCACCCCCCCACCCACACACAATTATTTCCAACACAAGAGAGATGAACCAACCATCAATGTCATAGGGAATTTGTCCGACTTGATGTTCGGGCATGTAATTAGTACAAAGTATCTAGACCCTGGAAGCCCAATAATTGATGTACACATCAATGGCACCATGATCCCACACACTTTGATTGATCTAGGAGCTGCCATTAATGTTATGAAAAAGGACACAATTCTCAAACTCAGCGTTCAGGGTTCTTTGAGGAAGACCACAACCGCGCTACAATTAGCAGACCACTCCGCCATGACCCCTGAGGGGACTGTGGAAGAGTGATGGTCTCCATTGATTCTTGGGAGTACCCTATTCAGTTCTTAGTTCTCCAGCCCAAGGCAAAGCTCACTGAGTATCCTCTCATAATGGGAAGACCCTGGTTGGCTACCACCGATGCCTACATCAGCTGTCATGCTAGGAACATGAGCATAAATAACGGGCATATTTCCAAGAAGTTAATCCTATGTCCTCCTACCCAAGATTCGTTAGAACACGATCTACCTCTCTGGTTGGAGGAGGAAGATGAGGCTGAAATTTACTCTACATCATTTTGTACATTGGAAATTTCCATGGGAGGAAAATAACAAGATGAGGATGATATGATTAAAAATCTAATTCAAAATCCACCTCCCAGTATATCGGCTTTAGAGGACATAGTAAGAGAAACCCAAAACAACCCCTCAACTGATCTCTATGAGGCTGACTCCACTTCTCTCTGTGTTAAGAATATAGAGTTTGGTATAGCAAGAACCTTGAAAATCAATCCATCCCTATCCATTTCCCAAGAGAAGGAACTATGTAGCCTACTGAGAAAGCACTTAGATGCCTTCACCTGGAGTTATAAGGAGATGAAGGGCGTGCACCGTTTGGTTTGTACCATCATATATACATCAAGGAAGGCTGCAAGCCAGTTAGGCAGCCTCAAAGGAGGTTGAACCCAACACTTAAAGATATTGTTAAGGAAGAACTGCAGAGATTGCTTGATGCAGGGTTCATCTATCCCATCTTTGACAGTGAATGGGTCTCTCCTTTGGTGCTAGTGCCAAAGAAAAATGGTAAGAGGAGAATCTGTGTCGAATATAGAGAATTGAACAAAGCCACTTAAAAGGACCATTTTCCTTTACCTCTCATAGATCAAGTATTAGATGGTCTGGTAGGGAAAAAGTTTTTCTCTTTCCTAGATGGCTTCAACGAGTATAATTAGATTCAGATCACCCTGGAAGACCAAGATAAGACCACTTTCACTTGTCCTTGGGGTACCTATGCATACCAGATCCTTCCTTTTTGTTTGCGTAATGCTCTAGCCACGTTCCAAATAGCAGTACTGAGTATATTATCTAAATTAGTTCATGATGCAGTAGAGATATACATGGATGGCTTTACTCCTTATGGCTCTAATTTTCAGGAAGCTTTATCTAACGTAGGAAAAGTTTGAGACAAGTGTATTGACATGAGCCTCTCCCTTAGTTCAGAAAAATGTGAATTTTTGATGACTGAAGGGACCGTGCAAGGTCATGCAATATCTAAACAAGGATTGCTAGTGGACCCCAACAAAATTGCCATCATCCAAAGTGTCCCACCTCCTCAAAAGGTGAGAGATGTCAGAAGTTTCCTAGGCTTAACTGGGTATCACCAAAGATTCATTAAATATTTTAGTAGGTTAGCCTCTTTGTTGTTTTGTCTTTTGGGAAAATATGTCAAATTTATATGATCGGAAAATTGTCGAGAAGCCCTAGATACCCTGAAGAGCAAGCTTGTGACTGTTGCAATTTTGCGAGGCCCAAAATAAACCCTACCTTTCCACATTCACACGGATGCCTCAAACAAAGCAATAGGAGTAGCCTTGGGACAAATTGATGAAAGGCTGCCTTATGCCATATACTTTATAAGTAAAAACTTGTCAAAGGCAGAGCTAAACTATACAGTCACTGAAAAGGAACTCCTAGCTATAGTGCATTCCTTAAACAAATTCAGACAACATATCATAGGCTATCAAACTTTTGTGCACCATGATCATGTTGCAATTACATATTTAATGAAAAAACTAGATGTAAATGCTCGTGTTATTATATGGTTGCTGTTATTGCAGCAACTTTATTTGACCATTGTTGATAAGCCTAGTAAAGAAAATATTGTTGCTGAGTTTTTGTCTAGATTAAATTTGCCTACAGGTGAAGAAGTAATGGTGGATGATCAAATGCTAGATGAAAAGCTATTTTCTATCTTAGTACTCTCTCCATGGTTTTCTGATATAGCAAACTACTTGGTTTCAGCACAGTTCCCACCACACTTATCCTCAAAAGAAAAGAGAAAGATAGTAAGGAAAAGCACCCCTTTCACCTGGATTGGGGGCAATCTCTTCAAACTTGGCCCAAATCAGACCTTGAGGATATGTGTCAGGGAGGAGGAAGTTTTTGACATCCTCTTGACTTGTCATGATGGCCTTGTGGAGGTCATTTTGTAGCAAAAAGAATTGCCTTCAAGATACTACAAGCAGGCTATTATTGGCCCACTCTTCATCTGGATGTGAGGAGATATGTCAGCTAGTGCAATCAGTGTCAAAGGATGGGGAAACCCACTCCGAAGGATGAAACTCCCATGCAGCCTCAAGTGACCTGTGAGCCATTTGAGAAGTGGGGCATCAAATTTGCGGGGCCTATCATCCCTCCTTCAAAACAGAAGAAATACATCATTATGTGCACCGAGTACCTGACAAAGTGGGTAGAGACAAAAGAAATCAAGGGAGCGACAGAGGAGAAAGTAGCTAAGTTTTTGAGGGAAAACATATTCTACAAGTTCAAGTATCTAAGAGAGTTGGTCACAGATCAAGGCAGTCAGTTCACTTCCAATTTGATTGAAGACCTGCTCACACATCATAAAATCAAGCAGAGGACTTCCACCCCTTACCATCCATAAGACAATGGGTAGGTGGAAGTCACTAATAGAGCTTTGGAAGGAATCCTGAACAAGGTAGTGAGTAGCAACATAAAATTCTGAGCAGACAGATCAGTTGAGGCCACCTGGGCCTACAACAGAACATGGAAGACCACTACAGGGTTCACACCGTGTGAACTGGTCTATGGGAAGAAGGCTTTTGCTGTCAATAGAATTTGAATTCAATACACTAAGGATGGCAGCTCAGCTAGACCTAGCCTTAGCCATGCATAGAAAGTAATATTACTCCAGCTCAATGATTGGATGAATAGAGAATGGAGGCCCTTCTCCATACAGAGGTAGTCCAACTTCAGAGGAAGATATGGTATGACAAAAACAACAAAGAGAAGCAATTTCAAGAGGGAGATTGAGCACTACTTTATGACTCAAGATATAAATATTTGAAGGGCAAGCTGAGGACAAGATGGCTAGGACCCTACACTGTGGAGAAATGCAATGACAATGGTTCAGTTCTGATTAGAACCATTGATGATGAAGCCATCCCCATGCTTGTTAATGGACACCAGTTGAAAGTCTCCAAGAAGCCCCTCTCCGAGTGAGAGTTCATTGGAGGATTGAATAAGTCACTAATGCTAGTGGAGCATGTCTTAGCCTTCACTTCACACACTCACTGAAGAAAAAGAGAAAAAAACAAAAAATAATAAGGACTCAAGTGAAAACATCCATGAGGCACTTGAGTCCCATCATTGGGTTGAAAACCTCTCCTGAGGCGGCCGAGTGGTGTCAAAAAAGATAAGAAAGAAAATAATATCCTTGGGTGAAAGCCTCCATTGGAGGTTCCCAGGGTAGGAAACTAGGGTGAAAACCCCCCTAAGGCAACTTAGTTGTTTAAAAAAAAAAACGAAAAGGAGAAAAAGAAAAAGAAAAATGAATTTCCAATTGTATTGCAGGTTTGCAGGAGGACTACAGGAAGCAGCAGCAGGTGACAAGGGAGCTCAGAAACCAATACCAGCACCTATCCTATCTTCCCTCACATTTCTCCATCATTATTGACATTCTTTTCACCTCAGTGTGCTTCTTTTTTGAAAGTTGTGTTTTCTACAGGAGGCCCTGTGTTTTCTACAACAGGTCCTATGTTTTCAAGAAATTACAGAGAGAAAGAAATGGATTTTAAAGGAAGTTTGAGGAATAGGGAAGCTTCATAAAAGATTTATAAAGCCTCTAGCAGTATTCAAACCTCTCTTCCATCATTTCTAGACCTGCATCACATCCCAAGCATCATTCTTCTCCCTGCCAAGGAAGAAACACAAAAAAACATTTTTTTAGAAAAAGAAAAGAAAAAAAAAGAAAAAAGAAAGGGAACATCACCATCCACCTCAGCTGAGGCCTACCTATTGCCTCTCCATATCCATCTGCATTTTTGGCATCATCCTCATAGCTCCAAGCACATAAAAAGCTAAAATTTCAAAGGCCGAAGTAGCTACAGGAGATCTTGTAGGAATTCCTGTAGTAGCTGATCCCATTAAAATCTGGCATTAGTAGCATGACGGTACAAAAATGAAAGTTGAAGCAAACACCTTAAGATCAGATCCAACCAGAAAGGAACCTACAGATAGCACAACCATATCTCAGCAAGAAGACAAGCATGCATCAAAAGAAATAAAAGCACGCAGCAGAAGGAAAGCCCATAACACCTCACAGAAAGCACATTCGGATCGCAGTTAAGTAACTAACCTGCTCCTCTATTTGCATTGGTATAATTAGAGAGCATGAAACAAAAATGAGATGGTTGAGGCTAGTTGGGGATTAGGTGGCTAGTTAACTTGGCCACCTTAAGCCAGTTGACTTCACTCATCCGAAAATGTCACCACACATGCACTTAGTTGAACTCAAGAGAGATGTCAAGGACAGGTAGTGGACACAATGTGAACTCCGATGCAATCATGAGAGATGATTATGAGGAAAGGGAAATGATGACAAGGTAGGTGGGGACCAATGGTCCAAATGGGGCCAATGTACACTTGGCCAGTTCACCCTCCATCACTAGAAATATGCATAGAAAGCAATAAGTATTCCTCACCGAAGCACTCTCACCACCTTTCTCCTTCATTCTCTTCTCGAAACTCCACTCCTACTACCTTCTCATGCCCCCACAAGCCTCGTACCTATCATTTTCCATTGACCTCTCCCATAACCCTACTCTTGGTGTTCTACAAGATCACTTACAGGTTCTACAAGAGAACCTACAGGAATCCTAGAGGAGGGTTGGCAGTGTTCTACAAGAGAGCCAGTAAGCTATTTTGAAGAGGGAAAACACAGTTTTTAGCACAATTCTCAGGCTGAAGAGGTAGGTTCTAGGCATACCTCCATTGAATATCAAAATATGCAAGCAGTGGTTTAGTTTTTGGGAAAAAATACAACTTTTGGGTGGAGGAAATTGATAAAAAGAATTGTTGCTTATTTCTAAAAAAAACATAGTCTATTTGTCTCTCTGTTTTATTCAGAAATTGTTCTCTCCATTTCCATAGTTTGTTTTCCAAGGAAGCATAGGCAAACTGACAGGAGGTTTTATCAGGAAGGAGCCCACCAACTCCTCCAGGCTCCATGCACACCACTAAGTAGTGGACATATTCACAAGAACCAATTGGATGAAATTTTTTGAGAAATTCCCAGGGTTTGATGAGGAAATTACTCAGGAATTTCCCACTCTTTGGTCCCTCACTCCAGACCACATTCCACTGTCACCATTAGGGGCCTTTCCATGGAGATAACCCCCGAATTTATCAGTAGGGTCACCACCCTTCCTCTTAGGTTGCCTTGGAGTAAGGATGAAAAACCAATTGGTCAGGTTGCCAAGAAAAGCTTCTTCCAAAACAATGAAACCCTTGTAGAAGGTAAGAATGGCATAAGAAGAGCTAACATATCATACGCTTGGGATGACATTAGTTATCAAATAATCAAGCATATTTCCTATGAGGGGAGGTATAGCATTGTCTATGGTTACCACTTTAGAATCATACATGAATTAAAGTATGGCATGGACACTCCAGC
Source organism: Pinus tabuliformis (assembly GCA_031772625.1). NCBI lineage: Eukaryota > Viridiplantae > Streptophyta > Pinopsida > Pinales > Pinaceae > Pinus > Pinus tabuliformis. The sequence continues at coordinate 190,545,993 of CM062820.1, forward strand.
CCCTCAGAATCTCAACGTCCCTTACTTCCTCCTGCAGTCCCTCATTGGCTCCAGTACTAAAGTAAAAGTAGGAAATCCAGACTAGCTAGCTGATCGTGGGTTAACCAAAATTTTAGTGTAAGAAGCCCTCCATACATTTAAAATCCCCATAGCATGGGAAATTTTCCGAAACATGACTACTGAAGATGACATAAAGGCCCTGGGCTATGATATTAGCCCTACTGGTAGTGAGGAGGAAGAGCAACAAGGGGGAGAAGGAGAAGAAACTGGTGATTTAGAGGAACAAGAAGGGAAGAAGAAAGAAACCAAAAGAGAGAAGGAGGAAATAGAGAAAATAGAGACAGAAGGGGGAAAAGTGGCAGAAAAGACAAAAGTGTCTCCTAAGACCCTAGAAAGAGAGGCACCAGCTGCTCTCATTGACCTCAAGACACCAATTAAGCCAAAATAAAAGAGGGAGAGGCAGACCTCAATGTATTTCAAGGCTACGAAGAGCACAAGGATCAAAACAGGGAAACCCCAGCCTTCTTCTAAAGTGCCAATTGTTATTGAAGATTCACCCTCTGCCCAAGGAAAATAATCCTCTTGTAAGGAACCTATCACTTATGAATGGGGGACTCCTAGATCTCCCACATGGAAAGAGAAAGTAGAACTACAGGACTCAAAAAACAGTTCTACAAGAGGCATAGACTGTTCTACAGGAGACCCTGTCAAGACTACATGAGACCAAAAAACTTGAAAAAATGGTAAAAGGATAGCCATAGGGAAAAGAGGAGGCAACAGAGGCACAAGAACCTAATCCCCAACATAGTCTTGGCTCTTACTACAATATTCTTGAGGGGGGGAGAATAATTCCACAAACATTTACAATTCCACTATTCTTTGAATTGGAGAAAGAAAGAATAAGGACCCATAGGTGGATGAAAATAGCCAAATCCAAAGGAGTTGAGGATATTGGCCATATGGAGAACAAACTCAAAAAAATGGGTAGAGAGTTAAGTGCTATGAGACACAGGGAAGCAATCACAAGAAATCACCTTGAAACTGAAAATGAATTGCTAAGAATACAACTACAAGAGAAAGGGACTCAACTAGCATGCATGGCAAGATGTTCCATGGAGGCATTACAATGTAGGACACCAGCAAAATCTTGCGGCTTGTATCTCAAGGACCAGTGGATGCAATTTCAGATCAAGACTTTGGCACAAAGAGGCACAGTGCCTTTCCAAGATTACAGGCAGTTTATGGACCTGTGTGACCAAAGCACATCAAAAGATAAGGCAAAGATGGAAAAATTCTATCTCCATAACATGGCCCTCACAGACATGAATGTGTGGCACCCTAATGCTAGGCTAGGGGACCTGCAACTAATGGTAATGGCGTCATGGATGAACCATGAAAAGTTAACGGCAGAAAAAATAAGAAGGTTGATGATAAATGAATAATGAGCCCTTAATGATCGGAGTTGAGCCATTAGAACCCATGACACTCATCAACACACATAACCTTCTTGCACGTAATCCTCAAATTTCCCCCAGATATATCATTGATTAGGCTCTACTAATTGCACATTTTGAGGATATGGAAAGGTTACTTAGGGATCACTATGTGCATGCATGTACGAGGAGATGGAACACCTTACCACATAGTCTATATGTCAAGGAGTATCATTCCCCAATGAGGATGAAAGAGGCATTAAGGAGAGTGCCAATGTACAAGCGCTCCATGCAGAGGTTGCAGGTCAATTGGATTGGCCACAAATTGAGTCCCCCACTGCTGGTAGGAATGCTAGAAGGCAGAAAAGAAGAAGAAGAGCAACAACAATGGCAAGAGGTAGTCAGGATGGCAAGATTCTATGAAAAAGAAGAGGAGACCACATCAGAAGCATGGGATGCTAGGGAGGCCACTAGGGCCATTAGAGATGAGGAGATGGACTAAGTTTCTTAGAGGATGAGAAACACTTTCAGTAGGGGGGTGATGATGAGCTTCATAAATGGGTAATTATATGGGCTCATTTTACCTCCTAGCCTAGTCAAATCAACCATTCACTTTGCTTATTACATGATTTTCTTATTATATTTATGCTTATAGAGTGAGTTTAGTTAGTTATGATACCACGTGGTTTAATATGTGTTTAATGCAGATTATTGATGATTTTTATGGTCAATGTCAAGGATACAATGGAAAAATGGCAACAATAACTTGAAGTGGACAAAGGAGAGGACTTTCAGGAGGGAATCCCCCTCATTTTTTACTCCCCACTTTGAATTATCCTTCATTCAGCTCGGAGTACAGGCAGCCAAGTCATGCATTAGTAGGCAGCTGAGCAAGTGGAGTATAACTGATGTTTATGTCGAGTTTTGGGAGGCAAGCCTCCCTAATTTTGAGGAAGTTGTTGGGAGCTTCATTTGTATAAGTAGAGAGGCCTAGGGCCTCATGAGGGTCGAATTTTTGTAGAATGTTTTCTGTAGTATATCTTATGTAACCTTACTCAACTTCGAGCTTATTATCTTGAAAGTTCATGTAATCTTGTTATTGTTTTGAGAATAAATATGGAATCCTTTTTGAGTTAGCACTGAGTCACCTCAGAGAGATGAAGCTCTTGGGTTAGGGACCATTCAAAGTAGCCATGCTCCTCTTTTCTTGTATTGGTATGTTTCATTTCAGTTTGTAGATTAGGTTGCTGTTAGATGTATTTCATTTATGGTTAAGAATAGGTTGTTTTTGGTGATTCAGTAGTTTGCTTCCATTTGTGTTTTCAATAGCAGGTTAAGCAGTGATAAAGAAAAGATCCAAAAGGCTAGCTGTTAAGGGAAAAGTTCCCCTAGGGTCTTGGGCTGATACCCTAGCAGACTGAAATTTGTCTATACATAGAAACACACATTCCACACAACCATAATGCTAATTTAAGCAAACTATACGATAAGGGGCGTACCTGAGGTCCTACATTTGAGAAGGTCCTTCCAGGGTCGAAACCCTTGTTGGAGTTCCTTTTGCTCCTTTGACCTGCAAAACAACCAATTCAAGAAAGTGCAGCAGTATATGGACTAAAAATTATAAAGAAACCATCTTCATATTATAAAGAAAGGTAGTCAGTTATGGAATTAAACAACCATTCACATATGAATTCTAACATGAATGTCATAAACATGAAGAATATTTATATCAGGAACAAAGACATGTGTTTCTTTTATTATAGACAAATAAAGTACAGAAAGGAACAATTTCACCTGAGTCGTCCTTTCGTAGGCTCCAAGCGGAACTGTCCTCCGGATTCGTCCAGTCTCAAGCCTCTAACAAACTCCTTCCATGACTTACTCCATGATATCACAAGTAGAAAATGGACATCATCACACAAGGAAATAAGGGTTTCCTGTAAAAATGGGGGAAGTGTAGGAGGCATAAGGATCTTCAGACCTGGTCAGGGAAATCTCAGCATAATAACCTTTCTCTCTCTTCTCTCCTTGTTTAGTCCTTCCCATTGAAGCCTTTTTATACTTCTCCCAAAGTAGTTTTTTAGTTGGGAATTCATTGGGAATAGTTGGGTCATGGGTACTAACAGGTGATCAATAGGTAAAACCTGCGATCTTCACCCAAGATTAAGGATATTTAATTTTTTAAAGTGTTTTAAGACATATACGTGGTTTGGGCATATACAGACCCATGTATACACGCGTTTATCTCAGGGCAATGTCACGTATACGGAATAAAACACTTTTTTTTAAATTTTGGACCATGTCTGGAAGGAAGGGTTTCCCTAGGCCATGAGTGCAGCATCACAAACCATAAGATTGAGATTTGGAGCTATAACAAATGCCCCCTAATATATGAGGTCAGAAGGGGTACATGATGGTCGAAATGTATTAAGCAAGTACATGGAAAGGAAATCTGTCAAAAACCGAGAAGGAATTCACTAGAGTTCAACCTGCCAAGCCACAAAAGGAGATCAGAAAGAAACACTGTCTGAGGCGGGCATACCCATGCTCAAAAAAGTAAAGCATGCCTGCATATCAAGTACAAGTGGATCCACTAAGTATACAAGTATAAATGACTAGAAAATACATAATGGATCATATGGTCATGATCAAAAAGTACATGTCTGAATATCACATATAAGAATGTCAATGATGCTAAAGGATGAACCAGATCACTGATATCAAAGACTGATCCCAAAAGGTACCAAATGAACATGATTGAGTAAGATGGTACTACACTGCAAACTCAGGTGCCAGCATATAGAATGTCGCCATGACTGACTGCAACATATAAGGTGGAATGGTATCAACTAGCAGCAACAGGAGCAACTGTTAAGTGAACCAATGAATGCCGATACAACCTGAGGTCTTCACCGACCACCTTGGTACATTTCTGCACCATGGGAGCAAATGATCTGAAGTTGACCATGTGAGAAATCATTTGATTACCGGTCATTGTTGTATACTGTTAACAAATGCGAGAATACTCACCGATAATGATAATGAGCGTCAAGGTACCCAGTACAATCTAACAAGTGTGAATAGATGAGCTGGAGTCGAACACCTATAAGAATCTATCGATCAGGAGACAATGATGGTTTCCCACTGTCGATAGCGAAGGATCTGCCACTAATGACTGCAAACCCCAAGGTACTGCCAAATGGACTCTACATCTTTGACCCAAAGCAATGAGTCGGAGTTGATAGGGAAAGACCCGCTAGAAGGAAGGCATTAAGGAATCCTTCATCAATAGCGCGAGTGTGACCCGTAGGCCAATAATGTGGAAGGAATCGGACGAAAGAGATGTAGTAACCCGACTGAAGTACGTTTCCGGTGTACACAAGATGTGGTTAGCACATGACAAAAACCCTCTAAACCAACCAATAATGGAAGCTGACACAGAGGCGAGGTATCCACCAATAGGGTCAAATGGAAACCAAGGTACTGCATGAATCCCAATGTATGATAATGTAAGTTGATGTCGAACACAAGGGAAGCCACTCAGTGAAAGACCCATGATACTGATCGATGTTGAGCACAAGGTGACCTATCAATAATGAAAATAGGGCCAGGGTGCAGCTCTAGGCCTGTCCTCAGAGCAAGATTTCGTCGTCGATAAGGAAAAGACCGGCAGCAAGAAGTTAATGGAGACCTTCTCAAACCGGCATGAGTAAAGGACCAATACAACTGATGTGATGATAGACATGATACTAACAACCAGGGATGGCCAAATGAAAAATGAGTCAAGAGACACCGCAGAGAGGCCGACTCAGGCTAACTTCCCTTGATCAAAATCACGACTCAATGTGACTATATGGCAGCATATGATGACTCTGTATAAGTTTGTCATGCAGAAGGCACGAATGAACCCTCCATATGATTGGAAGAGATAACCAATCGGGGGAGAACTGACTCAATAACAAGGTTAAGGCATACCTAAGTCAAACTAAATCACACACAAATGGAGGAGACTTTGTTTTGGGTGCTTTGTTCAAGGGCGACACGACAGACTCTAGCTGCCAACAATAAATGGAAATACTGTCCCGTTCTCGCTCTTTTTTGGCATATACAATTTTTTTTCTTTTTCTTTAAGCTGGAAAAAGAATAAAATAATGCTATAGTACAGTGGAAAGAACGAGTGTCGGTGAAACAGATGATCTAGTTCCTAGGATTGGAACATTCCTATGCTCAATGCAGGGAGGTGAAAACTGGTCAATGACACTCAAAGGTGTGTTCCTTCCATGGGTCAAGGTGTGTCAAGTTGCAGAGGGAAAAAGTATGAAAGTTTGATTTTGCAGTCATCATGGTCAAAAGTTGGCTTAAACACGAGTCCAAGTGAAACTAGCTCAAGGCCAAAAGGTGCAAATGGTCAAAATGCAATGCAGTGGTACAACTCAACACAAAGGAGCCTCTAGGGTATAAGGCCAGAACGAAACGAAGAAGCAAAGAGGAATGAGGCTTCATCGCATAAGTCATGGTGGGACTAAAGAGGAGTCCCGAGCCTACTCAGATCGGAGCAGAATGGGAAACAAATGTTAGTGAGGTGCTAACTACGATGCCCATGTATAGGATGGCTTCTACCATCGTGTCATGATTTAAAGAATCGGTGAGTGAAGATGACTTACGAACCATAACACGATGGGATCGACCCTATGGCAGATGTATCAATAAATGGAGGCTAGTATGCATAACGAAACAGAAAAATGGCTTCCCTAACCTATATGCTAGTGAGAAAACAATACCTGCCATGACGAGTTAGCAGTCATGGAACTGTCTCGAAACTGTCGAAAAAACGTCCAAAATGTCTTGAAAATCAAACCATTCTCGGCATTCCAAGCTCCCAAGTTAAAAGTCACATGAGGCCAAACAAAATAAAATTTTGAAAAAAATTTGCATTTTCAAAACCTATAAAAGAGCTTTTGGACTCACCATTTTCACCATTTGAGTTTGAGAGCAAGGAAGTGGAGCAAAAGTAGCCAACTTCCCATATGCCAAATTCAACCATTCAGATTATTCAAAAACCTGCAGGTAACTCTTATACTTGTCTTGCAATTGATTTTGACTAGTTTTAGAATTTTTAATTAATGTTTTACCGTTGAATTTTTTTCCAAAAATTTCACCGTGGCATATACGCGGGTTGGTAATATGAAACCCACATACACGTGGGACCTATATACGACTGTCTGCAAAGGGACCCGCGTATACGCCGCGAGCATTTTAAACAAAAAAACTAACAGTCGAAAATCATTTTCTCTTCACGATGCGGGTCACTTGGTGAGAAAGAGAGCATACCACAGTGGACGATGAGGTCATGAACGATCCTGATGCTTTGGATACCCTACGGGGATGTGGTTTTCTTAAATTCTTCAAACTACTGAATATGAAAGAAAACACACGTCTGGTTGAGATGCTCATTAATTACTGGAATATCGAGGAGGATGCCTTTATGATTGACCAAATGCCACTCAGGATAGAAGTGGAATATATCTATTTCATCACGAGCCTTTCCTGAAGGGGAGGGGTAGTACATTCCCAGGGTAGGACACGGAGCAGTCTCTCGCTCGAGTACTACGTACAGATATATTGCCTGAGACATCCAAAAAAGGTTGGAAGTCAAATCTCCATCACAAATGTGGCGAGCTTACCACTGAGGATAATCCTGTTCACCATAGCTCGAGTGAAAGGATCAGCTTCTATGTACCAGGCATCACGGCTAACCATGAGCATGGCAGTTGACTGTCTCACCACTATATTTGACTGGTGTACTCCTCTTCTGGCTAGCATGAAGAGCCAGCTCACTTCTATCAAGAGGGGGCAGACCAAAAACTTTGGATATTGGACTATTCTATGTTCTTTATTTTTTGAGAGGGTCCCAACACTCCGCCCTAGGGTAGCAGTTTCCATGAACGCCCCACGAGATCCACGCATGAAACAGTGGGCCAACCTGATGAAACATCTAGGGGGTGGGGACGTCCCACGAACTGCATTTGACGATGACTTCTTTACCTAGTAGGATCAACAAATCATTGCCATAGATGACTACCTTATGTTGGGTTGGATTTTCGAGGAGATCCTGATCTAGCGCTACGACCGAGCGTAGCATGGGGCGACATTGGTAAGTATTTTTTGATTTTATGATTTTTTGGATTTTTCAAATATAATAATAAATTTTGAAAAATATTTTTGATGGGATTCAAATGACTAATATGATGATCATGTTCCAAATATTGGGCCGATACGACTAGATGGGTTCCCGCGGCATGGACGGTGCAGCCGAGGAGCCAAGTAGGCGGCTACTGATACAGAATGACTTCTACATACCGTTCAGCAACACTTGGTGAGACTAACTCAACGAGTACCGGTGGCTATTGTAGAGGACCTTCCTGAGGATATGCAGCGTCATGTGGTTGGCATGCCATGTGACTGGGTTCGCACTTTTCGGCATGCAGCCAATGCGATAGCTACCTACTTATCCACTCATCCTGAGCCGGGGCACTAGATATACCAGACATGGTTATGGGAATTTGAGTCCTAATTTTTTATATTTTTGGACAGACTTATGTACACTCGAGATGCTTTATGACATATATATATATATATATATATATATATATATATATATATATATATATATATATATATATATATATATATATATATATATATATATATATATATATAGATATATATATTTTATATATATACAGTTCGACTTTTTAATGCTTGATTTTATTGTGATGAATGATTAATGTGCCAGTCTAATGCTTGATTAGCGATAGAATCTGCTAACCAATGATGAGATCTTGGAATGTGCAAATAATTAATATAAGTAAATGATCTTTTCAACAACCTCACCCTTAATACTGGGGATATAAACATGGATCCCTTACCCGATAAATTTTATTTAATTGTGACACTATCAACTGAGAATCAAGATAAACTACCAACGAGTCGATTTCGTGATAAATTGCCTCGGATAGTAAATTAATAACGGTAGTATACTTAGCCATATTGTTTGAAGTGGGACCAATGCATACTCCCCTTGATACCATGATCTGACAAGTTGGATAATAGACTACCCAAGCTGCAGAAGCAAGATTCCGAGTGTGCTGACTAGCACCATTGGTGAACCCAAAATAGACCAAGTCATCCATCAACACCTGCCATAGTAGACCAAAATGTTTTAATATCAAGAAACTCTCGATAAGATATGTACAAATATACATAATGTACAAAGAAGCCATTGCCTAACTCCTACTTAAGCAAAGTACTTCTTTAGGTAGAGCCCGTTTCGGGGCTCCGCCACTTGCTCCTAGGGATGTTTATCGGTACAATTATTGAACGATCAATATACTTCCTTCGGAAAGTGACTGTGTTGGAGCCAAAGGTATCATACAAACATCGATAGTCAAACTGGAGAACCTGGATTCGACTTCATGCAAAGGGGAATGAAAACATGACCGATAATGTAAATCTTCCAAAGGTCGATCTATAGTTGTCATTGCTTCGAATATCACTTTTTCAGATTGAAAAACGATATCTGAGCAATCCAACACAGAAGTGGAATCAAGGTTCTGAGGATGAGCCACATCACCATCTATCTCATTCACAAAGGAAGGAGTAGAATGGTTTTCTGTAGAGTTGGTGATAAACTCACATCTAGGCTCTACTGCAGACATAAGAGATTCTATTTCATCCACCTTGCCGTCATCCGATGTGGCCGCAGATGAAGATAAGGGTCCAGGATCCGAAAAATAACGAGCTTGAACAGACTCTTTCCGTAAAGGGTCCGGGGAGGATGAAATTGTATCTATTCTAGCCGTAGGAGGGGGAAGATCAAACGTACCCATAAATGAAGAGTACATCCTGACTCCTAGATTCTCAGTAGGCAGATGAGGGTTATCCACTAAAGTTATAGTAGAGTTCGACGTTGCTCGAGATCGACTAGAGATTAATCCAATTGATCAACCTTAACGATTTTCCCTTCATGAGGAAAGCAAATGACACAAAACAGAGTCACAACAACGGCTACCATTTCATATACCCAATTCCTTCCTAAGAGGAGATTGTAGTCTAGCTTAGCATCGATGACTTCTACTCCAATATTAACGACCTTCCCTCAAACACATATAGGAAAGGCCAGGATAATACCGTATGGCCTATGAGAATGGCCATCAAACACTGTCAAGAGGGTAGGTGAAGGAGCAACCGACGATGATCCAATGGCCTTCCAGCATGACATAAACATGACACACGTGGAAGCTCCCTCATCTATAACTATCTGAAAAATATTTTTTCTTTGGTAGGTAGACTTTATCTGGAAAGCCATGTGATGAGGAAGTCTCTTTTTGACATTATTCATATCAAAAGTGAGAGCTAAGGAATTACTTGGATCCACTGTCCCCATTGCTGAAAGCAAGGCACTTCTTTGAGAAGGACATGACTGGAGAACCTCTAAAGTGGACATTGCACATGGACTCTAAGCCATATCCTCAACAATGGAGTAATTTTGGGTTGCCCTAATATTAGGTTTGATAGTGGATCATTTAGTGGAACCTTTCGGTACCCGTGGTATAGTATCAACAGAAGGTCGCTCAATATGAAGTGGGTTGTTAGTTTCGAGAACTGCTTTACCCTTGGAAGTTTAACCTTCACCATAATCACTTGACTGCGTTGCCACATTAGTGTGAGAACCCATAATGAAAACATTTGTTGATTTATCCCCTTCCTGGCTGCCCCCTGCGGAGGTACCAGGATTTGAACTCGTGCCAGCAAGCATTTGTTGCCCTTGGGGAAAAGGGTTGGTTAACACAGCTTGAGAACTAGAAGTCCCTTGCTGCCCCAAAAAGCACTGAGCATCTTGAATCTTTGGGCAAAGATAAGTTAAATGGTCTCCACTACATAGCTTGCATGGAAACTTGACTTTCTTTCTAGACTCATTTCTACCACCACCAGCATTATTGCCGGATTTATTTGCGTCAGCCTTCCCATCCTGGTTCTTTTTCTTATCTCATCCTTTCTTTTTCCAATTGGAATTTTGATTTCCTTTAGGGTTATCAAATTGGATGGCATTAATCGAAGAGGGCTGGGAAGCCAGAGGGTTAGACAATGGGACTTGGTTGTTAGGAGTAGTTTGCAAAGACAACTATTGCAATTGGCTCAACAAGTTCACCACATTTGTGTCTACCGATCGAAAGATACCATCTCCATGGGGACCTCGCTTCCACTTGGCTATATCAACCTTAGATCCAGGAGCATCTGGAGGGTATTTTTGTAGGATCCCAGACAGAGAGTAGATCAATTCTAATTTCTAGGCCCTAAAAATGGCTTGCTCCTCAGAATAGACTCCAGACATGGAGATATCCTTAGAGATCTCAGGTTGTAAAGATTTCAAAAGCAATTCAAGACGGTACTCCAGAGGGATTTAAGCTTTAATGAGCCTCTTTGTCCGTCTCCATTCCTGAATGTGGTCAGAAATGTGAGTTGCCTTATCCTGACGAAAAGTGGCCAGAAGTTCAGTTCCGCCATCATAACGGACAGGCAACTGGAAATGATTTAAGAAAATATTAGCTAAGTGGGCGAAAGATGTAAATATGCCCCCTAGCAACTCTATATACCATTTGGCTGCATTACCAGTCAAGGTGCGTTGAAAAAGTCTCAACCTAATCGAGTCATTAATAAGGGAGTTCGATGAGCACCACAAATGGAATGTGGTTACATGGTCGCCTGGGTCTTGCTCGCTCTTCCCTTCGAATTTTGGAATGTCTGAAGGGAGCTTGGTTCGGACCGGAGCCCAGGCCAGATTGTATTTGATTGGATCGTTTGTTAACTTAGTGAGATCTGGCAAGTTCAAAGTTACCAGAAATGGAAACCTAGGAGGACCTTGGGGATTCCACCCACACTGGGCGGAGCTCCAAAAGTTCTGAAATGATTGGCATGGATTCTGGAAGGCACCAGGCTGCCCGAAGTAACCAGCAGAACCAGCTGAACCAAAAGGTAAGCCTTGTGATCCAGCAAAATTTGGAGTTTCACCAACTCTGGCCGCAAAGCCTCCATAACCAGCAAAGCTTCCTCCTAAAGGATTATAAGGAATTGATAACCCCTTATACATATTCCAAGTAGAAGCTAAGGGAGGAATACTTTGAAATGAACTAAGTGTGGAGTACAGCCTATTCCCTTGTTGGTCAAAGAATGGATTCCCAGTTCCCATGCCACTAACTGCAGGGTTAGTCCAACCTTGGAAAGGATTGCTGCTTTGTCCTATCGCAGAAAAAGGCATAGATCCTGCTGTCAGGTTGGAATGTGGTATATGACCACTTCCAAAAGGAAAACCCTGGAATGGAGCAGATCCACCCATCATGGATGTGGTAGTGCTAAATGAAACTGAAATAATACCCTATGAATGGGTGCCAAATGGGAAGAATCCAGAACTAAAAGCATTGGTTTTGGAATTTCCACTCATGGAAGGAATGGAGGTAGACCCAACTAAAGATGTGCTAGCAAAAGACCCAAACAAAGAAGCAGAGGAGATGGAAATCGTTCCTCCCCCTTGTACTGATGTTGTAGTCTACATAGTTGTATCACTTGTAGTAGAAGCCATGCTTCCAGTAGTGGTCATCAATGGTAAGTGTGTAATGTGACCTGGACTTGGCGATCTATGCTTCGGAGTCCCAACTTATTGTAATACTTTCGGATGGCTAGATAGTAGGGGAGAATTCAAAGCTGCTAACGACTCTGAGAGTTCTTCTACCTCTATGTTATTCTTTGTTTCATAGAGAACTCGAGAAAGAACTGGAGTGTTCCTCTCTTGTTCTATGGAAGTGCCAGGCCTTACTTGAACACTAATGCCCCCAAGAGGAGGATCAATCGCCGATGCGTCAACAATCGTGGGACGAAACGCACCAGCAATATTACCTCTGTGCCTTCTAGGAGAAGGCTCTGAACTTGGTGGTGAAAGACCATGAAGTCTTCGAGACCATCTAGGTGATCGATCAGCCAGTTTGAATTTTTTATTAAGATCTAACTAAAGACTCAAAAAATTGAAAGCTAGGCCAACTAAGAGAACAGAGCACACACTGTAAAGTCCCTAAAGATATCAGCCAGTCAAACAACTTCCAAGTATTTCTGCTCCGGGTGATTAAGAGGAAACACCAAAATACAAGAAAGTGAATTAAGGGGCCTTCCAAAGATAGTCTGGGATAATGACGGCCCAGTCTTATCCACGAAGGTAATAGAGGAAGTTACGCTGACCTCCTAACAACAGCCTGCACCAGTGCAAGCCCCCAAGCTTTGCAAGGGTTCCCTCCAGTAGTAACGTTGAGAGTGATGCAACGTCGACCTCAAGTGCCATGGGATTCCCCTCCATAGCCACCTGTGTAGATCCCTACGAGTAGCAAATATGGATACCAACTCATCGTAGAAGCCAGGTGGAACAGTCGTGAGGTAAGTTCGGACAAGTAGGAGAGCGGGTATCTCTCTTCCCTGTCTTCACAGACCCTCGTGCTTAACTCCCAGATCCGAAGCTTTCCTTATCTTCCTAACGCTATTGGATTTTCACTCACTATTCAAACTCCTATGTTTGACAATTTAAATGGCCTTGGAGAGTTATCTCTCCACTCACCTAATCCAAGGCCCTAAAATCATAAAACTGGTTGGTGTATCTAACATGATAATAAAAAGGTTTTAGTGAATTTTAATTAGCGCTTGATTTTAAAATAGGTTGTTCTTTAAGTCACTGGATAAGCGGAAGTGAAACTAGTGGTGTTTTGATGCCAAATAAATTAATAAAAACCAAACTACATGCAAATGCACTTGTTTTCGTTTTTCGATGAAAAGAAATTTCTACAGGGTTCAGAGGAACTTCAAATAAAACAAAATTTTCTTTTCTTTTCTTTAATTCAAGCTTCACACTCACAAAAGTTAACAAAGCTATGGATGCCTAAAAAGATGTGCAAATCTATCCTAATGCAACAAGTACATGCTGATGCAAGACTCAAAACTACTCTTAAATCAAGAAATGAAAGTTTCTTTGCTTATCAATTTTTATTTTTCCACTTAAAATGTTTAGATGGAATATGAGTTGCTACCATTCATTTCGTCTAAACACTAAAAACAAGTCTCAAGACAAACAAAAACACTTTCATTCACTAAAAGGAAACCAAATCAAAACAAAGTTTAAGAAAGCAAAACCAAGATTTTCAAAAAGGTTTCTTCACAAAAAAAACAAAAAAATGTCTTTTCAAAAATGCTCTCAACAAGACTTAAACTTTATGATTGAAGAATAGGCAACAAACACTTTTGCAAGTTGACAACAGACAATGGCTGAAAAATCAACGAAAAGAAATGAGTTTAAAGATTCTCTTAACAATCAAAAGAAGGAATGAAAGCTTTGGCTACAAAGACCAAAAGATCAAAAAGAAAATTTTCAGGAAGGTGTCAATCAACAACTTTCATGAAACAAGAAAAGTAGATGGTCACAAAAATTAGTTTTAACAAGCAAACACAAAAGGTCATCAAAACAAGATTTGACACAAAGGCTGAGATTAGCCTTTCTGCTCTGAGAAAACAGAGCAGCCAAGACTCCTAACAAGAAATCTTGTGCGGTTGACAAAACGATGACGCTTGCATAAAAACAAAAACAAGACCAACACTTCACAATCAGAGAGAATTTGAAATCAGATGATATAAAACTAACAACTGACACTGGAAAGTAACTTTTTAGGACTGAACCAAACTAGCAGACAGACCTTCAGAGACAAAATATTTAAAAAAATCTTGAAAATTGCAAGATATAAGCAACTGTACTTATGTACAGATTGCATGTATACGCGACTGTGCCTAACGAAACCTGCATGTATGCGGGTTCACTTAAGGAAAAATGTATATATATGCTTCTGTAAACAAGAAAAACAATGTATCTAAAAGATTTCAAGAAAAAATAAAAAACAGTCTGAAGAAACTAACCAAACTTACAACTCAAGTTCTTACAGGAACAGACTACACAACAACAGCAAGCAAACAGACAGTTGAGCCCTGATTGGCTTGAACACACCCAAACTAGGAACAACAATGATGTTTTCCCCAGTGGAGTCACCAATTCTGTTAAGGGAAAAGTTCCCCTAGGGTCTTGGGCTGATACCCTAGTAGACTGAAAGTTGTCTATACAGAGAAACACAATTCCATAGAGCCATAATGCTAATTTAAGCAAACTCTACGATAAGGGGCATACCTAAGGTCCTACGTTTGAGAAGGTACTTCTAGGGTCCAAACCCTTCTTGGAGTTCCTTTTGCTCCTTTGACCTGTAAAACAACCAATTCAAGAAAGTGCAGCAGTATATGGACTAAACATTATAAAGAAACCATCTTCATATTATAAATAAATGTAGTTAGTTATGCAATTAAGCAACCATTCACATATGAATTCTAACATGAATGTCATAAACATGAAGAAGATTTATATCAGGAGCAAAGACATGTGTTTCTTTTATTATAGACAAATAAAGTACAAAAGGAACAATTTCACCTGGGTCGTCCTTTTGCAGGCTCCAAGTGGAACTGTCCTCTGAATTTGTCCAGTCCCAATCATTTAAAAAACTCCTTCCATGACTTACTCCATGATATCACAAGTAGCAAATGGACATGATCACACAAGGAAACAAGGGTTTCCCGTAAAAATGGGGGAAGTGTAGGAGGCACAAGGATCTTCAGACCTGGTCACGGAAATCTCAGTATAATAACCTTTCTCTCTCTTCTCTCCTCGTTTAGGCCTTCCCATTGAAGCCTTTTTATACTTCTCCCAAAGTAGTTTTCCAGTTGGGAATTCATTGGGAACAGTTGGGCCATAAGCACTAACAGGTGATCAACAGGTAAAACCCATGATCTCCACCCAAAATTAAGGAGATTTATTTTTTTTAAGTGTTTTAAGACATATACGTGGGTTGTGTATACACAGATTCGAATATACACGCGTTTATCTCAGGGCAATGTCACGTATAGGGAATAAAACACTGTTTTTTAAATTTTGGACGAGGTGTGGAAGGAAGGGTTTCCCTAGGCCATGAGTGCAGCATCACAAACTATAAGAGTGAGATTTGGAGCTATAACACTAGCAACAATGCCTTTGCCTCTCTTCCTCCCTTTGGGACAATGATCTGAGGCAAAGGCCATCTTGCTGCCCCAAAAACACAGATTTTCCTCCTTCATAGGACTTCCAGTGTTTGCAACTTTCTAATTGGTTCATAGTTTAGTTTGCTTTTCTTCAGAACTTCTTCATCATGTTCATTTCCTTATTTGCAATAGTCTTGTTTCATGCTTTTCTTTCATGTAATGGTTATCAACATTTTCTTCCAAGATCATAGTTGACTTTGATGCAAAATCTCTGTTTTTTTATGCACTTATTTCCTTGCTTGCTTAATCTCATTGGTTGACTCTCAGTTGTTTATGTAGTAGAAATCTTCTAGCGGCAATCTAGCCTACCATCCATTCCATCATCCATCTGATCCATGCCCTATAGGGCGCCCAAGTCTCCCCTCAATTCTGCGTTAGTTTCCTGCATTTTCGGTAGACTTTCCTCTCTCTCCTTGAGAAAATCCAATCATCTTTCTCTCTTCTAATCATTCTTGGTAGAACCTAGGTGCCCTAACACTTCATGCCAACCTTCATCCACCTGTTCCACCCACTCTCACACCTTTGAAACAGTGAAAACTGCTCTCGGCCGCCTCCTGTATGCCTCTTGTAGAACGTTGTTTTTTCTCCTATAGATTTCCTGTGTCCTCCAGTAGATTTTCCTGTAGGCTTTCTTTTGAATGCCAAGTTTGGGAAAAGCCTCTGGAAGGCCACTTGAGACCTCCTAGGACCCATCCACACCATCCTATGTCCTCTCAGGTCCCAAAACCGCCCTCCATCACCACCTGTTCGTTGCCACATTCATAAACAAATAAAGTACATGCATGTCAAATTCACCTAACAATACATAAAAACCCAAAAAGATGCTTTTCACTCATTTACTTTCAGAAATACCTAAGGTAGATGTTGTTCACTTCCTTGAGTAGATAAAGGCATTCTTTTTATGGTTTTCATAGTGTTTTATGCAAAAGTAGGATTAGTGGTTAACTAGGATTTCCTTGGTTTTCTTTACATTTCAGTCTTCCTTTCTGCATGTAGAATAGCATCAGTAGAGTAGTCTCTTTTTCCTTCCATCACATATAAAGCTTCTTTTGGAATCCATAGAAGTTAGATTGAGCTCCCAGTGCTCTTGCGACAAATGACCAAGTGACAACCTCCAGTAAGAAGTAGTACTTGTGTATACAGCATCGTTGCTTCCATGTTTGTTACGAACTAGCGGGTTGATAAGAGTAAAGTAGGCAGCCCAGGAGTTGCAACATTATTGCCGCAATACTGGTGCTCACCACTAGTGGCAACTCAAGTCAGCGTGCACCCACAGGAGGTGATGCAAGTGGCAGAAGGAGCTTTTGCAGAGGAAGAGGAGGCAGAGGCAGAGGAAGAGAAGTCAGATGTAACAAGCTGGGACAAAGAGCGTATGAGTGCCCAGAAAATATAGGAATAAGTCAGAGAAATGCAATTTTTGTTAAGACTGAAGAGGAAGTAGTGAAGGTAATAGAAGAAGAATCTGTACAAGAGAAAGGGGAACCTTTGGTAGTTAACAAAGTTTTGTTAAAGCCAACAAAGGAAATTGTTGAACTAGCACAAAGAAATACCTTGTTCAGGACTCTGTGCAAGGTTCAAGGGAAATGTTGCGAGGTGATAATTGATAGTGGTAGTACAGATAATTTGGTCTCTACAGAAGTGGTGGAAAAGTTGAAATTGAAGACAAAGAAACACCCAACACCTTACAAGGTGTCATGGCTTCAAAAGGGATATCAGTTGATAGTGAATGAGCAGTGTGAAGTGGAGTTGCAGTTGGGCAAATACAAAGAAAAAATTCTATGTGATGTGATGCCTATAAATGTGTGCCACATATTGTTGGGAAGACATTGGCAGTACGACAAATGAGCTATGCATGATTGAAAGAGGAACACATACAAATTTAGTAAATATGGTGTCAATCATACATTGCTGCCTATGGAAGAAGAGGATGCATTAAGGAAACGTAATCCAATGACCCTATTGCCAAATGAAAATGAGTACTTGTGGCAAATTGAAGAGGATGAGGTAAATTTTACATTGATTTGCAAACCTAAGGTAATAATTACTTCCACAAAAAATTCTGATTTTCCAATTGAAATTCAAGAGATGCTGAAGAGTTATTGTGATGTCATTGTAGATGATTTTCCAGATGAGTTACCACCCATTAGAAAAATCAGTCATCATATAGATTTGATTCAAGGATAAAATCTACCAAATAAATTAGCTTACAGGATGACTCGCATAGAGAATGAAGAAATCAGAAAACAGGTTCACGAACTTTTAGATAAGGGACTGATTAGAGAGAGTTTGAGTCCTTGTGTAGTGCCAACAATGTTGAGTTCCAAGAAAGATGGAGCATGGAGAATGTGAACTGATTCAAGAGAAATCAATAATATAATAATCAGGTAGAGATTTTCTTTACCCAGAATTGAATATTTGATGGATTGTTTGAGTGGAGCAATATATTTTACAAAGTTGGATTTAAAAAGTGGTTATCATCAAATCAGAATCATAGAAAGGGATGAGTGGAAAATTGCTTTTAAGACAAATGAAGGATTATATGAATGGATGGTAATGCCTTTTGGGTTATCAAATGCTCCTAGTACATTTATGAGGCTCATGAATGAAGTTTTGAAAGAATTTATTGGTAAATTTGTAATAGTAAATCTGGATGATATATTAGTTTACAACATCTCAAAAGAGGAACATGTGATACATTTGAATTATGCCTTTCAGAGGCTACAACAAGAGAAGTTGTTGTTAAATTTAAAGAAATGTTCATTCATGAATTAAGAGTTGGTATATTTGGGTTTTGTTGTTTCTGTTGATGGGTTAAAGATGGATCGAGAGAAGATCAAGGCAATCATGGAGTGGCCTTCACCAAAAGGTGCCTTTGAGGTAAGAAGTTTTCATGGTCTTGCTAGCTTTTATAGGAAATTCATCAGAAACTTTAGTAAGATCAAGGATTCTATTATTGACACTATAAAGAAGGACATACAACCATTTAAATGGACTGCTGAAGCATAAAAGGACTTCTAGCTATTGAAGAGAAATATTACTAAGAAACCTATTTTGATTTTACCTGGTTTTAATAAACCTTTCCAAGCCAAGTGTGATGCTAGTGGAGAAGCCATTGGAGCTATTTTTAGTCAGGAGGATAGACCTATAGCTTATTTCAGTGAAAAGCTGAATGAGTCAAAGAAGAAATATTCTTCTTATGACAAGGAGTTTTATGCAGTGGTGCAATCTTTAAATAAGTGAAGACATTACTTGATGTCTAAGGAATTTATAGTTTATTCAAACAATCATGCATTGCAGTACTTATGCAACAACCAAATATTAATCAGAAACATGCAAAATGGGTAGAATATCTTCAAAGTTTTAATTTTGCATTAAAACATATAACTAGTCAATCAAACAAAATAGCAAATGCCTTAAGTAGAAAAAGAATTTTAGTTCAAGAAAGTCAAATTCAAGTGTTGGGTTTTGATTTTCTTAAGGAATTATATGAGAAAGATTTATATTTTAAAGAGGCATCTCAAGCTTGTAGAAATCATGTTTTTTTAGACAGAAGTATGTAGTTGGATCATTTCTTGGCAGAAGGACTGTTGTCTAAAAGAAATCCGCTGTGCATAGCAAATTGTTCTATGACAGAAAATTTGATCAAGGAGAAACATAATGGTGGACTTGGAGGACATTTTGGTATAGAAAATACTTATGAGCAGTTGAACAGGTTTTATTTCTGGCCAAAGATGAGATCTGAAGTAGAAAAGTATGTGAAGAATTGTAAATTCTATTAGTATGCAAAGGGAAGGAGCCAAAATACAGGTTTGTATGTTCCATTACCTATTCTAGATAGGCCTTGAGATATGGTAAGTATGGACTTTGTTTTGGGTTTACCAAAAACTCAAAGGGGACATGATTCAGTTTCTGTAGTAGTTGACAGATTTTCAAAAATGGCACATTTTATTCCATGTTATAAAACTAGTGATGCTATTCATATTGCGAATTTGTTTTTAAAGAAATTGTAAGGTTGCATGGGTTACCTAAGGGCATTGTTTCGGACAGAGACACCAGATTTGTTGGTCATTTCTGGAGGACCTTGTGGAAGAAACTTGGTACTAAACTGAGTTTCAGTTCTACTTATCATCCTCAAACTGATGGCGAGACTGAAATTGCAAATAGAATCTTCGGTAGTCCTCTAAGAAGTCTTGTAGGTGAACATCTGAAACAATGGTATCAAGTTTTGGTGGAAGTTCAATATTCTTATAATGATTCTCCTAACAATAGTATAGGGAAGAGTCCATTCCATATAGTGTTAAAGAGAGAGTCCATACAGGTTGGTAGAATTTATTTTTGTTTATGGAAAAACATGTGAACAGTTATTGAAAGCAATGTTTCAGACTAGCTTATGGACTCACTAAGCTAGTCCGAAACATTGGTTTGAATAACTGTTCACAGGTTTTTCCACAAACAAAAATAAAATTCGTTCCATATAGTTTATGGAATGCACCCAAGAGGAGTGTCTAAATTAAGAGATTTGGGTAAAGCTAAAATTAGGAGTGCTCAAGCAGAAGATTTTGCTTCAAAGATTCAAGCAATACATGAATAGGTAAAAGAACCGTTACAAAACAGCAACATAAAGTACAGGAACATAGCCGATTTGAAAAAGAGAGAAGTTAATTTTGAAGTTGGAGATTTGGTTTTGACACACCTAAGGAAGGAAAGATTTCCAAAAAGGGAGTATAACAAGTTAAAATTTAAGAAAATTGGACCATGCAGAGTTTTAATGAAATTTTCTACAAATGCATATGAAATTGAGTTACCCCCTAGTATTGGAATATCTCCAATTTTCAATGTTGTTGATTTGTACAGGTATGAAAAGGGACAAGAAGATGACACAACAGAAGACAAGGAAGAACAAGAGGTAGATTAGGTAAAACAGTTACCTATAGCAAAGACATTGTAGCCAGAGAAGATATTGGATAAAAGAGTGTTTAAGAAGATAAGGGGACAAGAGTACATTCAATACTAAGTCAAGTGGAAAGCTCAACCAATTGCTGATGCTACTTGGGTGACAGATGACATGCTATAGAAATTGGGTAGTTCTATAGAAGAACTCATGGACAGGAGCCCATGAAGAATTTTGTCCTCAGGAGTCTAATGTAGGAGCATGAGGCTTGAAGACAAAAGGCTTCATTTTTATTCCAAAATTCCAAAAAAAAACTAGAAGCAAAGGAGTGGGATCCTTTAGCTGTCAATTTACAATTTTTTCTAGATAGGATTTGAGCTAGAATATAGATATTTGATGGATTTTGTAATTACTCCAAGTAGTTCAAACTTAGTTGAGATTCTTGTGGAGAATATCAAGCAGTTTAGGTATTTATCCAGGATTAGATATATTTGATCCATTGATTGAGGATTAGATTGTTGAATGCAAGGTACTTATGTAAGTTTTGAACTATTGTAAGAGGATTTGGCTGGACTTGGCTAGATTTGGCTATGGAGAATTAGACTATACAAGAATTGAAATATCTTTGTATCTCTGTGTATTATATGCATGAAAGGTTAAGTTTCGGAGGTTGAATTCCTTCGAAATATCTCTGTGTATTGTTGGATTCCAGTTTGGCTTGTAAAATTAGAGTTCTGTATGACCTGGTGTTATCACATTTAATTCCTCATTCATTGTGTATTAAGGTAAATTAAATGTGTTTAGAACTATAGAGCGTTAGTTAGCTAAGCTCTGAATTCCATAGAGAATAGTTAAACCTAGCGGAAGTGCTAAAATCATAGCGGAAGGAGAAAAGTATGATAAATTCGTGAGGGAACCTGAAGAAGCCTAGAACCGTCCAATCAATAGAACCATTAGATCTATGGTGGTCACGTGCAAACAAGTGTTAGAGTTAAATAGAGGAGTAAAGCAATACTCATAGGCAAAAGTTGTTTTTGTGCAGGCTCAAGGAGATAAGGGGTATTTTGGGATAGTCATGTGATTCCATTTAGCGGCTGACACATTGCATGGAGAAACTTCTTTTCTCATGTGCTATCAGCTTGATAAACATTGGCAAGAACTCCTAGCGATATTAAACGTCAATCATTGGATCAAGTGGGCTTGATCAATGGTGGAGGACCACCCGGCTTGTTTGCGTACAAGGAAAGTGCAAACCGTCGAATTGAGGAAAGAGGATCGATGGTGGAGAATTAACGAGATAAAGGTTGGGAGAATGGTGGATGTGAGAAGTTTATGAAAAGTGGTGTTTTTTTCCTTTTGGTTCTGGAGTAAGTGATGTTATACTAATTTGCAGGTAATTTTAGTGATTCTGTTGTTTTAGTAGAATATCTAAGTTTGGAGGTGAATGACTGAACCTTAAAAGGAAATTGAAGAAGAACTGCCACCTGTGCTTTAGGAAATAATTTCTGGATTTGAACGATTATCTCTTACACCTGCAACCAGACCACCACCTCTCCATAGAGCTCACCACTGAAATCATAAGAAGAATTACCACACTTCCCTTAGGAGTGCCTTGGAGAAAGGAATACAAGGGAAATAGCCAAACTACAAAGAAGAAATTATTTCTAGAGGGACAGGAGGCCATGGAAGACAACAATGGAGTGAGAAGAGAAAGCCTACCATATGCCTAGAATGAAATAAGCTACCACCTTATAAAATAAATATCATGTGAAGGTAGGTATAGTGTGGTATATGGATACCATTTTAGGCTTCTTGAAGAATTGAGGTTTGGAGCAAATACACAACCTCACCACAGACTCAACATACCCTACTTCCTTCTTCAATACCTGATAGATATGAGCATAAAAGTGAAGGAAGGAAACTACCAGCAGCTAGCCCATCATGTGTTAATTAGAATCATCATAGAAGATGCCCTCCACAACGTTATAATTCATATCACATGGGAAATTTTTAGAGACATGAATACATAGGAGGATATAAAAGCCCTTGAATATGAAAAGAGCCCTACTACGAGTGAAATGGATGAAGAAGAGACTGAAACAGATGAAGAAGAAATAGGGAGGGATGAAAAGGAAATAGATGAGGAAGAAGACGAAGAGAAAGAGAAGGAAAGTGGTGAAGAAAGAGAGAAAGATGCCAAGGAGGAAACTAATAAACAAGGTGAGGATCTAGAAGGAGAAGAAGAGGAGAAAGACAAAGGTGAAAAGTGAAATGGAAAAGAGGAGGCAAAGAATAAGGAGGAGTCACCCAGGGTGTCTCTAGAACCCACTGATAGAGAGGAAGCAACTACCCTAATTACCCTTAGCACCCCTATCAAACAAAAAGGAAAAAGACAAAGACAGACCCCATTATACTTTAGAACAAGAAAGAGTACAAGGATAAGGGGAGGACAACCCCAAACTCCCACCAAGGTTCCCACTGTTATTAAAGACTCACGTAAAGAGCAAGGAAAGTTGGCTCCTCTTATTAAAAGTCAAGGAGAAGGATCCTCAACACAAACATCCCCTAAGTCTCCTGTCACATATGAGAGAAGGCCTGTGACTAGATCTGCCTCATCGAAGGGAAAAGACATCCTACAAGATACACAGTAGGACCTACAGGAAGTAGATGCAATCCTACAAGAAACTCTGCTAAACCTAAAAGAAACTCAAAAATTGGATAAGGAATGGAGTATGCAGCAAGAAACAAAGAGAGAGGACCTAGAGCTAAGGGAACCTATTCCTCAACCTAACCTTGACTCCTACTACAGATTTATTAAAGGGGGTAAGGTCATTCCACAAAAAATTTCCATCCCATTATTCTTTGAGCTTGAGAAAGTAATATCCAGAACAAATTGATGGATGTAGATTGTCAAGTCTAAGAGAGTAGTGGACATAGGTCACATGGAGGAAAATCTCAAAGAGATGGGCAGAGGACTAAGCAACCTGAGAGATAGAGAGGCCAAAATGAAAACTCAGTTGGAGACATAAAATGCATGGTTGAAAGTACAACTGCAAGAAAAATAGAATCAATTGGAAACCATGGCCAGTCTATCCTTAGAGGAATTCCAATGTAGGATACCAGCTAAGTACTATGTGTTGGGACTCAGAATTGACCAATTTTGACCTTATATTTTTGCCATAATATTATCCTTTTTCAGTCATAGGATGAAAGCTTTTGATTGTATAATGTCTTAATCACCCCAAGGTACGAAGTAACTCTCCGCATATCTATATGTTTAACTGTTCATCGCATATTCATGAATATCTTTATATTTATCTGTGGAAAAGTCAATTAGGTTGCCAAATAATTGCTGGGTTGTTTAAAGACTGCAGGAATTATAATTATAGTTGCTGAAACACCAGAAACAGCAACTACTTAGTTGCTGCAACACCAGGAGCAGCAACTACGCAGTTGCCACAGCCAGCAACGGCAACCATCTAAAAGCAGGAGAACGCTATTTTTGCACCAACTGGGAATAACAAACGATAACTATCCGGAGATTGCCAGGATTCCATGATGACGCGGCATAATCAGCAACTATCCAAAAAGAGCAAAACACAGTTATGATTGCTCAAGTATCAGGAACAGTACGGGTTTTCTAAGTCAGCAACCATGGGGAAACGACGAAGGATAATACAAGGATCCAAAGAGCACGGGCAAATTTCAGGCACCAGCTGTGTAACAGAAATAAACTCAAGAAAGAATACACTGTTGCACTGTTATAACAACATTTTGTAATTCTTATTTTTGGCTAACTGAATGAACCGTGATAATCTATTGTAATAGATGTCTCCTCTATAAAGAGGAGACATCTACATTAGAGGGGGGATGATAATTTTGTAAGGGGAATTTTAAAGACGAACAACAAAGTCTGAACTCTTATTGTACTAAATCTTTTGGCAGATGAATAGAAGATTGTTCTGAGTCTCTAATCCAACAGTTGTGTTCTGGGGAATCTTGTGAGAGGGACTGGGCCCACCTTCTTCACAAGATTCACCCATTTACTTTTCTATCAAGTGTGTAAGTGTTTTTGGTGATTTCTTTATGCTGGTACTCTGTTTTGGATTCTGTAAGCATTACATTTGATAGTTTCCTTTTTGCTGGCACTCTGTTTCATTAATCGTTTGAAGCTGAACTTCACCGGTGAATTAGAATTCCAGTGTGTATTAGCAATCTGGTTACAGGGGCAGGTGCTGAACATCCTTGCGTGGAGGATAGGGTCCTGATCCTCTGATAACAGAGTATCCATCACTCTTCTTTTCAGATTCATTAACTGCTTTTGTTTTAGCTTTACAGTACACTGTTATGACATAACGTGAGAATTACGCATACTACAGTTTTTTAATGCTTTTAGAGTTAAAGTACATACAGAACGTAGTAGCCTTTGAAATAAAAAGACTTTCCCAGGTTGATAATTTAATGTGGTACTTGATTGTTAATTAATAAACAATTCAACTAGCCAACATTTTGGCGTCGTTGCAGGGGAAGGAAACTAGAGATTTCTAAAGGCATTAATGATTTCTTTTTGAGAATAACAGGTGCATGAGAGTACGCAAGAAACCTAATTTCACAGGTGGAGGAGGAAGAAAAACTTATATTGACGAAATCATCTCAAAGGCTGAAACATCACAGAGGACAAGTTCCCGGAGACCTCAGATCCAGTATTCCTCACAACCAGATCGACAGACGGAGGGATTACTAGGACCTGAAAGGAAGCTGGAAGTACCAGAATACACCGAGGAACTAGTAGAAGAACCTGAAGAAACATAAGAAACAGAAGACACAAAAGATAAAGAAAGTGATTCAGGAAAAAGACCAATGGAGGATAACAGAACAGAAGGAAGAGGGGAAAATTCGCTCTCTACCCTGGAATTTCCTATTGGGGAGCACCCGAGAGGAACAACTCCTATGAAAAACATTCCACTCTCAGCATTACCCAACTTTCATGGGTTATCCTCTGAAGACCCGGATGAATTCCTCTTTGAACTCGACATACTATGTAGAAGTTATGATTATGTGAGCCCTAATCAGAAACTAAAACTATTTCCAGCAACACTGAAAGGGAATGCGTTAAGATGGTTTATGAGCCTAGGAGCTCAGGCAATCACTACCTGGGATCAGATGAAAGAGAGCTTTCTAGCTAAGTATCAAGATTACTGCCGGACAAGAGAAAGAAAGGAAGAATTGTTTAAAATGGTTCAGAAAGAGGACGAGAATTTGGAAGATTTTGTGGAAAGATTACAGTATAATCTGCAGCGGTCTGACCATCCTAATATGAGTAAAGATATTCTGAAGACTATATTGCTGAAAGGGGTACGAGATGACTGCTTGGACATGTTAAACGTGCTGGGAAAAGGGGACATTTCCAAAGAACCATTTGATGAAATTATCAATCTCTGTATGAGATGTTCAAGGGGAGCAGTAAGCAGATCAAAAAGCAGAGATAATGTATATTCAAGAGTTCAGAAGTCAGCAAGCGGAGGAGAGACAAGGGCTGAAATAGGTCATTTATTAGAAGAATTTAAAACTGAGATGTTAAGCTCTTTCGCTTCACAAATTGATGCTCTGCAGGTAAAGAAGAAACAGGCAGAAGCAGAAGCTGCCCTAGCTATTTTTTGTTCCAAATGCAGAGAAAAGCACCCACTCAGGGAATGCCCACTAGATAAGGTACCAATCTGCACAATCTGCGAAAAGGACCATGAGACCCAGCAATGCCCCTCTCTGCCTGGAATTAAAGAAGCATTGCAATCAACTGAAGAAGAGGCTGAAGCAGTGTATCTGATGACACAGAGGAGGCAATGGCCACAAAGACAAGGTATGAATTCTAACACAGCATTTAATTGTTGGAATAATCATTCTCCTTTTCAAACAAATTACCCACCCATGAACCAAATGCAGTACCCACCCTTTAACACAATGAATTTTCCACCTATGCAACAACCAAATCTCCCTTTTCCTGATCCTACTGTATGGAATCCTTGGGCTTCCCAGCAACCATATTTCAATCAATGGAACCCAGGCTGGGCAGCCCAACAGATGCCATTTCCTCAACAACAACAGTCTCTTTCCTTACCATCTAATACTCCTCCAAATAATCAGGCAATTAGACCGCAGCTGCCTGTGCAACCTAACCCCAACCCAAATAATAATAAAGCGTTGCAAGTAATTGATATTCAAAATCAGCCTGTTTTCCCCATGCAATGTAACGATATCCATCTTCGTTCAGGGAGAATTGTTGAACCCATCATTGATGACATCACTGACTCTGATAAAGAGGAAGTTAGAAAAGAAAAACCTACTAACAATAATGCTGAAACAGTCGAATCGACATCTAACAACATTGATCAGACAGCAGATCCACCGTTCCCTGAATGATTGGCTCTCACTAAAACACTAGAGCAACCTGCTTTTAACCTTTTGGGTGAACTGCAGAATTTATACGTAAAAATTCCATTGTTGCAAGCACTAAGAGATGTTCCCATTTATGCTAGGACTGTTAGAGATATCTGTATAAAAAAACCTGGAAGAAAAGCTAAGGACCCCCTCACAGTTCATGTGATGGGAGAGCTGACTACTTTAATGACAGAGAAAGACCCTCCTGTGAAATATGGTGACCCTGGTCACCCTACAGTAACAGTTCAGGTTGGAAAAACTCTTGTATCTAAAGTTCTAGTAGACTTAGGAGCTGCAATAAATATTATGACACTGGAAACAACACAATTGCTTCAGTTAAAAAACTTTATTAGGGAAACACCAACCATCCTAGAACTGTCTGACCGCTCTACAATTAAACCTGAGGGGGTCATTGAAGATTTAATAATTTCTGTAGAATCCTGGAATTACCCAGCCGACTTTGTGGTGTTACAAACTAAAACAAAGTTGGGGGGTCATCCGCTGATTCTGGGAAGACCTTGGCTGGCTACAGCAGATGCTTTCATTAGCTGTAGATTAGGATCAATGACCATCTCCAATGTACAAGAAACAAAACAGCTTACCCTTTATCCTCATGCTACACCCATGATTAATAATGACAGCTCTGTATGGGTGGATTATGAGGATGAAGAAAGCCAACCTATACTAACTATCGGACAAGCTTTAACCTTCAAAGATTCTACCGAAGATGAATTAATCAGCAGCTTCATTTTTGAACCTTCTTCGGTCAACCCAGAAATGTACAGTCATTTTTCTCCAATCTTGGAATCTGAAACTCAGCAGAACCTGGAAGATAAGAATTTCTTTCAGTCAGCAGTAGGCAGCCCCTCCAAAAGCACATCAATAGAAATTGAGCCTGGCAAAACATTAAATATAAATCCTGATCTAAGTGATAATGAAAAACAGCAATTAATAAAGTTACTCCAAGAAAATAAAGAAGCATTTGCATGGGACTATACAGACATGAAAGGGATCTCCCCTGACCTATGCACTCACTGGATTTATATTAAAGAAGGATCCCGGCCAGTCTGTCAACCCCAGCGGCGAATGAATCCCAATCTAAGGGCAATTGTGAAGGAGGAACTTCAGAAACTCTTGAATGCAGGATTCATATACCCCATATCTGATAGTGAGTGGGTTTCCCCACTTGTAATTGTACCCAAGAAAAATGGTAAATGGAGAGTATGTGTGGATTATAGAGCACTGAATAAAGCCACTCAGAAAGATCATTTCCCTTTACCATTCATCGATCAGGTATCGGATAATCTGGCAGGTAAGAAGTTCTTTTCATTCTTGGACGGGTTCAGTGGATATAATTAGATTAAGATTGCACCCCAAGACCAGGACAAGACCACGTTTACTAGCCCTTGGGGGACCTTTGCTTACAGGGTACTTCCATTTGGGCTATGTAATGCTCCAACAACATTTCAAAGAGCAGTGATAGGGATTTTTTCTGATATGTTAAATGATTCATTAGAAATATTTATGGATGACTTTACCCCTTATTGGTTGACTTTTGAGGATGCACTGCAGAATCTTGAAAAAGTACTTAAGCGGTGTATAGAATCACACCTTGCCTTAAGCACTGAAAAGTGCCATATGATGATGAATCAAGGTATTGTATTGGGTCACTTTGTTTCATTCCTTGGAATTGGAGTCGATCCAGCTAAAATACAGGTAATTTAGACTCTCCCTATCCCCAAAACACAAATTGATGTAAGAAGCTTTTTAGGACATGCTGCATACTACAGAAGATTTATTAAGAATTTTTCCAAAATAGCTTCTCCTTTATTTGTATTATTAAGAAAGAATGTTGAATTTAAGTGGACTGATGATTGTGAAAAAGCGTTTAATGAACTTAAACATCAGTTGTCTGCAGCTCCCATTTTGAGAGGACCTGATTGGGCACTACCCTTTCATATATCCTCTGATGCCTCAGACACTGCAATTGGAGCTGTCTTGGGTCAGGAAGAAAATAATCCTCCTTATGCCATTTATTTTATTAGTAAGAACATGACACCAGCTGAATTAAATTATACAGTCACCGAGAAGGAATTCTTAGCAGTTATTTATGCAATAAATAAATTTCGACACTATATTACTGGCTACGCTACTTTTGTGCATACTGATCACTCGACCATTAAATATTTGATGAATAAATCAGTTACAAATGCCCGAGTCACCAGATGGTTGTTATTATTGCAAGAATTTGACATCACAATTATGGATAGGCCAGGAAAAGAAAATGTAGTAGCTGATTTCCTTTCTCGGTTAAAAACTGATGAAAATGCTCCAGTAGATGATTCTTTTCCTGATGAATATTTATTTGCAGTATCTACTTACTAACCTTGGTATGCAGACATTGCCAATTATCTAGTTGCAGGAAAATTACCATCACACCTATCACACAGGGAAAGAAGAAAGATCAGTCAGCAAAGTGTTAGGTACAGCTGGATAAGCGGGTGTCTTTTCCATACAGGAATTGATGAGGAAATCCGAAGGTGCATTGGTGAAGATGAAATTTATGATGTACTAAAAGCTTGTCATGACGGCCCTTGTGGAGGACATTTTGCAGATAAAAGAACAGCACACAAGGTACTTAGAATGGGTTATTATTGGCCATCACTCTTTAAAGATGCTAGAAAATATGTCAAGGCCTGTGATAGCTGTCAAAGAATGGGCCAGCCTAATCACAGGGATGAAACGCCTCTCAATCCCCAGGTAATTCTTGAACCTTTTGAGAAATGGGCATTAGACTTCATAGGTCCTATTAATCCTCCATCCAATCAAAGAGTGTACATATTAGTATGCACAGATTACATGACTAAATGGGTAGAAGCTAAGGCACACATTAAAGCTAATGAAGAAGCAGTACTAAAATTTTTATTTGAAGAAATCTTTCTTAGATTTGGACTGCCCAGAGAATTAGTCACAAATGGAGGACCTCCTTTCAACTCTCATGGCTTCAAAAATACGCTTCAAAAATATCATATTAAGCACAAAATGACTACACCTTACCACCCCCAAGCAAATGGGCAGGTAGAAAGCACCAATAAAGTCATAGAAGCCATCTTAACAAAAACAATAAAGGAAAATAGAAGGGACTGGTTTCGAAGGTTGCTCGAGGCATTGTGGGCTTACAAAACTACTTGGAGGAATACCACAGGTTTTTCACCCTATGAATTAGTTTTTGGAAAGAATGCTATTTTTCCTCTAGAGTTTGAGATCAAAACTTTGAGAACTGCTTTAGCTGTTAACCTTGATTTGACTGATGCACAGACAGCCAGGTTACAGCAACTTCAAGAATTGGACGAGAAAAGACTGGATGCCATCCATTAGACAACCATGATACAACAACAGAGGAGTAGATGGCATGACAGAACCATCAAGAAAAAGCAGTTTCAGAAAGGTGACTGGGCTCTACTCTATGATTCCCGTTTTGAGAATTTCCAAGGTAAGTTAAGAACAAGGTGGTTAGGGCCTTATGAAGTGGATGCTGTTTTTCCAAATGGGACAGTTAGACTTTTAACAATTGATGGAAGCAGAACACCACTACTAGTGAATGGCTATCGACTTCGGTCATATCAGAGGCCTGTTTCTAAAGAATATTTTAAAGCCACTTGCATGGCAATCAAACAGTATTCTTTTCCGGGGGAACTTGTTGTCCCTCAAAGCACTTAAATCTTTGTTTAATTATGCATTTTTTTTAGATTAGATATTCTTTTTATTTAATTACTAATAATCCCTGCCAAGGGTTACCATATTATATTTTAGTATTTTTCAGATGTGAAGCTATGGGAAATAGCTGAGAACGAAAAGCTTTAAAGGAATAACTTTGCGGATTTGGAATTCCTGTTGCTGCAACACCAACCCCCGTTGCTGCAACACCAACCCCCATTGCTGCAACACCGATCCTCGTTACTACAACATCTTTTCCCGATGACGTAACATTATTCCCAGTGGCTGCAACACCAACCCCCGTTGCTGCAACACCACTTTTCGATCCCATAATACCTTTTTAGCAATCCTCTCATTTACAAAAACACCAGTCTTACCACCTCAGCTCCCAAGAAACGAGTTTTTATGAAATACACCACTTTCTGTGATGATCATAACCATTCACTATCACTTCCCGTCATTATTATTAGAAATCGTTGGTATTCCCATGCTCCTAGACCTGTGGTAATCATTATGATCCAGCAAAAGATAAGACAAGACTTTTTGACGCAGCGACCCAAAAAGGTAAAACATAAAGGTTCGCATGATTATCTATGGACATTAAATAATAGCTAATGTGGAGAAGCTGATAGGACTACCAAATAATTGTACTTCCAATCATATCACTTACGCGTAAGGGGGGGAGATTACCAAAGCACTCTCATAATTACATACTGCGCCAACTGCCGCCGTCCTTAACTCTCCCGGCAATATGTAAAAGTCACCTTATCACGGCATGTCACCATTTGCAACGGTTTACTCTGAACTGAATTCGGAAGCTCGGCTCTGAACTGTGAAATTCACTGAGATAACAGCTATGGGAGAAAACCTCATTACACATGAACCTGGCACAACAGCACTTCTTGAGCTCTATCCCGAGGTTCATCAGATCTTTCTGCAAGCGGGATGGACAGATTACTTCCGGAGACTTCTAGACTTCGACGAGAAACAAGTCCTCGAATTTGCATGCAATTTAACAGAGGGATTCTCTGTTGTTCAAGGTGTCCAAATCCCAGTTACGGAGGAAGTCATAGCCCAATTCACCGGGCTACCAGCTAATGGCATACGATGGTTCAGTAGAAAACACTTGATCCTTAATGTGCAGCAGGATTTTCTTCAACCTGGCGAGCAGGTGGAACTAAAGGGCAGAGGTGTAGCATTGCAGTCATTGCCTCAACCATGGCCGAAAGTCGCTGAATTTGTAAAACAATACCTGACGTACGAAGGTTGGTACCAGGTAATTTACCACCACGATTTCGTCTTGTTGAATCATTTGAGAAATCGTCAGTTGATAAACATGCCATATTATTTGTTGGGATGTCTTAAAAATATGTCACATTATACTATTAATGCAAAGCGTCCACTTCTTTCCCTGAAACACCACCGCCTAGCTCAATTACTGATAAATAGAGGCCTTGCTTTAAATAACCCTCCACCTCCCATTAATCCCCATCAAGAGGCAGAAATTCCCCAGCCAGAACATGAAATTCCTCAGCAAGACGAAGAAGTTCCTCAGCAAACAGAGGACATTCCTGAGCAAGTACCCGAGGAAGTCTCTCAGCAAACAGAGAATATTCCTGAGAAAACACCTGAAGAAACCCCTCAGCACGCAGACGACATCCCAGAGCAAATTCCCAAAGAAGTCCCCCAGCAAACACCCCCGCAAGTTGCTGAAAATGAACAAGCAGCAACAGAAATACCCGTAGAAACAACCCCATCCCCTCATAGAACTAATCCATCCATTCCCATACTGGGTATTTCTACCGATGACTCGAAGGATAACATCCCTATCACCTTGCTCAAACAAAAAATGCAGAGGAAAATAGAAACCCCACCAAAAAGAAGAAGGACTAGGGCTTCGGCTAAAGAAGTTGCTATTTCTGCCACTATCCCTAAGAAAGCCAGCCGGAAGAGAAAAATGACTGAATTCCCTGCCTCTCTACCAAAGCAAAGGACTCGGTCATCTGCAATAGCTGAATCTCCTAGCCATACCCCTCCCAGTTCACCACCCATCACCCTGAAAACTCGCATTGCCACTAGTCCTCGAAACTCCTCTCCCTCACCCTCGGAGGCTGAGATGCAGAGTGTTCATAGTTTCGTGACATCATATTTTGAGGCAGCTGACACACAAGAACCAGCTACCGACACCCAAGGTAATATTGGCCAAGACGCTGCAACAAAAGGAACAGCCACTACCCCAGGTGACACACAAGAACCACCTATTAAGGGTATAAGTGATCAAACCAATGATGAAGCACAACCTCTGCCTCCATAGGAACCTGCTACTCCACAAGTTCAGCCCACCATATCGGCTCTGCAGGAAGAAATTAAATTTTTGAAAGCTCAGATTCAGGACTACCAGGAGGAAATTATAAGGGTCAAGAAAGCCTATCAAAAGGAATTTAGCCTACATATTTTAGCACGAGTAGCATCTGCAGCAGAAAAGAGTAAGGACAATGAATATGTGTGTACCGGTTGTGGTGAACTATATACTCAAGCAGGATACAAGATAGTGGCAGAACCAATGAATGAAGACCCTGCGGTTGTGGTTGAAACAAAAGAACCTGTGGCTACACAGATGGAAACACCACAACCCGTCGCTCAGAAAGAAGAACCTGTTGTCACACAAGAACCAACAGGCTTCCCAGAAATGGTGAAGGAACAAAAAGAAGAACCTGTTGTCACACAAGAACCAACAGGCTCTCTAGAAACTGCACCAAAGCAAACAGAAGAACTTACTGACACACAAGAACTAGTAAGCTCTCCAGAAACCACACCAGAGCAAATAGAAGAACTTGCTGAAACACAAGAACCAGCAAGTTCTCTAGAAACTATGCAGGAGGTAACAGGGAATGAAGAAGAGGAAAAGTCACCACGGCCTACCCAAATTGCCATGGAACGAGAAGAAAAAGAAGTTACAGCAGGAAATGAGGAAAAAGGCATAGACTCACCCCGACCTACCCAAGAGGAAGAAATGGTTACAGAAGAAAACAAAGAAGAAAACATGGACTCACTCAAGCCTATTCAAACTGCCATGGAAACAGAAGAAAATGAAGAAGAGAAGATAGACTCACCCCGGCCTACCCAAATTGTCACAGAACAAGAAGAGGAAGCAGATACACAGGAATCAGTATAGAATATAGAACATGAGACAGTAGCTGGAAATGAAAAGGAAGACATTGGATCATCCCGACCTACTCCAATTATCACAGAGCAGATTACCCTTGTTGATGCCTTTACACAAACAGAACTTCCCTCTATTAGTGAGGCATGCACAGAAACGGATAGTTTTCAAGAAATAAAAGGAGAATGGTGGAGAGAATATGAGCTGTCTCAAGGCAAAGCGTTCCAACAGCAAAAGGGGATCTGGTTCAATTATGCATAAAAGAACTGGGAAGCACTTGAGCAGTGCAGAACCCAGTACAAAGAAATTAAGGAACTAAAAGCCAGATTGACCCAGATGTTTGAGTTATTCCAAAGAATACTTGCCACAAGGAAACCCTCTTTTAATTATGCAACATTTTTGAGGGAAAGACTCACATTTTTACAGATAAAGGCTGTCAAAGAAGGTAGACCTCATCAGGTAGTTACATCAGAGCAGTTTATGCAAACCTTTGCAGAGGCACCTAACAATGATCAAAATTTGTTATGCGAGCTCTATCTCCATAATGAAGCCATGTCCGAACAAAGAAATATGAATATGATACCTGTAGTTGGCGACATACAACTGAGAGCCTTTATCTCCTTTTTAGCTAACCAACTTACATGGCAGAACGCCTTTGCCTCAGCTCAACATAATGAACAGAATTGTCTTCTGTGGATTAGAGCTGAACCGCAGAACGCAGCCACCTTCATTGCACAACACCTAAGAATGGTAAGTGATCCTGAAATGAAGGACCAGGTCAGGCAACTGCAAGCAGTAGTCCTGAGAGACTGTCAGCATTATGTGAAGACTAAGGCATCCTTGGCTGTCAAGGCAAATAAACTGTTTTGGGAAAACTGCTCCAAGGAGAGGCAGGAATATCACCCTTATAATCCACCTAATTTGCAGGTAGCACTCTCAAGGGTACCTCATTATGTTAAATGCATGCAACACTGTGCTAAAAATTGGATGGGTTACAGATTTAAATTTCCACTTTTATGGCTATCTGGTGAACAATACAAGGGCCAGTTTCGATTATCCAACACGTAAGAAGCAGCAGCATGGAGGCAAATACAAACTGTTTGTGGGTTCAGGAAGAAGTTTGATGCCACTTCCTATAACTATTGTCTCAGTAATCTACATTGTTCATCCCAATACTCCGACTAAGACTCAGAGTAGGCATTGCATAGGGACATGCAATCTCTTCAGTTGGGGGGGATGTTGGGACTCAGAATTGACCAATTTTGACCTTATATTTTTGCCCTAATATTATAATTTTTCAGTCATAGGATGAAAGCTTTTGATTGTATAATGACTTAATCACCCCAAGGTACGAAGTAACTCTCCGCATATCTATATGTTTAACTTTTCATCGCATATTCATGAATATCTTTATATTTATCTGTGGAAAAGTCAATTAAGTTGCCAAATAATTGCTGGGCTATTTAAAGACTGCAGGAATTATAATTATAGTTGCTGAAACACCAGAAACAGCAACTACGCAGTTGCTGCAACACCAGGAGCAGCAACTACGCAGTTGCCACAGCCAGCAACGACAACCATCTAAAAGCAGGAGAACGCTATTTTTGCACCAACTGGGAATAACAAACGGAAACTATCCGGAGATTGCCAGGATTCCATGATGACGCGGCATAATCAGCAACTACCCAAAAAGAGCAAAACACAATTACGATTGCTCAAGTATCAGGAACAGTACGTACGGGTTTTCTAAGTCAGCAACCATGGGGAAACGGCGAAGGATAATACAAGGATCCTAAGAGTACGGGCAAAGTTCAGGCACCAGCTGTGTAACAAAAATAAACTCAAGAAAGAATACACTGTTGCACTATTATAACAACATTTTGTAATTCTTATTTTTGGCTAACTGAATGAACCGTGATAATCTATTGTAATAGATGTCTCCTCTATAAAGAGGAGACATCTACATTAGAGGGGGGATGATAATTTTGTAAGGGGAATTTTAAAGACGAACAACAAAGTCTGAACTCTTATTGTACTAAATCTTTTGGCAGATGAATAGAAGATTGTTCTGAGTCTCTAATCCAACAGTTGTGTTCTGGGGAATCCTGTGAGAGGGACTGGGCCCACCTTCTTCACAAGATTCACCCATTTACTTTTCTGTCAAGTGTGTAAGTGTGTTTGGTGATTTCTTTATGCTGGTACTCTGTTTTGGATTCTGTAAGCATTACATTTGATAGTTTCCTTTTTGTTGGCACTCTGTTTCATTAATCGTTTGAAGCTGAACTTCACCGGTGAATTAGAATTCCAGTGTGTATTAGCAATCTAGTTACAGGGGCAGGTGCTGAACGTCCTTGCGTGGAGGATAGGGTCCTGATCCTCTGATAACAGAGCATCCATCACTCTTCTTTTCAGATTCATTAACTGCTTTTGTTTTATCTTTACAGTACACTGTTATGACATAACGTGAGAATTACGCATACTACAGCTTTTTAATGCTTTTAGAGTTAAAGTACATACAGTACGCAGTAGCCTTTGAAATAAAAAGACTTTCCCAGGTTGACAATTTAATGTGGTACTTGATTGTGAATTAATAAACAATTCAACTAGCCAACACTATGCATTATACCTTAGGGAACAATGGTTGTAGTTCCAAATCAAGACCCTAGCACTGGGAGGCACTATGCCATTCTAGGATTATATATAGTTCATTGATCTTTGTGATCAAATCACATTGGAGGACAGGACTAGGATGTCTAAGTTCTACTTGCATAACATGGCTTTGACAGATCTAAATGTATGGGACCCTAATGAAAAACTAGGGGATTTACAGTTGATGGACTTGGCATCATGGATGAACTGTGACGAAGCAAGGGCTAGAGAAATGAAGAATATGTTGAAAAGGAAACAAATAGAGCCTCTAATGATAAGAGCTGAGCAATGAAATCTAATGGTTGTCATCAGCACACATAATTTAATTGCAAATGATCCTCAACTTTCAGCCAAGTATCTTACTGCCCAAGGGCAAGCAATTACACATTTTGAAGATATGTTCAGGCTATTAGGGAATGACACCATGAAAGCTTACCAAAGGAGATGGAATACTTTTCCATACAGTTTGAAAATCAGAGTGTACCATTCTCCTTGAAAAATGAGAGAAGCACTGAACATGACACCCATGTACAAATAAACCATACAAAGGCTCAATGTCAATAGGATTGGCTTGGGACTCAGTCCACCACTGCTCTTGGGGATGTTAAAAGGAAGGAAGGAGGAGGACGAAAGAAAGCATGGGAGGAGATAGAAAGGAAGGTAGGATTCTATGCACAAGAAGAGGAAACCACAATAGAAGCATGGGATGTCAGGGAGGCCACTAGAGCTATGAAAGACGTGGATATTGATTGAGTTGCTCAAAGGATGAGCAACACTTTCAGTAGGGGGCTGATGATGAGCGTCATCATTGGGTAATTATATGGACCTTAATTCAACTCCTATCTTAGTCAAATCAACTATTCCCACAATTTATTACATGTTTTGATTATATTTTGTTTAATGAGATGAGTCAAAATGAGATATTATGCCTAGTGGACTAATGTGCATTGAATGAAGGTTTGTGAGAGAAAATCATGGAATTTTGGCAAGATTAAAGGATGAAACTTGAATGGGACAAGGAAGAGAGATTGTAGGATGTAAATCCTCCTCATTTACTCCTCCCTCATTCAAATATTTCTCCATCAACCACACTAGCTCGGAGAACAAGGAACCAAGTCATGAAGATCAAAAGGCAGTGGAGAAAGTCGTAGTCAAAGAGTTAGTTCATCTCATGTTTGGGAGCTGAGCCTCCCCAGATTTAAGGAAATCATTCGAGACTTAAATTGTATAAATAAAGAGGCCTAGAGCCTCATTGGGATTCGAATTTTTGATGTAAAAACACTAGTTATTTTTTAGCTCCAAACTTGTGGAAGACATTGCTATGTAATTTGTTGTTTTGATAATGAGAATGAGCTTGTTCTTGATCCAGTACTGAGTTAAATCATAGGGCTGAATCGCTTGGGTTAGGTCCCAACCCTAGTAGGAAAGGCTCCTCTTCTTGTATATGTATGCTTAGGTTAATTTCATAGATTCATGGTTAAATTGTTCTTAGAAGTATTTCATTGCAAATTGTGTAGATTTGATTAGTTTGTTTATTAGTTTCCTTCCATTTGTGCTTTACTTCAACATTAGGTTAGAAGGGATAAAAGGAGCATAAAAAATATGTCAGTAGGTGCCTTGGCCTCACCTCTTCCTTCAGGGATCATGATTTGAGGAAAGGACCCCTATGCAGCCCCAAAAACATAGAATTCTACTTTCTCATAGAATTTGGAGTTTACTACACTTGAACCATCATTTGACCAGTTTGCGGGTGTAGTATTTAATTACCATTTCTTCCATATCCTTTCTTACAGTAGGTCTCATCAATGATTTTATAATGTTCTGCAAATTTTCCTCATGCATGAAGTAGACAACTAGCTCATTAAACTTTGTTTTTCTAGCTTATTGGAATTCTTCTAGTTTACATGATTTTTTGGAAAATGTCAATGTTTGATGCAGTGCAAGTGTTTCAGAAGCAAAGAGAGATCTCATAGTCAGCAACCTCCTCCCAACTTCATCCATCCATGATCATTCCTTGCTTTCACTAAGACCCTCACCAATTTCATCATTTTGCATGGAAACTTCTCCAAGCATGTTGAGCAAATCCAACCATCTCCCAACCTTGGTTTCGAGTTCTAACTGATCCTAGGAATTTTCTCACTCCATTACATCCAGAAACCACCTTCCCTAAGCCCTCTATCACCTTTAGCACCCATCGTTTTTCTCTCGGTTCTATCCTGGAGAAACACTAGGAATCCTGTAGGTTTTTAAGACATCATGTATGTTTTTCGGTAATGGTTTGTTTTAAGGCCGAAATGAGGAAAAACCTCTACGAAGCCAAAAAAGGCTACCTAAGGGTGTCCCAAACCTTCCAACCATCCACCAACATTCCTAAACCACTTGCCACATCACCAAAAGAGATTAGCTTTCACACTTGTTTTTCCATAAAAAGAACAAAAAGAAGAAAACATAATTTTTTCATTCATTTACATGCACAGTAGTAATGTCTGATGTTTTGAACTTCCATGCTTAAGATAGTAAAATTCTGTACATGTTAGCTTATCATTCTTGTAAAGCATAGCTTCTTAGCAATTAGTTAGGAAATGGTGTGTTTTTAGCATTGGATTTTAGTGTTTTTCCTTACTGCAGTAGACCAGCTTTCTCTTAGAGTAGATTTCTATTTCCCTCATCAGTAATCAATCTTCTTCTGAATCCATAGAAGCCTACCTTGTTAAACACTAGTGGTCTCTCGCCGGCTAAATAGTGGCAAAAGGCAGAACCATTAGTTTTACTTGTGTATATAGCACTGTCACCTTCAAGTTTGTATGAACCCCGGGTTGATAAAGTAAAGTTGGTTGCCCCAGGAGTTGCATCATTATTGTTGTAATACTGGTGCTCATTAGGTTGCAAGTGGAGGAACCATAAATTTCTCTAGAAAGTCCAATAATATCAAGCTATCAATGGGAGAGTATGTATTGAATAGCCTAATTCTTTCCATTCAAATGGCTGGTGCTGATGTTTTACTAGGAGTCCAATGGCTACAATCATTGGGTAGAATAGCTTTTAATTTTCAAGAAAATTCCATGAAATTTTGTTCAGATGGAAAGGAAGTTGAATTAAGGGGTATTGTAGGGAAGCCGGAAAGGATAATAGGCTCTAACGGAATGCCAAAGCTTCTAAATAAAAAAACAACAAAGCATAATTACACAGTTATGTTCGCTAGAGGTTCCCACATCGAAATCATCTCTTTCTCTAGATCTCCAAAAAGTCTTCGATAATCATTCCAAGGTATTTGAGACTCCCAAATACCTTCCACCTATTCATGATCATGATCATGCTATTTTTTTTATTCCATGAAGTGTTCCTCCAAACTTCAGGCCTTAAAGATATCCCTATGCCTAAAAGAGTGAAATTGAACTTATGGTTGCAAAAATGCTAGAAGTTGGTATAATTCAACCTAGTCAAAGTTATTTCCTGCTCTAGTAGTATTGGTGAACAATAAGGATGGATCATGGAACATATTTCTAGATTATAGGGAGCTCAACAAGTTCAGTATT
Organism: Pinus tabuliformis; assembly: GCA_031772625.1. Lineage (NCBI taxonomy): Eukaryota > Viridiplantae > Streptophyta > Pinopsida > Pinales > Pinaceae > Pinus > Pinus tabuliformis. The sequence goes on from CM062820.1 coordinate 190,586,022, forward strand.
AAAGATAAATTTCCTATTCTTTTCATTGATGAATTGTTGGATGAATTGCACGGATGAAATTACTTCACCATGTTGGATTTTCGTTCAGCATATCATAAAATCAGAATGAAGATTGAAGACATTCTAAAAAAACCATTTAGAACTCATGAGGGTCATTATGAATTTTTGGTCATGCCTTTTGGCCTTACGAATGCACCTTCTACATTTCAAGGTTTGATGAATTCCATTTCCAAAACCTTCTTTAGAAAATTTTTGTTAGTATTTTTTGATGATATACTAATCTACAACAACTCTTCGAAGGATCATGTTCAACATGTTGATAGGGTTCTCAAACTATTGGAGGAGAAACGATTATATGCAAAAAGATCCAAAATTTTCTTTTGATTACAAGAGGTGTAATATATGGGTCATATTTTATCTCATGAAGGTGTTAAGCTAGACCTTAAAAAAAAATTAAAGAATGGAAAATCCCCACATCCATAAAGCATCTGTGAGGATCTCTCGAGTTGACAGGGTATTATCACAATTTTGTTAAGAATTATTGGAGAATAGTGGCACTCTAACAACATTATTAAAGAAGGATGCATTTTCAGGGACTCGAGAAGCAATAGAGCACTTTGAACATTGTAAAGAGGCAATGTGCCAAGCACCAGCCTTAGCTGATGCATCAGGAAATGGAATTGATGTTGTTTTAATGTAGGAAGAAAGGCACATTTCTTTTGAAAGTCCTCCAATCAAAGGAAAGTATTTACGCAAAGCTATTCATGAGAGGGAAATGTTGGCAATACTACATGCAATTAAGAAATGGTGACCCTGCCTAATGAAAAGACACTTCATGGTAAAAATGGATAATGGAAGTCTTAAATAATTTTTAGAAAAAAAATTATCTTCAAAAGAGCAGAAAAAGTGTGTCACAAAGATGTTGAGTGATGACTTCAAAATGATGTACAAAAAAGGGAAGCAAAATGTTATGGTAGATGCACTCTCAAGGAAGATTAGGATGTGGAAGCATTTATTTGTGCCAATTCTATTATCCAACTATATTGGATAGAAAAAGCAAGGGATGAATGGAAGAATGACGAAAAATTGTGGCCCATCATACAAAATTTACAACACGATCCTAGTACATCTGATACATTTAGCTGGAAAGATGATTTGTTATGGTACAAAGATCACTTATACCTATGTAAGAATTCCCAAATCAAACAAAATATTATTATGGCATTACATATTTCTCCCTTAGGAGGGAACTTAGGATTTTTAAAAACATACCAAAGGGTTAAGAAGGAATTTTTTTGGGATGGCCTTAAATCAGATGTTCACAATTTTTTGGTGGAATGTTTCATTTTCCAACAAAATAAAGTTGAAACAATTAACACCCCAGGTCTATTACAACCTTTATCCATTCCAAGCCAACGTTGGGAGGAGGTTTCAATGGGTTTTATCACAGGTTTACCCAAGTCCGAACAAAAGAGTGTCATCATGGCAGTAGTTGACAGAATGACCAAGTATGGACACTTTTGTGCATTATCTCATCCATTTAAATACATTATAGTTTCTACTTTATTTATGGAAATAATTCAAAAACTACATGGAAACCCAAAGATTATTGTAAATGACATAGATCCTATTTTCGCTAGAAATTTTTGGACAAAATTATTTTCTTGTCTCGGTACTCAGTTAGCTCATAGATTATCTTATCATCCTTAATTGGATGGGCAAACTGAGATATTAAACAAATGTTTGGAAGGATATCTTCGTTGCTTTGTATTTGATAAATAGACACAATGGGTCAAATGGTTTCCTTTGGCTAAATGGTGGTATAACACTTCCTTCCATACTATAGAAAAAATGACCCCATTTATGCCACTTTATGGATATCGTCCACCATCCATCACATCATATTTAAGAGAAAATTCTAAGATTCAAGCAATGCCATATCACATCTAGCATCAACAACAAGTTATCCAACTGTTAAAGGATAACCTCATGTTGGCATATAATAGAATGACACAACAGACAGATCAACATCGCAGTGAAAGCATTTTTGATTTAGGTGACTGGGTATTCCTATGGCTGCAACCATATAAAAAAGTGTCCCTCAAGCAAGCTAAGAAGGATAATAAATTATCACGAAATAATTATGGTCCATCCAAGGTGTTGCAAAAGATTGGTACTATTGCATATGAGTTGGAGATTCCTGCAGCTTCCTGAGTGCACCCAGTTTTCCATGTTTCATTTTTAAAGAAGGTTATAGGTGTCAATCTCCCAGTTCAAACAATATTGCTAGAAATTGACGAGGAAGGAAAAATCATATTGGAACCTAAAGCAGTCACAGAAGCAAGAACTCAACAATTATGAAATTGATCAATTTTAGAGTATGTCATCAAGTGGAAGAACTTACCTGCTGAATATTACACGTGCGAGGATGAAAATTTTATACAGAAGAATCCAGAACTACTCAAGAGTTGAGGATAACACGTTTTTGAAGTAGAGGGATATGTTAGGTCCCTATAATACTAGTGATTCCCCCATTACTATTGTCATTGTAGCCCTTATAGTTATTATTGTGCCCAATTGTCCCCATATTGTTATTAGTGTACCCCATACAAGCCCACTATTGTTATTGTTGTGCCCTTATATTACTATTTTTATGTCGGCTTGGATTATACTGTGACCACTTAGACTCCTATATATAGAAAGGAAGTTTAGTCATTTCTATATCCAACAATTGTTAATTTATGTAATCTAAAGGATATTTCCCCCTCTAAGAGGTTGATTTTGAAGGGGTTGATCTATCTTTTCTTCTATTTTGTGAGCTAGTTGCATAATAATGGTACAACCCTTTAGCTGCCTCCTCCCACATTTACCAACTTTTTCCCATTTTCTGAGGGTAAACATGAGGTCAGGGTCACTATGTTAAGCCTTAACCTCCTATATTACCTTAAGGAAATTGAGTCAGCAATTTAAGACCTTACTGACTTCCCTGAGGTGCCACGGAACCTCGAGGAGTAAACCAACCCCTAAGTTAACTCTTTGTTTCACTAAACTAGAGCCTCAGTCGCTCCCTTTCGAAGGCCTCGAAGTGAATGTAACCCTATAGTTTCTCCTATAGGCCCGCTTCCAAGCGACTATGGACTCTTTGAGTCAATTTTATGTGAGCGACATCAAATTTTGAGCTACAGTTTCAGGGCTAAGACTTAGGCCCTTGCCCATAAATCTATGTAACTTCAAGAAATCATGAGTCACATAGAAGTAATGATTTCAAACCAAAACTTAGACTATGACTTGACCTCTCTTCTCTAAACTCGGACTGAAATTGTGTCAAACACATCATGAGCATGCAACCTATAGGTCATGCATGCATATCTCAACATACGGATCTCAAAACTTATATGTGGTTTAACAAGAACGATTTATGTCTTCTCACAGTAGCTGAAATAATACAAATTAGGTCATGCATTCATTAACTAGACATTAATTGCATGAAATGTGATAAGAACCATATTTAGATCTTTCATATAACCATGCTTATAACCATCATATAACCAAATAGATAACAATGATATAATAACCATTAAAACCACATAATAACTAGTACATTTAGTTATCAATGACAATAGAAACTTAGCTCCTAACATCCATATGAAAAAACTAACCAATTTAGGGACTTCTACTACCACTCGACCAATGATTAGGCTTAAAAAACTCTTTCTTTCATCCAATCTCATTTGTACCATATTCCAAGCATGAATGTGCGATATCATGGGATAAACCAGTCCATAAACAACCAAGAAAATATAGAGGTTAAACCATCCCCACCGTCACCATATCATGATCTCACCTAAATAAGCTTCGAGATCAAAAACCCAAAATGAGTTTGGATGTCTAAGAATTCCTTCACCCTTCCTTAATGAGTTTTCATGTATCCACCAACATATTGAGGCCTTCCTGGAGAAAACTATCTCGATCCCAAACTGTTGGGATTTTCCAGAGACCACCTCACCCAAATCCAAAACCTTATGGTAATCCAAATCTGAACTGAGAAATAATCCCATCACACTATGGCTATCCCGAAATGGCTACAAACCATTTTCAAAACCTAGCAAAATCCATTTCATTGATAGTAGTGAAACCAAATACACACATGCACATACCACGTAGGGGTGATGTGGAGTACCTTTGTTTGGGGCTCAAATGTTTATCAAGTTTATGTGTTTTTTCAATTTTGTTCCATTGCATAAGAATACATAAACTAACTTGCAATTTGTTCAGTAATATCTTCATTTCATTTTTGGATCGCTGAAGGTGGCTATTTTGGCGTTCATGTCCTCTGAATAGCTATGTAATATAAATAATTTCCTCATCCCACACAACCATGCCTTTGCATCTTTTGACTTCTTCATCCCTCCATCGAATGCAGGAGGCTTGACTTTCTTGAACCCTTCTAGAAACTAATCACTCGTCCTATAAGGATGATGATGGTGATGATGGTGATAATGTCTCCTGGATGAGGAACTAGAATGATGTCCATACATAAAAGTCCTCTTGTTAGGTGTATCTAATGATTTTTCACCTCTGAATGTATCACATTTATCGAATCTGTATCTAGATGGAGGCTTGCTACCATTAGGTTTCTCTTCCTACTCTTGACTTATCCTCAATTTTCTTTGTCTCTGCAATTATGACAAGCTCTAAATAATTGTTGAATTAATTTGTACCTACTTTTCCTGTGCCCTACAAAGTTTTTCTATAGAATAAACGAACCTGTCATTGTCTACCAAACATCTTTTGATCTCTTCCCTGAAAATCCTCAATGTGTTTTCTATACCAGGGGAATACTCATCTCCTTGGTGCCCAATTGATCTATAGGGAGAGTCACGAGAAATGTAATCTACATTTTTTCTCGTCATCTCTTATTCTCTTCATCCTATATGTAGGTTAGGTCATATAAACCAAATAGATGCTAAAATCAAAACCATGCCGCATTGATGTTAAAGGGATACTTATCTCATCTGCAAAATCAGTCCACATTAGCATGATACATATATAAGAATAATGATAACAACATCATGCATGACTATACCAACTATGTACCATGACCCCACTAATGATAGCGATAACAATGACAACATCAAATTGTACCCTAAGAGAGCACAACCCACATTGATACCACCCTTTACCTGCCTCCTCCCACATTTACCAACTTTCACCAGCTTTCCCAGGAAAAACATGAAATGAGGATCACTATGATAACACTGAACCTCCTATATCACCTTAAGGAAAAAAGGTCGACAATTTAAGACCTTACTAACTTCCATCAGGTGCCACTGGACCTCCAAGAGTAACCCAACCCATCCAGGTGTCCAACCCATGAGTTAACTCTTTGTTTCGCTAACCTAGAGCCATAGTCGTTCCCTTTCCAAGGCCTCCAAGTGAATTTAACCATCTAGTTTCTCCCATAGGCTTTCTTTCAAAGAAAAACCTCCCTCCTACACATATACATCCTAGCTTCACCTGACACGCACATATATAAGACAGCATAAAATAATGCAAGATAGATCTAGAGTCATGGGAGTGTATACAAAATATAGAATGTAAAAAAAATGTAGGCTTGTGCCATGGAATTATAAGGAATGTACACCTATAGTATCAATCTAGATAACTAGAAATTCATAAATCAAATGCCTAATTAAAAGAATTTGTGTATCCCTTATGTAATTGAAGTGAAATTTCTATGACAATTATGATCCAAACCCCACACATTGATATTTGATGAGATCCCATGAATCAATATTCAATCAATAAGAAGTGGGGTAGAAGAGATACTCTATGGTTTTTTTCTCATATATGCAACATCCTTTACACATGTTAGCCCTTGGGTAAGGATCAAGTTGAATTAGGTGAGTATGTCCAAGGAATATAACCATTTTCTGTATAGAAAACACATTTCCATACCCTATGCTATGGGATGTAGGAATTTTACTACCACTCTCACCTATACTGATCAAAACAATATTCAAAGGTGGTATGCTCTATAATTAACTCAAATATAACCCAAAGGATTATCATATGTTAGATTATTAGTTGATTAAAATCCCTTTGGTGGAGAGGACCCAAAAATTTTAGGTTACAAAACCGAGTGTGATTTGTGTATATAGATTTATTACTACAACCTTTATTACTTTTTGTTATGATGACACATAGAAATAACTCTCACATAAAAAAACATTTTACTACCATTTTAATTTTCTAGTGATCACAACTATAGATGAAAATTTTATCCTACTTTTTAAAGATCTTAATATAACATCTATCATGTAGTGATTATGATCATACTCAATAGTGGAATCCCATATATTTGGATTAAAAATGGCATAAGAAACCACAATAAAATGGATAATAATCAGACACTAGTTATGTAGATACTCACAACCCCTTCTTCCACACATACTATATTGGAGAAGTTTATAGCTTTTTTCAACCAAGGACATAAACCCCACTTTACAAGTTCTATCATAACAATGATAATATCATAGATCACTACCTCATGATCCATCTATCATCATTATTTGGGAAGCATCATTTCTTTCAATCAATATCAATGCAACATCTTATGAATACTATCACTTTTGTTTCACCTTTTCATGTAATGGCTAAACTTGCCTTGAGGGTGAATCTAAATTTATTATGTAGACACTCACAACCACTTCTTCTACACATACTATATTGGAGACGCTTATAGCTTTGGTCAGCCAAGGACATAAAACCCAGTTCACAAGTTCTATCATAACAATGATAATATCATAGATCATTGTACCATGATCCATCTGTCACCATTATTTGGGAAGCATCATTTCTTTCAATCAATATCAATGTATCATCTTATGAATACTATCACTTTCCTTTCACCTTTTCATACAATGGTGAAACTGGTCTTCAGGTTGAATTTACAACTATCAAGAATAGCATAATAGCGAGTTCCAATATTCTTCCCTTTTTCACTTTTACTTAAGAGTTCATCCTCACCGTAATTCCTCCGCAATGAATTTCCTTGTCGTTTCCATTATTGTCTCAACAGACTATAGATTTTATTTCCAAAATACCAATGTATTTGTAAAACTATCATCACAAATAAATGGCATCATGACATGAAGTACATCAAGAACATGTTTCAATTATATTATCAAAACGATCAATCATGTGACCATCATTGTGACCAGAAATGATAGAGTCAATGGTAAGGATAGCAATGCTTCAAGGAATATCACCATCAATAATATAAAGCTTCAATACATGAATAGGCATGTGAAATAACAAGCTTATATAATCAAATACACCATAAATACTATTAATCATGCTAATTATCATAAAAAATATTAGTCTGAATTAAATCATAATATAATGAAGTAGTTGAATACTCATCATAGTTTATATAAAGAAGGGACACCATCCTAACCTGGAGCATAAGCCTTTTACTAACATAATCGATAGGGATTACTCATCATAATCCATTAAGGGTATAATCATCATCAATGTAAATATGACATATGGGATCATCCTAGAAATAACATATGACATATGGGATGTTATCGGGAAATATAGTGTCCACTCGGAGCTGCTAGTCCCACTAAGACTGGTCGCTATCTTAGAGACAAACAAACTAAAACTACTTTCACTTTCCTTTATGAGAAGTAGATAAGAGGGGAACAAAGGACACTAACCTCAGTCTTGCGCTTGGTTCCTTGCTTGGTTCCTCTCCCTTCTGATAGATCCTTGCCACTTTTCCTTCGTCTACCCAGCTTCAAAGAGCACCTGTGGAATCAAAGCAACATAATACTATCGAAGAACAGAGAGCTACAATCATAAAAAATATAGGACCAGATATATATTGACCACACAAAAGCATATATCATCAAACATACAAGAATGTGGAGGAAAAATTGAATAGCTTTATTAATATCAAGAGTAGCGAAGAGGATTAAAACCAATTGTTCTGACCTAGCATCATCCTCCTAGCATGAAATCCCTTCTTCACCTCATGAAAAGCTTAGATCACCCAACACTATGATATTCCCACAAGAAGCCAACAACACTTCCTTACAAGATACAAAATTCCAGCCACTGGATGTCTGGGATGAGGGATCCATATATAGATGATTGCACGGGGGTGAGTCAGCTTCTGGGATTTTGATTAGTGTCCTCTCTCTGATAGTTCTTGATTCCACTTAGAGATTGATGATCTCTTACTCATCCCTAGGTGAATTCAGAGAGGCAAGTGTCAGAGGAGAAGTTTTTGGAAGATTCCATGACGATCCACCTTGCAAATTATCTCTTCCATTTGTCTACTCTCGCCCATCGCACCCTATAGAATGGATTTCCAATATGCATCGCACCCTTTTCACTGAGCAGGTGAGATGCATCGCACCCTCTACACTGGGCAATATGTATGGTCCAGCTTTGACTAGTTCTGAGCAGTTTTCTATGGAGAACTTCTAGGAGATGATATAATCAGCCGACCTTATTCCTTTACGGTGTGAAGCAAAACTTTTAGGGACTTAGGAGCCCTTGGTTTATGGAAATGTGTGATTGGGGTTGTAGTGCCCAAAAATTTCTATAACAGATGCCCCCTAAAGCATGAGGTTGTTAATCCTTTTATGTCTGGTGAAATTCTTTATCATGAGGATCCAAAGTCTTTTTGAGCTGGAAGGCGACCTGTAATAAGATACAATACAATACATTATCTTCATAATATTTTTCATGATCTAGCTGAGGTGGGAATTCCCATACTCATCTTTATAAATTCATTTTCATGTACATAAGAAAGACAACCGTCTATGTGGTAGATTGATGATTCTGATAGAGTCATCATCCTTTGATTCAGATGATCATCTGTGCAGCAATGACGTATATTTGATGTCTTTATTTTCCTGAATATATCACAGCCCGGATGGATGAAACTAGATCTGAGGTCTTCAAAACTCATCCAATCTTCACTCAGAGTACAAGTCAATCCATGCGAAAGATGTTCTGGAGTTGAACATGGAAAGACATCGCCTGATTACCAACCAATGATGTAAGCTGTTAACAAGCGTGAGAGGAATCACTGATAATGATGATGACCCTGAAGGTACTACAGTACAATTCACGTTGTGTGAAAAGGGACTTGGCATCGAACACCACACAAAATATTTTGGTTGAAGGCCATTGATGTAAACCTGTCGCCGGAAGTGAGAAACTTGCTATTGAGGCATGCAAGCTTCAAAGTACTGAAAGGGTTGTTCCTAAGTCAACTTCTTGGATAATGAGCTGATTTTGACAAGAAATGACCCATCATAGGAGGGCCTTAATGAATCCCACATCTATGACACGGAACGAAGTAAATGATTCCAGAGATGAAAACTGTTAGATGATACAGGGTTCAGGGTGGCGGTAATGAAAGAATGGAGCGTGAATGTATTGCAGCGGATGAGACATAGGTGAATTCTCTGAGAAACTTCTCTTGAACATACCGGTGACACTGACATGGATTGGTAGCGTTAACCCCAAAAATGGATGGTGCGATGGACCAATGGTGATATGACCGGTGAATGGAATAACCCAACCCGACTCGAACGTTGAGTGAAAGTGTCATGTTCAAGAGCGACTTGCTACCAATAAAGTTTCTTCATGTTTTCTTCCAAATTTTTCCCCAGTCATTGCTGACTAGTACCTCTTTATTTTTGTCAAGCTTGAGGAGGATAACATATGCTTGTTCTATAATTTTCCCTTCGGGCAAACCCGTTGCTATGTTTTAACGAGGCTGGCGATAGTGAAACTCGTTCTTGTCTATATGGACAAGTTTGTCACTATTTGGTTTTAATGAGTTTAACGACAAAGATAACTCGGTCCTTTTCAATTTTAGAGAGTTTGAAAAGGACGTAAAGGAAACTCCAATAATCCTTTTTCATCATATAATCCTTTAAGTCTGAAAAAGTATAAAATACTATGAAAGGGATGAATTTTCGGTAATTTTAATGAGCCGAAAAAAACAAGCACTTGATCTTTTTGTGTAATAATCCCTCAAGTCCAAAAAGATTAAAATCTAGAGGAGGGATAGCAATTCTGGTCTCTTTAACAAGCTGGAGAGGCCAATCGCTCAGTAATCATTTCATATTTTACGAGTCAGGTGAAAATAGCTTAAAGGAGACTCATTTTCTGAGGAACGAGTGATAATTTCAGGTAGCAGCTGATTCCATGTAAGTTTTGGAATTTTCTAATCATGGTAGTGTCACAAGGATGGCTAACAGGATCACTCTTCACAACTGTTCCTCAAAAGGGGTAAACAATCAAATGGAGGTGAATGATCGGCTAAAATAGAGTGGAGGTGATGATGAGAACACGACAAGGGCTCAAAAGCTGATAATGCATTCACAATGGTTATTTACCATAAATTGGTTCATTTTTTAATGGGCTTAAACTCTGGGGTAAACATTTGCTCATTGCTTAGGTTTAATTTTTAACGAGCTTGAACTCCACATAAAAACTGCTCGTGTCAGTCATATAATAAGGATGTCTCATCAATAGGTTAAATTTAGGGAAATTGCACCATTCGAAACTTTGCTCTGGATCCTTTTATTATGTAAGCTAGGAACGACCAACCTTATGAGTTTAAAGGGTTTAGAAACTACAAACTAAGAAAATAAATGGTCGCTCTTTACTTTCCGAAAAAAAGGTTTGCATGAGCCCGGGCATAGCGAAGTAGAGTTTCCAGGCTACCATATGAAAGTTCTCGCATTCGCAAGATTGCTCCATCCACATTGTAGACAAAACACTTCCTTGGCGATGTCTACCGAAATAGACAAAGGTGAATGGCACGGTCGCCTCCACTCACATAACTTTAATGAGGGAATCTTATTCCAGTCTAATCCAATTTTCCTAAATGGACGGGTGTGTCAGACTAGTCATATATCATCTATGGAAACCTACCCTATACCCAAGGTTTTCCTACTGAAACAGACCAGGGTGCCTGCCCCCCGGGTTTCAGTCATGTCCCCCCGAATCACTCGCGCTCTTCAGGTGGATGGACTGGAGATTGATGAGACATTCCTTGCATGAAAATACCATTTAGGGATGGTTATTGACTATTAGCTATGTGTGAGCCAGGGAATGAAAGCTAGTCTACGAGCTGGACCACTCGGCCTTCATGCAGAAAACACATTACTCTAAAGAGTGAGGAGACAATGGCTCCCATGCTATAAATATAGTTGCACCAAAGGAGTAGATTATAATCTAGAGGTCCTTGGGCTACCATTACATTCATATAAACGGTTGTCCTTCTCAACGTTATGGGTACATTGGGAAGGATCCCTAATAATCGACTGGCTCCTTAGGTTGAAGCCTGTCATATTTCTCATCTAAGGCTGAAGCGATGGCGAACCAAGCACTTTCCAAGAAGTTGAGGAAATGATACCAAATTGTGCAAATGAGGATACCAGTCCCTTAAGATCTAAGGGATGCAAGGACAATCTCGATGATAGTGGTCTCCTTTGCAAATGACACATGGAGATTTAGGCTTGGACGATGCAGTGTGTGGATTTCCACTAGACGATTCCCGGTTACCCCTTTTCGCCTTCGGCTCCTTCTTCTTCTTCTCTTTCTTCTCCTTCCCCTTCTCCTTCTTAGTCACTTGATTTTTGGCTTTACCAGCTTCATCAAGCGAAGAGGAAGGAGGAGAGGGAGAATTGGATGAAATAGAATGTTGGGGGGTAACTTTAGTATCATCCAGTTGCTGACTCGATTGTTTAGGAATTGCGGTGTTCTGAATGACAGAGGTTGAGAAGAGCCATATTGGCAAGCCAATATTCAATCCTGGAAGTGACAATGTGGCCATATGAGGCGCACCAACATCTCCCCAAGAGGACAAAGGACTAGGATTTCCTCCAAGGGGAAATCCTTGGTTGGTGGACTCCATTTTTCTCAACCTAAGACAAATGCGAGAATGGTGATATTATTCCGATTAAAATAAATTTTAGATGCCTTGACACAACTTGTTTTTTCAATTTTTAAGAGTCAAGAAAAAACAAAAGATGACTCTAGTCGCCTTCGATTTTTAATGAGCCTGAAGTGACAAGTGCCCAGATGGACCTTTTCCTTTAAGGAGTATGAAAAGGAACAAAAGAGACTACTCTGGAAATCTAGAAAGAGGGATTACCAAACCAATCGCAAAACTGCAGAATAATTTTTATGGTACGATAGTCAATCTTCCCGAATGCTGTGTTCAGTGCATTGCAATTGATAGAGCAGTAGACACGGCTTCCTATGGATAAAGGATATAGCCTATTGTGGTCTCCCAATATATACTCGATGGTAGATGGGAGCACAAGTTCGTACTAGCACTTGTCGTCTCAAAGAGGAGGAATCACCCAACCAACAGTGAAAGCGATAGTTACCAGGCTTTATGACGGCGGAATACGTCTCTAGCCTAGACTTCTAAATGTTGTGCGTTAGGTTCCAAAGCATTTTTATGTTCATTGAATTTATTTTACAGTTGATATTTCTTAAGAAGTTTGCCTTTCAGGTTCACCGTGTGATGTTGATATACAATTGCTAAAATGAAATCTAAGATGATAAACAATTGTTTAATCTTCTTTTTGCAATGAAAGTCCTAGCTAATAAACAAAGAGAGATGATGTTCTTTCAACATAGAGCACAGAGCACACACTAGATGCACTGTCCTAAATCAAACCAACAAGCAGTCTAAATGCAAATGCACATGCATGAGTCTGTTTTCAGCTTTCTTAATGTGTGAATGACAAGAAGAATGCTAAGTACAAATCTGAATTATCTTTTCAAAGCGACAGTACTAACAAATTTCTCTTCAAAAATGAAAGGAAGATAATGACTACACTTTTCTATTTTCAATTGAAAACTACTTTCGACACTTGAAAAACTACTAATTCAAATCAAATACATGAGTAACTGTGTAATCGACCATCAAGAACAATAGAATTCTTTTCTCTGACTAAAAACGACACTTGTGACACTTTCAAATCAAAAGACGACAATTCGATTATGCTACTTTTTGTAAAAGAGAACTGTAAATGGTGCACAATACATAAAAAACATTTACAATTCTTTGCACAATGGAGGTGGAATGATGGAAAGGAATGGGGTTTCCACAATGGTATACTGATCATAGACAACAAAACTTCTAAATAGAGCTGAAGAGAGTGAAGAAAAACCAAAGTCTGGAGGCAAAATTATCCTTTTCTGACCATCGCACCTGTTACACAGGGGAACCAGTATGCATGCCACCTACTGCACATGGGAGGTGCGATGCATACAAACTTCCTTGAAGAGTGGGTGCGATGGTACCAGGACGAGACTTCTACTTGGTCTTTGGTCACATTTTGCAGCTTAGTTCAGCGATTTAGGCTGAGCAAGTGATGCTCAGTAAATATAAATCATAGGGGTTGATCTAATAAGGTTACTAGAGCCACCACTAGGGCAATTAGAAGGTTTTCAAATCGATTGTTGAGTTTATAAACAAAACCCAGAGATAGACTGAAGCAGCATTGATCTACTTTGCACTTGCATAGAAAATGCAGTTTGAAGGCTAGCTGGCTTGACTTCAAGCTTCGTCTATAAGTTTATAAAACAAACAAACAATCTATTCGTTCCGCAGCGAAGCCGCCATTGCGTTATCGGGAAATCTAGTGTCCACTAAGAGCTGCTAGTCCCACTAAGACTGGTAGCTATCTTGGAAATAAACAAACTAAAACTACTTTCACTTTCCTTTATGAGACATAGATAAGAGCGGAACAAAGGACACCAACCTCAGTCTTGCGCTTAGTTCCTCTCCCTTCTGACAGATCCTTGCCTCTTTTCCTTCTTCTACCCAGCTTCAAAGAGCACCTGTGGAATAATCCACATGGGATAATCCTAGAAAGAACATTCTAGCTAGCAACATAAATCACACAATGTATATCTAAATAGCAGATAATACAAAGAGTATCAAACACAACAAGAAGGAAAGGTCACGTTTAAGGACAACTCTTAAGCCCAACCTTTCCTTCTTATATAGTTTATGATGCTAAAGACATTTAGAATTCTCATGCAAAAATATTAATTATTAATTATTAGGTACATAATATGCACACACACATATCAAAATTATGAACAATTAGTAATTTCAAAAATACAAATTTATATATTATTCACAATTTTCATATATATATATATAACAATTTTTTGTTTTATTTTCAACTTTTAGGAATTTTTGAGTCATATGAGGATGATGTGTAATTTTATGTGGTCAACATGGAAGTGACATGGGTCCCTTTTAAAATAAAATTAAAATATTCTTTAAATTAGAAAATTTTGTTGATTATAATCAAAATAAAAAACAAATATACATATTTGGTTAGTTTTACTTAAAAGTATTATAAAATGAAGTACCATGTAGTCGATATTACAACAAAATATAAAAGAGATATGGTAAAAATATTTCACTCTCACTCTAATATATAAATAAAATATTTCCATGTCCATATGAAATAAGATCAATTTATATCAACTTTTAAAATTATTTTAAAATAATTAAAAGAAAAAACAAATATAGTTGATATTATTTATATTTTCAAATTCCTATTAGGCATTCTGAGTCTATATGGGGATGATGTGAAATTTTATACAACACAATATAAAAGAGATATGGTAAAAATATTTCTTTTGCTGAAGCAAGAGTAGGACCTTCTTTAACATTAATAAAATACAAAATTTACAAAACGCCACTCAGAAAAGTGACGAAGGAGAATTCCCTCCCAAAAGAACCAAGAACTGGCCAATGCGAAGGACTCGGCCCAACAACCTTACCTATCAAAACCTCCAAGCAGAACATGAGTAAATCCAAAAAGAAAAAAGGAAGTGGATGGACCAGAGCCAATGAAAAATTCCCCACCGAACTTGCAAAGAACTGAGCCCCAAAGAAACCAAACCACCAGGCGGGGTCCATTCCAGACTCACTGAGAAGCGAAACTCTCACCAGAGTCAACAGGGAAGAACCAACAGGCTCTATCCAATGGCTCTGGACAGAAAACCCTGAGGCAAGGTGCACGTCCCTTAATGGGTCCCACCTCCAACAAGCACAACTTATCTCCTCCGTTGCTTAACACAAATTGATCTAATGGTCAAGGGTCAAAACTCACCCACCAAGAAATTTAGAAAATAGCGTGTGATGAGGGCCCCACCAAACAGCATGTTCGATCCGGAGCTTTGATTTTCCTCGCTCCATCGGACGCCTGAGCCAAATATCGCGTGTCCAAAGTAATCGGCCTTTAGGTAGCGAGGAAAGTGGTATTATGAATGGGCCCATCTCCACCTGTCACTCTCTTAGTGGCATCGCTGCCAAAATTAAAAAACCACTTTTGACATAAAAGTTGTGCGACCTAATGAACCCACTCCCAAGGTGATTTTAACTGAAGAAAATGGAAAAAGTGGGAGATGCATGAAAAATCAATGGTCCGGAAACTCTGACGATGGTCGCAGAGCATAATCCTAATCGTGGTCGACTTTGTCGCATACCTTGTTATACCTCTCATCGTCAACTTATCTATCCAACCTAAACTAGCCCTCTGACCATGGTCCATTACTGGTATGATTCTATTCTTTTTCTTCTAAACTCTACATTGTCCTCCTTTGCCTGGTTATGATAGATTTTTTTTAGATTTCTCTACTCCATAGTGCTCCACTTCCTTAAAATTGCTCTGTCCTTGCAGCTAACACCTTGATTTGAAAGAATGTCTGCCAATTTGTTGGCTTTTCTCCTGACATGAATAAATCTGAGAGTGCGAAGTTCCCGTAGATGTTCTTGGATCCTGTTTAGAACCTAAGTTAACCTCCAGTGTTTAGCGACCTTTTTCGGCCCTGTACCATTACTGATTCTATTGGCAACATTTATGACCAACTCTGAATCCACTTCTATTATGACATTTTGATAGGTTTTCTGAATAAAAAATTCTAAGCCTTGTTCCAAGGCCATTAGTTCAGCGATATTGTTAGTGTCTTTTCCTAAGTGTCCATGGAAGAGGGAGATTATGCTGCCTAAATCATCCCTTAGAACTCCACCAAAGCTAGCCACAGCTGGGTTACCTTTGGAAGCTCCATCAATGTTGAACTTTAGAAATCCTTCAAGAGGAGGATGCCAATATTCATCCACCTTATTGCTCATACTTGCTTCTCTGTCTAGATCTTGAGGAAAAAGCCATTGCAAGTCTAACAACTGGAAGACTCTCAACTCTTCAACTGAGGGAGGATTTTTAGGGAGATTCCTAACTGTGGTGCCCACAGTCTCTTTAAGTTGTTTTGCTATCAACTTCACCAGGCTAAGACGGGTAGTCTTTACCTCTTTGAATATTCTTTTGTTCCTTTCTTTCCACACATTCCATATAATGAAAATCAACAAGAGATCCCAGGCTGAATTAAGAATTTCGTTAGTAGAAAAATTGTTCCTCTAGTTTATGAGAGTGTTAGCAATACTTTCTTTGTCTCTATCAGACTACTTGAAAATATTGGTAAAAAGATCCCAAATCCTGTCAGTGTAGATATAGCTGTTGAGAAGATGCTCAATATTCTCCTCATGGGTTTCACAAAGATGACATCTGG
This sequence comes from Pinus tabuliformis, assembly GCA_031772625.1. Lineage (NCBI taxonomy): Eukaryota > Viridiplantae > Streptophyta > Pinopsida > Pinales > Pinaceae > Pinus > Pinus tabuliformis. The sequence continues at coordinate 190,602,666 of CM062820.1, forward strand.
ATGGTTCCAGCATGCCCCTATTTTTAAGGATGTCCCAGGTTAATATCTTCCTGTGGTGAACTAACCACATGAAGAGTTTGATTTTCATCCAACCTTTGTGTCTCCAAAGCTTCTACCAAGTTTTATTTGGAGCTTGGGGTTTGTGATCAAGGAGAAAACCTTTAGCTTCCTTAATATTAAAGTTGCCCTCTTTGTTGTTACCCCATCTCAGTTGGTCCTACCCTTCCACTACTAAAATTATTCTTTGATCCAACATTCTTTTAAGGGACTCTTCTTGACTGTTGTGGGTCCTATCCTCTCTGCCCTCAATTTTTTTCCAAATTCTCCATTTACCAGCATTATGTGGATTCTCTGAAAAGTCTTTCACTTTTACTAAACCTTGACTGTCAGTCTCATGCTTGAGGCTTAGAATTTCTTCCTTCAGTACATTCGGTTCTTGTTTCCATTTGTCCTCCTAGGAAAGTGCTAGATATCCCTCTTTGATTTCCCAGAAACTATTTTTTGAACCACTTCTCTATTCTCCCAGGCCTTGTTCCATATGGGTGAGCCTTTCCTGGTTCCTGTCATACAAATGATTTTAGAAGCTGACTAGTCATTGGCATATTTTTCCTTCCAAATGCTTGCCCATTGAGATTTAGTATCCTTAACCCACCTCCACCAGAGCTTGGCTCCAAGATCCTTATTGAGAAGCTCAGGATCGTCCAAACCCAGTCCTCCTTGGTTCTTGGGTTTGTAGATCTCTTCCCACGAGACTAAGGCCCATTTTTTCCTTGTTTCCTCTTTGCCCTAGAGAAAATATCTTTCAATATTTCGAAATTGTTGTAAGACTCCTATTGGAGCTGGGAGGGTTGATAACATAAATATTGGGATCGCTTGGAGAACTGATTTAGTAAGGACCAATCTACCAGCTAAATTTAGAGATCTGTTTGTCCATTTCGTGACCTTGTCTTGCATTTTAGTTACTAGAGGATCTCGTATACTCTTGTGATGGGTTTTAGCTATAAGAGGAACTCCCAAATACTTAGAGGGAAGGGAGTCTCTTTGAAAGCCTAAAATTCTAGAGACATTTCTTTGTATGGCAATATGAGTGTTAAAGAAAAAGACTTTTGATTTGGAAAGGATTACTTCCATACTTATGGCCTTCACGAAGTCATTTAAAATTTGTTTGTAAGAAAGTGCTTCTTTAACTGTGGGAATACTTTGTAACATGGTATCATCTACAAACTATTGATGAGTCAGAACTTGCCCATTCTCCAAAAGTTGGAGTCCGTGAATTTTTCCCATTACTCTTACATGCTTGATGGACCACCCCAACCCTTCCATCATGAGAATGAAGAGAAGAGTTGAAAGTGGATCTCCTTGTCTAAGACCCCTAGAAGGGAGAAAAGGTTTAGAAGGAGAGCCATTCACTAAAATTGATATGCTGGAAGAAGTCACAAGTGCCATGACCCATCTGACCCAATTATGATCAAAACCAAACGCTGTGAGCACTTTTTTGATTTAAATCCAGTTTACTTTGTCGTATGCTTTCCCTATGTCCAGTTGCATTATCATGCCTGCTCTCCTGTTGCAATTTAACGAGTGCACCACCTCGTGAGCTTGAATTGTGTTGTCTAGAATTTGTCTTCCTCCTACATATCCTGTTTGTTCACTGGAGATGAGTGTAGGTAGTTGGGGTTTATGTTTTTTAGCCACAACCTTGGAAATTATTTTGTAGACCACATTGCATAAGGCAATGGGCCTGTAGATCTCGGGTGCTTGGGGATTATCCTGTTTTTGGAATAAGTGCAATGAAGGAGGTATTGAGAGCTTTCAAAACGGTATTGTTCCGCCTGGAGTCTTCAACAATCTCAGCAATATCCCTTTTAACAATATGCTAGCAGGCATTGAAGAAATCCACATTAAATCTGCCTGGACCTGGTGCCTTGCCGTTTTGCATTTCCTTGAGAACCTCATTGATCTCCTTTTCAGTTACAGGTCGGTTGAGATTACAATTGTCCTCTCTGGATACCAGTTTAGGAATATTTTCTATTAAGTTCTTAATGAAAGGTTCTCTTCCTTAAAAGTTTTCCTTGGTAATGCCCTGAAAATGCTTTACTAACATTGCATCTAACTCCTCATGGGATTGGAGAATCTGGCCATTCTCGTTCTTGATCGAAGAGATTCTTTTTTAATTTCTATTTGCAATGGTAGATCTGTGGAAAGATTTAGTATTTCGTTCTCCTTCTTTTAGCCATATAACCCTAGATTTTTGTTTCCAAAAAATTTCTTCTTGATTACACAACATTTCCCATTCTTGCTAATATCTCTCTGCTTGTTCATTTTTGTCTTTATTAAAGACATTCTTGATCAGAGCTTGGTTGAGCTCTAGGATTTTGATTTCTACAATTTTTTTTACTTGTGAAAATATTTCCAAATTCCTTTTGGTTCTATTCCTTTAGCTTCTTCTTGATGTGTTTTAATCTCTTGTGTAACAGGTACGTGGATTATCCCTGAATCTATAGGTCTTCGGCCCACCATTTTTCAATGTTGTTGATGAAATCTGGGTGTGAAAGCCAAATATTTTCAAACATAAATGGTTTGTTTCTTGGGGTACCAATGCCCTTGATCTCCATTGTAATCAGTCAATGATCTAAGCCTCCAAAAGGAAGGATATCTGCTGTAATTTCCTTATCTAGAAGCATGAGCTCTTCCAAGATCATAAATCTGTCTACCTTTGAAGCTACCTGGGAATCCCCTCCTCTTTTATTGTTCCAAGTGCAAAGACCATTATTTGTCTCAATGTCCACCAGCTTCATGTTTTTAGAGAAACTTTGGAAAGCTGAGGAATCTTTGTTTAGTGCTCCTGTGCCCCCTTTTTTCTCTGAGAGAGATCTAATCATATTGAAATCTCCTCCTATAACCCACAATATTCCTGCAAATCTGTTTCGAAAGTCCACTAAGGACTCAATAAACTTTATTTTTTCATCTAACCTTTGTGGGCCATAAGCATTCGTTACAAGATAAGTATCCATGTCTCCTACATGATGAATGACAACTAATAAATAATTCGTCATTACTTATGCATCAATAATGCCTATTTTTGGGGGATTCCATAAGATGGGGATACCCCCTGTTGTATTTTCTGCTTTGACTTATATAAACGCATATCTGCTGAGCCACTTACTATGGATTTGTCTTATCTTTTGGATAGAGTTTTTCGTTTCTTGGATAAAAATTATATCTGGAGCTACCTATTTCATTCTATTTTTCAACATTCTTTGTTTTCTTTTACTTCCTAGACCTTTAATGTTCCAAGTTGTAAAGTTCATAATTACAAATTTGTAAAGGAGCAGCTGGTTAGGTCTTTCATCTTACCTGAGTCTATCATGAACTTCCCACATTCCATTAATAGCTCGTTCTTATTTTTTTTTCCCCTTTTTTCTTCGAGTTCCTTGGAGCTAATACTGGAGTTGATTTTACGACTTTCACTCCCTGCTTACCCTGTCTTTCACTGTTGTGATATTCTACCAAGCACTTTGTCTAAGTTTTCCATAAGAATAGCTGCTTTGTTCGATTGCATTCTTCTTGTGGTAGAGATTCTACTCCATTAGTTTTACCCTTACTCAAGAACCCTTCTAGATCTAGGTTTTCTCTGTCGAGAATCTCTTGTAACTCATTGTCTTCCATTTCCATCTCGCTTTGGGTCATCTTCATCCTTCCCAACTTGATTTTCAATTGCTGCATCTTCCTCCTCTTCAAGAACCTAGAGCTGATTTTGCCTCAATTTTTGGTCTCCACTTTGGTGCTGTTTTGGCCCCTTTTTGCCATTTTTACCTTTGTGAAAGCCATCTATTTCTTTCATTGTGTTAGGTTTGCTTTTGTTCTCTACCTTACTCAGAGCACAGTCTCTCAGAAGGTACTCGTGTTCATGACATTTTCAACATCTAAGTGGAATATGGTCGTAGTCAACTGTCTGCACCCATTCCTCATCATAAACCTCCAGTACGGCCACGTCCGGAAGAGCTTCAGATAGGTCCATTTCTACGCAAATCCTAGCAAAGGAGGTATATTTTCCCCTTCTTGTTGCTTTAGAAGTTTTAAGAAACCTCCCTAATTTATTTCCTATCGCTGTTAGTGATTATATTTTCCAATAATCCACAGGTAGCGAATAGAGTCTTACCCAAACCGGCACTGAGGTAAAGGTTTCCCACTCTGGCATGGAGTTCATCATCCACGGCTACATGTAGAGCCCTGCTGCTACATAGAAGTAGGGCCCGCCTTCAAACACTCTGTCTTTGTCTTCAATGTTGGCAAACACCACAGTGAAAAAAACCTTGGATGCTAGATGAAGATCAATGCTTCCTTTAGGCTTCCAGTGGTATCTGATCCATGTTTGCAAAGCCTTTTCGGTGGGCCATAGTCCCATGAATTTGCATATGATTGCATAAGTCTACATGTGCTCCATGTGGGCCTACAGCTCAGGGTTATTTAAGATAACTCTGGGGTAACTTCAACATTGGGCTTGCATGGTCCCTTTTGTTTCCTGTCTTTTGTTCCCTGTTTTTTGCCATTTTCCTCTTTGTCTTTTGTGCCAACATTCTCCTTCTCCTTGTTACTTTCTATCTCCTGTTCCCTATTTTTTCCTCCTTCCATCGTTTTGCCTCTATCTCATTCTGGTGGGGCCTTGCTCTTGTTAACCATGACCACTCTGAAGGAGGGAGTGTTGCTCCCTCCTCTGCCCCCATCCATGGCGAAAATCCCACGCAGAAACCCACTGTTTTGGTTTTCCGCTCTTCCGTTCTTCCACTCTCCTCTTCTCCCACTCACTGATTTTCCGATATGGTAAAAATATTTCAATCTCACTCTAATATATAAATAAAATATCTCCATGTCCATATGAAATAAGATAAATTTATATCAACTTTTAAAATCATTTTAAAAAAATTAAAACAAAAAGCAAATATAGTTGATATTATTTATATTTTCATATTTCTATTAGACATGTAAATAAACTAGGTAATAAAGTATTTCAATGTGGAAAGAGAAGAAGTAATTGAAAATAAAAACGATTCAATTCCTTAGTTGTAACATTATTAAGAGATAGATATATAACTCAATCAATTCTTAATATAAAATTTATATGTGACATTTAAAAATTATTAATCATAAATAAATAAATACAATGTCTATCATAAATAAAATATTTTAATATATAAAATTAAATAATATTGAAATTTATTTAAAATTATATAATTTGAAAAAAATAAAATTATGTGGATAATGCAAATCCAAAACTAAAATATTTCAATAATTTATTTTTTTTTAACAAAACCGATACTCACATGATCTTTTGCCACTCTCACCTTTAGGTGAACTACATCTACCCCACAGTGCATGGTGCATGGGTAAGTGATGACTCAACTAATTCGGTAACCAAGAAGCCACATCTTAGAAGGTTAAAATATATTTCAATTACTATGTAACTAAAATATTTCAATGTAAACCATTTACATAGTTTAAAATAATAATAATAATAATAATAATAATATTAATAATAATACCTATACAATATATAAAGCAATTCAAAAATTAAATTTTTATTTACAACAATTCAAGTATTATTATTTTACATTTAACCTTTTTGGTAAGGGTTATTTTTTAGTGAAGAAAATATTGTTTGAATTGTATGTTTAAGCTATTTTATTCCATGTATTCAAAAGATTTTCAAGGAAAGAAAATGAAAAAATAAATTTTTACTGTTAATTTTTTTTACATTTTAATTTCATATATATATATGTTTGTGTGTTATTCTTCCCTTAAATCCTACAATTTTTTTTTGAACTTACATGTTTAAATTATATACTTTATATAGCATTTAAAAATACAATTTAAAGATTTACAAAATATATTTTGAATAGAATCACTAGAAATTCATTGAGACTTTATTTTAGTAAGAAAAAACCAAATTACTTTTATTATCAAAAACAATTACATATTCCAAATATAATCCAATCCCCTTACATCTTTGTTCCCACATTTTACTCTTCAAAAACATATGTTATGTCATCTATACAACTTAATCATGGATATCTATCTTTTTCCATATTCATAAATCATTCAAACATTGATTGATCCTATTACAAGCTTCTGAAATCTCTTATCTCTGAAGAGATAATAATGGTCTATCAAAAGATAGGACATAATTATTCTTCAAATATAAAAGAAATGAGCACCCAAAAAGATTTCAGCCCTATAACAATGTTAAATGTCTAATTAAAATGAATCTAGAGTAATTTTAGAGTTAGAGATGATTCTAATAGTGCTTCTACTTCTATAATATCTATATATCTACGCGCATGTTCAAGTCATACTTGCGATTTTTTATTTGTTTGCGTCTATGGAACCTGCTTTATTATCTTTTAACGCTGGCCTAATATTATTTATTACGTTCCAAACCATCAATCGCTGTTTCCCGGGCTTGGAGTAGAACGCAGCTTGCCCTTATTGCTCTTTCTTGGCTGGAGGTGTTCATGTCCATTGCTTTGATGGGATTTCTCGACGTTTCTGGTTTGAGAACTAGGCGGGATCATTTGAATGTGACCGATCCCATTGCTATTACTGGATGTGGAGAGCTGATGTTCGGTCACCATGAAATTTACATACATGGCCTTGTTCGACGCAGACGATTCTCCTTTATAATTCTTTGGAACGCTCGGGCTGAACCTGAGCGATAGTGTCTTCTCTATCGTGGCACTCTTTGCCGACGAGCTGCTTATCATCTCCTCGACGCAGTAAACCACATCATTCTCCATAGGACCGTTGGCAGTGTGCAAGTCGGAATCATCGTCGAAAAGCGCATGGGTATTGCGGTGGGAAGCGGAAAGAGTGTCGGGGTCGACCAGCAACCTGGCGTTGCTACGGCCTACAATGATAAGGAACGTGATCATAATCAACGGGGCCATTATACTGCTCCTCATAAGAAAGCTCGGTATTAGCAACAAAGGATATGAAGTGAAAGAGCGAATAACAGTGTTAGAAAATGGAAAATGTGATATCTGATGGATTCGGCGGAGAAGAAAAAAACCAGTCGCGATGGGAAAACTAGGACTCAGAGAGCTACAAGAGTTGGGCTGTGAAACAAAGAAACGAATGCGAGTACTTATAAGGAGTGAACGTCTTCTCTGAAGTGCATGCATATTGATTGTCTTAACGCAAACCCAAAACCCGTCACGACCGAAATCCGCTAATGAAATCCTGAGTGTGAAAGTCATTGTGTTTTGTCGGGTTGGGTGTCGCAGACTTTAAGAACGCAGTGTCAAGGTATAAACAAGCGCCAGCCCGAGAATGGAGGGGACCAGACGGACGGACAGTTCATTCATTCCCCCTGACTTGAATCATTTTACTGACTTTCACTAAAAGTGGGACGACTATAACAGGGATGTTGGGCGTTAAAGATTCGACAACATTGTCTTGGCAAAATACATCACAACTTTGGCATTATTTTGGGGGCGGCCGACGCCACATTGGACCCTAAATTTTGATCGATAATTTTAGCTTCCTACTTGCATAGTTTGATTCCGCTAAATTTAGATCGGTAATTTTAGCTTCACACTTGTATAATCTGTTTCGGCAAAGAGCGAAATAAAGGAAAGTTGAAGAGATAATTAACGTTAACATCTTCTCCAATCCATAACGTAAATGCAAAAACGTGGCTTCTACATTTTCGTGAAGAGAAGGAAAAGCAATTTCAATTGCAATTTAAAAGGTGAATGCGAAACGTAGGATTCCCTCTTCAAGCACGACTTCCACCCACCAACGTGGGCTTCACACAAGTTTGTAGGGAAGGAATGACCCAATAATAATGATTTAGTTTTCAAAGTGGAGAGCCGAAATATTGTATTTTTTGGTTCAAAATCATCTTCAATATCATCGTCCTCCATATCAATCGATGTATCAAACACACGATCCGACGTTGTGGTTAGGTTATGATTATGATGTACCAAATACATGTTCCCTCGAGAATAAAATAGTCACAGCACCTCTTTCGTGAGCATTACATTTTACCACAAAGATTACATTTAAAAACTGCGAATAACAAATTAGGAACTGCAAAGATGGGTGTAATAGTGCATTAGAATGTTATTTAACACTCCTATAAAACAATGCAAAATAAGAGTATATATAAAATCTAGAAAGTAAACAAGGTAAAAGGTCATGACATGGATAAGGAAGGTACACTTATAATATTAATAAAGATAACTAGAAATACATAAATTAAATATTTGTGTAAGAAATGCTTGTAACTTTTATGTTGAATGTGAAGTCACAACAAAGGGGAAACTATCAAGCTACTAGGCACGTTAGAACTCGACCATTCCATACTTCTATATAGAAATATGTCGCCATGGATTTCATTACATGTCTCCCAAAGTGAGGAAACAAATAAGTCATCATGGTGGTTGTTAGAGTCATCATGGATTAAATATTCGAATTGCATGGCATGTCAACTTCCATTGTGTCTCATCGAGACCCCACTTTCATTAGCAATTTTTGGCAAGAACTATTTAAGGTACACAACGCACAACTCCAAATGAGTACCGATTATCATCCCCACATAGATGGTCAAACAAAAGCAGTCAACAAATGTTTGGAGACCTATCTGTTGTGCTTCACTTCAGGAGAACAACATCAATGGGTACAATGGTCACATTTAGCTAAATGGTGGTATAATACTAACTATCATGAAGCCACCAAGATGATGCCATATGAAGCAGCGTATGGGCAACTCCCACCTTCACCAATTTATTATCTCCTAGGATCTTCCAAAGTATAGGCAGTTGATAAGCTCCTTAAGGACAATGTTGCCATGATCACTCATCTCAAAGGTAATCTCCATCAAGCTCAGAAACTGGATGAAGCAACAGTCTCACGAACACCATTTAGAGAGATCATTTAAAATGGGTGACCACGTGTTTCTATGACTCTAGACTTATAAGTAGACCACTCTGAAGAGAAGGGTTTCAATAAATTAGCCTTGAAATTTTATGGGCCTTATCACATAATTCAATGTAACCATGTAGTAGCTTACAGACTAGAACTGTCCACCACTTCAAAAATCCACCTAGTCTTCCATGTATCCTACCTCAAGAAAGTTGTGGGGAACAATTTCAGGGTTCAAACAATTCTACCAAAATTGGATGAGGAAGGCTGAGTTTGGGTTATACACAAACAGGTCCCAATACTCAAGAAGAACATCTTCGTCACTGCATAATCAAGGAAGTCATCATCAAGTGGAAATATGCCTCTCTAGAAGAGGCAACATGGGAACCAACCACTATTTTTCAACAGTTTTTATAGCTTCAACCTTAAGGTCAAGGTTTCTTTTGATGGAGGAGGGCATGTTAGGGTCCGCCTCTAACCCTTTTATTTATGTAATAAGCCAACGGGGCCTCATCAGAGTCATAATTAGTTAGTTTAGTTAATAAATGCCATAAAAGGTTATCCACATTAATAATGATTGTAAGTGGTTGACCTGCATTATGGAAAAGGGGCCACAATTAGTTATAAACAGGCCATAGTTAATAAATAAGGTCGTTATCCTCAATTATGCAAGGGACCATGAGTAGTTAGGGTTTTTTATGTCATGAAGTTATATACAGCTTTAGATAGAAAACATTGATATTATTGAATATTTACACATAAAATATTTATTGAAAACGCAACAAAAATAATAAAGATCATAGAAAGATAGCCATGGATAATAAACACAATATTTTTACCTTTAGAAACCCAACCATGGGAGAGAAACTAGTAATCATTTCTTGAGGAGACATTGTCTGTTAAACGAGGTTTACAAATAAAATTTTCTCTAGAAATCTAAGCCAATATTACAAGTCGAATCACTAGTCAAACTTGGTCAATATGCTCTTAAAACTATTGAAATCATCATTAACCCATGTGAGAATGTATTTCTGATGACACAAAAACATCAAAACTCTCCCTTAGCAAGGGATAGATTGTACATCAAGCCAAGATTATCTTTGAAGTATGAAAACTCCCCCCTAGATAGAGGCTTGGTGAGAATGTTTCCAGTTTGCTCATTTCTGGATATGCGTTAGAGCTTCAATACTCCATGCCGAAATGAAGTGATATTTTATCTCAATGTGCTTCAACCTATCATGAAATACTAGATTCTTTAAAAGCTTGACAAAGCTTGGATTATGATAATATATCAAGTTCATCTCTAGAACCTAATCAAATAGTCTTGCACATGAAAGCTTCCAAAGCAACCTTACTTCTAGACTTACAATAGTGGATGCAAAATACTCCATTTCTATTGTACTGAGTGCAATAAAATTGTTGTTCTTTCTAATCTAGGATATGATAGTTGATCCCAAGCTAAAGCAACACCCCAAGGTGATCTTTCTATCCATAGTACTCCTATCCCAATCAAAATCATTTGTTCCTTGCAACCTCATTTCAAAACCTAAGACATATCTCAGATCATATCCATCTATAACACATATGTACATTGACACATGCTCTATTGTAACCCAATTTACATGCCTTAGCTCAACCATAGACTTGCTCAGTGTGTTCATTGGAGAGCAAATTTAGGGCCAATTTTTAACGACGTACATCTTGGATCCAATCAATAATATTGGGACATTATCTATTTTTCATCCATCTCGATTCTTTCATAGTGGAAAAAGTGGACGATTAAGCTCACACGACCATTTTCATCGGTGGGACCCAGTTTCACAAATCACACTATAAATCATTGAAAGATAATTTGAGGCATCATATGATGTTATATGGGTGTAAAAATTTGATTCTTTAGTGTTGCACATTTTTTTTTTTTGACAGGGGAATTGACAATTGGGATAGGCTCGCAATGCGCGTAACACGGGGTCAATTCTGGCCACCAGCACTATAACCCCTAGGAACTGTGCCTGCCTGCTATAACACAGCTCCAGGTAAGTCCAGGGATTTGAACTCATGACCTCAAATACAAAGTCCGCTTTACAGACGAACTACATCGCAGCATGATTACCAACTCGCCTACCCCGTGGCGCTGTGTTGCACATTTTCTTTCATTTTCTACACATTGAGACCTTTCCAATGACATAAGAATCACCTCAATTAGAGTATGTATGAAAAAGTTATGGCACTCAAAATCTGACCTTCCTGTTTTCACCACCATAATTTGAGAGGATGGCATGTCAACCACCATTTTCATGGAAAAGGATCTATCCACATTAATATGATGAATAAGACTCTTGAAGAGTCCCTACTATATCTCTATTTAATAGTTGGGGTAGTCAATCCTAGCCACCAACAGGCTATGAGGATGTGATATAATTGGGCGACTAGGAGGAAAATGGGTTCCATTCCTTTCAAGTGCATTTGTTCCATAGACGAGCAAAAATAACCGACAGAGATAAGATATAGAGCACAGAAAAATGTTTTTTTCATTTTAGTAGCCCATGGTCCTTATGCCATCCTTGTTTATACACACAACCATTCTTTATTCAGATAAAGAGAGCAAAGTGACCTCACCTTCTAGTTGGGTTTTCTCCCAAAAGGATTTTCCAGGTCATATATTTCGTCAATAAATCTATAGATCTACAAATCTAAAGATATATAAAAGTGTAATAGTGTAAATTTTAGATTTTTTTTAAATATAATTGATCATATTTGTTGTGAAAAACTATCCAGTGGAGTATCGATGGTCATTTACAAATTGTCCTACGAACTTCTTATGCATTATGGGATCCACCAAATATGAATATGAAGCAAAATCGCTCATCTTCTTCAGATTTATCACCATTGGTGTAGCCATGGACTTGCCATACCGAATATCATCATGATCTATACTTTATACTCCCATTTTCCAAGGAATATCTTACATGGCCTTTGTGACACCTCCAATCCCAATAAATAATGCATCAATCCAAGATCCTTCATCTCAAAATTTGAATCCAACACCTTCCTCTACCTAACAATGAGCCTATCTACCTAGTAAGGAAGAGATCATCAACACACAACACCATGACTAAAGGATCACAATTAAAAAACATGTAGTAAATTTTAGGATCCAAATCACTCTTGATGATGACCAAAATCATAAATATCCATCAATCCTAGAGTACCATTCCTTGGGTGCCTTCTTAGTCCGTACAAAGCATTCTTCAATCTTCAAAGAAAGAACTCCTTCCCATGTATCACGAAGTTACAAGGTTGCTGATATATGTACACTTCCTCCTCAATCATACCATTGAGGAACATGGTCTTTACATCCATTTGATGTAGTCAACAACCCATAATTGAACCAATAGAAATAATAGTTTTGATCGATGAGTACCTAGTGACTCGGTAAAACGTCGTATCATAGTCCCCTCCCTGTTTCTAGGAGAAACCTATCACCAAAAAAAATTATTTTTACTTCTTGATGCTGCCATATGTTGCATGCTTGATCTTTCAGAACCACTTGGATGTCACTACTAACTTCCCCTCTAGTATTGGAACTATCTCCCACACAATATGCTTCGTGATGGATTGACAATCCCCTGTCATGGCATTCTTGCAAACATATTGGCATGCTTCCTCCTCATAACTCATAGGTTTCGAAGAAATTATGTGGCTTATCAATGCCATATAACTCAAGAACCTCTCTTGTCATTTGTTCTCCCATAAAGTACCACTAGTATTTGCAATATCTTGATATAACTATTATTCTAAACATAAATTATTGTGTTGGATACTTCTTCTGTTAGGCCCCTATACTACTAGTGTAACCCCTTATTGTTATTAGTACAACCCACTTATTATATTGATGTACCCATGTAGTGCCCATACTGTTACTATTGTGCCCCATAGAAGCCCACTATTGTTATTATTGTGCGCTTACATTATTATTGTTATGTCGGCTCTGATTATGTTATGACCCCTTAGACTCCTATATATAGAAAGGAGGTATTTTCATTTGTATCATCCAATAATTGTTCATTTATGTAATGTAAAGGAGGTTGCCCCCTCGAAGAGGATGAATTCTAAGGCGTTGATCTATCTTTTCTATCTTTTCTTGAGCTAGTTTCATAATTTTTGGTATCAAAGCTTTGGATTCTAGGGTTTCGCTGCTCCAAATAGGTCATCATGGAATTTTCTCTATAACTTTTTTTCTGCCATGTTTCAGAATAAAAAAAAAACCCATTTGTTAAGAAATTACACTGAATCTTGAGTCTGAATTCCATAGCTTTTCACGCTATATTTATGGAGATATGATCTGAGGAAGTTGGTCTTTTTGCAGACTCCTGAATTAGATTCCAAACAGGTGACCTAGGGAAAATTGTCATAACCTTCTCTCTGAGCATCGGATTGAAATTTCGTAAGAAGATACAGAAAGAGGATAGACTGTACCTTCTTATCGATATATTCTAGAGCCAAAGGTCGAAACAGTGACACGTGGCACTTCATACAAGTTCGCTCTTTTGGAAAGTCTATAATCATGTCATCTTGGGAGATTGTGCATAACTCTTTCTTGGAGAATCCAATTTGGATCAGACTGGTGGCATTGGAAAGAGGACACAGAGTGCTACTCCAGATCTCAATTTCAGAACTTAAAGATTCAAAACTACATAGTTATAGTCATTTCAAGATCTAGCTCCTAAAATCAAGAAAAGGCAAGATGAGGATGCTTGATGACAAGGATCCGACAAATTGGATACTTCAGATGGAGCAATGTTTTGATTTACATGGTGTACCAATATTACAAAAGGTATGTATTTCATCTTCATATTTAGAACTAGATCAATTTTTATGGTATGAAGGGCTTTGTTCTCGTAAACAACTTGTTATGTGGTCAATTTTCACGGAGGAAATGATAGCACATTATGAGGATACAAAGAGCAACACCTTCTTTAGAGAAACACCACAAAAATTAGAAAGATTAAAAGGGCTTTGTGACATAGTGGAAAGCAAAATTATGGCAACCAGGAAGCATACCACTCACAACTATAAAGATGGAAGTATTGTTGCCCCTAGTCTTCCACAACCTATAAGGTTGACACCACAACAATTCGAAGAAAAAAGAGCAAAAGGGCTTTGTTACAATTGTGATAGAAAATGCACTGAAGGTCATAAGTTTGATGAGAAGAAATTATTTTACATAGAATATGAAGACGAGGAAGAAAAGGATCAAGAAACATCAAAACAAGAAGATATACACTAGGACCCCACCCTAGAGAAAGAAGAAATGAATCAGAACATATCTTTTAAAGCATTGGCAAGAATTACCACTCCTCAAACTCTCAAGATAGGAGGACATATCAAGAAGAAAAAGGTGAAAGAAGTGAAAGCTCACATCGAGAAAGAAGAAATGAATCCAACCATATCTTGTATTTCATTGGTCGAAATTACCACTCCTCAAACTATCAAAATAGAAGGACATATCAAGAAGAAAAATGTTCAAGAAGTGAAAGATCACATCGAGCATCAAGAAATGAATCCGACAATATCTTGTAAAGGATTGGAAGAAATTACCACTCCTCAAACTCTATAGATAGAAGGACATATCAAGAAGAAAAAAGCTCAAGCAGTGAAAGATCACATCAAGCATCAACAACAAGTTCTCCAAATTTTAAAGGATAATGCCACTTTGGTGCGAAATCAAACGAAACAACAACTAGATCAACGTCGTAGTGAAAAATGTTTTGATTGGGTATTTTTACTGTTACATCTCAAGCAAGCTATGTATGATAAGGAAATGTTGGCAATACTGCATGCACTAAAAAAATGGCGACCTTACCGAATGGGAAGACTCTTAAAGGATGAGGATGTGGAAGCATTTTTTTGTGCTATTTCTATTATCTAGCCAGATTGGATAAATGAAGCAAGGGATGAATGGAAGAAGGACGAAGAAGTATGGCCACTTATTCAAAAGTTGCAAAATATCCCAATTCAAACAATATTGCCATAAATTGAAGAGGAAGGAAAAATCATATTGGAACCTGGAGCAGTCATAGAAACAAGAATCCGACAGCTATGAAATTGATCAATTTCAAAGCATCTCATCAAGTGGAAGATCTAACCCGCTGAAGATTCCACATGGGAGGACAATAATTTTATACAGAAGCATCAAGAAATACTCAACTATTGAGGATGACGCTTTTTGAAGGATAGGGGCATGTTAGCCCCCTATACTACTAGTGTAACCCGTTATTGTTATTAGTACAATGCACTTATTATATTGATGTACCCATGTAGTGCCCATATTTTTACTATTGTGCCCCATAGAAGCCCACTATTGTTATTATTGTGCCCTTAAATATTATTATTGTTATGTCGGCTCTGATTATGTTATGACCCCTTAGACTCCTAACTATAGAAAGGAGGTCTTTTCATTTGTATCATCCAATAATTGTTCATTTATGTAATGTAAAGGAGGTTGCCCCCTTGAAGAGGGTGAATTCTAAGGTGTCGATCTATCTTTTATATGTTTTCTTGAGCTAGTTTCATAACATCTTCCCTTAAGAAAACGTAAATCATAATCATAAATCATCACCTTGATAGCCCATAATATGGACCTGTTATTCCATTCCATAAGGCCATTTTACTAAGGGTTGTAACAAGCTAAAACTACCCCTTTATCCCTACCTCCTTACCCAAATCACTAGGGTCCTTAATGTATACTCTCCTCCATTATCTAACCAGAAAGTCTTGATATTATTCCTTCTCAAGATCTATACATGAGTCCTAAACTCCTAGAAGTTGTTAAACACTTCATCCTTAGTATTCATTAAGTAGATCCATGTCTTCTACGAGAAATCATGAATTACTTTCACATAGTACAAGAAAACACAAAAAATATGATACTATCATTGATCTGCATACATCTCAATGCACTAGATCCAATATCCCCTTGGACCTATTTTGTTGCTCGAAAAATATCCCTTTGCATTTTTTTCATGTGAAAAATCCTTGCAAACACACTCATGCTCGACTAAGAGCTTTGGAATACCTATAACCATACTCTTCAAAGTTCGAAAATTCTTGTAATGTAGGTAAGAAAATATTTGATGTCATAAATCACATAAATTGACATTGTCACGTACTGATGTTTGGGCTAGACATCCTAACAATCTATACAACCCTCACTCTCAAACACCAATCACTCATATTGAGTCTATGATCAACCCCTTAAGCCATACAAGAGCCTCACCATCTACAAATGCAACTATGTAACCTATATCCTCCAATGTTGAAATAACGAGTAGGTTCTTCTTCAATCTTGGTACAAACAATACATCTCTCATGTGTAGAGAATATCCAAAATCTAGTTGAAATGATGTTGTCCCAAATTCTCTCAATGCATACTTGGAATTATTTATAAGTTCCATAAGCAATGATAAATTCTTCTCTATCTAATATATGAGAGAATATCATCAACCTATCATGTACCTAGAAGAACCAATGTCGACTAAGCAAATATCACTAATGTTTGCAATAGTGCATGAAAGAGTGGAGATAGATAAATATTATTTCTGAAATCCATATGAGATCTCAAATTTTATGTTATGAAACCAACTCACAAAAAGATAGAAACGATAGATCAGTGCCTTAGAATTCAGCCTCTTCGAGGGGGCAACCTCCTTTACATTACATAAATGAACAATTCTTGGATGATTCAAATGACAAAACCTCCTTTCTATATATAGAAGTCTAAGGAGTCACAATATAACCCAACCGACCCAAGAATAATAATATAAAGCCACAAAAATAACAATAGAGGGATTATATGGGGCATAATAATAACAATATGGGGACAATAGGGGCACAACAATATTAATAAGGGATACAGCTACAATAGTAATGGGGTAATCGCTAGTATTATAGGGACCTAACATACCCCTCTCCTTCAAAAAAGTGTTGTCCTTAATGCTTGAGTAGTTATGGATGCTTCTGTATAAAATTCTCATCCTCCCATGTGGAATCTTCAGTGGATAAGTTCTTCCACTTGATGAGATACTTTGAAATTGATCGATTTCACAACTGTCGAGTTCTTATTTCTATTACTGCTTCCAGTTCCAATATAATTTTTCCTTCCTCATCAAGTTGTGGCAATATTGTTTGAAATGGGAGCTTGTCACCTATAAACTTCTTTAAACATGAAACATGGAAAACTAGGTGCACTTGAGAAGCTGCAGGAAGCAGGGATTTGTATGCCATAGTACCAATCTTTTGCAACACCTTGTACGGACCATAATACTTTGGTGATAATTTATTATCCTTCTTAGCTGGATTGAGGGACATTTGTTTATATGGTTGTAGCCATGGGAGAACCCAATCACCTACATCAAAACTTATTTCACTGCGATGTTGATATGCCTGTTGTTTCATTCGATTCTGTGCCAACACGAGGTTATCCTTTAAGAGTTGGAGGACTTGTTGTTGATGTTTGATGTGATGTTCCACTGCTTGAACCTTAGGATTTTCTCTTAAATATGATCTAATGGATGGTGGATGATATCCATAAAGTGCCATAAATGGGGACATTTTTGTTGTTGTATGGAAGGAAGTGTTATACCACCATTCAGCTAGAGGCAACCATTTGACCCATTGTGTCTATTTATCATATACAAAGTAACGAAGATATCCTTCCAAACATTTGTTTACTATCTCAGTTTGCCCATCAGATTGAGGATGATAAGATGAGCTATGAGCTAACTGAGTACCAAGACAAGAAAATAATTATGTCCAAAAATTTCTGGTGAAAATGGGATCTCTGTCACTTACAATAATCTTTGGGTTTCCATGTATCTTTTGAATTGTTTCCATAAATGCAGTAGAAACTGTACTGGCTTTAAATGGATGTGATAATGCACGAAAGTGTCCATACTTGGTAATTCTGTCAACTACCATCATGGTGACACTCTTTCCCTCAGACTAGGGTAAACCTATGATAAAATCCATTGAAACCTCCTCCCAACGTTGGATTGGAATGGATAAAGGTTGTAATTCAGGAGTCTGCAAAAAGACCAACTTCCTCAGATCATATCTCCACAAATATAGTGTGAAGATATATGAAATTCAGACCCGAGGTTCAGTGTGATTTCCTCTCGAATGTTTTTTTTTTAGCTTCTGAAATGTCACAGAAAAAAAGTTATAGAGAAAGTGCCATGATGACATATTTGGAGCAGCAAAACCCTAGAATCCAAAGCTCTGGTACCAAATGTTATGAAACCAGCTCACAAAAAGATAGAAAAGATAGATCAATGCATTATAATTTAGCCTCTTCGAGGGGGCAACCTCCTTTACATTACATAAATGAACAATTCTTGGATGATTCAAATGACAAAACCTCCTTTCTATATCTAGGAGTCTAAGGAGTCACAATATAACCCAGCCGACCTAACAATAATAATATAAAGCCATAAAAATAACAATAGATGGATTCTATGGGGCACAGTAATAACAATATGGGCACAATAGGGGCACAACAATATTAATAAGGGATACAACTACAATAGTAATGGGATAATCACTAGTATTATAGGGACCTAACAATTTATATATTTTTTTCTTTTGTGGTGGATGTTATAATCATATTTTACATTCCACTATAGTGAGAGAGGCCCAAGTCTAAATTACATTAGTTGCTAGCTCAAATTCATCCCATTTTACCCTTACTTCTACTTATATTGCTATTACAAGGAAGTTATTACATGTTCATAGGTTGAAATTACATAATTGAGTAATTTCTCACAAATATTTTGTCACAATTTCATAATTATGAAATAAGAAGAAAAAGGGTTCTACAGTTTGTCATTCCCAGGAGGAACAACTTGACCCACTTTCGGCTAGGGGTCCATTATTGTAGAAATTTCCTAACATCTCAAACACCTAGGTGTGTAGATACAATCTCTCCAAGGATATAATGAACCTATATAATAGCACCCTATCAAGAAGAAATGGGCTAGACTCAGCTAGATGTAGTGTCCATATTATACCATGCGAGATTTGATCTTGTGGGAAGTCAGCCTTTTTAGGAGAAGGACACTAGGTTGTAAGGTAAAGAGGATGATCATCTCATGCTTCAGATATAATTTTTATGTATTTCCATTTTTTCTATAATGCAATATCGATTCCACTTCTCTTAGGCTATATGCATTCATAGTACATGTTGTTCATGTTTTTTTGGTATCGGTTTATCAATGGTCTTCATGTTAACATGGTCTTCAAAGAAGGATTTTCGATGATTATATGCTGGTTTCATATGTGCACGAGCTTCGTGACAATATTAGTTATGCATCCAATATATTTCTCAAAGTGGTTAATCCTAGATATTTCTATAAGTCATTAGTCCTAGATGTCTCTGGAAATTATTAGACGTAGATAATTCTCGAAAAATATTAATGTATTGTAAAATGTATGTAATGGTGGGAAGGAAACCTATGCCCCATAAGTTCCAAAATGGTTTTATTCATGTATATAATTTTGAGCTTTAACGTGGTATGAAATTTGGTGTAATATTATTCATAAAGTGGAGAGAAGAAAAGGAGATTCAAATATTTTAATGTTATAACTAGGATTTTCTGATTTTTTATAGAGAGACTACTACTACTAAGTAGTAAGAAAACCATTAATATTCTCATGATCAGTTTTTCATTATTTGTAAATATATCAAATACATCATAAGGGAGAGTTGTAACTACCTTTATTGGTTTGTTATCCCACACTAGAGGAAGTAAACAATGGTATCGAGAAGTTTTGTTTCCTCCCTCCTCCACAATTAGACTTTTTAACAGAACAGGCCATGGCAATATCTAGCTATTCATTCCAGCTAAGTCCGATCTCAGCTACTCCAGATTAACTTGTTGTTATAACTGGCACTCGACTGCCTTCAGATATGTTCTACTATTCATGGCTAAAGCCGTGCAAAATTGGGTAGCAATCTAAGAGATTCAGATTTGCTGCCAAGATTCATGGTGTTGGCACTGGTGCAAGATCTAGTCTGCACTTAAAATCAATGGTCAATGTGAGCATTTAGCTATTAAATAACATAGGAGGGAACTATAAGTTACAAAAATAATTCTAAGTAGGAAATCACGTAATAAATAGTTAATAAATGGTAAGTTAAATTAAAAAAGGTAAAATATGAAGCTAATGCAAAATGTGTCATCGTTCTCGCACTAATGCAAGACGAAGGGGGATAATATAAGTAAAAAAAGGGTAAATAGTTATGATTTGGGAAGGCAAAAATGGTAAAAAAGGATGCAAATTAGGGAACTAACAATGTCCTTCATGTACTTTTTGTGAAGAAGTAGGAGATGAATGGGGAGATGTTGTAGAAGGAGGTCAAGGAGGTGGAGGAGGAGGAGGCCCACCACCATCACCACCATTACCATTACCATTACCATTGTCATTACCATATAGTGTCTTATGAGATCCATTACCTTCATGTTTTGGTTGGTGATAACTTTCAGATTGCAATCGCATTTTCCTCTCATCAAACAATAATTTTACCGTGTCAGCCTTATCAAGAAAATAATTTTGGATTCTCTCTCTGCTAGAGAAATACCATCATATTCTTCAGCTGCCACGGTTTTAGAAAAATAGGAAGATTGTCTTCTTGAGCCAATTTCAGGGTTGAATTCTTCAAGTCATCCTTCTCCTTTTCTGAACATAGATATTGTAAGCATATGAAAACGTGTAATCCATGTCCAACATTCACATAACTAAGAGCTTTGAGACCAAATTTGATCCAAAAATGAAATGAAGGAATTATTGAACAAATTTCAAGTTAGTTTATGTATTTGTATGAAATGGATCGAAATTGTGAAAACACATAAACTTGATAAACAATTGTAGCAAAAGAAAAGAATGGACACTGAAAATAGAAGGGAAAGAAGACATGTTGATAATGGAGTTCGCCCCTCCTAGGCTACGTCTCCGGGTCCACTTTTAGTGTGAATTCTTTATTAAGAAACTAAAATGATCAATTAGATATGTTTACAGGCTCCAACTCATCAAAATATTTTTTGCAATGAATTCAGAAGGCCCGAAAATCCCTATTTAGGATTTTGAAATGCTCAATTTAGCCATAAAATCACCAAATTAGGACAAAAATTATATATGCCTACAGATTAAGACAAATCTTTTCTACAAAGTATTCAACAGAAATCGCATAATCGGACTAGTTGAGAGCGTTGGTTATATAACGAAGGTCGTATGTTCGATCCTTAGTAGATGCAATTTTTTGATTGATATGACGGCGATTTTGTTTATTTTTGAATGAATCAAATACATTATAATGCTTGGCTCCAATGCATTGATTTCACTGCTAACAATATAACCTTGGGATATGGCGGGCTCCCGTCATTCCCCCAATCCTCGAGCCGATAAACAATAAATAAAGTTATGCTCCCATCATATCACATGAGTTAATTTTGTTTGAATGGTAATGCAGAGAAGTGTAAGATGCCAGGTCAAGATTTCGATCCTCATGGAGCTCAACAAATAAAATTTTCACCTATAAAACAAATCCATCTAGACTTTCATGAGTGGGCCACGTGGCACCATAGGAATTGCCCATAAACAACCAACTAAAAACCAACAATCGTTGATCTCGGCAAATGCCACATGTCAAACTCCCATTGGTCCTCAAGATGGCCTTTATCACCTTACCAAATTTTCTTTGATTGACTGTTGATCCTTGATGGAATATTGGCATTTGACTAGTTGTCCCTTGACTTTTTTCCTTCTTTGGACTTGAAATTTGACCTTACTTTTTCATATGATGTTTTTTCTTCCTGTTCAAGTTACATTGGAATCAGAGAGAAAATCACTATGCATTGAGCCTGGTTTCAACTGCATCTAAGAACTTTGTTTGTTTAGCATTTTCTAGAACTTTGGCCATCTTTTGGATCGTCCAGATCATTTAGTATCAAAGGGAAAACAAATATTTGGTAGGAAGATGTGAATAACGTTAAGGGAATTTAGGAAGAAGAGTTGATTTGGGATTATTTTGAGAGACTCTTTAGGAAGATGTACCTATTAGAGAGTTACTATGATGATAGAGATAAATATTTTTTTGAGCTCCAGATGGGTTCTATAATAGACGATGAGTACACTTGCAAGTTCATAGAAATGTTGAGGCATGTCCCTTACCTCAAGGATGAGAATCCTAAGATTCAGAGATTCATCGGTGGATTTCTAGTACCATATAGAGACTATACCGAGTTTGACGAGCCTAGATCGTTGGAGGCAACCATATAGAAGTTGAAGCATTGTTATGATATAAAGTCAAAGCACAAAGATAAGCCTAAGCGTGATTTAAAAGGAAATGAGAAAGTTCAAGGAAGGTGGCCACTGAAGTAGGGAAGACCTTGGGATGTAGGTGAGAAGGAAAATGTTGCTCCTTACAAGAAGTTTAATTCAATTGAGAAGGAACATGGGTCACAACATGGAGAGCAACAGGACAGAGGTGATGGTAGGGGACCATTGCAGTGTTGGATATGTGGAAAATATCATCGAAAGAAGAATTTTCCATTGTACTAGGGTGGTATGCCTTAGATCTACAATGCCGAGGAGGTGCCAATAGTTGGGGATGTTGGGCATAACATACCTTAGATTTATGCAACTTTGGATAACAAGAAGGCATATCAATAGGCATCCATTATTGAGATGGAATGTAAACTTTGTGGTCAACTTGTTTCTACTTTGATTGACCTTGGATCTAATTATAGTTATGTTAAACCTGAATTGGTGGATAAGCATCGTTTGAGAAAAGAAGTGCATATAGAGTTGCTTTAGCCTATTATAATTATAAGATGGAAATGGGAGGTCCTTTCCATGGATTTCATTATAGGTATTCCAAGGACATCGAGTTATCATGATGCCATCATGCTTGTGGTCGACAGGTTAACTAATGTAGCACACACCATTCATGTAAAGACTACTTATTCAACTAGTGAGGTGGCATAGGTCTTGATAAGGGATATAGTGAGGTTGCATGGTGCTCCAAGGAATATTGTGTCAGTCAGGGATGTTAAGTTCACTACCATGTTTTGGAAGGAGTTGCTTATAAGTTTGGGGATATAATTGTCCTTCAATACAACCTATCATCAACAGATAGATGGAAAGACAGAGAGGGTCAACAGGATTTTTGAAGGATATACTAAGGATGTATGTCATGCACCAGTAGAGACGATGGGAGGAGTACCTTTCATTGCTCGCATTTATTACAATAATGGTTATCAGTAGTTACTAAGGATGGATCCTGTTAGCAGTCCTTAGTGTTCCAAGGCTGAGAAAGGAAGCAAAGGAGGTAACCCCAAACCAGCTTTAGACTTGGTAGCTAGCCCTACCAAATTAGAGAGAGCTCTATAAAAAAAAAATATCACAGTCAATGGAAGTGAATGAAGAGTATGAAGATATTAGGCTAGGTATTTATCATAGTAGGGTTTGATTTAGGGTTTGTTTGACATAAGCACTAGGTTTGAGAACTAGGTCAAGTATAATGGGTGTGGAGCCTGATTATCTTATGTATTCAAAGGTATCACCACATTGGACCCTAGTTTGAAATGGGGCAGCAACGCTACCTGTAAAATATTCACTGCGAGGAGGGTCCGGGGGGTGGTTGTGACCTTTGGGGAGTTGCCCCCTGGCGGGGGGTTTCGAGGGCAGTGCCCTTGAAGCTAAAAACAAATGTAAAATTGCCTTGTAAAAGTATAGTAATTTCTAGTAAATCTGGGTCATTCATTAGGTAGATGATCTAATGGTAGAACTTATGTTTAGTTTGGGGTTTTTTTCCCTAGAAGGAAACCCCTCTATTTGTATGAGGGCATTGTATTGAGTCTGTGTAATATATGTGTATTCTCTGAGTGAGAAGCCGAGAGGTGAGACTGTGAGAGAAGAACAAAGGATATTACAACGGATTTGCTATAGGTTGTGTCTCTTCATTTTGCTGGATAATAGAAAGGAAGGACTAGCTATTCGGAGTGGACGTAGCCCAAAATAGGTGAACCACGTATATCTGTGCCTCTCTTGTTTTATGTGTTTTCTATGTTTATATATCTACAATATTTTATGTGTTCCTTTGCTCCGTAATATATAATTTTCTAACAGCTCGTATCAGAGCCGAAGGTCTATTTGGATGATAAACTCGTAGGAAAGAAGGGTTCCTCATTCTAGCGGGAGAAATGGTGAAAGATGGTATGTTTAGGGTCGTGAAATTTAACGGCCAAAACTTCTCATTGCAGAAGATGTAGATGGAAGATTATCTATGTCGGAAAGATCTATGCCTACCATTGGGCGGAAAAACAAAGATGCCGATGGGAATGACAGATGAAGAATGGAACCTTCTCGGTAGAATGGCACTCAGAACAGTACAAATGTGCCTCGTAGCATTGGTCGCCTTCAACATTTCGTAAAGAACAACGACAAAGGGTTTGATTAAGGCATTGGAGAAACTATATGAAAAAACCCTCGGCTTCAAACAAGGTATTTCTTATGAAATGGTTATTTAATATGAAGATGTCGGGAGGTGGATCTATTGCAGACCATTTAAATGATTTTAATACTGTTACAAGTCATTTATTTTATGTAGGGGTAAACTTTTATGACAAAGTTAGAGATTTGTTATTCTTGTGCTCATTACCAGAAAGTTGGAATGTTTTAGTAATGGCCATTAGTAACTCTGTTTTTAGATCTAGTACTTTAAAGTTTGATGACGTTATCGGTGCTATCCTTAGCGAGGAAATGCGATGGAAAAGCTTCGGTGAGACATCGGGTAATGCTTTGAGTGCAGAGTCTAGGGGAAGAAAAATGGAAGGAGAAAAGAGCTCAGGATATCACAGTAAATCAAGGAAAGGTAGATCCAAGTCTAGATCGAGGATAGTGTGCTGGAAATGTGGAAAGAAAGGACACTTAAAGAAAGGTTGTAGATCTCGGAATGGAAAAGAAGGAGATGCATAGCAAGAAAACAATCATGAAGCAAATGTGACAGGTGAGGTGTTACAAGATGCTTGATTCCTTGTTTCAAAAATATTACTGATTCCTGGGTGGTAGATTCAGTGGCCTCATTCCATGCCACACTTGATAAGAAATACTTTCATGACTATGTTCAAGGAGATTTTGGACAAGTTCATTTGGGTGATGATAAACCCTGTAAAATTATTGGAATGGGTAAGTTTCTTGTAAAACAGTAGAATGGAAACCAATGGCTACTAAAGGAGGTAAGGCATGTTCTATATCTATAGAAAAATCTGATTTTGACAGGGCAGTTAGGCGGTGAAGGTTGTGTGACAACTCTCACATATAAAGCTTGGAAGGTTACCAAAGGAGCCCTGGTAATAGCAAAAGGCGAAAAGGTTGGTACATTGTATTTATGCAATGGTATTTCCAACTCTGTTAATGCTTTAACTTCAAAAGGAGCAGATGCAGCATTATGGCATCATAGGCTCTGAAACATGAGTGAAAAAGGGATGAAGATTCTTCACTCAAGGAATTTGTTCCTGGGTTTGAAGAATGTTGATTTGGAATTCTGTGAGAATTGCATTTATGGAAAACAAAAGAAAGTCAGATTTCTTAGAGTTGGGAAAGAAAAGAAGAGAAAAAAATTAGAACTTGTGCATATAGATGTATGGGGACCTACTCAGGTATCATCTCTCAGTGGCTCTCATTATTATGTTACTTTTATTGATGATGCAACTAGAAAAACTTAGATTTATTGTATTAAGAATAAATCTGATGTATTTGATACTTTCAAGAAATGGAAAGCTTTGGTTGAGATTTATACAAGAAAGAAATTAAAGTGTCTCAGATCAGACAATGGAGGTGAATATTGCAGCAGAGAGTTTGATAGGTGTTATTCAGAGCATGGAATTCACAGAGAGAATATAGTTCCAAGAACACCATAAGAAAATGGTGTGTCAGAAAGGATGAACAGAACAATCATGTAGATACTGTTATTTATCTAATAAATAGAGAGCCTTTAAGTTCCTTGGATGGTGGTATTCTAGAGGAAGCATGGACAGGTAAAAAGGTAAACTACTCTAATTTAAAGCCTCTTGGTTGTGAGGCCTTTGTCCATATTGATAAAGAAAATAGAACAAAGCTTGAGGAAAAGTCAAAGAAATGTACTTTTATTGGATATGGTGTTAATATTTTGGTTATCGCTTATATGATTATGAAAATCACAAAATCATTAGGAGAAGAGATGTAATATTCAATGAAAAGGTCTTATATAAGAATCAGTTGCAGGAAAAGAAATAGGAAAAAGAAAACAAGGAATACGTAGTTCTTGATGAAATCACTTAAAAAGTAAAGGGGCCTCAAAATAATAATAATCAACAACCATAACAACAACAACC
Source organism: Pinus tabuliformis (assembly GCA_031772625.1). Classification (NCBI taxonomy): domain Eukaryota; kingdom Viridiplantae; phylum Streptophyta; class Pinopsida; order Pinales; family Pinaceae; genus Pinus; species Pinus tabuliformis. The sequence continues at coordinate 190,629,020 of CM062820.1, forward strand.
ATCACAATAGCAACAGGAACCCCAAACACCTGAAAGTGGTGTTAGAAGAGCTACCACGATAAGTAGACCCCTGAACAATACTCTCCTTCATTATATTATTTATTGTTGACTGATTCTGGTGAACCTGAATTTCATGAAGAAGCAATGCAGGTTGAAAGCAGGAAGAAGTGGGAGGTAGCCATGGAAGAAGAGATGGACTCGTTAATGCATAACCAGACTTGGGACTTAGTTAGGTTGCCTACAGGAAAAACTACATTGAAGAATAAATGGGCTTATAGGCTGAAGGAAGAAGATGGAGGATAACAGAGGTACAAAGATAGACTTGTGGTCAAGGGGTTTCCATAGAAGAAAGGTATTGATTTTGATGAAATAGTTTCTCCTGTTGTTAAAATGACTTCAATCAGAACTATTTTAAGTCTAGTAGCAGTTGAAGATTTACATCTTGAGAAGTTAGATATAAAGACAACCTTTCTCCATGGGGATATGGAGGAAGAGATATATGCAGCAACCATAAGGATATGAAGTGAAAGGGAAGGAGAAACTAGTGTGTAGGTTGAAGAAGAGCTTGTATGGCTTAAAATAGGCTCCAAGGTAGTGGTATCTAAAATTTGACAAGTTTATGTCTGAACAAGGTTATACTAGATGTCGCTCTAATCATTATGTTTATCTGAAAAACCAAAATGATGGCCGCTATATTATATTGTTATTGTATGTAGATGACATGCTTGTTGCAGGTCTAACATGCAGGAAATAAATGTGCTCAAAAGAAAATTGGCAAATTCATTTGCAATGAAGGATTTGGGAGTTGCAAAACAAATCCTTTGTATTAGAATAACTGGAGACAGGAAAAATCGTAAATTAACATTATCTCAGAATGAGTACATACAAAATGTGTTGAAAATATTTAATATGCACAATGCAAAACCAGTTAGTACACCTTTTGCTAGCCATTTCAAACTTTGTAAGGAAATGTGCCCAAAGACCCAAGAAGACATGGATTATATGTCTAAAGTTCCATATGAATTAGCAGTTGGAAGCTTAATGTATGCAATGGTCTGCACAAGACCTGATATTGCACATGCAGTGGGAGTTGTAAGCAGGTACATGAAAAATCTAGGAAAGGAACATTGGATGGCAGTGAAATGGATTCTCAGATATTTGAAAGGTACCACAAATCAAGCATTATGCTTTGGTGGTTCAAACATTTCTCTATAAGGATATGTTGATGCAGATATGGCAGGTGACAGAGATAACAGGGGGAGCACTATAGGATAACTGTTGGTGGAAAAGCTGTTAGTTGGGCTTCAAAAATCCAAAGCGTTGTTGCACTTTCAACAACAGAAGCAGAGTATGTTGCTGCTACAGATGCTAGTAAAGAAATGATTTGGTTACAAAGGCTTATGGGTCAATTGGGTAAGAAGCATGATATGGGCACATTATACAGTGATAGCCAAAGTGGCGTTCATCTTGCAAAGAACTCAGCATTTCATTCCAAGACTAAACACATACAACTCAAGTACCATTTCATACGATCAGTGTTGGAAGATGGAGAGTTGAAGCTAGAAAATATACACACTAGCCAGAATCCTGTAGATATGCTAAAAAAAGTGGTGACCAGGGAGAAACTGAGAATATGCTCAGTTTCAATTGGTCTTCAAGGATGATGATGAAGATGAGAAACAACCAGCTCCAAAGAGGAGTCATTGTCCAGCAAATGAAGTAGCGGTGGAGTTACTATAGTCAATCTCCAAGTGGGAGATTGTTGGGTGTGGAGCCTGATTATCTTCTGTATTCAAAGGTATCGCGACATTGGACCCCAGTTTGAAATGTTGTGGCAATGATGCCCGTAAAATATTTGTTGCAGGGGGGTCCCTGGGGGGGGCAGTTGTGACCTTTGGGGAGCCCCCCACCCCCCCCTGGCGGGGGGTTTCAGGGGCATCACCCCTGAAGCTAAAAATAGATGTGAAATTTCCTTGTAAAAGTATAGTAATTTCTAGTCAATATGGGCCATTCATTAGGTAGATGATCTGAAGGTAGAACTTATGTTTAGTTTAGGGTTTTTTGCCCTAGAAGGCAACCCCTCTCTTTGTATGAGGGCATTGTATTGATTCTATGTAATATATGTGTATTCTCCAAGCGAGAAGCAGAGAGGTGAGATTGTGAGAGAAAAACAGAGGATATTACAATGGATCTGTTGTAGGTTGTGTCTCTTGTTTTTGTTGGATAATAAAAAGGAAGGACTCGTTGTTAGGGGTGGACGTAGCCCAAACTGGGTGAACATGTATATCTGTGTCTCTATTGTTTTATGCATTTTCTTTGTTTATATCTCTGCAATATTTTATGTGTTCCATTGCTCCGTAATATATAATTTTCTAACAAAGTATCCCAAATGATAAGTTACATAGATATGATGGGGAAAGGTAGATACAATCAGTGGGACAATGTAAATTTTTCATTGTAGTATGGTGAGGTAAAAAGAAGAAAAATGAGTATATAAGAGTTAATTCATTTTCCTATAAGAGAAAACACTTATGTGAAAACCTCAAACAAAATAGAGCATACTGATCATGAAATCAGCTTTAGAACTTAAGGGATAATCACCAGAAGAATATAGATGGATGCAAGATGTTGGGCGTGGGATCCGCCAAGGGCATTTTTGGGGCTAAAAGCCCATATATTGGTCCAGTTTTGTAATCCAAATGTAAGGACTCCGCATTTTGTGGTCTTGGAGTGCATAGATGTTAAAGAGTCATAGGGTTGTACGCCATTATTTTGGAAATGTCATGTCCGTGGACCATGGGATTATATAAATAGAGCTAACCTCTAAGCAGTTAGAGGAAATTAAGAAAGCATCGACATGTATGATAGATAGCTCTGAAGTAGAAGTCTGAGTTTCGGTTGTAGTGTAGGTAGAGGCTTTGTAGCTGAGTGCGCAAAGGCCCAAAAGTATGCAAATGAGTGCTCGGACCCCTTTAGCTGAGTGCGCAGGGCGGGCCGAGTCTGTAATTGTCCATAATTATCAATAAAGAGAAGGTTTCTATAATTGTTGCATCTTTATTTCCAATTTATGCATCTATTAGATTGGGTATGAATTTCAATTATAGTGATTATATGATGCGCAAATGTATGTAAATGTGTTGGTTAAGAAAACGCATGTAAAAATATCTATTTACACGAAGCTAAATAAGATCGGTTAATAAGATAAGTAAGACACTTAGACTAGTTTGGGATATATCGCAGTTCACTGCCATAGTAGCGCGAAAGTCCCTAAGCCGTAAGTTAGGGCTACGCGAGAGCCAATTGCACCCTTTCGCGAAGGTACTAAAGAGTGGAACAAAGGGATAAGCAACCTCCAAAAAGTTAGGTATACCAAGAATAAACCGACATCCCAACCATCTCAAGGGTGTGGAAACATGGTTCTAGCATGCACCCATACTGCTTCGGGTAAGACTTTAGTCTGCAGGCTGATGCCCATAGAGGCAAGTAGTGTAGGGATCTGTTTGGCTAACTAACGCTGAACCTCAGAGAGGCCCCCTCAAGCCAACAAATGGTTCTTTTGCTGGGACAAGAATCTGCATAACAAATGTTTGATGTTGTATCACTAGAATACAACTTAGAAAGAAATCAAAGGCTGGTTGGGTAGAAGGATACACGAGTTCGCGGCACAAGAAAAAAGAAACCTGTGACTATCAAAAGACCAGTGGTTGGACTGATACCTATATACAAAGATCAAAACAATCCCTTTTGCCTCCTTTCCTATTGATCTATATGGTTGGATCGTGAAGCTAGCAGATATCCAAGGAAGGTGGAAGCTTGATGATCCTATTATGTGGACCCTAGAGTTAGTACGAAGGCTGGAAGCATCAGAGGATAAGATCACCCGCGCTGTCGATCATTGGATCGATCACATCATAAGGGGATTTGTGATTAAATTCACGGTTGACACCTCAGTCAGCTATAGAGAGGCAGAATGACGTCTTTTCAAAGGACCATGAGGTAAGCACGTAAAATCTTTGAATACTTGGATTAAGATGTTGTTGTGAGAAAAAAGGGTTATGCAACTACCTTAATGTTCAGGACTATACAAAGTGGAAAATTTTACAAAAATGAAAGAAATAAGGGTCCAGAGCATAGCCCGTTTATTTCACCTCCCCAAGGGAATGAAGAAGGGATAGCGAAGGTCTCTCCACAAAGTGCTATTAAGTTGATAAAACAAGGATTTACGCGAATACCATCTCCACACACACACCATAGGCTTCACTGCCATCACCTCCAACTACACCTGTGCCACCTCCACCTCCACTACAATTCAGTATGGCAAACATTGTGAAGTTATTCTTGTTCAAAGGCTTGGTAAATGAGAACCTAGACCAATTCTCATTCGTCGTGAGGGCTATATGGGAAACTGAAGGTGTTACAGATGACCATATAAAGAAAGAGACATTGGTTAGTGCTTTGCAGGATCACAAGCTAACCTGGTATATTAAGTACTCCAACGTTAACCCGAATTCTAGAGTAGTGGAAATCCAAGCAACAATAAATAGGGAATTTCGCATGCCTAAATCTAAAGCACAGTCGCTTGTGGGATTCAAAGAGTTCCCGATGCAACCAGGCAAGACACTTTGGGAACTAGATCAGAGGCTGAAATGTATGATTCACGAAGCCAACATGAACTTGACAGATGGACAACATCGTGAGTGGCTTGTGGCTTTGTTACTACCACACTTAAGGAGTGCATTGTCGCAACAGAAGATAACAACTTAGGTAGAGGCCTTGGAGATTTCAATGAGACTACATAAGACTCCAATGTAGGATCCTAATCTAGGAGTCTAGCAGATCCATGCGCAACTCAAGAATTTTTGCCTTAAGATGAAAGGTCTGAAGCAGGACTGGGCATTTGTGCCAGAGGTACGTGAAGAGGTATGGTGTTTGAAATACAAGAGTTAGGGTGATGACAAAGACCACTACCTGTTCTTTAAAAATTACATTGCAGGAGGAGGACCAATGCCTTTAAGGTCAAAATCTCAAGTAGGACCTAGCGCGGTGCCTACTTTATGGTGCGCTATCTGTCAAGTACCCAAAAAACATGCCATGGATAACTACCACTTGTTACAGAAGTATGTACAAGCACCATAACAATTGTTCTGCAACATTTGTTGGTTGGTAGGACATGATGAGCATACTTGCAGGAGCTATGAATTAAGGATCGGTATAAATCTCGCCTACAAGGCTCAGGCCAAAAGGTGGCCCCTTGACCAAAATGCAGGGATGGGGTAGACAAGATTTCAGGGGTGTGGACGAGGCCGAGGTGGAGGAGGACTTGGTAGAGGTTGAGGAAAGTTGATTTGCTACAATTGCAGAGGACCAAGACATTATGCCTGTGATTGCACTAATCCAATGCGTCCATCGTGAAAGTATTGCATGTTGATTGATCATGAAACAAAAGATTGTCCCACGCTGATAGCTAGGATACATGACAAAGTAGTGCTACCACCTTCCCCTACTCAGAACTTGCAGATGATGAGGTATGAGCTACGCAAGGAATTTGCAAACGTAAATATAGTGCTCCGGAGTGGAATCTTGATGCGAGATGACAAGGGGAAACAACCAAAAGAGAGTAGATGGATTCGTAAGGGCCCAGTGAAAGAAGCTAAGTTTGATTTGGAGTGCACTGGGGAAGCATTCGTGGAAGCTAAGAAGAGCTTTGCTGAGGCCTGCACCTCGAGAAGAGAGGATAAGCCTGAGCGGAGATGGACCCCTCTATGCTCACAACTTTCCTGGAAATCTGTATGAAGTTATTGCGTGACAGTAAGGCTGTCAGAGGGTTATAGGAACTTATCAATAGATGTGCTGGCAATGCGCCAGGAGAACTATGTGTAGTCTGAAATATTGAAAAGCATAAGACAAGGATGGGGCGTGAAATGAGACTCATCATGCAGATCAAAAAATACGAAATGGATCAAGTCATTCTAGATTTGGGATCAGATGCGAATGTCCTATCGAAGTAGACTTTGGAGCGAATGGGGCAACCTATACTGGAATTGTCTCTAATTCAGCTAAGGATGGTGAATTAGGAGAAAATCATACCCATGGGGCAGCTCCAGGAAGTGACTATGGATATTGACGGAGTGACTGCGTTTGTAGATTTTGAAGTAATAGAGATTGTGGATGACAACAATCCATACCTTGCACTCCTAGGAATTGACTGGGCTACTGATATTAATGGGGTAATCAATCTGAAGAAGCAGAAGATGATCTTTGAGAAGAAATCATGGTGTATAATAATACCCTTGGATCCTACTGAAGGATCGCGCTATATAGAACCAGTTCGTGATTATGAGAGTGATGATCATCTAGATTGCATCTATAAGATAACAGTGTCAAACCAAGATTGGGTGAATCCCATTGTGGATGGACAAAATACTTGGGAGTGCAACAGTTCCTGCACTTTAGATTCCAATGAAGAAATAGAATGGTGGCAGAATCGGTTACACAAAGTAACCATGCTGAATTGCAACATGATGACCTGGTCACTGCATTGTGTGTTGTTAGAGGTAAGAAACCTGCCTACTTATGATGGTATAAATGAGGAAGATATCTTTCTGGATGCATTTGAAAGGGAGGTGCAAGAAAAAAAATGCTTCCAGGCCTTGGACTGGGTACTACGTGCTATGCCCACAAGATGGTGGGATACGCAGAAGGGAAGCTTTGATGGTAGGCTCGAATGTAGGAGGATGATGAGAGCATGATTTTGGAAGCCTAAGAAGCGACTGATAGACAAGTATGATGGGCATGATGATCTGCTCATGCATCTGGTCAAATGGACGCAAGCTTATAGAGAAAAGTATCAATCTGATTGGGTGCACCTATTCTGTCATACCCTGAATGTTATCCCAATGAATTGGTATACAGAAACAAAGCTCCACCATTGGACAACTGAATGGGATATCTTGTGCAAATGATTTATGATGAAATTCAGTTTTGAGGATGGATTTGACAGTATTGATGAACCGCTACAAGAGGTGAAAGTAACCATATTTAGGATAACATAGGATCCTTTAAACCTGATTCAGCCTGAATGGGCTACTCAGCTGAGTCGTGTGTTGGAATGTTATAATGTAACTGTTGAAGAGGAGGATGAAGATCCACACATGTTTAACATTCCAGAAATAGAAGGCCACACGAGGTTCAAGGACCACAGATTGAGAATCCTGATATAACTGTGGCAATGAAAACTAAGCACATGACCATTGGTAAGGAGGAAGAGCCCAAATTCTCAAATATTGGAGACTACTGGGACGACATGACGGTCGATAAGGTCGCTAAATTACTCTGCAAATATCATTACTTATTCCTAACCAAGTTTACGGATTTGAAAGGAATAATCATAGATCTAGGAGTGATGAAGATCACAATAAAGCCCAATGTGGATCCAGTCAAGCAGAGGCCTTACCATCTAAACCCAAAATACAAGGAGAAGGTCTTCTTAGAGCTAGACAAAATTCTAGTAGCAGGCATCATTGAGCTTGTGCAGGAATCTGATTGGGTAAGCCAAATGGTGGTGCAAGAGAAGAAGCAGAAGGATGAGATAAGGATATGCGTGGATATCAGAAAGCTGAATGACACTTGTGTGCATGATCATTTCCAAACTCTATTCACGAATGAAGTGTTGGACAATGTAGGTGGTCAGGAAGCATATTTTTTGACTGATGGGTTCTCTCGGTATCACGAAATCAAAATCACGCTAGAGGGTAGGAGCAAGACAACCTTCGTGATTGAGTGGGTTTGCTTTTAATATACTATAATTCCATTTGGATTGAAGAATGTGCCTACTATCTTTTCGTGCTTGGTTGTTGTGGCATTCAAGGAATTTATTCATAAGTTCCTCGAGGTCTATTTTGATTATTGGACTATATTTGGGCTGGTTAAGTGCCATGTAGTGAGCTTGTGCTTGATTTTTGATATCTGTTGAAGATACCATATCACACTCAACCTCCAGAAGTGTTTGTTTTACATTCCTTTTGGGAATCTATTGGGGCATGTGGTTTGCAGATAGGGGTTGATGGTAGACCCCTCAAAGATCGTAGTGATTCTGAACATGGAAGCACTCAAGAGTGTGAAACAACTATGCACTACTGTAGGACACACAGGATATTATGGAAAGTTTATCAAGGGCTATGCCTAGATCACTGTGCTGATGGAAAAATTGTTGAGGAAGGATGTCACGTTCTGCTGGAATGATGACTCTAAGAAAATCTTGGATATATTTAAAGAAAAGATGGTTACCACGTGGATTCTAGTCTTCTCGAACTAGAAGAAAGAGTTTCATGTACATGTCGATGTGACATGTATAATGTTGGGGACAGTACAAACACATGATGGTAGAGAAGGCTTTGACCACCCCATCACGTTCGCAAACTATAGATTATCCAAAGTAGAGAAGAATTATTCCACCACTGAGCGCGAGGGGCTAGCTATGGTATATGTGCTTCAGAACGATCGAAGCTACTTTCTAGGAGGCCACTTTAAGATGTATATAGATCACATAGTGCTAAAGTACCTGGTCAATAAGCCTGTGTTGGGGGGGAAAATATTCACATGGCTCTTATTGTTCCAAGAGTATGATTTTGAAGTTGTTGTGAATCCTAGACAATTGAACGTGGGACCAGACCATCTGTTGTTTATTGAAACAAGGGAGGAACCTACTAATTTGGAGGAAGGATTACTTGATGTGCATCTCTTTGTTTTGTGTGTTGCGGATGGACATTTTTAGGATATAATACACTTTCTAACAACTGGAGCTACGCCAGAAGAATACTCTGTCCAGTAAAAGAATGAATCAGTGGTGCATGTGGTAGACTTCTCTGTCATTGCCTGACATCTATATAAGATGGAGAATGATGAAATATTGTGAAGGTATGTACTTGAGTTTGAACAAAGTAGCATCCTCACAAACGCTCATGGGGGCGCCACGGGAGGACATTTTGTAGGGAGAGAAACCGCGTAGAAGATTCTACACACATGGCTGTTGTGGGAAACCCTTCGTCAGGATTCAAAAGCATATTGCAAGGCATGTGATGTACATCAAAGAATAGGTAGGCCATCGCAAAGGGATGAAATGCCTTTCAATCCACAAATGATGTTGCAACCTTTTGAAAAGTGGGCAATAGATTTTGTAGGACCCATTCAGCCTCAAGGGAAGATAGGTGCGAGGTACATTATCACTGCGACAAAGTATTTGACTTGTTGGGAAGAAGTGCAGCCGGTGGAGGATTGCATGGGCATGAATATTGTGAAGTTCCTATTTGAGCATGTACTGATGCGATTTGGATGTCAAAATATCTTGATTAGTGATCGTGGTACTCACTTCCTGAATGAGACGATCAGTGCACTAACGGAGGAATTTTAGGTGTATCACCAAAAGAGCACATCTTATCACCCACCGCTAGTGGGAAAGGGAGGCATTCAACAAAGTGCTTGAAAACACGCTGACCAAGGTATGCAATTCTCAGTGAAGTGATTGGGACCTGCACATACCTGCAGTATTATGGGCTTATCAAATGACTTGCAAGAAGCTGAGAGGACAGACTCCTTTCAGTCTTGTCTATGGTGTGGCAGTCATGATGCCTATGGAATACATCATGCCTAGTCTACACATAGCAGCACTCACACGTATGAAAGATCATAGAGCCTTGGAAGAGAGGCCCACACAGTTGGACGAACTTGAAGGGGAGAGATTATTGTCTGTATTTCACTAGCAGGTCCAAAAGTAGTGTGAAAAACCATGGCATGATTGACATATTAAGTTGCAGACCTTCAAGTTAAATCATCTGGTTTGGTTACATGGTAGTAACTTTTATAAATTCCCCAAAAAATTTGAGATGCTCTGGTAAGGGCTGTATGTTATTAAGGAGATTACCGAAGAAGGCGCGGTACAGTTGGTCAAGTTAAATGGAGAACCCTTCCCTGGAAAGTTGAATGGCAGTTGCTTGAAGCCATACACCAGTGATTTGGCCATGTGACTATATGAGAGTAGCACATTCTTAGCACTCCAGGAAACTGAAAGGAGGCATGGGACTATAAACTACACTACTCGTGTTAGGGAGCTACATGATGTGAGGACTGTGTTAAGCAAAGAAGTGTCACAGGGTCTGTGACAACACAAAGAAAACTATGCTAATGCGCAGGTCCGCCAGAAAGTGACCATTAAGGTCAATATTCACGATTTGATGGTCATTTTGAGGCCAAATGGAGTGGGCAATAGGCATTTAAGGCAAAATGTATGGGTTAGATTCTTGAAAATGTGTCACCAATCTAGCATTAATGGGCTGAATGTGGGGAAATGGTTGGATTTGAATTCAAAAATCCCTATAAATTACAAGTGGTTGTCCAGTGAAAAACACTTGGCATTTTGAAAATTCAGTTGTTGTGATATCAACGGTATACGGATCTTTTGAATTTTGAGGTTTTCAGAGCAAGTTCATTGTGTATGATATTACCCAAGGAGATGTAAGACCTCTTGACCAGAATAATGTTGGCAACCGAGGAAGTTGTGCAGGAAATTGCGTTAATAGAAGCCCCAGGGAGTGCCAGAGTGATAGTTGAGGTTCATAAATCACTTAGAACACTGAGACCTAAGAAGGATAAGTAGGATATGATCCTGGTGCACGTCTCACCAAGAAACCCACAGAGGACCAAGATCACATTGCAGGAAAAGGGGAAGGACATTAATCTAGAGGCTAACGACGAAGAATATGAAGAAATTGTGGTGGATGAGGAGGACGTCAAAGTGGAAGATAAAACCCAGGGTGCAGAACATATTACCCTGTTACCAGAATATGTTCCTTCGCGCAAGGGTAAAGCCAAGGTACCGAAGGACATAGATGAGAATAAGAGCTCACTGCAAACTCTGCTGCTCCTAGATGACATTTCTTTTGAGGGGCCGCACTTAGGGCGAGTTCCTGTACTGAAATTCAAATATTGGGACCTCGTGGATCATGAGAAATTCCTGCATTTAGCAACTGAGTAGCTAATACGCTGACCTAGCTCAAGGGTGTAAAGAAGGTTGGGTTGCTCAATCTGCTCTGGGTGTCGCATTACTACCGCACCCTAATGACTATCTTCATTATTAGGAAACTACTATGCTTGGTGCATGATGGGTGTTTGTGGCTGGAGGAGCCCATTCCCATCACAGACCACTTGATTCATCGGATCACACGACTGACTTACTCATGGGAGGATCCAGCCAATATTTTAGAAGGAAAAGGTGGTGAGTTGGTCATCACGGAAGCTATGAAGAAGAAATTCGATTTGGAGAAGAAGAAGTGAGGATATGCCATCTCTAGTATTAATTATCCTGCAGTCAAGGTAGTGATGCAAATACTAGCAGGGAAGGAGATGCGGAAGTGCCACGTGGATGAGCAGCCTACGCATGCGATTGAACTGACGACCTAATGCTCTGAAGGAGTCCAGTTAAATTGGGTGAATCATCTTTGCGATGAGTTCCTTGTGAACTATCGTGAGGCACAGGAGCAGGGTAAAACATTTCACTACGCATGGCTCCTGCTCTCATTCGTACTGGTGGCATGGGAGCTGCCAGAAGATAGCCAATTACATTTGGTCGCATCAAAACTTCCAAAGGCTACGAAGTATGGTTCACTGTTAGTGACCAAGTACGTGAAACACATAAAATAAAGCAAGATATTTTAGGTCTTAATGGAGATTAGTATCTGGATGAGGATCAATCGAAAGCCGTAGTTGTCTCCCACAGTATACGCCAACTTGTAGAGCTTTGCAGAGTTCAAAGTAGATTTCCACCATGTTTTTATCAAGGTGCAAGAGGACCCCACGAAGACATGGCATAACTTACAATATCTAGTGATTGATGATGTGATCTTTGCAGTCCTTGAGTCTTGGCTGCTAGAGTGGAGTGCTCCAGCAGGCTCCATGGTGGAAATGGACAAGTCCTCTGGACAGCATAAGAAGGAGGAAAAAAAGCTATGAATGGAATAGCTGGCTGAGAAGCGCATAAAGGAAGAAGCAGAGGCTAAGGCCTAGGCAGCACATGATGCTGCGAAAGTGGCAAAACAACAAAAGACAGGAGAAGAAGTGTGTGAAAGACAAAATCCACCATCGCCCGGGGTTGAGGCAAAAACAGAGGAGCCGAAAGAACAAGGTGGCACAGACCCATAGATGACATCCACCCAACTCAAGCATTTGCACCTGCAACAGAAAGCAAAATTATGGAAAAAAACTAAAGCTTCAAAGATATCCTTGTACCCAATCACCCTGACTGAGGGGGATTCGCACGATATCGGAGAAATGGTGAGGGATGTCACTGTAGAATCCCTTCAATAGTTTGAAGAGAAAGAACAGTTGGTATTGGGGGCTCTTCAGATGGAGCTCCAGGATTTGCAGGTTCATGCTCCACAAGGAGGCACAGTTACCACCAACCTTATGATTGGCACTTCAGCTGCCGAGGATATGTTGTGCACAGTGGTAGCCAACAAGATAGTGCTACCAGATGGGGCACTTACTATAGAGAATAAGGCCGACATGCCCACAGTCAGTAGTTTGAAAGGGGTAGGATTGAATGGCCCCACTCCCTCAATTGATGCTCTACCTCTTATAATATGGAGTCACCACAAAACTTCAGGCCCAGGAGAGTCGCACTCTATATGTGATGAGCGAGTAGGGCATCAACAAGGAGAGGTTGCACTTGAAGCACAATGAGGCAGTGGAGAAAAATAAGCAAATAATGAAGGTAGTGGAGGAAGTTTTGCGAATGGTCCCCAAGTTGGGCATTCGGGTAGAAGAACCAGTAGAGATGCAGGTCTGCATGTTAGCCACTAGGGTGCACGATGCTTGAGTAGAGATGGTGAGGGTTCAACTGGAGATGAACCTGTAAATCGTAGAATTATAGTTGAGAGCTCAACCTTCAACTCCATCGGAAGTCAGGGAATAGCATACCACCATTGTTATAACATCAATAGTGGTGGTCGAAATTGTAGTAGTGGACTACATGCAGCTTTTTGAATAATCATTCGAGGTCCTAACCACCCTGCATGAGGAACCAAACATAGAGTGCCTGGAGACGGAGGTGTGCGAGCTACAAAAAAAATATGACGAGGTCAAAGGGACTACATAGACAGTGGCAATCACACAGAGGCTCGCACAAATGCAGGAGGCAAAGGTGTTCAAGGAACATGTGGATGCCGCTCGACACAAAGAAGCGGTCTTAAAAGTGCGCCTACAACCATGGATAGAGAAGGCTTATATGATCATAGCCTCCATTGAAGGAAAGCTCACACAACTGCAGGCAACTCAGTAGAAGATTCAGGGCACACTGCAGCAAGTGGTAGAAGTCTGGCAGGCAGCCGCTCAGTGTGTTGTCGAGGCTACGATGATACAAATGGAGCTGGGAAGTCTTCATGCTAAGATCTCTGCAGCTATAGAGTGACTCAAGGGCGAGTCACGATTTTTGTATTGGGGGGCTGTTGATTGCAAGATCCCCCAAGGGCAGTTTTCGGGCTAAAATCCATATTTTAGTCCAAATGTAAACACTCCACATTTTCTGGTCGTGGAGTGTGTAGATTTTAAAGAGTCATCGGTTTGTTTGCCCTTATTTTGGAAATGTAATGGCAGTTGTAAAAGATCGACCCATGGTCTGCGAACCATGGGATTATATAAATAGATGTAAGCTCTAAGTGGTTAGAGGAAATTAAGAAATGTTTGACATTTATGAGATATAAATCTGAAGTAGAAGTTTAAGTTAGGGTTGTAGCGTATATAGAGGCTTTACAACTGAGTGCGAAGAGGCCTAGAATTCTATAGTTGAGTGCACGGACCCCTGCAGCTGAGTGCGCAGGCTAGGCTGCATCTGTAATTGTCCAGAATTATAAATAAAGAGAAGGTTTCTATAATTTCTGTGTCTTTATTTCCTGTTTATGAATTTGTTATATTAGGTATGAATTTCACTTATAATGATTATATGTGTGAATGTAAGTAAATGTATTGGTTAAGAAAACACAAGTAAGAAAATCTATTTATGTGAAGCTAACTAACATCGGTTAATAAGATAAGTAAGACACTTAGACTAGTTTGGGAGATATCGCAGAATGCTGCCCTCGTAGCACGAAAGTCCCTAAGCCACAGGTTAGGGTTGCGTAAGAGCCAATTTTACCCTTCTGTGAAGGTACTGAAGAGTGGAACAGAGGGTTAAGAAACCTACGGGAAGATAGGTATAGCTAGAATAAACTGACATCAAAACCATCTCAAGGGTGCAAAAAGTTGGTTCCAGCATCCTCCCATACTACTTCGGGTGAGACTTCAGTCCATGCTCCTTAGGTTGATGCCAAAAGGGCCAATAGTGTAGGGATTTGTTTGGCTGACTAACGTTGAAGTTGGGTCAAGCCCCCTCAACCTAACACCAGAAATTCTCAACCATCAAATGCATAAGAATTTTGAAGAAACATAGTGCTACAAATCACATCACAAGAATCCCATGAAAATAGTTGCAACTACATATATATTTGAGAAAATGTCTAGTACACTAGTCCAAGACATGAGCTTCACAAATCCAACCTCCTCTATGAGTTCATTTTAAATACATATAGATGTAAAATCATATTTCCCCTCTCAAGGGTTAAATCCTCCTTCTTAGAAACTAATTTCCTACTCCTGCCTAATCCCTACCACATCATGAGTAGTTATAAAATACTTTACTCTTTTACATAAACTGATATGAAAGTGGTATGGTTGGAAATTTTATGATGTATACTACATAATAGTGTCATAAATTAGTCCAAAATCCAACTCCAAACATCTAAAAAATTGACTTGAAGTCAAGCTTTCCAAAAGCGCAACAACTCTCTTGTAGCATCTGTATTTTTGGCATTTCTCTCAAATCATAACACTTGTGCAAAAATTGAAGGATATTTTTTTCTTTGGTCTATGATTGAAAAAAACCTCTTTCACGTTTGTAAAATTGATCGTCATTGCTTCAGAAATGTATTTTCAAGTAAGATTATCTCTGAGTGCGACAAATTACCCGAAAACCATAAAAATCATGCTAATCGCCTCTTTTGATACCAGGAAGTCCATACCTTCTATGGTGGTCTTGTCCCTTTTGAAATTGGTGCCAAATAGACTGGTCAACTTAGAATGGTAGCCCACCTCTTGTAGTTTTTCACAAAACCCTAGGTAGCCTACTTGTTCAAATGATCTCTTGATGAATTATGAGGCATTGGTTTCATGCATATGAATTGGCTCATATTTGGAGACATGTGCTCCTTTTTTATATTCATTCTTTTCACTAGCCATGGTGTTGGTTATGCCTGATAAAACCCTAGTTTGATAAGAAGGAAGGGTAGGGTAGGATTGGGAAAATAGGGGAAAATGGGTAGCTAGCTTAGGGAAGGGAATGGAGGGGATAGGGACTAGGGTAAATTCTAGGGAAATTCCAAGGGGAAGGGATAGATGTTAGGGAGAATTGGGAAGTAGGTTTTTTTGAAATGAGTGTGTTAAAGAGGGGGAAAGGGCTAGGGATTTTAGGGAAAATGATGGAATTTCTACAAAAGCATAACCTGGGTGACGGATTTTAGGGAAAATGATGGAAATGAAGGATATTAGTGTGGGAAATGGTTGGGGAATTTGTGTATATTAAGTTTGTATAATGTTTTTGGGGTAGGAAAACTGGGTTATTTCTCTCTGAACTGAAGTAAACATGAAGAAAACCAAAAGCACAATGAAAAACCTAGGAGAGGGTGGCATCATTTGGTGAAGGGAATCTATGTATTAAAGCTTGATGAGAGGCTATATTTACTTGTTGAGAGTCTCTAGAACCTATAATTTTCTGATTGAATCCTTTTGTGGCTTCCTCTAAGCTCTAAACTAAAAAACACAGCATGCTGGCTAGAAGCGCAACGTGCTGGGCAGAAACACAACATGCTTGCTAGCAAGGGGTTGATGATGGAAAAATAAGAGTTTTGAAGGCTGAGGTTAAATGCAATGGTGGATAAGAGCTCTAGGAATATGAAATGAAGTGCTTGAATCCTTATATGGTCTCTTTATAGCTTGAAAGTCAATTTTTTCGTTTGGTGATGATATGACATCACATTTCCTTTTTGAGAAATGATGTGATGTGGTAGTGTATTGTAGCTTTATAACATTATTTGGAAAGGTTACATATCTATGAGGGGTACATGTACCTTTGAGATATTTTTTAACACTTTTCCCTAATTCCTAACTCCCATGATGGTGACTATGGTGATGACATGACTTATAATGACCTGACCTAATGATGACACCAAATGCATATGTAAAACCAAGATTTCTAACTTTAAGCCTTTACAATAAGCATGATTATGATTTTATGAACAAAAAAATGACCAAGACACTCTTTTGATGCGCTATCACAAGGAGTGATGACGTGACCATGGTGGCATTTTATGATATTGAAAATGGAAGGAGTAGTAATAATATCTAGACACTGACCAATGATCAAATTTTATTTGAAACTATAACAATTTGATGTAGGACCCTTGAAAGAGTACATTTGATCACTAGTCACTCATACATACTAGCATTGGCTCCAACTGTGGATTTAAGCTCCCTTAGGAGGTGTCAATAACATTGTAGAGTAGGTAGACTCATCCATTGGGCGCTGTAGTGAAAATAAAACACTTGACACTCAAATGACTGACGAACTAAACTTAAAAAAGACATAAACTGACTTAACTTACATTTAACAACAGACCATCAGGATCTTAGGTCCTTCACCTCTAGCTTCAAATCCTTATGATAATCACCCCCCTATTGAAGATATATATACAATCATGCAAAATTATCCCTGTAGTGTAACCAATCAAGAAAATCACTACTTACTTGAATTTTGCTCACACTTTCCCTGAGAAAATAGAAAAAACAAAAGATAGGTAACTCCAAGTGTCCACTGAACATGTGCTCATGATCCATAAATACAAGATAATTCATCTTCCGATATGCCTACAACAAATCAGTAAAAGGATCATCAATAGTGTGAAATATTACCTTGCCTTGAAATCTAGTAGAAATGCAAGAACTCCATTCATTTTCCAATGCAAAATCTTTGTCTAAATGAAAGAAGGCAATATTTTCATCAAGCTTTCCAATTGCATTAGGAAAAAGAGAAGCTTGTTCTTGAAAATATACATTTAAGGAAACTGCCTTCTCAAAAACATAAGTGTCCACATGCACGAGATCTCGAACAAGCTCCTCTTCTTCAACAGACTCTTCGTTTTCTAAAGCTGGATGAATATTTCGATTGGCAAGAGACTCTAAAATAACCTCTTCTTTTTCACTACTTTCCTACAACTTATGATGGTCAGTTTGAGTTATAGCATCCTCTAAATATGAAACTACACGCATATCTCCATGAACGAATGCATTCATAAGTAATCCTTCATGTGAATCTGAATTAAGAGTTTCTAGAGCAACAAATTCATCAAATATTCAGAAAATATTTCCTTCAACATTCTCGTCCTACCTTGGCACAAGAAGATTCAATTCTATGTCACATACCCTTTTAATCACATCTTCTTGGATTGTATTCCCATGCTGCTAAAAATAAGAATTTTCAATAGAATTTGTAATCTTCTTTTCATCAATCATTCACCCAGAAGATGAATAAACCAATGGATTGCCTATTTCCCTTTCTTTTTCTAAAAATTTCTCATATTTAAGTATAGGGGGTTTTACGCAGTGCATTATATTAGATATCATTTTTGGGATTCAACTGCGTTAAGTAAGTCATTCACGTATGACCATTTCCATGAGAGGTAGTCGTAAGTGACTAATTTCTCATGATTTGAATAGTTCACTTAGCACTCATTGCATTGGGTGACCTCCCGGGATGTCCTAGTTACCGGGTGCAAGCCCCGGAAGTGATGATTGATGCTATGTGATTTATTTCACCAGTTTCAATCCCACTTCTTCACCCCTGTGAGCATCACCCAATGCAATGAGTGCTAAGTGAACTATTCAAATCATGAGAAATTAGTCACTTATGACTACCTCTCATGGAAATGATCATACGTGAATGACTTACTTAACGCAGTTGAATCCCAAAAATGATATCTAATTTCTCATATTATTAATCATGAAAAGACAGACAAGGTAGCTGCAAATTATCATCAAATTCAAAAGCTAAATCACAAATGTCATCATTAAAGTCTTGCTTAATTTCATTTTCCTCCAAGATAGAAAATAGATTTTCTACTTGGTGATGAAAAGGGTTCTCGTACAAGGCTTCAAGGATCTCTTCATCCATGAATTCTTCATCACCATAAGAATTTTCTAGATTGTGAATGAAATCCTCAAAATGTTGACAACAATTCTCAAACAAACACAAAGAAGTGTGAGATTCTCTGTATTTGTTAAAAATTGCAAGGTGAAAATATTTTAGGGAACATAGACATGAAAATGGCAGTCCTTCATACCAATATCTTGCTTTTCCTTCCAAAGTAAACTTGAAAATCTTCATGTGACAGTATTCATGAAATTGAACCTTTAGCTGGCACACATGCATGTGAAACCTAACCAAGTGAAGAGTAGTATCATCTCCTTTCTCATATTTAAACTTTGGCAGTAAGTCTGCCAATCTACATAAGGCATGCAATTTGGAAATCTTGGAATGTGATATCATTTTAAAGAAGCATACCTTATAGATATAGAACTCATCTTGATTCCTGTATCCGGATGCCAATGGAGTCTTCAAATTAGGTTGAAAGCGTAGTCTTCAACCTTCATATGTGCCTGACAATTGTCCACCATTAACAAATCATATCTAAACTTTTATGATCTTTCTTGGGGAATATGAAACTATTCGCTCCACAGCAACAATTCCAAAAATGTTAGCACTTCTCAATGTCCCAAGGATGAGAAAGGAAGCCAAGGAGGTAACCTCAAACAAACTTTAGACTTGGTAGATAGCCCTACCAAATCAGAGAGTGTTCTCTCAAAAAAAATCCCACAATTAGTGGAAGTCACTGGAGAGTATGTATATGTTAGGCTAGGTATTTAGCACAATAGGGTTTGATTTAGTGTTTGTTGGACAATAGCACTAGATATGAGAACTAGGTCAAGTATCTCAAATGATTAGTTGGAGAGATAAGATGGCGCAAGGTAGATACAATTAGTGGAACAAAGTAAATTTTTCATTGTAGTATGGTGAGGGAAAAAGAATAATCAAAATGAGCATATAAGTATGAATTCATTTGCTTAGAAGAGAAAACACTTATGTGAAAACCTCAAACAAAACAAAGCATATTGATCATGAAATCTGATTTAGAACTTAAGAGATAATCACGAGAAGAATATAGATGGATCGTAGAAATAATTAATCATCAAATGCCTACATAAAAATGAAGAAACATAGTGCCACAAATCACATCACAAGAATCCCATGAAAATAGTTGCAACTACATATATTTCCGCAAAAATGTCTAGTACACTAGTCCAATGAGTTTCAAGAATCCAACCTCCTCTATGAGTTTATTCTAAATACATATAGATTTAAAACAACATTCCCCCTCTGAGGGGTCAAATCCATCTTCTTAGAAACTGATTTCCTACTCCTACCTAATCCCTGCCACATCTTTAGTAGTTAGAAACTACTATCCTCTTTTACGTAAATTGATTTGAATTTGACTTTAAAGCATTTAGTTACAAAATATCCACTCTAACCATCATTATAATTTTCAACTACATTAGGTAAAAATATTTTGACACTAGTTACATTCACCAAAGTTGACTTTGACCAAGCAAAACTCAAAATTTGGCTTTCCCATAGAAGTGCAATGAAATCCTCAGAAGTGTAGCGTGGTCCAGCAGAAGCAAACCATTTCTTTGAGGAGATTTTTTGATCAATTTGGTGCACCTTTGAGTTGAACTGATTCTTGGTGAATATAGCTGAGGATGTGTAGGCCTCTAAAGCTTCAAGCCTACAAAAATACACCTCCAAGGCACCTCAAAATTCAATCTCGCAAGTCTATTCCAGAAGCACAGTGTGGGGTAAACAATAGTGGCAGAAACATGAAAATTTGCTATTTTTTTACTTTTTCTTCAAAAATATGAGCTAACATGAGATACCAAATATATATCTATTATTTATAGTTCAAAATAAACACGTATATGTTTTTCATTCCTCATTTGGATGCTCTAAGGAGGAGTGTAGTGTGGTCACGTTGTGTTGCTATAGGGTCAAATTCTGGGTTTTCTGTGAAACTAGGGCTCAAAGATGGAGAAATATATCTCTAACCATAAAAAGTTTTACAAACCTGGGGGAGGTGCTTTTAGATAAGGTTGTTTTGAAGAAAAACCTCTCTCTGTTCTGTGAAATTCCTTCCAATATTCTTGGAATCCAATTTTAAATTTGGTCACTAAAAATGAAGTGAAAAATTTCTAAAGTGCAATCTGCTCACAACAGAAGCGCATCGAAAGTTTGGAGAGTGATTTGGACACCTTCCTAGAGGATTTTGGGCTCAAACATGATAAGGTTGGAAATTTTATGATGTATACTACAGTATAGATTCATCAATCACTGCAAACACCTGCTCCAGACCTCTGAAAAACTGACTTGAAGTCAAGTTGTACAAAAGCATAACAACTCTCCTGTAGCAACTGTATTTTGGGAATTTATCTCAAATCATAAGACTTGTGCATAGAGTGAAGGAGGTTTTTTTTCATTTTTGTATGGTTGAAAACAACCTCTTTAACTTATGTTAAATTCATCTTCATTACTTCAGAAACTGATTTTTAAGTAAGATTATCCCTGTGTGCAGCAAATGACCTGAAAACCCTAAAAATCATGCCAGTCACCGCTGTTTATACCAAGAATTCAATCCCTGGTATGGTGGTTTTGTCCCTCTATTAATTGGTGGCAAACATACTAGTCAACTTAGAATGGTTTCCCACCTCTTGTATTTTTTCATAAAACCCTTAGCAACCTACTTGATCAAATGATTTCTTGCTTAATTGTGAAGCATTGATCTCCTCCATATGAATTTTATCATATCTAGAGGCATGTGCTCCTCTGTTATATTTCTTCTTTTCACTGGCCATGGTGTTGGTTATGGTAGATAAAACCCTAGTTTGATAGGAAGGAAGGGTATGGGAGGATTGGGAAAATAGGGTAAAAAGGGAAGCTAGTTTAGGGAAGGGAATGGAGGGGATACGGATTAGAGAAAATTCTAGGGAAATTACAGGGGGTAGCGATAGATGTTAAGGAGAATTGGGAACCATAATTTGTTTAAATGAGGGAATGAAGGAGGGGAAGGTCCAAAACAAAGTCGTAAACTAGAATTTTTGAAAAATCACAACGTCGGCTAGGGTTTTTAGGGAAAATGATGGAAATGAAAGAGATGAGTGTGGGAAATGGTTTGGGGATGTGTGTATATTAATTGTGTATAATGGTGCTAGGGTTGGAAAACTAGGGTGTTTCTCTCTGAACTGAAGCAGACACCAAGAAAACCAAAAGCACAATGGAAAACCCTAGGAGAGCGTGGCATCATTTGCTGAAGGAAATCTCTATGTGGAATATTGATGAGAGAATATACTTGTTGAGATTCTCTGGAACTTGTAATTTGTTGATTGAATCCTTTTGTGGCTTCCTCTAAGATCCAAACTAAAAAGCCAAGCGTGTTGGCCAGAAGCACAATGTGCTTGCTCGGAAGGGCTTTATGACGGAAAAATCAGAGTTTTGATGGATGAGGTGAAACTTAATGATGGAAGAGAGCTCTAGTAAGATGAAATAGAGTGTTTGAATGCTTATATGGTATCTTTATAGCTGGAAAGTTGATTTTTTCTTTTTGTGATGATACGACATCACATGTCCTTTGTGAGAAATGATGTGATGTGTTAGTGGATTGCAGCTTTATAGATTTATTTGGCAATGTTACATCTCCATGAGGGGTACATGTACCTCTGAAATATTTTTGAACACTCTTCCCTAATTCTGACTCCCATGATGGTGACTATGGTGATGACATGACTCCCTACATGACTTATAATGGCCTGACCTAATGATGACAGGAAATGCATATGTAAAACCATGATTTGGAACTTTGAACCTTTACAATATGCATGATTATAATTTAATGACCAAAGAAATGACCAAGAAAGTCTTTTGATGCCCTATCACGAGGGGTGATGACATGACCATGAGGACATTTTATGACCTTGAAAATTAAGTGTACAGTAACAGTACCTAGACACTGACCAATGATCAAGTTTTATTTGAAACTATAACAATTTGACCTAGTACCCTATCAACTGATATTGGAAGAGTGCATTTGGTCACTCGTGAATCCTAGACACTAAGAGATATATTTGAGGCACTCTATGGGTAGAGTTGTAATACTTCTATCAGTTACAGTGATCTAGTGAACTGGTTGTTGATTGGACTAGACATGTTGGGAGAGATGGAACAAGGAATTTGGGTTATCAAGAAGAATTTAAAGGAAGCACAGGCCATGCAGAAAATTTATGCAGATCAGCGTAGGGAATTTAATGAGTTTCAAGTTAGGGAGCATGTGTATTTCAGCATCAATCCTAATAAGAGCTCCTTAAGGATTGGATCATGTGGCAAGCTGGCACCTCGGTATTGTGGACATTTCAAGATCTTGGAGAAGATTGGACGAGTGGTGTACAAATTTGCACTACCTCTGACAATGAAAGTCCATGATGTTTACCACGTTTCATTGCTTAAAATATGTGTAAAGGATTTTGATCAGGTTATTGATTGGTATATATTGAAGGTTGAATCAGAAGGAGAATTCCAACTGAAACCTCATTGCATATTGTAGTGGAAACAACTCATGCTCTGGAATAGAGAAATCGAGAAAGTTAAATTGAAATGGAAGTGCTTAGGGCTTGATGAAGCTATGTGGGAGATGGCCAATCAAATGTGGGCTATGTATCCCTCATTGTTTGTTGGTTGGGACAAAGAATTTTTGGTATATGTATATATGTACATGGATGTAAATACTACCATGAGTTAAGCTATAAAGCTCCAATAAGTAGTATGGTTGTCATGTTGTCATGTTTTTTTTCTTCTAAGTAGGTTGTTTATTGTAAATAATGCAAAGAGATAGGTTATAAAGCTCCATGAGTGGTATGTTTTGGTTTTTAGTGGCTTTGTTGGTTGTAGGTATCATAGAACACTGAGTACGATGTTCTCCTTGTTGGAATTATGACCAATGGTTTGTCCTTGATGGAAACTTACTTGATGAGTTATCCTTTGATGGAAACCTACTTGATGAAGATGTCAATAGGATGTGTCTATAGATGGGACAAAGAGTTTGATCAAAGGCATAGCATTTCAGAGGTAGAGGAATGCCAAATTTGAAATTTCAAGAAGCATAATTTGATTCTATGAAGCAAATCTGTGTATCAACACTTTTTGTTTTGAGGGTGTTTTTTGCATAACTTTTGCAAATAAAAATTCGGTTTTACTAACATTTTTTTAAAATGTTGAAAATTAACACTAAAAAAAATTCATTGTTCCATTATTAGCACTTTTCATTTTTAGGTTGGTTTTTGCACAATTTTTGCACAAAAAATTCGTTCTCACTCCCATTTTTAAAACATGTTCAAAACATATTTTTGCACTACTTTCTTAGATAGCCAAGGAATTGAATTACTTCCTATATCCAGCACCAGAGTGTCAAGTGATGGTTGGAAGTGGAGGAACCATAAATTTTTTAGGAAAGTGCCATAATATCAAGCTATCCATGGGATAATATGTACTTAATAGCCCAATGCTTTCCATTCCAATGGGTTTTGCTGATGTTGTACTAGGAGTCCAAGGGCTACACCCCTTGGGTACAATAGCTTTCAATTTTCAAGAACTTTTCATGAAATTTTCTTCATAAGAAAAGGAAGTTGAATTACATTGTATCATAGGGAAACCGAGAAAGGTAATCAGCTCTAATGGAATAACGAATCTTCTCAAGAAAGAACAATGAGGCATACTTGCACAGTTATGTTCACTAGAGGTTCCCACATCGAAATAATCTATTTCTCCAGATCTCCAAAAAGTATTGCACAATCATTGCAAGGTATTTGAGACTCCCTAAGGCCTCCCACCTATTCATGATCATCATCATTCTATTCATTTGATTCCAGGAATTGTTCCTCCAAACATTAGGCCTTACATATATCCCCATGCCCAAAAGAGTGAAATTGAACGTATGGTTCCAGAAATGCTAGAGGTTGGCATAATTCAACCTAGTTAAAGTTCTTTCTCTGCTCTAGTAGTATTGGTTCACAAGCAGGATGGATAATGGTGCATGTGTCTAGATTATAGGGAGATCAACAAGCTCAATAATAAAGATAAATTTCCCATTCCTATCATTGATGAATTGCATGGATAAATTTACTTCAGAAAGTTGGATCTTCATTCCGAATATCAGCAAATCAGAATGAAGGCTGAAGACATTCCAAAAATTTCATTTAGAACTCATGAGGGTCATTATGAATTTTTGGTCATGCCTTTTTGCCTTACCAATGCACCTTCTACATTTCAAGGTTTGATGAATTCCATTTTCAAACCCTTCCTTAGAAAATTTGTGTTAGCATTGTTTGATGATATACTAATCTACAACAAGTCTTGGAAGGATCATGTTCAACATCTTGACAGGGTGCTCAAACTATTGGAGGAGAAAGAATTATATGAAAAAATCTCCAAATGTTTCTTTTGAGTACAAGAGGTGGAATATCTAGGTCATATTGTATCTCATGAAAGTGATAAGGTAGACCCTATAAAAATTAAAACCATTAAGGAATGGAAAATCCCCACATCCATAAAGCATCTATGAGGAATTCTTCGGTTGACAGGGTATTATCGCAAGTTTGTTAAGAAATATGGGAGAATAGTAGCACCTCTAACAACATTATTGAAGAAAGATGCATTTTCATGGACTCTAGAAGCAACGAAGGCCTTTGAACATCTTAAAGTGGCAATGTATGAAGCACCAGTCTTAGCTACACTGGACTTCACAAAATCCTTTATTGTGGAATGTGATGCCTCAGGAAATGGAATTGGTGTTTTTTTAATGCAAGAAGAAAGACCTATTGCTTTTGAAAGTCATCCAATCAAAGGAAAGTATTTACACAAAGCTATTTATGAGAAGGAAATGTTGGCAATACTACATGCACTTAAGAAATGGATACCCTACCTAATGGGAAGAAACTTCAAGGTAAAAAAGGATCATGCTAGTCTTAATTACATTTTAGAAAAAATATTATCTTCAGAAGAGCAGCAAAAATGGGTCACAAAGATGTTGGGTTAATACTTTGAAATCACCTACAAAAAAGGGAAGCAAAATGTTGTGGTAGATGCACTATCAAGAAAGGATGACGATGTGGAAGCATTTCTTTGTGCCATTTCTATTATCCAACCATATTGGACAAATGAAGCAAGGGATGAACGAAATAATGACGAAGAATTGTGGGCACTCATTCAAAAGATACAACGAGATCCCTGAACATCTAATACATTTAGCTGGAAAAATGATTTGTTATGGTATAAAGATTAGTTATACCTATGTAATAATTCCCAACTCAAATAAAATATTCTTAGGGAATTGCACACCTCTCTCTTAGGAGGGCACTCAGGATTTCCAAAAACTTACCACAGGGTTAAGAAGGAATTTTTTTTGGATTTTTTTAAATTGGATATTCAAAAGTTCATGGCAGAATGTTTTGTTTGCCAACAAAATAAACTTGAAACAATTAAGACCCCAGGTCTATTACAACCTTTATCCTTTCCAGGCCAACATTCGGAGGAGGTTTCAATGGATTTTATCACATGTTTACCCATGTTTGAAGGAAAGAGTGTTATCATGGTGGTAGTTGACAGACTTACCAAGTATGCAAACTTTTAGGCATTATCTCATCCATTCAGAGCAAGTATAGTTTCTACTACATTTATGGAAACAATTCAAAATCTACATCGAAACCCAAAGATTATTGTAAGCGATAGAGATCCCATTTCACTGGAAATTTTTGGACAGAAATATTTTCTTATCTTGGTACTCAGTTAGCTCATAGTTCATCCTATCATCCTTAATCTGATGGGAAAACTAAGATAGTAAACAAATGTTTGGAAGGATATCTTCATTGCTTTATATCTAATAAATAGACACAACGGGTTAAATGGTTGTCTCTGGCTAAATGGTGATATAACACTTCCTTCCATACTACAAAAAAAATGACCCCATTTATGGAACTTTATGGATATCATCCACCATCCATCACATCATATTTAAGAGAAAATTTTGAGGTTGAAGCAGTGGAAGATCACATCGAGCATCAACAGCAAGTTCTCCAACTCTTAAAGGATAACCTCATCTTGGCGCAGAATAAAATGAAACAACAGGCATATCAACATCGCAGTGAAAGAAGTTTTGATGCAGGTGATTCGGTATTCCTATGGCTACAACCATATAAAAAAATGTCCATCAAGCAAGCTATGAAGGATAATAAATTATCACCAAAGTATTATAGTTCATACAAGGTGTTGTAAAAGATAGGTACTATGGCATACAAATTGGATCTTCCTGCAGTTTCCTGGATGCACCCAGTTTTCCATGTTTCATGCTTAAAGAAGCTTATAGGTCACACGCTCCCAGTTCAAACAATATTTCCAGAACTTGATGAGCAAGAAAAAACATATTGGAACTTGAAACAGTGAAAGAAAAAAGAACTTGACACCTACAAAATCGATCAATTTTAGAGTATCTCATTAAGTGGAAAAACATACCCATTGAATATTCCACATGGGAAGATGAAAAATTTATACAGAAGCATCCAGAACTACTCAAGCGTTGAGGACAACACATTTTTTAAGGAGAGGGCCATGTTAGGTCCCTATAAGACTAGTTATTCCCCCATTACTATTGTCATTGTATCCCTTATTGTTATTGTTTTGACCCTATTGTCCCCATATTGTTATTATTGTGCCCCATAGAATCCCACTATTGTTATTTTTGTGCCCTTTTATTATGATTGTTATGTCGAATCTGGTTATATTGTGACCCCTTAGACTCCTATATATAGAAAGGAGGTTTTTTCATTTGAATCATTCAAGATTTTTTCATTTGTCTAATGTAAAGGAGGTTACCCCCTCGAAGAGGCTAATTTCTAAGTCATTGATCTATATTTTTTGTCCTTTTGTGAGTTGGTTTCATAACAAACTATCATATCATTCATTAATGAAATATGATATTACATATATACAGGAGTATTATCTTAAGATAGGAAAATTATCTTGGACACACAATATGCTGGTTGAGATAATATCTCAACCACACATAAATCTAGGAACATTGTTAGGAACATATTCCTCTAGATAGAAAGAATCACAGCTGGGACAAGTAGGAATTACATATTCCAACATCCTTTCCATTTTCTCTAGTTTTAGCAAAATTGGTACTATTGTGAATTCGTAGGGAAAGTTGTCACGGAAGGCCCCTCCAAAAAGAGATTTCATAATATTAGTCATAAAACAACAATCATGCTTCTACACTGAACTCCTCCACCCTTGAATGGCTGAATTCAACATTACCTCGGAAACAATAGATCATCCCAATGGAATTCGAACTGCATGCAATAAATTTCCCACCATTTGGTATAAGTAGAATAACATCCACAGAGGAGTCATATCCCAGGATCCGAATCTCACATTGTTGGAAACTGAATTCTAGCCTCGAAAGACTTGAGTGCACACTTTAGGATTCTTTTCGTTTGGTGGAGTTCTTCATTGCAGATGTTAGAGACTGGTTTTTGTTTATGAATGTGTTGAGTTTAACTTGTTGCGAAGCAATGAACCTATTGAGATGCATTTATTTGACTGTAAAAAATGACATTACATCCTTCTTCGTAATTGTAGAGTTGAATTGACATTTTCCAGAACGCTTTTATGGCTATGTCATATTCATTCAATGTCTCCAAATAGTTAAAGGCTCAAATATTTCACTAATTTATCCATGCGCCCATTCTAGGAATCTCCTACTTCAATGTAATATTAAAAAACTCAAGGGAGAGAGTATCCATGTTTCAAGCATAATTGTGATTATAACTTGTAGCTTCTCCTTGTTTTTATTCTAATGATGTTTGGGAGTAAATCAAAATGTTTGACGTGGTGGGATTATCTGACCCACGTTTAACCATATTCTTTGTTCATTTCCTCATTTTTTACTACTAAATCTTATACACCTAGTTCAAACAAGTATATAATTTGGTATTAGTTTGAAACCCTCTCTCCTTTGACAACAGTATACACAACTATTTTTATCTTTATTATGCTTGAATCTAAAAGGTGTATAATTGGATCTTTGTTTAGAAACTTGTCTCCTTTCATAGAACTATTTATAAGTATATTCATTTTACTACTATACTGATAAGTAGTATGTTGAAGTAGCTACGTTAATTATTAATATAAAATTATTATTTTTTTTATATTTTTAAATAAAAATTAATTATATATTAAAAGTTTTGTTAGAGTATATTTACAAAATTTTTAAATTTTTAAATATTTAGGGATAAAAAAATTTTTATCTTGTTTGAAAATGTCTTATAAAATGGAGATTAAATCTCATTTTCAAAATATTTGTCAGACGAATAACCTCCCTAACCTTTTAAGTCGACAGTGTTATAGTGTTTGCACAATTTCTTTTTAGTGTTTTTAGATTACAATTTTTTTTTAGTGTTTTTAGATTACAATTTTTTTTTAGTATTTTTAGATTACAATTAAAATGAATCAAAATTATTACACAAACCCAAAAGACTAGCTTCATAAACTTAATCTTAATACATGTTAATCAATAACATTATCAATATAATTATTAATAAAAAAATTATAAATACAATAAATAAGTTTATTGCATTTATTAGTAATTAGTTGTAATAAAATGAGCCTCGCGTGAATTTAGTCTACTATCCTAGTAAAACCAAAAAATATAGCAATATAAATTATATATTCTTAGAATCAGATGTACTCATTAATACAAGAACTAGAATGCAACTACATCATAACATATAAGCTTTATCATACTAGTACGTCTAACATAATCATTTAGTTACGACATACTTTTTTCTCTTACAACCGAAAGATCTATGTATGAATTTTAGTCAATATTTCACAAGAGGTATAGGTTGCATTAAATAATTTTCTTAGAAATTTTATGGAACAAAATCCTAAAATTGGTATATTTGCAAGTGAAATTATAAAATAAAATTAAGATTCTAAGAGTTGGTAAATCATTACTTTATCAAATCATATTTAATCAATTACTGTCACTAAATGAAATATCATCATTTAAATGAAACATGTGTCATTCGTAATACAACACACCACCCAATCTTAGCTAAAAACATGATGAGGCTTGAACCTTCATTTGGGTATGTATATCACAGTGTGTAATTTCATTGTTGAATTAGCCATGATTTAATCTTAGTAGAGGTGGGATAATGACGAGATAATATAGAGAACACTCTAAAGTTCTGGTTGAATATTCATTATACATAAATGGTATCCTTGTTTTTAATTATTTATTAGGAATTAATTCTTTTGGTTTTACTATTATTTTCTTGGATTATTATTTCCTTGGATTTATAATATCTTGGGTCTTTAGTATTAATCTCTTTGATTTATAACATAAATCATCGTCATCCACGTCAATTATGGTTAACCATGGTCAACGATGTTCTATAAAATTAATCATGGTCAATCATGGTCAACCATGGTTCAACATCAAATTGTGACAAAGGTTATCTCAGTATGAAAATCAGCAATGGTCAACCATGGTCCAATGACAAATTGTGACAATGATTGTCTCAATATAAAAATCAATCATGGTCAAGCATGGCCAACTATGGTCCAATATCGTATCACTTGGGGTTTTAGTATTAATCCCTTGTGCTATTATTTCCTTGGGTGTATAATGTCAATCCCTTGGGTTTATTAATTGAATGGCTCATATTCCTAGGGTCTAATATTAATCACTTGGGTTTATAAAATCAATCCCTTGGCTTTATTAATCTAAGTGTTCATATACTATTGCTTAATATTATTCCCTTGGGTTTAAAATTATATCCTCGTGTTTTTAATCACTTGGGCTTTTAGTATTAATCACTTCGGTTTATTATTCCCTTTGTTTTTTAATATCAATCATGCTCAACCAAGGTCAATCATGTTTTGTAAAATCAATCATATTTAACCATGGTCAACCATGGTTGAATGTCGCATTGTGACAAATATTTTCTCAATATGAAAATCAAGAATGGTCAACCATGGTCAAACATTGCATTCTGATAAATATTATCTCGATATGAAAATTAATCATGCTCATCCATGGTCCAACATTGCATTATTACAAGGATCGTATTAATATGAAAATCAACAATGGTCAACCATGTTTATTTTAGGGCTTATAATATTTATCTTAGGGTTTATAATATTAGTGTCTTGGGTTTATTATTATTACTTTGTGGTTGTAGTATACATCCTTTTTCTTTATAATATCAATCCCTTGAGTTTGTTAATTTAAGGGTTTAACCATGGTCGAGAATTGTCTAACGTTGCATTATGACAAAGATTATCTCAATATGAAAATCAATCATGGTAAATCATGGTCAATATGAAAATCAACCATGGTTGATCACGGTCAGCCATTGTCAACCATGGTCACCCATTGATAATCATTTTCAATGATGCTCAACTGTGGTCTAACATCATATTGAGACAAACATTGTTTGATGGTCCAACGTCACATTGTGGTAAACATCTCTCATTATGAAAATTAATCATGGTCAACCATGGTCAACCAAAGTTGAACGTCGCATTGTGACAAATATTATCTCAATATGAAAATCAAGCATGGTCAACCATGTTTATTTTATGGTTTATAATATTTTTCTTAGGGTTTATATACTTTTGATTTATAATATAATCCCTTGCATTTAATATAATTCCCTTAGGTTGATAATCACTTGAGATTTTAGTATTAATCCCTTAGGTTTATTATTCACTTTGGTTTTTCCACTAGGTTTTGGATAAACGGTGACAGGGTGCTTTGTCAAGGCACTCCTTGATGTGAAGTTAACGGTTCAATTCCCTACCTGAGTTGGGGTGATATATTAGAAATGATGAAGATGTAGTCCAAACTAAATTACAAAAAAAATTATTCACTTGGGTCTATAATATCAATCCCTTGGGATTATAATATCAATCTTATGGGTTTATTAATCTCATGGCTCATGTTTGTTATATACCTAGGGGGGATAATATGGGGTACCAAGGGAGGTACCCAAGGTAATAATGTAATAATGGGATGGGCCATAGTAATAAATAAGGTGGCTCAAGAAAGAGCTCTGATACCAATTGTTGTAGCTCTGATACCACTTGTAGTAGCTCCGATACCAATTGTTGTAGATCTAACCCGGAAACCCTAGAATTCCACTTTTGTGACCAAGAAAGTGCTCTGATACCACTTGTAGTAGCTCCGATACCAATTGTTGTAGATCTAACCCAGAAATATAAGATAATGCAAATAAACCCAGAAATAATATGAAATGATTCTTTATTGATCAAACCCTTAAGGTAGGGCAACACCATACTTTCACTCCTTAAGGAAGGAGAACACTCCACAAGCCATATGCCGGTTCATACAATAATACTTCTCTTCATATTCATATCCCTCCATGTGGAGTCTCTAGCCTCTATATAGGCTTCATACATACAATACCATGCATCATTACCATGGTTTCCTCATACCATCAACTAATACCATGGGCCCATTACATTATTATTAACTACTTGTGGTCCCTTACATGACATGGGTTAACCACCTTATTTATTACTATGGCCCATTCCATTATTACATTATTACCTTGGGTATCTCCCTTGGTACCCCATATTATCCCCCCTAGGTATATAACATTCCACCCCCTAAGCATGTTTCGTCCCCGAAACATGGGAAGAACACAAATAATAAGATCTACTCAAAAGAGTAGCCCACTGATACCATGCATGTGCATCTAGCCATCCAAGAGAAAGGTGAACCCTCGATCTTGCTGGTGCCTCGCTTGCTTCAGATGGAAGTTGACCGTGGCAGCTCTTCTGTGTTGATGTGCAATGGGTGGATCTTCTCTCCTTGCGATCCGTCATGTGATGACTTGGTTTCCATCTTGATGGTTGTCTCACTGGGTGATGTGGGTGATGATATGTTGAATTTTTAACCCAGGATGGCTATTTCTTTACTTCACCCTGTTGTGGTGCCTGTTGTGGTGTCTTCTTTTTCAATATGACTTCAACCACTGAGCCCTCGTCTTATGTATCGTCACCTGTAACCTTTTCTTCTGCAGCCTCTGTTTGTGTTTGATTGTTGATCATCAAAGGCTCATCATCCGATGTGTCAGTCCCTTGAACATCTTCTGCTTCAGCCTCCTTGGACTCTACCTGCTTATTAATGGAAATATCCTGTAATGTAATTTTCTTCTTTTTATACCAGAGCTTCAGGAATTTCTTCTGCACATTAATATTGATAGCACCGACGGATTCCATCCAAGGATATCCCAAAACAACATCCATATTATCCATCTCTGAAGCATAAAAATCACCATGCAACACATATTTATCCAAAGAAAGCTTCAAATCCTTATAGATTTGAACATCCTTATCATCAACCTGTGTATGTTCGATTTGTTTTGCTAGGACTTGCAATTTCTTTGCCAAGTTGACATTTATAAGATTTTGTTTGCAACTCGGATTGATAGACACAATGATTTTCTCCTTCTGAATCAATCCATGAACCTGCAATACAGAGATACCAGCCAAAAATAACCCTTTTGGTTCCTCGGTTTCCTTCTTTCCTGTAAAATTAAAATCTTTGCTAGGCAATGTGACCTGACGAGCTAACTGGCAAGCCTCCGTCCACGTGGAAGGGTGGTGAAGTAGAACTTGA